>CM039614.1:35668066-36292851 GCA_022457205.1 Saccharum spontaneum
ATGCACTCATGCAATAGGTGTACCGGAGGGGGTAACGCTCCTCGAGTTCGAGCAGACGATCCCAGAGGAAGTACTGAGTCAACCGGGGGAAGCAACAGAAGACCCCAACGTCGAAGAAGCTCCATCAGACGATCTACCAGAGTGCCCGAATCACGTGCCTTCCACCTTCCTTAAAGGCAAGCCCCGGTGCATGCTGAACCCATCAATTTATAAAGATATCTTGAGTACTTTTAATTGTTTACTGCATTAAGTAGTAGGAGTTGTATGAAAACAACTGTTGCATTCCACCTGTCCTTGTCCAGATATTGTGCCCCAATCCTATGTTAGGTGTAGGCACGTGTCAATGCTTAGCCCTGCTTAGTACGGTAGAAGTCGGGTGATTTCCGGTCATCCGCGAGAGATAGGACTGGGTCGCGAGTGGCTTATGGCTATCGTGATGGAACCATGCCTTAAAATGAAATTGAGACCGGGCGGGAGTTCGATGGTACAGCTGCAAGACACTTCACGTCTTGGGTGTGGAGCCATGCCCGTCTGAGTCGTTTAAGGACCGATTCGCTGTACGTCCTTGAGTCATGTTGAACGCAGTCTAACACTTAGTTGGCCGGATAAGTCGTTCCGACCGCGAAGCCGAGTAATGTGATTCAGGCCGGGAATCGAATGGTAGGTTGCTTCTTGGAGGAGAGAAAGGATGTGCTTGGGGACATTGGCGTGAGACCAAGGGGGGTTAGAGTCCCTATCACCTGGCAGAGTGTCGCCCTTGGGGTTGCGACATCATTCGGACCCGCGATTCCTGAATTACATGAAATGGTGGCCTGTGCGACCCTGGCAGGGGTCTGCACGGTGAGTGTTAGAAATACCCCTCCAGCTGGATAGGAATTCGATTCGAATCGCCGTCGCTCCCGGTTAGTGAGCACTTGACTTGAGCAGCGGCAACGTAGATCTCATTAATTAAACAGATGGTTAAGTGAATGATACAATGTTGCCACAATTTATACCTGCTATGGAATAATATGAATAATTGTTTGATGATAATCAAGTGCATGTCTTAGTACAGGTGCTAAGATAGATGACAGGTAAATGCTAAAAATAACTGCTAGTACAGGTTATAAGAGTTTTCAGCTACTTATGCCTTTATGCAAAATGTGGTGTCAGCTAGCCTCTTGTGTAAGCCTTGCATAATCCTTGGTGTCTACTTTATTTTTGGTTTACGACGGGTAAGTCTAGCTGAGTACATTCCAGTACTCAGGGTTTATTCCCTCCTGTTGCAGATGATATGCTTTACCAAGGCTTCTGCAAGACTTGTCTTCACCCCGCGGGGGATGAGGACTAGATCACATGGGCATGATCATCTTTATGTACTTACCTCGTTCTTTTGTGGGATGTTGATCTATCCAAACTGGCAGTATTTAAGTAACTTCAGTGTGTGTTAGACTTCCGCTACTTTCAAACTCGGTTTGTAATAATTGCTACTCCGTGGTGTTAACTTATTTCTGAATTACTTGTGAAATGTAACGTATGATGTGTATGTTGAATGATGCGATCCTGGTTGTAAGCAGTTTGGTTTGAAATCCTTCGTGATTTCGATTGACTACCGGGATTATATGGGCTCAAGTTTGAAAATTTGAGCGCTTCGGTGCTTGTTTTCGGACTTGTGCTCTTATAATTTGGTCGGTTCTGTTACAGCTGGTACCGGAGCATAATTCAACATTAAGCACATCATTACGAGTAATTAAAAACAAAAGTATTTGTTTGCGAAAAGGGTTAAAACTTTAAAAAGTATTTTACAAGTATGCCAGTGATCACATCCCTTAGCCCAAATAAGGACTCTTAGGTGGCTTATTATAAAGACTAACTTGGGGGCCTTGTTGTTTTTGTTTCGTCGTCCATACGGCGTGATATTGTATGGATGCCATCCATTTGGGTGGTAATGTATGGATCAATTACCTCGACGCTCTGGTAAGTGTGAGTTGTGAGAGCATGATCGTCCAACCGGCGGTCTAGGGGAGAGTAGTTTTGGTGGTTTGCATAATTACATGTTCAAACCATGTAACTATGTAAAAGCACTTAATTGTGGGCATCTATCCATCGGGTAGCTTTGATACTGAAATATATACATCCGGGGATGTGTATATGGAAAGTATTTAGTTTACTGCTTCCTTGTATGTTATTTTGGGAATTGTTGGGCTGCAATGGAAATTTTCTGCAGGTACACTAACAGCGTAACGTGTAGACCGATAGTTTCGCTTATATGAGAGAACGTATGTATGCCACCGTTTAGCGTTAGCATATTAGTTTTCTACTAAGGTGAGAGGACGTACGGATCGTGCATGCATCATGTTTAATTATATCATACATGTCATTTACTCCCTCCTTAAAAATTTTAAATAGTCCCGACTAAAGAAAAATTTCGTATCCCCTAAATGATTCTCACTTTAAGTCACATCTTGTTGATACAGATGGCTCGTACCCGGATGACAGCCCGTAAATCAACGGGTGGGAGGGTCCCTCGCCACCAGTTAGCTCCACGGGAGCCCCGTCCTGAGCCCTCCGAGGTGGAACAGTTACGGGCTGAGCTGGCTGAGGTGACCGCTGCCAGGGATGCAGCACGGCAACAGCTGGAGCAAGTAATTCATGATCGAGATCAAGAAACACTTGCAGTCCAGAGGTTGACAGTGGCCAATCGCAACTGTCAGCGTATGTTGGTCCGTGTAATGGAACAGAGGGATGAAGCCTGGTACGAGGAGAACGTTCTGAGAGCTCGTCAGTTTGAGCTCGAACAGCAGTTGGAGAATGCTGAAGAATACAATGACAATCTTCATGAAGAAGTGCACCGCCTGAACAACCAGCTTAATCCTCTGCTACCTAGGAACAACAATGTTGATGAGGAGATGGGTTCCGGAATCTTCATGGCAGAGGATGATGATGATGATGAAGTGGAGGTCGATGGACCACAAGATGCTCCACCTGCGGAAGCACCAGAGGAAGAGCCAGAAGTAGAAGAAGTATTGAATTGGAAGGCTCCTACTTCGGTTCATGAGGTCCGGAGTTTTCTTGGGTTGGCTGGCTATTATCGTCGCTTCATCCCGGATTTCTCAAAAATAGCCAAACCCATGACTCGGTTGCTGCAAAAAGACACCAGGTTTGTCTGGACTCCTGAGTGTGATGCGGCTTTTCACCAACTGCGAACCCTCCTAACCTCGGCTCCGGTTTTGGCACAACCGGATATCGAGAAACCTTTTGATGTTTACTGTGATGCCTCAGGCATAGGTTTGGGAGGTGTTCTGATGCAGGAAGGCCGAGTAATTGCATATACTTCACGGCAACTTCGGAAACATGAGGTTAATTATCCAACGCATGACTTAGAACTGGTCGCAGTTGTTCATGCTTTGAAAGTGTGGCGGCATTATCTGCTGGGCAATGTCTGCAATATCTATACAGACCACAAAAGCCTCAAATACATCTTCACCCAACCCGAGCTAAATATGCGTCAGAGAAGATGGCTTGAGTTGATTAAAGATTATAATCTCCAAGTGCACTATCACCCAGGCAAGGCAAACGTGGTTGCGGACGCTTTGAGCCGTAAATCTCATTGCCATTCCTTAGTTGAAACTGATTTTCACCGATCCCGCCTGTTACATCCGGCAGTCTTGTACAACATCACTGTCAGTGGTACTCTCAGAAATAAGATCATCGAGCTCCAAAAGACTGATCCGGGTATATTTCACATAAAACGGAAGATGAAAGAGGAAGAAACTAAGCATTTCAGGTTAGATGACGAAGGTGTGCTGTGGTTCAAGGATAGATTAGTGGTACCTAAGGATCGAGAGCTTAAAGATCAGATCCTGTCCGAAGCACATTCTTCCAAGTTGTCCATCCATCCTGGTAGTAATAAAATGTATTATGATTTGAAGCCACTTTATTGGTGGACCAAGATGCGGAAAGAGATAGCTGCATATGTTGCTAGATGTGACACCTGTTGCAGAGTGAAAGCTGTGCATATGAAAGCTGGGTTGCTTCAGCCACTTTCCATTCCAGGCTGGAAATGGGAAGAAATAAGTATGGATTTCATTGTCGGACTTCCTCCCACAGTCAAAAATCATAACTCTATCTGGGTAATTGTTGACCGTTTGACCAAATCAGCTCATTTCATCCCCGTGAGAGTGGACTATCGTCCTACTGACTATGCTGAGTTGTACTTCAATCAGATAGTCCGGCTTCATGGGATACCTCGTACAATCGTGTCTGATCGGGGTCCCCAGTTCACTGCTCGCTTTTGGGAGCATTTGCATCACCTTCTGGGAACCAAGTTAGTGAGAAGCTCTGCTTATCACCCCAGACATCTGGTCAGACGGAACGAGTTAACCAAATCTTGGAAGACCTGTTGCGGGCATGCGTCATTTCATCCAAGGGTTCTTGGGAAAAATGGCTACCTTTAGCTGAATTCTCGTACAATAACAGTTATCAAGAGAGTATTAAGATGGCACCATTCGAAGCTTTGTACGGTCGTAAGTGCCGAACTCCACTAAACTGGGTAGAAGCTGGGGAGAGAAGGTATTATGGCATTGATTTTGTCCAGGAAGCCGAGGAACAAGTCCGTACTATTCAGAAACATATGGCTGCGGCCCAAGCTAGACAGAAAAGCTATGCTGATCGTCGCAGAAAACCACTCGAATTTGAAGTTGGGGACTTCGTTTATTTGAAAGTTTCTCCAATGAAGAGTGTCCAACGTTTTGGCGTTAAGCGGAAGCTTGCACCAAGATACGTGGGTCCTTTCCAGATCATAGGCAAGAGTGGAGCTGTTGCGTACAAAATCCAGTTGCCTCCTGAGATGAGCGCCATATTCAACGTTTTCCATGTGTCTCAGCTTAAGAAGTGTCTTTGAGTTCCTGAGGAACAAGTTCCGTTAGGTGATATCAGGTTGGAATCCGACTTAACCTATGAAGAAAAACCAGTCCGAGTGATCGATACTCAGGAACGAGTAACTAGAAGTAAAGTGGTTAAGTGGTACAAAGTAATGTGGAGTAATCAGGGTAGTGAGAGTGATGCTACGTGGGAACGGGAAGATTATTTGCGGGATGGTTATAAAGAATTCTATGAAAAATGGTACGCTTTCCAAATCTCGGGACGAGATTTTTATAAGGGGGAAGGGCTGTAACACCTCAAGTGTTTAGTCCTTAATTGCATTGCATTTGCATAAGCATGACATGCATAATCCATGTTTAGTATTTCATGTAATGCAATTCATGTGTTTGTTTAGGGTTTGTTTGATTGATTTCACAAAGTATTTGATAGTTGGTGTAACAAAAAGGTAAAGTCATCAATCATGACCTACAACACCTTAGCTATACTTAGAGTAACATTTGGATCAAGGTTCATGTTGACCAAAATTACAAAATTGCCCTCCATGACAAGTTTGACTCCCATTTGACCATAGAAGGTTCTAGTTTGACCAATTAGAAAGTCTAATTTAGAGACCTTGCATGGAAGAGCACCCTTAAGCAAAGTTGTAAAGAAATTCATGGGGAACAAAAGTCTCAATATGACCATCTCATGAAAATGACCACAACATGCTCAAAAGTGGCCCACAAGTCAGCTAGTAGTGTAATTCCAGGACTTAGAATTTTTCTAAGTCTGGAATTGAACCTTACAGTTTCACTGATGCCTACTTTAGAAGCTTGTAGTTTGCAAACCAAGCCAAACCAGCCTTCACTCATATTGACAAATTTGTAGATCACATGTAGCCCTACAACTTTGTCAATATCACCCAAGCCTGGTTCTCAATGGTTCAAGAGATATCTTGCCATGAACTTGAGCTGTCAGTCGGTTTCAGTAACTGAACCCGGTTTCAGTTTCACCGAGCACTACTTTGAGACCACATAGTTTCATTTATAGACCGAATCAGCTCGAGCTCCAGTGGACAATTTTGTAGACGATATGTACCTCTACAACTTTACTAATTACGGCTTGCACTAAATCGGCCTAGATTGGGAGTTATAGGTCGCCAAAGTCACGCTGTCAGGCTCGGCTTGACTGAACTGAAACCGCGATTCAAACTTCAGTGAACGGAACGTGGCGCCTCGGCAGAAGAACGCCGCCGCGTGTCCTCCACGCGCCGCGCGCGACCTGGCGCTGCGGCCAGCTGCCGAGCGCATGAAGAGCGCCTCTGCTGCCGCTCCAACCTCCCCCATTCATTTCCTCCTCCTCCTTCCTTCTCGTTTGCAAAAGGGAAAGAACCGAGCCGCCAGCCCCTTTCTTCTCCGACGAGCCCGAGCGCGAGCTACGCCACACCACCGGCCGATTGAGCTTGCCTATCCCTCCGCCACGACACCCTCCATCCCCTGGACCTACCGAAACCCACTACTGAACCCTAGGTGAGCCGCATTCCCTTCTTCTCCGCCTCCGAGGGGTCGCCGGAGCCCGCCATGGGACCTCACCGTGGTCGGGGTGCCTCGGGTCCTTCTCCATTCCCCCTTACCAGCAAAACGGAACCCCCACGCCTCGGTGAAGCTCGTACCGAGCCCAAACCGCACTATCCGGCTTCACCGGCGACGTTGCGCCGCCACCGGAGGTCACCGGCCGCCACGCACGGCGGCAGGCCCTCTCCTCCCCATCCCCATCCATCCTACGGGTGCCAATCGGTGCGCCGGGTGACGGAGATCACGAGACCGTGCTCGGTTGGCCGCGCGAGCTCTTCTCCGGCGAGCGCGAGCTCACCGGAGCTCGCCGGGTGCCGGCTCCCCTGCCCACGGTCGCTGACCGCGGGGGTCCACCCGTCAGCGTCGCGCGCGGGCGGGAGAGCCGAGCGGGCCGAGCGCGCGCGGGTGTGGGAGTGTGGGCCGGATTTCATTCCCGGGCCGGCCCAGTTGTCCGAAATAGAAATGAATTTTTATTATTTTGATACTGATTTTTGTAATACTTGGAAAAATAGGAATCTAGGGTTTTAGTGATCCAAAAATCATGAAATAAATTTTGTTAGAATCTACTGGATGTGTAGTATTTTAGAAAAATATAGATCTGGCTTGAGATGTTTAAATTCTGTAAGATTTTATTAGATCCTTTAAATGTGTTTTGGAATGCATACAAATTTGTTTAATTTATAGCTTGAGCTGTAGAGTTCCATAAATTATGAAATTTGGTGGGTAGGTTACTCTATGCTAGTCCTAGCTATGGTAAAAATTTGGGCATCAGTACTTAAGTAATTTTCAAGTTATAAGGCTATCATTTTATTCTAGGAAATAATTGAAGTAATTTTTATAATTTTTCTACATGTGCAATGTTATTGTAAATTTTTGGAGAATGTCTTGGTACCCTAGAGTGTCTAAGAAAAATATGAAATCTGTTGTTTGATACTTTTCAATGTGGTTTATGATTTATGCAAAAATCAGCCTTTTGGGCTTGTGAATTTTGTATAGGGAGTTTCTGTGAATAAAACTTGTTCAAATTTTTACTGTGGTCTATTTGGAGGTCAGAGAGTCCCCTGTAATTTTTGTAGAATTTTAGGAGCAGTTTACATATATGTTTGAAATTCTACCTAAATAATTAAGTAAATTAAGAAATGGGGTTAAATAAATATTCTAGTTGGCTCCACCTTACTTTCTGGTGTTTTTATACCTAATGTGAACTGTTAGTAACATTGGTTTGGTTTTAGGAGACTTTGGTTATATCAACAAATATTTAACCTTTGTAATTTTAGGTTTTCTGGACAGCTGGAAGTACTTCTAAGTTTGACCTTTGATAAAATTGGTTGTTGGGAAACTTGTAAATACCAAAGTCACAGTAAACTTGATGAACTAGCTGATGTCAAAATTTGGGAACATTTGGCTTAGTAGTTTGAGAGTTACTGTTGTTTTAAGTGGCAGTTCAGAATCTGCTACTCTCTGTTTTGAGAGGACAGATTCTGGAACTTGTGAAGTTTGACGTGGAAAACTTATGAGTTTGGGGTTGAGGTCTGAAAATGAATTGTAGAGTATTTCTTAGGCTTTCCAGATTGTCCTAGATCATATCTTTTGGAATTATAAATCTCCAGTTGTGATAAAAACAAGTAGCTGCTGTCCAGTATGCTCCATTGTGATGCCTTGTTGATTGATATGGTGTAATATCCTAAGACAAGTTACTTTTGTAATTGTTAGGTGTTAGGGCTTTAACTGAAGATGAGCAACTTTATCTTAGGCTAAGTAGATTAGGTGAGTACTCCTCTACCGGAGAGGAAATTTGCACCTACTCTTTTGAAGTGATTTGAATAGAGCGCTAAATTGTTGTAACGCATTTCATTCCGAGCATATTGCATCTTTCTTTATGCATTCATGAGATTTATTATGCACTCATGCAATAGGTGTACCGGAGGGGGTAACGCTCCTCGAGTTCGAGCAGACGATCCCAGAGGAAGTACTGAGTCAACCGGGGGAAGCAACAGAAGACCCCAACGTCGAAGAAGCTCCATCAGACGATCTACCAGAGTGCCCGAATCACGTGCCTTCCACCTTCCTTAAAGGCAAGCCCCGGTGCATGCTGAACCCATCAATTTATAAAGATATCTTGAGTACTTTTAATTGTTTACTGCATTAAGTAGTAGGAGTTGTATGAAAACAACTGTTGCATTCCACCTGTCCTTGTCCAGATATTGTGCCCCAATCCTATGTTAGGTGTAGGCACGTGTCAATGCTTAGCCCTGCTTAGTACGGTAGAAGTCGGGTGATTTCCGGTCATCCGCGAGAGATAGGACTGGGTCGCGAGTGGCTTATGGCTATCGTGATGGAACCATGCCTTAAAATGAAATTGAGACCGGGCGGGAGTTCGATGGTACAGCTGCAAGACACTTCACGTCTTGGGTGTGGAGCCATGCCCGTCTGAGTCGTTTAAGGACCGATTCGCTGTACGTCCTTGAGTCATGTTGAACGCAGTCTAACACTTAGTTGGCCGGATAAGTCGTTCCGACCGCGAAGCCGAGTAATGTGATTCAGGCCGGGAATCGAATGGTAGGTTGCTTCTTGGAGGAGAGAAAGGATGTGCTTGGGGACATTGGCGTGAGACCAAGGGGGGGTTAGAGTCCCTATCACCTGGCAGAGTGTCGCCCTTGGGGTTGCGACATCATTCGGACCCGCGATTCCTGAATTACATGAAATGGTGGCCTGTGCGACCCTGGCAGGGGTCTGCACGGTGAGTGTTAGAAATACCCCTCCAGCTGGATAGGAATTCGATTCGAATCGCCGTCGCTCCCGGTTAGTGAGCACTTGACTTGAGCAGCGGCAACGTAGATCTCATTAATTAAACAGATGGTTAAGTGAATGATACAATGTTGCCACAATTTATACCTGCTATGGAATAATATGAATAATTGTTTGATGATAATCAAGTGCATGTCTTAGTACAGGTGCTAAGATAGATGACAGGTAAATGCTAAAAATAACTGCTAGTACAGGTTATAAGAGTTTTCAGCTACTTATGCCTTTATGCAAAATGTGGTGTCAGCTAGCCTCTTGTGTAAGCCTTGCATAATCCTTGGTGTCTACTTTATTTTTGGTTTACGACGGGTAAGTCTAGCTGAGTACATTCCAGTACTCAGGGTTTATTCCCTCCTGTTGCAGATGATATGCTTTACCAAGGCTTCTGCAAGACTTGTCTTCACCCCGCGGGGGATGAGGACTAGATCACATGGGCATGATCATCTTTATGTACTTACCTCGTTCTTTTGTGGGATGTTGATCTATCCAAACTGGCAGTATTTAAGTAACTTCAGTGTGTGTTAGACTTCCGCTACTTTCAAACTCGGTTTGTAATAATTGCTACTCCGTGGTGTTAACTTATTTCTGAATTACTTGTGAAATGTAACGTATGATGTGTATGTTGAATGATGCGATCCTGGTTGTAAGCAGTTTGGTTTGAAATCCTTCGTGATTTCGATTGACTACCGGGATTATATGGGCTCAAGTTTGAAAATTTGAGCGCTTCGGTGCTTGTTTTCGGACTTGTGCTCTTATAATTTGGTCGGTTCTGTTACAAATCACAACCCACTACGTGCGACAGGTCCGCCTCGTACGAGGCCGGCTCGACAAAATGCCTCGACCGCGTCCTGTCTCCGACTCGTACGAGGCCCCCTCGACGGGAGGCCTCGACCGTGCTCCGACCCGCGCGGGGCTCGACCGCCCCCCAGGAGCGTTACGACTCGCGTGAGCCCGGGTCGAGGCGCTCGACCCCATCAGTCTCTACCTACCACAGGACGAAAAGTCAGAGCATTTAATGCAACCTACCAACCATCACCTACCGGCATGGCCACGGTCTAGATCAACGTGGGAACAATACCCGTGTCAGTTTTCACTGTTCTACCGCCCATCCCGTGATGGGAGGTGAAAAACGTCACTATTCTCACCATGCCTCGTCATGTGCGTCACTATTAACCCTCGAGGGAGGATACGACAAGGTCCGTATACCGTAGTTCCGGGGATTCGGACTTATCCGTTCGGCCTCGACCCTACCTCGACCCGACCTCGACCACCGACACAGCGCAACAAGGAAGAAAGGACGGTATGGCACGGTGCTCCGGGTCATTTCAGCACCTCACCTTCTACGACATCACGTGCCCAGGGATGGCCTCCCACTTCTAGGGCACGTCGCTACAGTTATCTCAAACAGAGATCGACAAAACATCGTTTCAAGGCCCCCGTTGTCTTGGTCTCCTCACGTCCTATAAAAGGGGAGGCCGGGGCTCCACAACGGGGGACGGAGGATGATCAGACGAATAGCTAGACACACACCACGTAGCGACCAACATCTCAAGCAATCATCTTGTACTCTTTCTTTTTCCTTTTGAGACTTGGGCTCGACACCCTCTCTCGCAAGCTTGTAACCCCTACGCAAGCACCTCGGTGCAAGGAAATACAAATCTCTCTCACCCCCGCTGGACGTAGGGCCTTCTTTTGCCCGAACCAGGATAAACCCCCGTGTGTTCTCCTTGCATCACCATCTAGGAAAGGGACACGCAGCATTTTACTCGTTGGTTTAGGACCCCCTCGGGTCTGAACACCGACAGTACTCATAAGATAAGACAAGAGAGATTAGTACATGATAATTTAGCTCGTATGAAAACGGAGTAGAATGCAGAAGCAAGGCATACGAGCAAATCACCAAACAAGTGACATGAAAAAGGTATGAGACCTATGAAGCACAACATGTCACAAGAGTAGCTCAAAAACACATATATCATACAATGCAAGTGCAAAGAAGTAGTGCAAAGAAGTAAACATGATGCATGAAAGTAGCACACACAAAAGAACCAAAACCCTCTCGCAGCTCCCCCTGAATCTACATACTCTCTCTCTCCCCTTTGGCATCAAGAGCCAAAAACTAAGGGTCCGAAGGTGGAATGGAAGCAGTCGAGTCGGGTGTAGAGGAACGTGGAGTAAGCAAAAAAAGAGAAGTATCGTCCTCTGGCTCTGAGCTATCACGCTAACCCTCTGTAGGTGCTCGTGGAGGTGAAGCAGTCTGGATTTGCTCAGTATGTGGGTCGGCAAGCTGTAACTCGGGAGCAATAGCTGACGAAGTAGTAGCCACGAGAGCCGCAGTCTCTGTCACCTGAGCCTGAAGAGTACTAGTCGTAGGAGGATCAGTCGAAGCGACTAACGAAGGAACTGTCTTTGTAGTCCCGGTCCCTGTCACTAAAGGAGCCAGTCTCTAAAACTTACATCTCTGTAGTGGTCAGAACTGTGGTCTGGGAGGGTGTCGGCTGACCGGTCAACTCACTGTAAGACGCACTCAAGTCCGTAGAAAGTGGAGTACCAGTCAGAAGGTGAGGCCTGAGCTAGACCGGTGGAGTGAATCCTATCTGAATAGGAGTGTACCCAGGGACTGAAACGACTGAGGCACCTACTACTGAGGAGAGGTAAACTGAAAGCTCGGCTATGGTTCCTGACTCTCAAGCCCATCGGGATGTAAAGCTGGAGTAAGTACGGATGGAGGCGGAGGGACCCCAACAGTAACAAGGTGTCTCAAAAGCTCAAGGTACTGCTGCTGGGTAGCTGTCTGCTGCCTCTGTATCTCTAGCTGCTGCCTCTGAAACTCGTCCTAGCAAGCCTGAATCTGTGCAAATACAGCTGCGTTGTCCTGAGCCTATCTCTATAACTGAATCTCCTGCCTCTCCTGAGCCTAGGTCAGCCTCTCAAGTATAGCCACCATGGCTGGGTCTGTGCGGGAGGCTGAACCAGAACCACCGGCCTCATGGTCGTGAGGACGAGGAGAGCGGTACCGAGAAAGTGCTGTCGGTGGCGTCGTCCTCGTCTGGATCAGCTGGCTGAGCATCCAAGTCGGCAAGCTCTGCCTCTGCAAGTCCCTCAACAATCTGGTCCTGCTCAACTGCAGTCTCAGGTACCTCTGCTCTTTGACGCTGACTCTGTCTAGGTGCCTGCTCTCTGGTGATCGTAGCCCATAGCTGACGTATGTCGTACTCAGGGAAAGCTGTCGTGGTGTCGGAGATCTCCGCTCGGATCTCAGCTGGAAGGTCGCAAGCACACCGAATTAGAAAACAAATCCAATGGGCATAGGGTAGCTGACGGTGACTCTTGAAGCCCTCTGCTAGCGTATCCTCCATCTCACAGAGCATCAAATCCCAAATATCAAATGGAGTCTGAGAGACAAGTTGGTGAACTACCCAAAGCTGCATGCGTGTCAAACCCTCTCGGTAGCCCAACCTCGGAAGCAGTGTCCTCACAATAGCATCAAGAACTCTAGCAATAGGAGTCATCATAGCTGGTGTGTGTCTGGACCCCTCACCAAACGACTCGTGAAGCACGGTCTGACTAAGTCTGTAGGTGGCACAGTGCCCCCGTGAGGGCACCTCGGTGGTTGTGTCTGACCAAAATAGAGCTGGTGGATCCTCGTCTCTGAAGTCGGAAGCCTCAGAATCTCCCGTACCCTGGTACTATAAAGTATGCGGTCACAACCTCTGAAAGCAAAGTGAATAAACTCATGAGCGGGGTCTATCCAAAGAGAAGAGTAAAACTCCCTGACCCACGTGCCGTAGTATGCCCCTGTCCAACCCAGAAGATCTGACAAACCTGGTAGAAAGGAGATATGGGGACAGAGCTGCTCGCCAATAACTGCAACAAGAGCCTCTAGTCGACAAACCCTCTGTGGTCTGAAAACGATCCCACTGTCAACGTAAGCTTTGTAGAAGTCCTCCTGTAGAGGTGTGTAGAAGCCCTCTGAAGCTCTCGTGTCCCTCTGAGGTGGGAACCACCGAGCAACCTCGACGAAATAGAGACTCTGAACCTGTTGTGCTGTGGCTCCCCTCAGGTCAAAGTGCTCAACTGGGGACTGACCACGAGCTCTGGGAGGTGGACGACCTCCACGTCTCTGACCCTCTGGTCTAGGAGTCACCTGAGCACGCGTTCGTCCTGAGCGACAACGCGGTGGAGTCTACAATGTCTGCTCCTGTGTCTCCTCTGCCTACTCTGCGGGCTGCTCCTCTGTCTCCTCGGTGGCCTCTGTACCAAGCTGTCGTCCCTCAAGGTGAAAATGATGCTCGCCAATTTGAATACCACTACCTCTGCCTCCTCTCTCGGCTCGATTAGCAGCGTCAGCCACTGCCTGTGCTACCTCTGCCTCTGTGAGCGTTCTCTTTCTTTTCTTGGTGGCGATCTTCTTGCGCTTGCCTTGGGCAACCTCTGTCAAACGTGGAGGACTTCCGTCCCCGTCACTCGGAGCTCCGCCAACATTCTTGCATTGGGCCATGCTAATAAGACTTTGTGGCTGAGAAATACTGACATTGAAAGATCAACTACGAAGTAAGAACTTCCCCTAAATCAACTCACGACTAACAAGATCAGTGTAAAAAGGACTGTCGCTGCGTAGATGATGAACTGACTCTTGTGAGGCTTGGCCTCAATCCATGCCCACGGGCTTGGCCCCGGGTTCAAATTTCCACTGAACTAGCTGCCCACTGTCACACAAAACCACCGACACGGCTCACTGCAAAGATGGAATAGATAGAGCTACTTGTAAGCAACATATTTCAACTAATAGATGAGCAATGTCCTTATGAGAGCAAGCAGAAGAGGTAAGAAAAGAATAGATCATGGCTTGCTACCTTAGATGAGCGAGACTTCTGTGAAGAGATGAGAGATCTTGACATGCGGGGGCACCACAGGAACGAAGAGCGAGCACTGCAATGCTGAGATAGGAAAAGGTGAATCACAGAGCTCTGAGAGATGTCTTCGGCAAAACATCGAACAGGTGCATTGCAGGGGAGGTGATCATCCAGCGAAAAGGGCCTCGGCGAAGAAAACTCACCGGAAAACACTCTGGTGCCAGGAGGGTGAGAGGCCGCGTGCTAGGAGAGAGGCTTGAGCCAAGGAGAGGACTGCGCGGGCGGCAACAGTGGCGCGACGGATTGGCGCGTGCTGGATGAGAGCGGGGAGCGTGATCGCGCGGTGGTGATGGCCGGAGATTAGAGCCGCGCGGGCGGCAATGGAGGCACGAGGAAGGTGAGTGATGAGGACATAACACCAACAGATATGACCATTGATTATAAGGTGCGCTCGTTCCTATATTTGCATAGTAATTTTGGTTATAATTCACTTGGTTCCATATGTACATGTCGTTATTTGAATGTAGGTACAAATGTGTCTCAAAGTACAAATCCATCAAAGTTGAACTATCAGTTCGTCGGCAGCCCGATAGTGCTTCATTGGGAAGGCCATAACTCATCCATCCGGAGTGCGATTGAGGTCAATGAGCACTTGATGGAAAGCTTATTTGATAAGCTTTCAAATAGATCAGGTCCCACCTCAATATCACATTGGCAAGGCCCCGAAATCATTGAGACATTCCGCCGCTATTTCTGTCGGGTGCTACAGCGTCGTCGCGGGCTTGTTATTCACACTTGGGACCCAGGCCCAAGTTGGAGCATGCCCCAAGAAGATGGAGAACACCTAAGAGATGCCCAAGGACGTCCTCCTCCTTGGCCACCACCTTAATAGGCCAGCAAGGACGTCCAAGCCAAGCCGGAGGCCTAGTCCAATTCGAGTTCGAGTCTACTTCGGCCTTCTGGACCAGTCTGCAATAAAACGGACACCCAGGACGCATCCGGACTCCGTTTTCGATGATCCATATATGGATGGAAAGCTTATTTGATAAGGAAGCCAACCCAAGTGGTCCCATGTCAAAAGCTATTCGGAATCAACGGGAATCGTCGAAACAAGTCACCGTCCAGAATCTGTCAGGGCGCTGTGTCGCCGTCTTTTGGGCCGTTTGGGCCTTGTAACGTGTCGGCGCTCCCAAGGACGCGAATAGGGGTCCTTGGACACCCCTTAGGCTTTATAATCAGTAGCCGCCACCTACGTTAGGGTTTGGGTTTTGCTTAGATTATTCTGTTAACAACAGTTTCGCCGCCGCCGTCGGTTTGTGAGACCCCAACTTTGTGAGATTAATCATTCATCTGCAATTTGGTTGCATTCCTTTGTGTTCTTGCTTGTGTTCTCGATTTGCAGGCAAGGACTTAGCCTTCTTGGCGAGGTCGACCGTGCAACGCCGGTCGATAACCAGAGGAGTTGTGGTGCTGCGATTGCGGGGTTCTGAGCCGAGTTGTTCGGAAGTCGGATCGAATTGTGTCGTGACTCCACCAAATCGAGAGTTATCAGAACCTTTCGGAAGATCGGGATCCCTAGTTCACATCAATTGGTATCAGAGCTTCAGGTATACCGTTAGGTTCAATTTTACCCTAGTTTAGTTTGATTTCGCCTTCGTCCTAGAGTCCACAGAAAAGCCAAAAAAATAGTGTTAGGTTTTTCCCCTATCCTAGAAACCACGTTTAGCCTTTTGCATAATTCTTTTCAGATTCCGTCGTGTTGAGTTTGTGTCCTGATCAAGGGCTTGTTGCTGGTTTAGATTGTGTTCTTTTCTAGTTTGTATTGATCCCTCCATCCGCCATCATCCCGTCAGATCATTAGTTTGCATCTTGCGTCCACATAAAACCCTGATTCGAGCAGTTTTCATAAAACAGTCATAACTTTTGCATCCGAACTTGAAACGGGGCAAATTTTATATCTACGGAGAATGCCAGAAAATTTTAGATCCGTTTCATCCTAGCAAAGCTAGGTTCGTAAAAATTAGATTTGCGAAATTCGATCAGGAAAATCGAGTTTCCAGGCCCACAAGTTTTGATATGCTTTTTGGAGCACAATCCTAATTTTCTATAGGCCACATCTTTTATCCAATAAAACGGAGTCCGGATGCGTCCTGGGTGTCCGTTTTATTGCAGACTGGTCCAGAAGGCCGAAGTAGACTCGAACTCGAATTGGACTAGGCCTCCGGCTTGGCTTGGACGTCCTTGCTGGCCTATTAAGGTTGTGGCCAAGGAGGAGGACGTCCTTGGGCATCTCTTAGGTGTTCTCCATCTTCTTGGGGCATGCTCCAACTTGGGCCTAGGTCCCAAGTGTGAATAACAAGCCCGCGACGACGCTGTAGCACCCGACAGAAATAGCGGCGGAATGTCTCAATGATTTCGGGGCCTTGCCAATGTGATATTGAGGTGGGACCTGATCTATTTGAAAGCTTATCAAATAAGCTTTCCATCAAGTGCTCATTGACCTCAATCGCACTCCGGATGGATGAGTTATGGCCTTCCCAATGAAGCACTATCGGGCTGCCGACGAACTGATAGTTCAACTTTGATGGATTTGTACTTTGAGACACATTTGTACCTACATTCAAATAACGACATGTACATATGGAACCAAGTGAATTATAACCAAAATTACTATGCAAATATAGGAACGAGCGCACCTTATAATCAATGGTCATATCTGTTGGTGTTATGTCCTCATCATCCTCCCCTTCTTGACAACAAACCGTCCTCGGTTTGAGCTTAGTTGGAGGACAGATTGTAGGTTGTAGCCAATATTGCTTCTCTTTTTGAAATTTAACCTGTTGCTTTATAACAAAACTTGGAGATCTTGACATGACATGATTATATCTAATGCAACCCTTTGATTGGTCATATTGATACACAGAAAAAGGAGATTTCAGATTTGAACAAATATAAACTCGGTGTACCATATATTCTCCTTTACAATTATATTTGCCAATAAATTGATATATACATGTAGACAAACATGGTAATTCAGCACATAAAAATTTCTCCTCCAAACTACTCAGAGCACACAGTGTTTCAAACTCAATATATCCCAAAGTATTTAAAGAAGTCAACAATTTTAGTTCATCTTGTTCAGTGGCAATTGGAAGCAATTGTTTAGTTTTAGCACAAGTATTTTGTTCCAAAACAAAAGAATCATTCTCATTCACTGGTTGCTGCTCATGAATAATCATATCACTATCACACAACTTTTCTTTATCACAAAGATCAGTAGAACATTCGCCATGTGACAAAGGTAAATCAATAGAAGGTTTTAGTATAGAATTATTAGCATCATTGGTGGAAAAATTCATTACAACAAGAGAACTCTCATCTTCTGTGAGATTAGCATCATTGGCATTACCTTTGCTCTCACTGTCAGCAGAAGTATCATGTGTTGAATTTTTACATGAGACTGGGAGCACCTCATTTTCTGTCATGTCATCCCCGCTCTTTTGTGCATTGTCCTGCAAAAGATTAGGCACAGCAGGAGGAATAATAGGAGATTGGTCTAGTTGATGTTCCTCATCATATGAATTAATTACAAGAGATGGATTAACAAAAGTTTCTCTCATAAGAATTTTCATATCGTTCCATGTATGAGGTTTATCTGAAGAACTTAAAGACTCCCACCAAATTAATGCTAAATGTCTCAAAACACTAGATGCATTCTTAATCTTCCTCCGTTCACACATATGACAGTGTGCAAAAATATTATCTATTTTACTTTCCCACTCAATGTACTCATCAGCACCAATACCATCATAAGTAGGTGGAGAAGAAAGAATAGAACGACCTACAGAAGGAGGTGTACCAGCAATAGTGCGTGGTTCATGCATCATTGATGTCTCGTATCGATGAGTGTTGTAACCTGTCATTGTAGACACAAAACAGGAACAAACAGTGAAAGTTATCCCTAATAATCTACTAAGTAGGTGGAGTAGTGCCTCTCAAGATCACAGCAAAAGGAGATCCCTTCTCAAGCTCTTACAAGGTTCTTACCAGCAAGATCAAGGATACCTGGAAGGCGTAGCACTGCGATTACAGGGGTCAAAACTTATACTGTCCAGAAGAAGTATGTGGAGTTAAGGCAAGCAGGCCAAATATGTGAGTGGAACACAATTCAAAAACAGAAAGTAATGTTGAATTATAGTCCCAAATACTTGCTCTCGTTGCTGGTCTAACGTGTTCCAAATACCAGATGTGTGATAACAAAATGGAGAAACAAGTATGATGGATAGCAATGGAAATACGGACAAAGCAAAAGGCACAATAAACGATAGAGCTATCGAGTATTCCTTATGTGCTCCTTTTTTATCTCTTCTCTTCTCTTTTGCTATTTTTTCTTTTCTTTTTTTTTGGTCCAAATTTTTTTCTTGCTTTTGCTCTTTTGATATTTTTTTTCTCAGCAAGGAGCACACAACAATAAACACCAAAAAAAATTGAGCTCAATTGGATAAAAGATGTGGCCTATAGAAAATTAGGATTGTGCTCCAAAAAGCATATCAAAACTTGTGGGCCTGGAAACTCGATTTTCCTGATCGAATTTCGCAAATCTAATTTTTACGAACCTAGCTTTGCTAGGATGAAACGGATCTAAAATTTTCTGGCATTCTCCGTAGATATAAAATTTGCCCCGTTTCAAGTTCGGATGCAAAAGTTATGACTGTTTTATGAAAACTGCTCGAATCCGGGTTTTATGTGGACGCAAGATGCAAACTAATGATATGACGGGATGATGGCGGATGGAGGGATCAATACAAACTAGAAAAGAACACAATCTAAACCAGCAACAAGCCCTTGATCAGGACACAAACTCAACACGACGGAATCTGAAAAGAATTATGCAAAAGGCTAAACGTGGTTTCTAGGATAGGGGAAAAACCTAACACTATTTTTTTGGCTTTTCTGTGGACTCTAGGACGAAGGCGAAATCAAACTAAACTAGGGTAAAATTGAACCTAACGGTATACCTGAAGCTCTGATTACCAATTGATGTGAACTAGGGATCCCGATCTTCCGAAAGGTTCTGATAACTCTCGATTTGGTGGAGTCACGACACAATTCGATCCGACTTCCGAACAACTCGGCTCAGAACCCCGCAATCGCAGCACCACAACTCCTCTGGTTATCGACCGGCGTTGCACGGTCGACCTCGCCAAGAAGGCTAAGTCCTTGCCTGCAAATCGAGAACACAAGCAAGAACACAAAGGAATGCAACCAAATTGCAGATGAATGATTAATCTCACAAAGTTGGGGTCTCACAAACCGACGGCGGCGGCGAAACTGTTGTTAACAGAATAATCTAAGCAAAACCCAAACCCTAACGTAGGTGGCGGCTACTGATTATAAAGCCTAAGGGGTGTCCAAGGACCCCTATTCGCGTCCTTGGGAGCGCCGACACGTTACAAGGCCCAAACGGCCCAAAAGACGGCGACACAGCGCCCTGACAGATTCTGGACGGTGACTTGTTTCGACGATTCCCTTTGATTCCGAATAGCTTTTGATATGGGACCACTTGGGTTGGCTTCCTTATCAAATAAGCTTTCCATCCATATATGGATCATCGAAAACGGAGTCCGGATGCGTCCTGGGTGTCCGTTTTATTGCAGACTGGTCCAGAAGGCCGAAGTAGACTCGAACTCGAATTGGACTAGGCCTCCGGCTTGGCTTGGACGTCCTTGCTGGCCTATTAAGGTGGTGGCCAAGGAGGAGGACGTCCTTGGGCATCTCTTAGGTGTTCTCCATCTTCTTGGGGCATGCTCCAACTTGGGCCTGGGTCCCAAGTGTGAATAACAAGCCCGCGACGACGCTGTAGCACCCGACAGAAATAGCGGCGGAATGTCTCAATGATTTCGGGGCCTTGCCAATGTGATATTGAGGTGGGACCTGATCTATTTGAAAGCTTATCAAATAAGCTTTCCATCAAGTGCTCATTGACCTCAATCGCACTCCGGATGGATGAGTTATGGCCTTCCCAATGAAGCACTATCGGGCTGCCGACGAACTGATAGTTCAACTTTGATGGATTTGTACTTTGAGACACATTTGTACCTACATTCAAATAACGACATGTACATATGGAACCAAGTGAATTATAACCAAAATTACTATGCAAATATAGGAACGAGCGCACCTTATAATCAATGGTCATATCTGTTGGTGTTATGTCCTCATCAGTGAGGCGTGGAGAGATGATGGCCGGAGATTGAGGAGGGGCTTGAGGCGCGCGGTTAGGGCAGAGGTTGGAGTGGTGGTGTACGAGGAGGAGAGCGCGAGGAAGAAGAATAAGGAGAGGCCCCCGCAAATCGGTCAGAGAAAAGAACGAGATCCGCTCTTCAAAACATTGATCGGACGCGCTCCTCGACTAATCGGACGCGCTATAGAGGCGTCCGGTCGGAGTCCAGTAAGGTCCCGGAGTCGACCGGACGCGTCCGTTAAGTGTTGATCGGACGCTGACAGAGTCCGATCCGAATGCCGAAACACAACAGAGAACCTCCTGAACGACCGGACGCGTCCGCAAATTTTTGATCGGACGTTGATAGAGTCTGGTCAAAATTCCACCTGAGAACCATCTTCGCGCGACCGGACGCGCAGGTGATGTCCGGAACCGGACGCAGTGGTCGAGTAGCATCGCGTCCGGTTCAGCGTCCGATCAATAGTCTTCATCTTTTCCTCTTTCGATCTTCGACGTAACTTCTCCCAATCAAGTTTCAATTCAATAAGACACAAATAAACACCAATTGGAACCTGATATGAGTGACCTCTCTCAAACCCTCAAATTTTCAAATTAATTTGCCTTGGGCTAGTATTAATTTTTAAGAAAATAGGTGATAAACACTCGAGGAGCAACGTATGGCCATGCAATGGAGTTTGTAAACCCTTGGGAGCATCAAATGCTCTCTCCATTCATGGACGAACACAACGGTTGCTCAAAGCGAAACCAAAAAGAAACGACAAAGCAACACTCATGCAAATGCAATGCAATACAAGAAGATAAAGCTAGTTGCTTGTCAAGTTTGATCCACGGTTAGGCTTTTTCACTCCTCCCAAAGAGGGTTATCGTAATCGTGTTAGACAAACCCTAAATGCATTACAGAAATTTAAACATGACATATATTACAATGCAATGCAAGGGACAACACAAGCTCATTTCTTAAAATTACTTGAGTCAAGCACATTGAGTTCACTTCTCAACCTACAAAAGGTAGCTTCATCCAAAGGTTTAGTGAAGATATCCGCCAATTGATTTTCACTTCTTACACCTTCTAGTGATATATCATTTTTAGCAACATGACATATATCAATGTGCTTGGTGCGTGAGTGTTGTACCAGATTATTGGCAATTTGAACGGCACTTTCATTATCACATAAAAGTGGCACCTTATCAAGAACAACACCATAGTCTAGAAGGGTTTGCTTCATATATAAGATTTGTGCACAACAAGCCCCCGCGGCAATGTAATCCGCCTCGGCGGTGGACAAAGCCACACTATTTTACTTTTTAGATGACCATGATACTAAAGACCTCCCAAGCAAGTGGCACCCTCTGGATGTGCTTTTTCTATCAATTTTGCAACCGGCATAATCCGAGTCGGAATAGCCAACTAGTTGGAATCTAGCTCCTTTGGAATACCAAAGACCAATGCTTGGGGTGTGCTTAAGATATCTTAAGTTTCTTTTTACGGCACTTAAGTGAGGTTCTTTGGGGCAAGCTTGAAATCAAGCACACATGCACACACTAAACATGATATCAGGCCTAGATGCGGTAAGGTACAACAAACTACCAATAGTAGAACGGTAGAGAGTTTGATCAACCAGTTTACCTCCCTCATCTAGGTCGAGATGTCCATTTGATGGCAATGGGGTCTTAATTGGCTTACAATCATCCATCTTGAACCTCTTGAGAAGATACTAGGTATACTTCTCTTGAGAGATGAAAATCCCTTCTCTCATTTGCTTGACTTGAAAACCAAGGAAAAATGTAAGTTCACCAATCATAGACATCTCGAACTCCTTCGACATCAATTCACCAAATTCCTTTTAATAATCTTCATTTGTTGAGCCAAAGATAATATCATCAACATAGACTTGAAAAATGAAGATCTCCCCATTAAGCTTCTTGGTGAATAGTGTGGTGTCGACCTTCCCAATAGTGAAGCCCTTCTCAATAAGGAAGTCCTGAAAGTGCTCATACCACGCTCTAGGGGCTTGCTTGAGCCCATATAGCGCCTTGGATAACCTATAACATTATTAGGATATCTAGGGTCTTCAAACCCGGAAGGTTGATCAACATAGACTAGTTCATTTATGAAGCCATTTAAAAAAGCACTTTTAACATCCATTTGATATAATCTCATTTCATGATGCGATGCATATGCAAGAAGGATATGAATGGCTTCAAGTCTTGCAACGGGTGCAAAGGTCTCTCCAAAATCAAGGCCTTCAACTTAAGAGAACCCCTTTGCAACTAGTCTTGCCTTGTTTCTCACAACTATGCCTTGGTCATCTTGCTTGTTGCGGAACACCCACTTGGTTCTAATGACCCTTGCACCTTTTGGACGCTCCTCAAGTGTCCAAACTTGATTGCGGGTGAAGTTGTTCAATTCTTCGTGCATTGCATTCACCCAATCCGGATCTTGAAGAGCTTCATCTACATTCTTAGGCTCAAGACAAGAGACAAAAGAGTGTTGTTCAACAAAAGAAGCAAGCTTTTGAGATCGAGTCATTACACCCTTTGTAGGACTCCCTATGATGAGATCTTGTGGATGTGCTTGAAGTAGAGGTGAGTGTCTTCTATCAACCACTTGAGGAAGAGGTTGGGGAGCATCAACATCTTGAGCTTGTGCCTCGGCTTATTCATGAGAGACATGAGTATCTTTATTTTTGACTCTCTCATTTTTGTCATCATCTTGAGGTACATGTGATGAAGATGGTGGATTGATCACTTGAGTATCATCTTCATCATCTTTAGGCTTGATGTCTCCCACTAGCATGTTCTTCATTGCCTCCCTCAATGATTCATCACCTACATCATCACAATTCTCAATTGCTCTTTGGGAGCCATTAGATTCATCAAATTCCACATCATATGTTTCTTTAACCAACCGGTGGCATGGTTAAATACTCTATATGCTTTGGACTTTGATGAGTAGCCAACAAGAAAGCCAATATCACAACGTCTTTGGAACTTTCCTATGTGTTGCCGCTTCTTGTATATGTAGCAGTTGCAACCAAACACCCGGAAGAATGAGACGTCCGGCTTCTTTCCATTTAGCAACTCATAGGGGGTCTTGCCAAGAAACTTTTGTAGGAAGAGGCGATTTGATGCATAGCATGCGGTGTTAATTGCCTTGGCCCATAATTTTTCTAGTGTGTTGTACTCATCTAGCATTGTTCTTGCAAGAGTGATCAAAGTCCGGTTCTTTCTCTCAACTTCACCATTTTGTTGAGGAGTGTAGGTTGATGAAACCTCATGCTTGATCTCAATCTCATCACAATAAGCTTCAATGTTTGTGTTGTCAAATTCTTTGCCACTGTCACTTCTTATCTTCTTGATCTTGACTTCAAATTCATTTTGAGCTCTCTTAGCAAACTTCTTGAAACAAGCGGCCACTTCGGATTTGTCAAGAAGAAAGAATGTCCAAGTGTATCTTGAGTAGTCATCAACAATCACAAGACAATAAAGATTTTCACCTAAACTCTTGTATGTTGTTGGGCCAAACAAATCCATGTGTAGAAGCTTTAGCACTCTTGATGTTGACATGTAAGCTTTTGTTGGATAAGTGTTTGCAACTTGTTTACTGGCTTGGCATGCACTACAAGGTTTGTCCTTCTCAAACTAGACATCTTTCAAACCTCTCACCAACTCTTTCTTCAATAACTTGTTGAGTGTGTTCATTCCAACATGAGCAAGCCTCCTATGCCAAAGCCACCCAAGTGAAGTCTTAGTGAACAAGCATGTCATCAAATTTGCATCTTCGGATGTGAAATCAACAAGATAGAGATTGTTGTATCTAAAGCCTTTGAATATCACTTGCTTGTCATCCATCTTTGATACAATCACTTCATTTGGAGTGAATAAGCATTGGTAGCCAAGATCACACAATTGACCAACGGATAGCAAGTTGAAGCTCAACGAGGCAACATATAGCACATTTGTGAGTGAGTGATCATTAGATATAGAAATCTTTCCCAAACCCTTGACTTTGCCCTTTGAGTTGTCCCCAAATGTGATCTTCTCATGACATTCTCCATTTTCTTCTAGTGAGGCAAACATACGAGAATCATTGGTCATATGTTGAGTACAACCACTATCAATAACCCAATGTGATCCACCGGTCTTGTAGTTCACCTACACACATAAGATATCAAGCTTGTTGCTTAGAGACTCATATTTGAGTAGGGCCCTTGACTTTCTCAACTAGTGACTTAGCAACCCAAATTTTTCTTAGGCCTATTCTTGTTTGCAGGACCTAAGAACATGACTTTCATCTTTCCACTAGAATCCTTTCTTAGCATGTAATGAGCATTGAAGGCAAAGTGTCTAGCACGCTTAGGCAAGGGTTGTGGTGGTGGAGTTTGACATTCATGTGCAAAGTGACCTTCTTGTCCACACTCAAAGCATATCTTTGGCTTGGGATTTGATTTGTGTTGTTGTTGTTATTGGGCTTTGGCTTTCTTCTATTGATTTGCCAAGTAACCAATGCCACTTCTATCCATCTTCATGACGGTGTTCATGAGCTCACTTTGCAAGTATTGACCTCTTGTAAACTTGCTCAATCCGGTCTTAAAGACGTTGATGAAGACAATGATGACCCAATCACAAATACGGCGACCTTCTCTTTCTCATTGTCGCTCTCATCACCGGAGGACTCACATGATGACTCAATATCGGTGAGCCAATCACCAACAATGTAAGTTTTTTCTCCCTTCTTCTTTTTGTGATATTCTTTCTTCTTGTCATCCCTCTTCTTGTATGGCATGTTCTTCTTCTTTTCATCTTCCTCATCACTAGATTCATCTTTCTTGCCCTTGTTCTTGTTCTTGTATTTATCTTTTGGAGGATTAGGACATTGATGAGCTAGATGACTAAGTTCACCACAATTGTAGCAATCCATTTCGGATATGGGCTTTCTTTTGCTACTTGTGAAGAACTTCTTCTTTTTGCCATCAAACTTGATGTCACTCTTATTAAGCTTCTTTAGCATCTTGGTAGTCTTTTTCACCATGAGAGCAAGTGATGCATCATCAATGTCACTCTCACTTGATCTTTCATACACAATCATGGCTTGGCTTTTCTTCTTTTTCTTGTCATGGCTAGCTTTGAAAGCCAAGTCCTTCTTCTTGGAAGATGATGAACCCTCTTTCGGAGTGATGTGCATGTACATCTCATGAGCATTGATCTTTCCCAATACTTGTGTCGGTGTTGCGGTGGAGAGATCACTTTGGTGAAGCACGGTGACAATATGGTCACTCTTGGTTCCCTCATGGAGAGCACAAAAGTTTTCCCACAATTCATGAGCATTTTTGCATTACGCACACGATTGAAGATATCCTTGCCAAGGCCCCGATAAAGTGTATTTTTTGCCTTTGCATTCCACCGGTCGTACTTCTCCTCGTCACCAACGGGGTTAGCGAGATCCTTGACTTTAGGAAGCCCTTCGGTGGCGGCTCTAAGACACCCGATGTCTATGGCTTCGAGATAAGCCTCCATGTGGATTTTCCAATACGAAAAATCATCTCCCTCAAAGATGGGAGGTGGTCCTTCCCCATTAGACATCTTGCTCTAGGCGGTTAAGCCTAATTTAGGAGCAACTCGGCTCTGATACCAATTGAAAGGATCAAGATGCCCAAGAGGGGGGGTGAATTGGGCTTTTCTAGATTTTATTGCAAGAATTAAATCCTACTAAGATATAATTCACCCCGAGTGCCTACAAGTGTTCCTAGTGATTCTACCGATAAAAGTTTTGCACCCTAAGTTTCAATCCTAGTCTAGCATGGCAATTCTAGGAATGTAAACCAAGGATTAGGAACACGGCAAGAAAGTAAATTTCTTGAATGTAAAGGATTAGGAACACGGCGATGTTTTCTCGAGGTATCGGAGAGTCGCCACTCCCCATTAGTCTTTGTTGGAGCACCCGCGCAAGGGTGTAGCTCCCCTTTGATCCGCGCGAGGATCAAGTGCTCTCTACGGGCTGATTCTTTGATGCTCCATCGCGGTGAATCGCCCACAACCGCTCACAACATGAGTCGGGTCATCCACAAGCTCCGTCAGATGATCACCAAGCTCCCAATCACCACCAAGCCGTCTAGGTGATGGTGATCACCAAGAGTAACAAGCAAGAACTCTCACTTGACCACAACAAGCCTGATGAGAAGGTGGATGCACACTTGCTACTCCCTAGTCACTAATGAGGGTTCTTAATCTTGGATTCTCAAATCTCAATCCTCACTAGAGCTCTTGCACTCCCTTGCACATGAAAGGCGTTTCTCAGCTGAACAAATGAGCAAGAGACCTCAAATGGAGGGGTAGGGAATGTATTTATACTCCCCACAGTCAATCCCAACTGTTAAGTGCCAACTCAGCATTTTTCGTACTGACCGGACGCGTCCGGTCGGTGGCAACGGTCGATTTGAAAAACAAAGGCGCTGAGTGACCTGGCCGTGTGCGAGCCGATGCCACAGTAGCCGCCGTATGACTAACGTGGCACCCGTCTCGACCGCTCGGTTCACCTACCGCCATCCGTGTTTCCGTCAGGGTCGAGCTATCCCCTCCTGGCGCTCGCGACACGCTTCCTCTGAACCTCATTGACTTGGACAAAAGCACGCACGTGGTCTTGTCGCCCGAATGCACTGCGTCACAGTGCTGCCCTACCGTTGCCTTCTAGAGGATGCTAAGCTACTGCTCTCGCCCCTGCTTGCCCTCTCTCTCTCCCATTTGATTGCCTCCCTGCTCGCTCTCTCGCGCAGCCACGACCATGGCTGTACCGAGCCTCGAGCTTGCGCCCATGGACCACGCCCGTGCTGCATGCCACCTGCGCATGGCGCCCCTCTATTGTCACTGCCGCACTAGCCGTGCAGCTCTGCACCAACCTCTCCCTGCGCGGTCACCACATGCGCACCGCGCACCCGCACGCTGAGGCCCACCGCCGGTCGGGCCACCGGCATCGACGAGTCGTCTCCGCGGCTTGCATGGCCAGGCTGCAGCCGGTCACCTCAGGCCACGTTGTGGCCACCCCATGGTCCGTCTTGGCCCCACGAAGCTTATCAACCGGCCATCCGCCGCTGTCGTGGCTGCCTTCGGTCGAATTGGCCGGCGTGCCGCCTCGCCTGCTACGACCACGTGTGGCCAGACCGCCGTGGGTCGCCTCTGGCGGGTCCGAGTGCACCCACGGGTGCGGCCAAGCATCACGGCACCCCGGCGTCGCCTCCCCGCCACTAGCTCCATCTTCGGCCAGCTGAATCGACTCCGCCTCATCCTCCTCTGCTCTGCCTCTACGAACAGAGAAGAGGAAAGGGTGAGAAACTTTGAGTAGAAACTTTTCTTGGGTTCTTAATGCAAATCGCGTGACTCAGATGAATAGTAGCACTTGGACTGCAGATTAGTTCAGTTTTTACCAGGGGTCTTTTCCGCAAAACACGTGGCTCGCATCCGGAACGGGCCTGTTGGGCCGGCCTGCTGGCGTGATGATGCCGCGCGGACCGCGGTTTGCTGCTGGGCCGGCTCGCCTGGTCGTAGGCCGCAGCTGGGCCGCTGCACTGGGTGCGACCGCACTCCCGTGCAGGCCGCATGGGGTCGCTGGGCCGAATTGGTGGCCGCTGGCCCTTTTCATTTTTAAGCATTTTCTAATTAGTTTCTGAAGTAAACTTGTAAAATTAATATAACATAGTTTAGAAATCCAAAAATTATGAAACCAAGTTCGTTAGGTTCCTAGAATCATGATCTATCTAAAAGTGTAATTGGTTCACATAGTTTCATAATATTGTTAGGCTTGCTCTAATTAGTTTGAGGTGCTTAAAATTGTTAAATGTAAACTTGTAGGAAATTTTGTGGCAAAATGATGATAGTGTTAAATTTGAAAATTTTACAGTAAATTTCTAATATTATTATCTACTCATGGTAATTTCTATGGCTCCATATTAATTGATTTGTTAGGGTAGCCAATGAACCCTAAATTGAATACATGTGTTTAATCGATAAAATGATAAGCAACACCTCGGTTTGTATTACAAAACATTTGTTGGGGAATAATGCCGTAGTCGACAACGGGGATATGTAGCCTAGTATGTTAGTCTTTAGAACTAGCTCGTTAGCTTGAGAGAACGAAATCATGCTTTAAGCCTTACGGTTGTCGTTGATTATTTATGTCTCTACGTTGCATCCATGTATATCTCAATAGGAACGATGATGGTTGGTGACGTCATCTGGAGTAGCTAAAAAGATGGTGCCTTGATGATCGTGGTGCTATGGTGGAATGCTAGCCTTGGTTATATCTTACCCAGGCAAGCCCCGATACATAACCCTATTATTCTGCACTTTATTTTGTGTTTATGCATTAAGTTTAAAGGAGTTGAATGAAACTCACTTGCATATATATATATATATATCCTTATCCTATGAGTCTTACTAGTATGATAGGATCATATAGCGTGCTATGCTATAGGATCCCGGTAGAAGTCAAGTGATTACCTGTCACTCGCGAGAGATAGGAAATATATTATTGTTACTATTATCATGTTACTATCACATGGAATAAATATGTATAATAATTGGAGATCGGGTAGGACTGAGCTTGGTTGGACTTGGACTTGGTTGGGCAACAGAGCGGGGTTCTGGTTGCATTTGTCCCGCCTGTGTCGATTGAGGACCATCTGTTGCATTAGACACTAGTCAGGTCACATACTTATTATCCCGAGCACATACATGCTTATGGGAGTGGAAAGACTTGTTACTGTCTTGTCATGAGTTTTGGCTCTTTTTTCGGACTGACTGTTATAGGTGGATCATTGGGTTGGAGGTCTAAGCACCGCACTGAGGCCAGACCTAGTGTTGGGGGCTTAGAGTTCTAGCTTGGACGGGGATCTGGACCCTGTGACAGGAGTGGAACGGGTTGGTCTTGTCTGTGCCTGGAGTACAGACGAGGCGTGTGTTTTTCGGGATGCCCACCTAGACACATTGATTCACGAATCGCTGTTTCTACATGACGATGCGGCTTGGCTACTGTCTAGTACCATAGTAATAACTGGAACATGAAAGAATGGTAAAATGGTTCTGATTGCTTACCACCTGCTTGAAAGTAGCATAGGTGCTTACATAGAATGGTTAGTTAAGGAACTAATTATGACTGCTAATAAAAGTTGATTATAAGGATGCACATTTAGTAGTGCTTCCTGCAGTTGCAATGAACCCTCGAGCCAAATAGTCTTGCATAACCTTAGAGTCTTTTATTTTCTTCTGTCAGGTAAGTCTTGCTGAATACAATTGAGTACTCAGGGTTTTATTCCCCCTATTGTAGGTGACAGGCGTTTTTGGAGCTGATACTTGTGTGTGGAAACCTCCTAGTGGGTTCAGCGAGGATTTTCTTTACATGCGGACATAGAGTTTATTTAAAACTTCCACCAAGAATATTTTTGAAAAGAAAGACTTATAACCTGTTATCATTTCATGCATATAAATGTTCTTCATGATAATTTTTAACTTGGCATTAAATGATTTCCATTCCACTAAAACTCTGATGACATTTTATATTCCGTTGTTATAATAAAATAATGAATTACTCTGATGTTGTATTAAAAGTGGTGTAAGAAATGGCAAGGATGTTGTAAGCTTTACTCTCTCATTTATGATCCTGATGTAAAAATATGGATTTTTGAGTTCTCCCTTGTGGTGTGCTCGACGGAACCGCATAGTTTAGTGCTCTCTCTTAGGTACTTAGTGTCTAGTGGAATACAAGTACCCTTGGGAGGGCATTAGATTAGGTGGTGAAACGATCTTGATTTTCCTCGAAGGGAAAATCCACAGATATGATTTATAATGTAGTAGATCACGAGAGCAATCCATCGCATTATCAATTATCAGCTGATATTATAGTCATACATCGTAGAATTATAAGTTACAAGACTTTACAACACTAGTTAACACACCTATTACATAGATTAATCTAGCGGAAACGCACACACATCTTCATCAGAGTCGTTGTAGCGCATTGGCAGGTGAAGGCTCCTCCTTCACGGCAGTCATCAGAGTTGGCATAGAATGTCAACGGGCGTAGACTCCATCTTCTCAACCACACTTGAGCGTAGGCACGAGACCATCTACTCCTAATCCCAGTCCTCGTGGCCGTCATAGATTTCACCCATACCTATCCAAAATCTATCAGTACGATTTGTACTGGCCACTGTCTCTCACCCTATGCTTTTGCGTATGGTTTGTGGTAAGTGGAGTGCAAGGGTAGATCAAAAGGCCTATATATGGCTGTAGGTTTCCTATGCAAGTTCATCAAGATTTTATAATAATAGTTCATCAAGTTTTAACCCATCTCATCCACACGTTCACCCATCCCATCACACACATCTCACCACACTCTCACACTCTCTAGGCGGCAAGGACGACTCTCGCTCGTACCTTGCCTCAACGACCAAAGCCGGATCCAACACCAAAACCCGGGGGAAGGTAGAAAGGACTCCTCTCTCTAATCAAGTGAAGCGTAGGTCATGGGAATGTCCATATCCGCAGACGCGGCTATACGTATAGATCGATCAACTCTGCAGAGTGTGTACACCTGGAAATCCACAAGATCGCCATCATCGACGGTGCCCCACCTAGGCTGATGCCGACTACCTCCCAACCGGTGCGGTGCCACCCTACCACTCAGCCCTGGGCCACCTCAGAGTCCACCGAAACGCTGAGACTGTGAGACGTAGTACCGGGCCCCCAAGGTCACTACGTTGTCTTAGGAGGGTGTGGGCCCCCATGCCCGTACCTCCCTACACTATCACCTTCTAACCTAGTAGTAGTGGCACCGTCCTAGTTAGTCGGGTAATCGTCTCCCGCCCATCGGGAGCGAGTGGTGAGCACGAAGGTCCCATGGTTCCGGTTCTCAAGACATACTAGTCCTTAGGGGGACCGGACAGGATATCTTCTCAAGGGGATAACCAACACCCCGTGCCTCGACGGCACCTCCACCGGGGATAACCAACACCACGTTTACTCTCACATGAACCCGCCACAGGTACCTCTCACGAGGGATGCCTAGGTCGCACCCCTCTGGCATGACTTGCCCCAAAGACTCGTCGTAGGATTCTGTCCGATCGACTCAACCCTCACCACACACCCAAGACGCACGCCAAGATCTCCCCAAGTTCATTATCTAGTGTTACCAAATTATTGGCACCACGTGCCTTATCCACTCAAGTTATCCCTTCACCAAGCATCGCATCACAGGTATAATGCATAGTGAAAGTAAAACAATATGTAGAATGTGAGCGTCTAACCTAACAGCGGGTGTGCAGGGGAATAGGTTGCAACAAGGTAATGGCTCACAAGCAATCTATCATGCAAACTATCCAGTTCATTTGCATAAAAGTTGTTGACACCGTTTTTAGTACGTGTCAAAATGATCAGGAAAGGCTGATTAGCAAGGGAGAGATTGCCGTGTGAATTGATGGCCAAGGAGAATAAGTTTGTTTTAAGCGGTGATAGTGTATGAATTTGATTAGGAATGTTGCCGATGAAGTCAAGGGTGTTATTGCCGATGCCGATGGAAGAAGGTTTGAAGACTGTTGCCGATAAGGGAATGTACCGATGAAGGAAGGTGTGAAGACTGCAGCCGATGAAACAGGGAATGTGCCGATGGAAGGAGATCGAAGGTTGCTGCCGATAGAAAAGGGGTTGTGCTGGTGAAAAGGAGGCCGATGAGAATACCATCGTGATTAAGGCGGATTATGGAATAAAATAGGAGTTGATTTCCTTGTTTACGATTAGTAGAGTCTGAGTTGTGTAAAAGTCATGTTCTTTTTCTTAGACTTGAGTTTAGTGTCCTAGTCGTATTCGATTATGTTTCTATAGATCAGGGTATAAATATAGAGTGAAGGGCAATGTAATAGAAATCAATCAATACATCAAAAAACAGCTTTTACTCTTATTTTACATCTACTTTTCGGCGACTTCGTCAATTTGCATATTTTTCCTTTTTTACGAGTTCTCATCGATTCGGCGAGTTGCATTGCTCTAAGTGCAATCTTTGTCGATCCTCGAGTTCCGCGTGAGTACCTCTTGGCCGTGACTTCCGGGCGTATCGCTGTTGTCAGGACCAAAGTGCTCGTATCTTCATCCTTGTCGATTAACAGGTCAAATCGACTAGCACGCTTTGGATATCGATTTCAGGTATTAGCCCTTTGTGTTTGCAGATCCACTTTTGCATCAACACATCTTTTGGCACGCCCAGTGGGACAGATCCAGTCAAGATGCCTAATCATGAGATCGATGCTGGGAACATCATCGCAGTAACAGAAGAAGATCTTAAGGACGATCAGAAGCAGGCTATGGAGAGGGCTATTGAAGAATATAGACAGCTTTGCTTAAAGTCATTCAGCATGAACAAAAGTGGACAAGTCATCCAGAAGCAGGACTTGCCGTTGCCTCGGCAGGTTACCTTTGATCCTAATCCTGGTAAACTTCAAGAGATGGTTAATTCTGCAGTGAATCATGCTTTAATTAATCACTCCAATGTGCTGTCCAATACTGTTCATAATGCTGTGATTCGAACTTTCAAAGAAGGGCAAGCGTCACATCATTACGTCGGGCCTGCTTATCATCAACCAGAAGCAGTATCTGCTGTTGCTCCATCGGCTCCTCCAGCCGTTGCGGGTATAGAGATTTCTTCTCCTCCAGTATCAGCAGGATTATCTAATGCACAGTCTACTCCGATTCGTCCAGATTCAGCATTATCAGGACGAGTTCAGCTTGGTACAGATCTATCAGCATCAGCTTTATCAGGTCCTATACTACAGAGTAATCAAACTCCTGCTAATTGGTGGGGATATGGTATGCCTCCGGAGCCATCTACTGTCAATCACGGATTATCTCAAGTGTTTGACGCAGCAGGAAAAACTCCTATACCATCGGCTGGTTTGCCGATAGCCCAAGCGCCTCAATATATTACAACCACTGCACAACCAAGTCTGGGAGGTTTTCAGGCGTCTCTGGGTCAAACATCTGGTTCAAGTCCATCGGCAAGTTTGTTACCGATGCAGCAGAAGGCTCCTATAATCAGTCAACCTGGAGTACAGGTTATGCCTCAAGTTGGATATAATTATCCAGCAATGCCAACAAGCTACCAGCCATCGGCAAATTCTGTGCCGATGAATACTAATAATTGGTCAGGGCAGTTTCCTACTCAACATACAGTTCAGCCAAATTAGCAAGTCACAGGAGTTCATCAAGGTCACATGCATGCTGGTTTTCAGAATCAAGCATCGGCAGCTCAGCCGATGAATCCTTTTCAGCAGATTAATGGACCACAGTTAGTAGCAAATATGCCAATTGCTGGAGATCGTGGGCAACAAAGGTGTGCAGAAGGATATCAACAGATACCTCCAGCAGAGATTCAACAATATCGTCAGCAAGATGTCGATGTTTTTTGGGCCGATAAGATAGCAGAAATTATGAGAGATCAATTTGGGATCAAGCCCAAGGTTAATACTTATTCTTATCGGACTCCGTATCCTCCAGCATATGATTTAATTCCTCTCCCAAATCGTTACAAAGTGCCAGATTTCACTAAATTCTCTGGGCAAGACGATACATCAACCATGGAGCATGTTAATCGTTTTATTATTCAATGTGGAGAGGCAGCTTGTAGAGATGAATTGAGAGTTCGTCTCTTCTCGTCATCTCTATCTGGATCAGCATTTACGTGGTTTATTTCACTACCGCCAAATTCTATTATCACTTGGGCTGATCTGGAAAAGCAATTTCATAAGTACTTCTTTGCTGGAATTCATGAGAAGAAGCTTACCGATTTGGTAAAGATGAAACAGCGCAATGATGAATCGGTAGAAGGCTTCGTGCAAAGGCTACGAGATGTAAAGAATAAATGTTACAGTCTGGTATTGGATGATCGGCAGCTTGCCGATTTAGCCTTTTAGGGATTATTGCCACACTTAAAGGACAGATATGCTTCTCAGGAGTTCGAAAGCCTAAGTCATTTAGTACAAAGGATTTCTGATCAAGATACTAGGGTTTTCGAACCTAAGAGAAATTGGAACAAGAAAGTTTCATTTGTTGAAGAAGCGGAAGATTCTGATTCAGATAATGAACCAGTTATCGGTTTGGCAGAGTGGGTTAAGAATAAGAAGCCGATATCTTGTCCCTTTGGTCACAAAGAGCCAGAAAAGTTTACTTTTGATGTCACCAAAGCCGATAAAATATTCGATCTTTTGCTTCAGGAGGGCCAGATTAAATTATCACCTAATCATGTGATCCCATCGGCAGAAGAGTTGAAGCATATGTTGTATTGCAAGTGGCACAATGCAACTTCACACAGTACCAATGATTGCAAGGTGTTTAGACAGCAATTACAGTCAGCTATTGAGTCTGGCAGGATAAAATTTGGCAATTCCAAGATTCAAAAGCCAATGAAAATTGATCAACATCCTTTTCTAGCAAATATGTTGGATGCTGAAGGAAAAATTAAGGTGTTGACGTCGGAAGCTGCTGAAAAGAATGCATCAGTAGATCCCCAACATCGGATAACTACCGATGATGCAAAAGGCAAGGGGCTATTGACAAAGAGTGGCGGTTCTGGGAGGCCTCCTCGATCTGGCATCATGATTACCCATCAAAGACAACACGAAGGATGGCGTCAGCGAAGGGACCGGTATAGACGACAACAAGAGGAAAGGCGTCAAGAAGAGTGGAATCGGCATAAGGATCATTGGAATTGTCCATTTTTTATTCATTGTTGGGAAGAAGGTATTAAGTTACCTACTGTTGAAAATTGTCTAGAGTGCAATGGCTATTATGGAGTTAATTATCCTGCAAGAAGGTTTCAATCTGGTAATCAAGGTTTGCTCATTAATGAGCCGATCAGAAGGAGAGCATCAGTACATGATCGGCTGGGGGGCAGGCTTAGTGTGCATGAAAGGCTTGGTAAACGCGTTGCATATTTTCCAAGGAACCAAGAAGAACTCGAAGAGATGGCAAATGCAAGAGTCCCTGATGAAGAAATATTTTACAGGGACCCTAATATACGTCGTGTGGAGACAACTAGAATTTATCAGCCAGTTTGGAAAACTAAGCTTCCTCAATGGTGTCCAGAAGGTTTGACAAAGACACAGAAGAGAAAATGCAGCGGGATCGTCAAAAAGATTTATATCAAGAAGAAAGTCCCTCCAATGAGAAATCTGGTAACCAGCAGTGGCAGATAAGGCACAAGGATAAAGGTCCATCGGCAGACATCAATATGGTGTTTATGTTGCCGATGGAATTTTTGGCTTTGTCTGACAGTGAAGAAGAGGCTGTTTCCTCTGATCAGATAGCTCAATTAATGTTAGATCCAATGATGGCTGTTTTTGAGAAGCCTGCTGATGATGAGAGACAACACCTCAAGGCTTTGTTTGTAAAAGGCAGAGTTGATGGGCAGCCCGTATCTAAGATACTTATTGATGGAGGAGCTGCGATTAATATTATGCCTTATGTGATGTATCGGAAGCTTGGTAAGGGAGATCAAGACTTAACTAAAACCGATATGATGCTAAAGGATTTTGAAGGCAATGTGTCACCAGCTAAAGGAGCAGTATGTGTTGAGTTGACCATCGGTAGTAAAACTTTGCCGACAACTTTCTTTGTTATTAATGGCAAGGGTGCATATAATTTACTTCTGGGAAGGGATTGGATTCATGCTAATTGTTGTGTTCCTTCTACAATGCATCAATGTCTGGTACAATGGATCGGAGATAAGATTGAAGTTGTTCCTGGTGACTCTTCTTATATCATTGCATCGGCAGAATCAGGTACTTATGAACGAACCAGGTGCATATCGGGAGAAGCTTGGGAAAAAGAGTTCCTCAAGATTGCTGATTATGAAATTCTACCGATCCAAGCAGTCGGTTCTGAAGAAGAGTTTTAATGGATAGATTTGCCGATGATGGAAAATTAGGTCAAGGATTTACATCGGCAGATGATTTAATAGAAGTAGATATTGGTGAAGGCGATAGGCCAAGACCCACTTTTATTAGCTCTAAATTAGATTCCAAGTGTAAACAGCAACTAGTTGATTTATTAAAGGAATATAAGGATTGTTTTGCTTGGGATTATACTGAAATGCCTGGATTAGACCGATCTATAGTTGAACATCGGTTGCCGATTAAATCTGGATTTCGGCCACATCAACAGCCGGCTCGCCGATGCAATCCTAATATACTCCCTGATATTAAGGCCGAAATAACCAAGTTAATTGAGGCAAAGTTTATTCGGCAGTGTCGATATGCAGAGTGGATTTCTAATGTGGTTCCTGTATATAAGAAAAATGGAAAACTCCGTGTTTGTATTGATTTCAGGAATCTTAATAAGGCCACACCGATGGATGGTTATCCGATGCCGATTGCCGATTTGTTGATTGATGCTGCAGCAGGGCATCAGATTATTAGTTTCATGGATGGAAATGTGGGTTATAACCAAATATTCATGGCTGAAGAAGATATTTCCAAAACTGCTTTTAGATGTCCAGGTCATGTGGGATTATTTGAGTGGATAGTTATGACATTTGGTTTGAAAAATGCCGGTGCTACTTATCAGAGAGCTATGAACTTTATTTTCCATGAATATATCGGCACATGAACTTTATTTTCCATGAATATATCGGCACATTGGTGGAAATCTACATTGATGATATAGTGATTAAGTCTAGAGACATCACGAAGCATCTAACCGATCTGCGAAAGATATTGGAGTGCACAAGAAGACATGGATTAAAGATGAATCCCAATAAATGTGCATTTGGTGTATCGGCAGGACAATTCTTGGGTTTTATGGTGCATCAGAGGGGCATTGAAATTAGTAGAAAATTTATTGAGGCAATCAGCAAGGTTGTTGCTCCTGCTGATAAGACTGAATTGCAATCCTTGATCGGTAAGATTAATTTCATCAGAAGGTTTATATCTAATCTGTCAGGCAAAATCAAGGCTTTCAGTCCGTTATTAAAATTGAACGCCGATCAGGAGTTTAAATGGGGGTATGAACAGCAATTGGCTTTAGATCAGATTAAGAGTTATTTAACAAATCCTCCAGTGTTAGTTCCACCCCAGCATGGAAAACCTTTCAGATTATATTTATCAACTGAAGATACTGTTATCGGTTCAGCTCTTATTCAAGAATTTGAAGGAAAGGAGCGTGTTATATATTATTTGAGCAGACGATTAATAGATGCTGAAACCAGGTATTCGGCTATTGAGAAATTATGCTTATGTTTATATTTCTCCTGTAGTAAGTTAAGGCATTATTTACTATCGGCTGAATGTACTGTCGTATGCAAAGATGATGTGGTCAAATATATGCTATCTATGCCGATATTAAGTGGTAGGATTGGTAAATGGATTTTAGCGTTATCAGAATTTGACTTACGTTATGAATCGACTAAGGCAGTTAAAGGACAAGTAATGGCCGATTTCGTTACTCAACATTGCAACACGGTAGATTCTTTGGAAGTTGCTCCATGGACATTGTTCTTTGATGGGTCCACTTGTAGTGAAGGGGCAGGCATCAGCATCGTGTTGATTTCTCCTCAAGGGAAGAAGTATGAATTCTCATTGCCGATCGTTGCCACATCAACAAACAATCAAGCTGAATACCAAGCACTGATAAAAGGGTTGGAATTGCTTAAAGAAATACAGGCTGATGTTGTTGAAGTCTTTGGTGATTCTATGCTAGTTATAAATCAGTTGATTGGGATTTATGAATGTCGAAGTGAAATCCTGATTTCATATCATGAGAAATGTTTGGAATTGTTAAAAGGGTTTAGGAGTTTTCATCTGGAGCATATTTCCCGGATGCATAATGAAGAGGCTAACCGATTGGCTCAGCATGCTTCAGGATATCAACCTGTTCAAGAAGCATTGACATTGGTGGCTGATGCCGATGACTGGAGAAGGGAAATCATTGATTATTTAAAGAATCCATCTAAAAAGGTTGAAAGACGTGTAAGATTCCAAGCGACAAAGTATGTACTCCTCGATGATGAATTATATTATCGTACCATAGATGGAGTTTTACTCAGGTGTGTTAGCATAGAGGAATCAAAAAGCCTGATGAGTGAAATTCATGAAGGAGTATGTGGGGCTCATCAGTCAGCATTTAAGATGAAGTGGATGATCAGAAGAAATGGATATTATTGGCCAGCTATTCTTGAGGATTGTTTTAAATATTTTAAAGGATGTCAGGAATGTCAAAAGTTTGGTAATATTCAAAGAGCACCCGCATCGGCTATGAATCCTATAATTAAACCATGGCCGTTTAGGGGTTGGGCTATTGATCTCATCGGTCAAATTTATCCACCATCGAGTAAAGGGTATAAATTTATTCTGGTTGCTACCGATTATTTCACAAAGTGGGTTGAAGCAATTCCTTTGAAAAAGGTGACATCGGCTAACATGGTTGATTTTGTGAAGGAGCATATTGTTTACCGATTTGGCATCCCTCAAACTATCACTACCGATCAGGGCACTATGTTTACATCAGGTGAATTTGATGAGTTTGCTTTGAGTATGGGAATTAAAGTTTTGAATTCTTCACCATATTATGCCCAAGCAAATGGCCAAGCTAAAGCATCTAATAAGGGGATTATCAAACTTATTAAGCGCAAGATCAGAGAATATCCTAAAAAGTGGCATACCATATTAAATGAAGCTTTGTGGTCATATCGGATGGCATGTCATGGTGCAACCAAGGTGTCGCCTTATCAATTGGTGTATGGGCACGATGCAGTATTACCTTGGGAGATTAAGATTGGATCTAGGCGGATGCGTTTTCAGGATCAACTGACAGCCGATGATTATGATATCTTTATGAAAGATGAGTTGGAAGACGTAGCAGGTCATCGGTTAAAAGCTTTGGTTAACATCGAGGAAAACAAGAAGAGAGTAGCTAGGTGGTATGACAAGAAAGTGAAGGTAAAGGAATTTGCCGATGGTGAATTAGTCTGGAAATTGATTTTACCGATTGGGACTAAAAATTCTAAGTTTGGCAAATGGTCCCCTAATTGGGAAGGTCCATATCGGATAAGTCAGTCTGTTCCTGGTAATGCGTATATTCTTGAAACTCTCGAAGGAGTGGTATTTCCCAGAGCGTTAAATGGAAAATATTTAAAGAAATATTACCCTAGTATTTGGATAGATGCATAAAAAGTATAGTTGCCGATAACAATCCTATCGGCTGGAGTTAAAACAAAGTATCAATTATGCCGAATTTAATAGAGCCTGGATGGCTGATATCGCACGCAAGCGAATTTCATCGGCTTCTTTTAGCTCCTTGACATCTTCATCGGCATTTCCTTCCACAGGTTTGATTTTCTTTTTCAGGGCCAAGGCCTTGCGAGCTTGAGCATCCCGTTCCTGTTGAAGGGCTTTAATGGCGTCGGGAAGCTGGTCTTCTTCTTGTTTGGCCTGAGTCAGAGCTGTCTCAACCCTCTCCAGTTCAGCTAGCAGGGCTGCTTTCTTTGCCGATAGATCTGAGATTTTCTGTCTAATATCGGCACTGGAGGCTTGCAAATTGTTGATGTTCTTGTGCTTCTCGTCGGCAGTCTGCTTCAGCTGTAGCATCTCTTCTTTAAGTTGAGATTGGGCTGCTCTGTCAGCAATACGATGAACGGCCCTTTGGTATTGAAGCTGTCTGCTCTCCAGATGGACTGCTGGAAAGATGATTTCTTCAACATTGGAGGGGACTTGGCCGCGGATTGCCTTGAAGATAGACTTCGCAGGATCCGAGTCGATTACCAATTGGGCAGTTTCTTGCTGTAGCAGGTTTAGGAGAGTTTCCAGCTTGCCATATGTGTCTGATGATATTGTTCCCAACGCCAGGGAGGAGCTCGCTTCTTCTCCGTCGTCATCAAAAATATCGATAGCAAAAGAAAATAAGCTATCGGGAGAATCTTGTTCCTATGGGATAAAGAGAATTAGAAATCCTGTTTATAATATTCTGAAGATATAATAAACCAGGTAATTGACTGGTTTACCTGCTTCAAGGCTATTTCTTGAGCTTGGCTTGAAGGAGCGGCTTGTAAAGGGTCCTGTGAAGGATCGGCAGAAGATGCCGATGGAATGTCTTCTATGACCACATTGGTAGTCGGCCCTTGAGGTACAATTGCCGATGAAGTATCTTGAGCAGGAGCAGTGTGTTCAGGGGACTGATCGACGGGTGTTGGAGCAGACGCAGGGGCTGGTGTAGGTTTTTGTCGTTTCTGTTGAGCTTCAGCGTCGGTCAAAGCTTTACGTTTTTGTTGTGTTTCAACAACAACTGGCTGAGGGGCATCAACATCTGTCGGTTGAGGAGCTTGTATGATCGGTGTGCTTACCGATGTATCAATTTGTTGCTGCAAAAACAGGTATAAGATTGGATGTTTAATGAAGAAAAATAAAAAAACAATGAAAGAATACCTCTGAAGGAGGAGTAGAAGTTGTGGTGCTCGGTAAAGTTGCCGATGATGATCCAGCTGCAGCTTGTACACCCTGATAAGTTGTATGTTAATATAAAGTGTATCGGCAGAGAAAATAGTAAACAAGATTGTTACCTTAAAAGCCTTGATCAGGCTTGAAGCAGCAGCCTTTGGAGAAGCCCTGGATGTTCCCAATCTTGGTCTAGAAGCGCCAATTTTGGTACGAGCTCTTTGGAAGGTCAAGGCTTCCAGGGTGGGGGCGTTATAACCGATTGCTGAAATCGGAGAGGCTGGATGGAGATTAAAGGGTTTTCCGCTTTTGCTTATCGGTGGAACTGGATCGTCAGCCTGTTTCAAGGGAGGTTAGTTACCGATACACATAATAAAAGAAAAGGGAAGGGACAAAAGTTGAAAGGAACTTACTGCATTATCAGGAATAGCATAATCGGGGTCAATCTGGTGCCGATATGTGTGAACAGACGTTGAAAATAGCTGTTCTTTCCATTCCTGCCACCATTGCTTATAAGATTCTGTTATGAAAGAAGCTGGTGACCAGGCGGAGAGATCGACATTTGAAATATCGGCATCAGGAGCAAGTCTTACTATCCTGCTCCATTCAGTTCCAGAGGTGATGATTTCCCTGGGTTTAATTACATCGGCATAGCACAGTTTGATGGGCAGTTGCCCAAAGGCCAGCTGGCGAGATACTGCCGATGGATTGTAAAATTCATAAGTAATGTGGGAGGCTTTCCCACTGCCAAATGTGTTGACTGGAATTGCTCTGGGGGTGATGATGGCCATCATGAGATCATTATCTTGATTCAGATCACTATCGGCAAAATTGAAGAGGAGGGGAAACTTGTTATCCTCGTCAATATAAGGCACCCAAGCCCTGAGATCACGAGGGAGGCCATGGTAGAAAGTATGAAAAAATCTGCCGATTTGATCCTCATTGGCTTCTGTTCCGGGGAGGTCGATGATTGCTTCACCGAAGTTGAGAGGGGGGCGTGTTGCCGATTCATCATCCCTAAGGACGTATTCTTCGGGAATCTCTCGTGGGAATTCTTGAGCAAAGAGATCCCATTGTAAACGCTTGTGCATGTGAGCGTTTAACCACATATTAATAAACCACCATGGGCCTCTCAGATTGCCGATGGGTTCGCCAAGTATAAGCTTTTGGGAAACTTGGTGGAGGAGATGGTAGGTTGAACTCAGGAGATATCGGCCAAGTGGAAATCTGACACCGTTGGCCAAGAGTTCTGCTGCTGGGAGGAAAGCATTAGTTGGTCCTACCGATCGTCCGCAGAAAATAAACTTTTCTAGCCACATGTTTAGGAATGTGGCATGCTCCCTTTGATTGACAGTACCAGTCTTCTGGTATTCCTGGATATATCCTATCCAGCCGCCGATGTTGCGTGTGGTTATTCTGTATTCAGCTTTTCTGCCGAAAATATGGCCTTCATCGACAGTTGAAATATCTAGGCCTGTGAGCATGTACACATCGGCAAGGGTGGGGGCACATGGGCCATGACCGAACATGAAGGTGTTGGTGATGTCAGACCAAAATTGAGCAGCAGCTATCATCATAGATTCATTTTTCTGCATATCGGCAATGGACAGCCTGATACATTGATCTATTTTTTGCTCTGCCCAGAATACTTGCATTGACCTGTTGACCCTCAGAAACCAATTTTTCCACCCTTTGGTGGGTTTAGGCCAAGAGCGGAATGTATCTTTCCACAAATTCAAGGAGAAATTCTGAGATTTGAAGGGAATACGATTGGTTTCTGCATTAATCAAATCAGTTGGGTCTGGGTTGCCCATCGGACCTAAGCAGTGAAGGGGAGGTTGATGGGTTGGAATCACCAATGTGTTGCGGAGTTCCTAGGTTTGGAGGATCAAGAAAATGAAAGAGAAAGAAAAATGTCGACTGTAAGAATTTGCAGGAGACCGAAAGGATTAAAATAAAAGTAATGAGAAGAAGAACAAACCGCAGGGACGTCAAAGTTGACAGCCATTGCTTCAGGAGGATGGGGGCACGAGCTGGGAACTTGAAGATGATGATGATTCTGATGAGTTGAAGACGCGCGGTCGTTGGTTAGGGTTGCCGCCGGGGTGAGAATGCCAAAAGGTGGAGTTTGAAGGTAGAAGATGAACAGCCCGGAGGAATCTATTTATAGGTTATTTGGAGTAGGGGTATTCTTGACTTATCTCTATGCCGTATGCGGATGGATCGAGGTGATTCAGTTGGATATGGTAACTGTTCGCACGACAATCAAGGGATGGTACAGAAGATTTGACGGCAATTAAGGCAAAGAAGGTTGGAAAAAATGCGATATATATTGAGATACATGGATTGGATCTAGATTTGATTGAATTTGGTAACAAATCATGTTATGCTTGGAGAATGGGTCAAAGAAATAGATAATAGCAAGCATCAGTTGGAGTAAATTTCGGAGCATCAGTATCTTATACTCCGAAATTGGGGGGCATGTGTTGACACCGTTTTTAGTACGTGTCAAAATGATCAGGAAAGGCTGATTAGCAAGGGAGAGATTGCCGTGTGAATTGATGGCCAAGGAGAATAAGTTTGTTTTAAGCGGTGACAGTGTATGAATTTGATTAGGAATGTTGCCGATGAAGTCAAGGGTGTTATTGCCGATGCCGATGGAAGAAGGTTTGAAGACTGTTGCCGATAAGGGAATGTACCGATGAAGGAAGGTGTGAAGACTGCAGCCGATGAAACAGGGAATGTGCCGATGGAAGGAGATCGAAGGTTGCTGCCGATAGAAAAGGGGTTGTGCTGGTGAAAAGGAGGCCGATGAGAATACCATCGTGATTAAGGCGGATTATGGAATAAAATAGGAGTTGATTTCCTTGTTTACGATTAGTAGAGTCTGAGTTGTGTAAAAGTCATGTTCTTTTTCTTAGACTTGAGTTTAGTGTCCTAGTCGTATTCGATTATGTTTCTATAGATCAGGGTATAAATATAGAGTGAAGGGCAATGTAATAGAAATCAATCAATACATCAAAAAACAGCTTTTACTCTTATTTTACATCTACTTTTCGGCGACTTCGTCAATTTGCATATTTTTCCTTTTTTACGAGTTCTCATCGATTCGGCGAGTTGCATTGCTCTAAGTGCAATCTTTGTCGATCCTCAAGTTCCGCGTGAGTACCTCTTGGCCGTGACTTCCGGGCGTATCGCTGTTGTCAGGACCAAAGTGCTCGTATCTTCATCCTTGTCGATTAACAGGTCAAATCGACTGGCACGCTTTGGATATCGATTTTGGGTATTAGCCCTTTGTGTTTGCAGATTCACTTTTGCATCAACAAAAGTAAAGCACTAGCATCTAATTTTTAGCATGCCTAATAGGATTCTACGAAGTTGGGTGGGACATGGAACACCTGTTGAATGTCAACTCTAAGATCCTCAGCATACTTGTAGTTGCTCTCCATGGTCCTTCCTCCATCCGCATGTCCTTCCTCCAACGGTCCTGAACCGATCATGGCTATCCTTGACGCAACTACCTCGATACAACGACAAGCAAAAGAGCAATCAGACCACTAGACCTAGAAAGACTGCGAAAAAAGAGGCAACAAGGCATAGAAAGAACAACTACACCGAAAGAACGCAAAAGGAAGAACGATTTAGCCCTCTCGGCGGATGTCTGATCCCTGGGCCAAAGAATAGGAGTGGTGATTTGCTAAGTACAAGCTTAAGCCTTAGCCTAGCCAGTACTTCCCGGGTCGATCGTGTCGACCTGTACGGCTTAAATGGAAATGGCATAGGCCTTAGCTCATCCTAAGCAAACACCACGCCTTGTGGCTTTCGATCCAATCATCATGGAGACTGACGAGAACCAAAAAGGACTACAAGCAAGAGAATTTATGTTCTCTCTCAATCCATATGCCATTATAATCGACGAGAACCAAGAGAGGGTGGAACTGGGAAGAGAAGAGCAGAGGCGGTCTACTTCTCCCAATACACACGTCATGGCAAAAGACGAGGCATCGAAAAGGAGCGACACACAAAAGAACATGAGCGCCCAAACAACTTGTAGGGTACCAAGACCTAGGTGCACTAAATGCACTAAGACATCCCTAAAGTTCTCAGCGATGCGGTTGTTACACAAGAACCAAGGAGACGCTACGGTCTACAAGGTACAAGCATACAAGGGCTTAGGCACAACAAAACCAAAAGACAGGAAGGGGCATAGGATTCACCTTCCTTTGATTCACTCGCCATAGCAAAGACGGGAATCAGGGAAGTGGAATCGAAAGAGCAACAAATGCCAAACAAGCCAAGGGCTCAATCCACATCTTACTAGATCGACTGGGATTGAGAACAAGAGAGGAAGAAGAAAGAATGGAACCCGCACTCCTTCGACCAACTCATCATGGAATGGATGAAGGTTGGAGAAAGGAGGCATGATCCACGATCCAAACCAACTCATAGGGCACCACAACCGTGCAACTAAATGACACAAGGCTATTCCTGCAGCTCGTAGTGATGTGGTTGTCATCGCTACACCCGAAGGAACGCCGTGGTGGAAGTGGTACAAACATACGAGGTGGTTAGGACAAGAATGAGAGAAAGAGAGTAGAGTCCGATGGTCATGGCGTGGTGAACTCGCGGCCACAAGCTGTACCTACACAAGTTGGCTCCTACTGGTACCACGATTGTCGTCCCCTATCTCATATCCCAGTAGATTAGGTCTCACAGGGCTCGAATAGTGTGGATGAGAACCGCATTGATAATGACATCAAGTCCATGGTGACCGCTTCCTAGGGATGTAGGTAGGAGCTCTTGATCATGGCACTACGAAGTCAACAAAACACAAGGGAATGAGTTATGCTAGGCACCACGGCCACGGCGGGATAAACCCACAACCAAGATGGACGAACACAACGCTTCCCAACTGGCTCAAAGGCACGGTCAACAGAAGACACACGAACAACCCACAAAGGACCACAAAGCACAACAACGAATCACGACTCAAACAATCGACCACACACGACGCGACGTGGAGTAGCACTTCTCCATAGCAATCACAAGAAGATAGATAGACCGGTGAAAGTCCTATGTTTGGTGTTGGTAATAGTGACAATGCCTAAGTACTAATCCTATGCCTAAGTTGTATGTAGCATGTGAGGATTAATACATTCCAAGGTTGGTGGCAAGATGGACATGGTGATCATGATGGCCACACTTGTATTTGGACGCAACCCTACGTGATCAAGGCAAAGGTATATGCTTAAGGGTTGTGTTTTAGTAACCAAGACACCTAGTGGGTGTGGTTACATTATAGGATAGATAGCCGTACTATAAAGAGGGGAATGACGCGGCTATTGAACTCCTAAGTGCCTCTAGGTGTGCATTTCATAATCATATGCATTTGGATAGAACTAATAACGCCTCGAAAAATGATTGTGAAAATGCTAACACACTCACACATGACGTGATCACATGGTGGTGTTAGCACATTTGCGATGGTGTTGAAATTTGAGCGGTAGAGAGAGTTTGGGGTTTTTGAGGAATTGAAACGCCTATTTTCCTTTACGCCAATGTCAAGATTTGGAGGCGTTGTCACATATTGTTTCACGAGCTAAAACATGTGCTAAAGTGACACACATTTACTTAATCTAGCTCATTTGAGAAAGGGTGATTCAAACGGAGGCGAACGGAGATCATAGTGGTGACCAGACGCGGTCTCTGTGTGACCGGACGCGTCCGGTCAGTGCTCAGCGTCTACGCGTGTTTTGGTTTTCTGATCGGACGCGGTGGCGCGTCTGGTCACGACCGACCGGACACGTCTAGTCATTGTGGGAGCTTACTGGACTCCAACCAGACGCTGGCACTATGGCGTCTAGTACGACTAACAGCGCGTCCGGTCGCTGTTTCGTTAGAGCACGGCTCAGGCTTGACCAGCGCGTCCGGTCCATTACGGGACCAGCGCGTCCGGTCCGTGCGACCAGCGCGTCCGATCGGTGCTTCGCAAGCGTAGGCACTATGTGATCGGCGCGTCCGGTCAATTCGACCAGCGCGTCTGTAACACGCCTGGGTGTTAAGCATGCATTAGCATCCAAAGCATTAGGCATAAGCATCACACACATGTTATCATTGCATGCAATATAAGCTTCTTTAAAAATTTAAAGTGGATACACAATTACTTGAAACCCTAAGTATAAATTTAAGTGCTAAAAAGTGGTATACTCTTGTGTAATGACAATTTTAGATAATCTAGAATAAATAAACATGGTTTTTGGAGCCACTCTTGAATCCAAAATTCCCTCAAATTTTGCTTATAAAAATATTCTAGAAAAGTAAATTTTTACTCAAAATCTAGCTTTAAATCCTAAATTCAAAATCTACTTAGAATTTTGAAAAGTGCCCTACATGAAAGTTGTAGAGAATTAAATTTTGAACAACTTTTATTTTGGGCAAAATTTGTGAAAACATCTTTTTCTTCTTCAAATTCAAATTTGAAACAAAATAGAAAACTCTGTAAATTATTTAGAAAAAGAAAAGCCTTTTCCAGGCTTAATGGGCCACGGCCTCCCTTTCGGCCCGCCAGCGCTCTCGGCCTGGCCCGCGACCGCGCCTGTCGCCCGCCCGCGCGCGCGCGCTACGCCGTGGCGCCGCGGCAGAACACCGCCGCCCCGTGTCCACCATGCGCCGACGCCGCCCGCCGCGTGGCCGTCCGTGGGCCCCACTCACCCGGCTCCTTGGCCACGCACCGCTCCTCTGTCTCCTCCCTCTCCCTCACTTGCTCTCGCTTCCGCCGTTGCGAGCTCGCCAGGCGCGTCCGCATTCCGCGCGCGCTCGCCGCCACGGCCGCACACTTCCTTGCCACGTTCCGCCGCCGGCCGGCCGCCTCCGAGCAATTGCTCGCACGACCAGCTCCGCCCAGTCCTCCTCTTCTCCGAACGCACCCCCACGCTCCACCTCCGCCCTGCAGTAAGGCACCACTTCGCGTGCACCGCCGCGACACCATTCCGGCCACCGCGCGATCACTCCGCCGTTCCGGCGTCCTTCCCCCGCCTCGTCACTCGCACGCCGCCCTTCGGTGTTCGCCGCCACTCCGGGATCTCCATGCGCCCGTTCGTTGGCTTCCGCACGGCCGGAGCCGCCCGTTAGCCGCCGACGGGCATCACCACCGCCGCGACGTCGCAGCCACGCAACCACGCCCCGCGTCCCGCTGCCCTCCCCTCTACTCGCTGGGCCGAGCGGCCTTGGGACGAAGCCCAAACCGGGCTGCTTTTCTTTTTCCCCACTCGGCGCTCCGGCTGAAAACGGCCGTGGGCCGGTGATTCCAGTGGGCTGGCCCGTTAAGCAAATACAGAAATAGTTTTTGATTTTCTATTATGTTTTAGAAAAGAAAAGGTTTAGAAAAATTGTTGTGTACCCTTTTTAGCTCCAAAAATTATGAAACAAATTTTGTAGTGTTTCTCTTGAGTAGATCTACAGTTTAAAAATATTTCATGTTAATTTTGTGACACTTTTCTGTGTAGATTTATTTAATTGCTATAAATGGTGATATCTTAGAAAATGTGTAGTAAATAAAACAATAATGAGAAAAATGTGATTCTTGTTGCATTAATCTTTCTTAGTGATTTACTTTCTAGGAAAAATACTTGTGAAGTATGTTCTGTGAAAAATTATTGAGGTGTAGTTCAAATGCCTTTAATTGATAATTTTTGTTATTTTTGGTAGAGAGCTAAAGTTGTATAACACATGCATGTGATAATTTTTGTAATATGCTAGTTTACTGTGGGTAACATAGGAAAAATGTGAAATCTGTTGTTTGATACTTTTTCTAGTACAAAATAATTTCATGCTCGTTATTATGCTATAAATTGTTTATTTTGTATAGATAGTTTTACTTATCCAATTCCCATGAATTTTTTGTAGTAGGTTATTTAGAGTAAGGGTAAGCTACTGTAATTTTTGTAGATTTTTATCTGCAACAGAAATAGGTGTTGATGTGTAACCCTAGTTAAATAGGAAATAAAAGGTTATTCCTTATGAGAAATTAAAAGTTATAAAATATGTTTGGTGTATCTTTGAAGCATCAAAATACATTGCTGTTATTGCTTGATGGGTTAGGTTAGTAAAATTCGACAACTTGTGACCACTCGTATGTGTATATTATGTGCTAGCTAGTAGAATAATAAGTGCATGTTTTATGGTACATGTTCTTGGATAATGTGGACTACCTCGTAGAAGATGTAGTTATAATCCAAACTACCCATTCCATGTGCTCATCTGCATATCATGTCATCAAAGCATTCCACCGTATTCGATGCATCATTCGCATGTGTACTTATGCACTCGCATCATACAGGATCGCAGGAGGAGTCGCAGGTAGTAGTACTGGAGGAGCAAGTTTGGACCGATCAGCAGGAGCCCCAGGCACAGGAGGTGCCCGAGGAAGAAGAACCAGGCGAGGAGCTGCCCGAGTGCGTAGACCACCAACCTAGTTCGTTCAAAAGAGGCAAGCCCCGGAGTATTTTAAGTCTCCTACTTTATAAAAGCAATTCCTTATTACATGAGTTATAGTTATATATATTGTTGCATTAAGTTTAGGAGTTGCGTGAAACCGTTGTTACATTATTATCCTTGTTCACCTAATTACCTTTACCTTGTTAGGTCAGGATCGAGTAAATTGCTTAGCCATGCTTAGACCGGTAGAAGTCGGGTGATTTTCTGTCACCTGCGAGCTATAGGTGAATACCTGGTTATGGTTAGCTAAAATTGTGATCATAGAAAGTAACCAAGTGTCGGGTAAATGGAGACCGGGCAGAGTCTTATAGGGTTTTAGACTATAGTGATTCCGTCTGTGTCAATTAAGGACCGATCGTTGCTCGTCCCTCTTGTCATGTTGAACGCATGCCTCACATTTAGGTGGCCGAATAAAGTACCTTTCGACCGTGAAGCTAGTGACACTATTTCGAGCCGGGATAAACTCGGATTGGTAGACTGGTGTTGAAGGGGGTATGACGGGGATGTGAAGAGTGAGCCCAAGGTGCGTCCTGGCAGTCGGGCGGTCCCTGGGTAATGCGGTCCATGATTGTTATCCCGCGGCTTCTTGGAAAGTGTCATTAGTGATCTAAGCGACCCTGACGGGGGAAGCGTGGTTTGTGTGAGGAATAAATCACCAGCTGGTTAGGAATCGATTCGAATCGCCATCGCTCCTGGATAGTGAGCACTTGACTCGAGCTACGGCATCGTAGTAACAATAATGGCTGATGGTTATGTGAATGATGTTGGAAATGCTAAACCTGATATGGTAATTTAGATGTTAATGGTGAATCAAGTGATTGCCTTAGCAATAGGTGCTTACCTAGTTTGAATAGGTTATAATAAAAATGATGCAAAAAGTACTTAGTATAGTTATTCATAATAACTTATGCTTTTCGCAAATGAGTCAAGCCAGTCCACTGTATAAAAGCCTTGCATGCTCCTTGGTGTCCTTTATTTTGGTTTATGACGGGTAAGTCTAGCTGAGTACATTTCTGTACTCAGGGCGTTGTTCCCATTGTTGTTGCAGATGGTCAGATGTACTATGGGTACTGCTCCAACTGTCTGTATCCGGTGATGGGCGACAACTAGGACCTTGGGCAATCGTCACTTTGTTCGTCTTATCTAATGCTTTTGTGGACCGTGACTATCTTCTGGCACTGTATTTGAACTAAGTGTGTGTGGTTTAAAACTACTTGCTTCCACTATGTTATTTTGAACTATGTTGTAATAATTTTATTCTGGACTCCGATGTATTCAACTCTCGTTGCGAACGGTATGTAGCATGTGAATTGTGGCTGCTAAATCAGTACGATCTTGGTTGTATGTTGGTTGGTTTGAAATCCCTCGTGATTTCACGGAATCTTGGGTTATACAGGCTTAAGTTTGAGAAATTATCTGCCTCGGTGGAAGATTTTCTTCATTAATCTTGTATAATTACGTTGATCCGTTACAGCTGGCATCGGAGCATGGTTTAGCATGTTACTGTTCACATGGGTATTTAAAAACAAAACTGTGTTTTCAACTAAGCTTTTAAACTTAAGAGTGTGCCAGTGGTCATATCCTTTATGCCCAGTAAGGACTCTAGGTGGCTTATTTAACTACTAACTTGGGGGTTTGCATCATATTTTAAATTTCGTCGCACATATGACATGCTATTGTATGAGTGCCATTCACTTGAGTGGTAATGTATGGATCAATTACCTCTACGCCTTGGTAAGTGAAAGTGGTGAGAGCATGGTCGGATACACTGCCGATCTAGGGAAGTGCTTATGTGATACCGAAACACTTACGTGCCATGCGCATGTTCGTATAAAGGTATCCAAATTGTGGGAATTTCATCATGTGGTGACGATTCCATCAATAGGACGACGATTCAGGTAGTTGTTACCGTTATACGCGTATCTGGGGATGCGTGTAGAGCGAGTAGCTTACTTACTGCTTTCTTGCATAATTTCATAATGTGAGGTTTGGGCTGAAGTGACTTTCTGCAGGTACATAACAGTGCTATCGAGTAGTACGTATTAGTTACGTTTATAAGAGATCGTTGTATGCCACCGTTTATTCCGTTAGTAGTTGTTAATTTTCTAAGTTTGTGAGGACGTACGGAACGTGCATGCATCATGTTGTGCATTTCATTCATGGCATTGTTCCTCCCCTTATAAGTTGATTATCTCATTTCGATACAAATGCCAACTTAAAAATCTGTTCTCACCGCGGTGATAAAAATTTTGCTACAGATGGCACGTACTAAGCAGACAGCCCGCAAGTCCACCGGTAGAGCTCCCCGTCATCAGCTTGCTCCATGCACTCGTCAGCGTCACACTTTCCTTGGAGAGTTTGGGATGCCTACGCTCTTGTGGAGAGTGCTCAGCTATGTAGGCTATCCTGATGGAATGGAGCCCCGCTTCTTTTGGTCGAATGAGCAGTTGGGAGAAGGACTTTTGGTGACTGTGGAAGCAGTGGTTCATCCCCGAGGTGATGGTTCTGAGTAGGCTGGTTGGCATTTTGAGTCAACTGGCAGGACTGCTGAAGAAGCCGCTGAGAGGGCAGCCTTTGGGATACTGAGGGATATCATGGATCGCTTTCCTCAGGAGTTGGCAGCAGCTATAGTTGGAGTCTTTCCGAGGGTCAACCCCTCCACTGACTCGTGGCAGCAGGCAAGAGGAAGATCCGTGGAGATTAGCGTAGGAGAAGCACAGAACAGTGACAACCCCACCATGAGTGCCATATTCGCAGTGATGAAGGCCTTCGATGGAGTGGAAGGTAGCCTGAGACGTGTGTTTGGTGCTCTTGGTCAGGCTCGTGACGACCGACGTCAGCTTCAGAGAGATCACGACGCCGAGATTGAGAGGCTCACCACAGAGATGGCTCAGTTGACCCGTCAGAGGGATCAGGCTACCCAGAGGACTATGGTTTTCGAGAGAGACGTACGTGCACTGAGAGAGTAGGTTGGGCAACTGACCACTGCCAACAGGAACGCTGAGCGCATGTTGACCCATGTGCTCCACCAGAGGAATGAAGCCTGGTCTGCAGAGAATGTGTTGAGGGCTAGACAGTTTAAGCTAGAGCAGCAGCTGGCCAATGCAAAGGAGTATAATGACAACCTGCATGAGGAGGTTCATCGGCTGAACAATCAGCTCAACCCCTATGTTCCTCCTGGTGCGGCAGAGATGGATTTGGATGAAGACAAAGATCTCGAAGAGCCCGAAGCACCAGCTAAGGAGGACGGCGACGCTGTAGATGGCAACGACGCCAACGTCTCTAACTTAGACAACGACCACGATGAGTTGGCTAGTAGTTGTTGCGCTAGCTACTAGGTTCCGTCCGCGTGATCTTTTGCTTTGTTGGCACGTTAGGCATGTAATAATGAGTAGAAAGGCTAAGGCTTTGATGTAATGTTGGAAAACTTGGATGTGTTTGTGGCGATATCCGAACATCAAAAGTCCAGTGTGTGTATGCTGGCAATTTGGTTGTTTTGGACGCGATGTGTGTGCTTTAAGTAATCTAATTAGTGATGTTGTGTTAATTGGAATGACTTATTGTGCCCCTGTTTTAATGTATGAATTTATTCTCTCCAGTGAATTCAGTATGGCATAATTTTTCGTTCGCTCGCAATTCCTATAACATCACCTAATAATTATTGTTGTTGAAACATGCAGATGCCGAACACTCGTCGTACCGTGTACGGTGCCGCTGAGGCTGGTGGCAGTGCAGCTGGTAATGATGACCGTGATCCACCACCGCCTCCTCCACCTTACACTGCGGAACAGTTTTTCGCACAATTTCTTGGAAGCCAACGCAACATGGAGAGCATGCAACAGAATATGGAAGCTGCATTGCATAGTATTGCAGATAACACCCGTCGGGGAATAAACCCGGGTGGGCATGAAGCAAACCAGTACAGCAGTTTCAAGGATTTCATGGACACCCGTCCACCGATTTTTAAGGAAGCCGCAGAACCCTTGGATGCAGAAGAATGGATTAACACTATAGAAGACAAGTTCCGTGTCTTGAGGATGACTGAAGTGTTGAAAACCGAGTATGCAGCTCATCAGCTTCAAGGTCCGGCAGGAATGTGGTGGAAGCACCACCGTACCACTTTTCCTCCTCATGCCCATATCACTTGGAGGGAGTTCACTGAAGCATTCCGTGGAACATACATTCCACCTGGTCTGACGGAGATGAAGCTTGGGGAATTCCTGGCACTCAATCAAGGCACGAAGACCGTAACTCAATATCTACATGCATTCAATAACCTGAGCCGTTATGCTCCTGATATGGTGAATACTGAAGCCAAGAAGATCGCTAGCTTCAAGAGAGGCCTGAATCCCAAGATGATGAAACATGTGGGTACCAATATGAGGACTGGTTTTAACGACTTTGTTAGTGACTGCTTGAAGCAAGAGAAGAACAACAATGTTTATGTTGCTTCCAAGACCCGTAAAAGAGCTTTCGAGTCGGGTCCATCCCAGCCCAGGGCCCCGATGGCCAACCGTCCAGCGTATCGTTCGCCTGCCCCTGGTGCAAGGTTCAGGCCACCGCAACGGAAGAGTCAGAATGCTCAGCAACCTCAGAGGAACCAGAAACCATTCAAAATGGCATTGCCCCAAGCAAAGGCAGGACAAGGCAGTTCATCTGGAGCTGTGGCTCAAGTGAAGGGACCGTGCTTCAACTGCAACCAACCCAGGCACTTTGCAAAGTTTTGCCCCTACCCTAAGAAACAGCAGACGCAGTATCAGGCTCGTGTGCACCACACGACTGTGGATGACATCCCGGAAGGAGAACTGGTGACAGCTGGTATGTTTTCTATCAACAATCATCCTGTAGTAGTCTTGTTTGATTCCAGATCATCCCATTCATTTGTAAGTCAAGCATTTGTTAAGAGGCATGAGCAAAAGATAATTGAATTGGAATGTGCATATAGAATCAGTTCAGCCGGGGCTGATCTGTTGACTAATCAGATAGTTCAGGGAGTAACCCTAAACATATCAAACAGACGATATAAGCTTAATTTGATAGTCATGCCAGGGCTAGTTTTGGATGTGATTATGGGTATGAACTGGATGAATAAGATGGGAGTAGTAATTGATATTGGAGGAAGAAGTATCTCTCTTAAGGAACCAAGTGGGGAAGGCACCTTTCGGGTGGTCCTACCTCGGAAAGTAGACCTAGCTAGCACGACTTGTGCCGTCCAAACTACTCTGCTAGCTAAGATTCCAGTAGTCTGTGAATTTCTAGATGTGTTTCTAGATGAGTTACCTGGACTTCCACCAGACCGAGATATTGAGTTTGCCATTGAGTTAATTCCTGGAACAGCACCGATCTCGAGAAGGCCCTATCGGATGCCTCCCAATGAGTTAGCAGAATTGAAGAAGCAACTCTAGGATCTGCTAAAGAAAGGTTTGATTCGTCCCAGCTCGTCTGAATGGGGATGCCCCGCACTGTTTGTGAAAAAGAAAAAGGATAACTCCTTACGCATGTGCGTGGATTATCGGCCACTGAATGTTGTGACAATTAAAAACAAGTATCCTCTTCCTCGGATTGATATCTTGTTTGACCAATTGTCTAAAGCCAAAGTGTTCTCTAAGATAGATTTGAGATCAGGGTATCATCAGATCAAGATTAGGCCGCAAGATGTGCCTAAGACCGCGTTCTCTACCAGATATGGTTTGTACGAGTATCTTGTCATGTCCTTCGGATTGACAAATGCTCCTGCATACTTTATGTATCTGATGAATTCCGTTTTCATGCCAGAGTTGGACAAGTTTGTGATTGTGTTCATTGATGACATTTTAATATACTCAGAGAATAAAGAGGATCACACAGAACACCGTAGGATTGTCTTGACTAGACTCAGAGAACATCGACTGTATGCTAAGTTTAGCAAGTGTGAGTTCTGGCTTAAGACAGTTCCTTTTCTTGGTCACGTGTTGTCTGAAAATGGAATTTCAGTAGACCCCAATAAGGTGCAAGAGGTTATGGACTGGAAGTCACCCACCACAGTTCATGAAGTTCAAAGTTTTCTTGGTTTAGCCGGATACTATCGTCACTTCATACCGGATTTCTCGAAGATTGCCAAACCAATGACAAGTCTGTTACAGAAGAATCATAAGTTTGCCTGGACAAAGGAGTGTGAGGCAGCTTTTCGCACCTTGCCAAAGTTGTTGACCACTGCTCCTGTTCTGGCCCAACCGGATATAGAAAAGTTGTTTGATGTGTTTTGTGATGCATCTAAGAATGGGTTAGGATGTGTGCTAATGCAAAACGGAAGGGTCATTGCTTATGCCTCACGACAATTGAGGAAACATGAGGGTAACTATCCTACACATGACTTGGAGCTTGCAGCATTTGTGCATGCTCTAAAGATTTGGAGACACTACCTGCTAGGGAATGTGTGTAACATCTTTACAGATCATAAGAGTCTTAAATACATTTTTACCTAGTCTGAGTTGAACATGCGACAGAGAAGATGGTTAGAACTGATAAAGGGTTATAATCTGAATGTGCACTATCATCCCGGGAAGGCTAATGTAGTAGCAGATGCACTGAGCAGAAAATCACATGCTATGGGTGTGCAACCGTTGTTTGAAGAAGGGTTCAATTTATTATATCCTGCTGTGTTGTATAATATTCAGATCAGTTGTACCCTAGAAAGCCAGATCATTGAAGGACAGAAAACAGATAAGGGAATATTTCATACCAAGGAGAAAATGAAGAGGGAAACCACCAAACACTTTCGATTGGATGACCAAGGGGTGTTATGGTTTAAAGGTCGCCTGGTAGTACCCAAGGATCGAGAGCTCAAGAACAAGTTGATGGATGAGGCTCACCATTCTAAGCTATCTATCCACCCTGGGAGTAGTAAAATGTACCAGGAGCTAAGACCCTGTTATTGGTGGACTAAGATGAAAAAGGAGATTGCAGCGTATGTTGCTCGTTGCGACATGTGTTGTAGAGTGAAAGCTCTTCACATGAGACCCGTAGGACTTTTACAACCCTTGTCTATACCCGATTGGAAATGGGATGATATAAGTATGGAATTTATCACTGGTCTTCCCACCACACAAAAAGGACATGATTTGATTTGGGTAATAGTAGATTGCCTTACCAAATCAGCTCACTTTCTGCCAGTTAAGACAACTTTCCGACCACCTCAATATGCGGAAAAGTATATTGCTGAGATTGTCCGATTGCATGGTATACCAAAAACGATCGTGTCTGATCGTGGTTCACAGTTTACCTCTCATTTTTGGGAGCATCTCCATAAAGGTTTGGGCACTAGTTTGATTCGTAGTATAGCTTACCATCCGCAGACAGATGGGCAGACAGAACGAGTTAATGTTGTACTTGAATATATGCTTAGAGCTTGTGTGCTATCATCCAGAGGCTCATGGGAATCATGGTTACCATTGGCAGAATTCGCTTACAACAACAGTTACCAAGAGAGTATCAAGATGGTACCTTTTGAAGCTTTGTATGGCAGAAAGTGCAGAACACCATTAAATTGGGTGGAGCCTGGAGAAAGGAGGTTTTACGGAATTGATTTTGTAGATGAGGCAGAGAAAAAGGTCCGTATTATCCAACAAAACATGCAAGCTGCACAGTCCCGTCAGAAGACTTATGCAGATAAGAGAAGGAGACCATTGGATTTTCAAGTGGGTGACTACGTCTATTTGAAGGTTACCCTAATGAAGAAGAAACGGTTTGGAATCAAGAAGAAACTGTCTGCTAGATATATAGGACCATACCAGATCATAGAGAAAAAGGGTCCCGTGGCGTACAAGCTGCAGTTACCAGAAGAGATGAGTTCGATCTTTCCCGTCTTTCATGTATCCCAATTAAAGAAGTGTCTGCGTGTTCTAGAAGAGAGAATAGAACCTCAGGGTATTCGGATCAAGGCAGACTTGGAATATCGTGAACAACCGATTCGAGTTCTAGATACTAAGGACCGAGTCACTCGAAATAAAGTGGTAACAACCTACAAGATTCAGTGGAGCCATCATGACGAAAGTGATGCTTCATGAGAAACAGGCGAATACCTTCAAACTGCGTATAAAGATTTTTACAATAAATGGTTCGTAACTCAAAATCTCGGGACGACATTCTTATAAGGGGGAGGGCTGTAACACCCCTGGGTGTTAAGCATGCATTAGCATCCAAAGCATTAGGCACAAGCATCACACACATGTTATCATTGCATGCAATATAAGCTTCTTTAAAAATTTAAAGTGGATACACAATTACATGAAACCCTAAGTATGAATTTAAGTGCTAAAAAGTGGTATACTCTTGTGTAATGACAATTTTAGATAATCTAGAATAAATAAACATGATTTTTGGAGCCACTCTTGAATTCAAAATTCCCTCAAATTTTGCTTATAAAAATATTCTAGAAAAGTAAATTTTTACTCAAAATCTAGCTTTAAATCCTAAATTCAAAATCTACTTAGAATTTTGAAAAGTGCCCTACATGAAAGTTGTAGAGAATTAAATTTTGAACAACTTTTATTTTGGGTAAAATTTATGAAAACCTCCTTTTCTTCTTCAAATTCAAATTTGAAACAAAATAGAAAAATCTGTAAATTATTTAGAAAAAGAAAAGCCTTTTCCAGCCTTAACGGGCCGCGGCCTCCCTTTCGGCCCGCCAGCACTCTCGGCCTGGCCCGCGACCGCGCCTGTCGCCCGCCCGCACGTGCGCGACGCCGTGGCGCCATGGTAGAACACCGCCGCCCCGTGTCCGCCATGCGCCGACGCCGCCCGCCACGTGGCCGTCCGTGGGCCCCACTCGCCCGGCTCCTTGGCCACGCACCGCTCCTCTGCCTCCTCCCTCTCCCTCACTTGCTCTCGCTTCCACCGTTGCGAGCTCACCGCGCTCGTCCGCATTCCCCGCGCGCTCGTCGCCGCGGCCGCGCACTTCCTTGCCACGTTCCGCCGCCGGCCAGCCGCCTCTGAGCAATTGATCGCACGACTAGCTCCGCCCAGTCCTCCTCTCCTCCGAACGCACCCCCACGCTCAACCTCCGCCCCGTGGTAAGGCACCACTTCGCGCGCACCGCCGCGACGCCATTCCGGCCACCGCGCGCTCACTCCGCCGTTCCGGCATCCTTCCCCCGCCTCGTCACCCACGCACCGCCCTTCGGTGTTCGCCGCCACTCCGGGATCTCCGTGCGCCCGTTCGTTGGCTTCCGCACGGCCGGAGCCGCCCATTAGCCGCCGGCGGGCATCGCCGCCGCCGCGACGTCGCAGCCGCGCAGCCACGCCCCGCGTCCCGCTCCCCTCCCCTTTGCTCGCTGGGCCGGGCGGCCTTGGGCCGAAGCTCGAACCGGGCCGCTTTTCTTTTTCCCCGCTCGGCGCTCTGACTGAAAACGGCCGTGGGCCGGTGATTCCAGTGGGCTGGCCCATTAAGCAAATACAGAAATTGTTTTTGATTTTCTATTATGTTTTAGAAAATAAAACGTTTAGAAAAATTGTTGTGTACTCTTTTTAGCTCCAAAAATTATGAAACAAATTTTGTAGTGTTTCTCTTGAGTAGATCTACAGTTTAAAAATATTTCATGTTAATTTTGTGACACTTTTGTGTGTAGATTTATTTAATTGCTATAAATGCTGATATCTTAGAAAATGTGTAGTAAATAAAATAATAATGAGAAAAATGTGATTCTTGTTGCATTAATCTTTCTTAGTGATGTACTTTCTAGAAAAAATACTTGTGAAGTATGTTCTGTGAAAAATTATTGAGGTGTAGTTCACATGCCTTTAATTGATAATTTTTGTTATTTTTGATAGAGAGCTAAAGTTGTATAACACATGCATGTGATAATTTTTGTTATATGCTAGTTTACTGTGGGTAACATAGGAAAAATGTGAAATCTGTTGTTTGATATTTTTTCTAGTACAAAATAATTTCATGCTCATTATTATGCTATAACTTATTTATTTTGTATATATAGTTTTACTTATCCAATTCCCATGAAATTTTTGTAGTAGGTTATTTAGAGTAAGGGTAAGCTACTGTAATTTTTGTAGATTTTTATCTGCAACAGAAATAGGTGTTGATGTGTAACCCTAGTTAAATAGGAAATAAAATGTTACTCCTTATGAGAAATTAAAAGTAATAAAATATGTTTGGTGTATCTTTAAAGCATCAAAATACCTTGCTGTTATTGCTTGATGGGTTAGGTTAGTAAAATTCAACAACTTGTGACCACCCGTATGTGTATATTATGTGCTAGGTAGTAGAATAATAAGTGCATGTTTTATGGTACATGTTCTTGGATGATGTGGACTACCTTGTAGAAGATGTAGTTATAATCCAAACTGCCCATTCCATGTGCTCATCTGCATATCATGTCATCAAAGCATTCCACCGTATTCGATGCATCATTCGCATGTGTACTTATGCACTCTCATCATACAGGATCGCAGGAGGAGTCGCAGGTAGCAGTACCGGAGGAGCAAGTTTGGACCGATCAGCAGGAGCCCCAGTCATAGGAGGTGCCTGAGGAAGAAGAACCAGGCGAGGAGCTGTCCGAGTGCGTAGGCCACCAACGTAGTTCGTTCAAAAGAGGCAAGCCCCGGAGTATTTTAAGTCTCCGACTTTATAAAAGCAATTCCTTATTACATGAGTTATAGTTATATATATATATATATATATTGTTGCAATAAGTTTAGGAGTTACGTGAAATCGTTGTTGCATTATTGTCCTTGTTCACCTGATTACCTTTACCCTGTTAGGTCAGGATCGAGTAAATTGCTTAGCCATGCTTAGACCGGTAGAAGTCGGGTGATTTCCTGTCACCCACGAGCTATAGGTGAATACCTGGTTATGGTTAGCTAAAATTGTGATCATAGAAAGTAACCAAGTGTCGGGTAAATGGAGACCGGGCGAAGTCTTATAGGGTTTTGGACTATAGTGATTCCGTTTGTGTCAATTAAGGACCGATCGTTGCTCGTCCCTCTTGTCATGTTGATCGCATGCCTCACATTTAGCTGGCCGAATAAAGTACCTTTCGACCGCGAAGCTAGTGACACTATTTTGAGCCGGAATAAACTCAGATTGGCAGACTGGTGTTGAAGGGGGTATGACGGGGATGCGAAGAGTGAGCCCAAGGTACGTCCTAGCAGTCGGGCGGTCCCTGGGTAGTACGGTCCATGATTGTTATCCCGCGGCTTCTTGGAAAGTATCATTGGTGATCTAAGCGACCCTGACGGGGGAAGCGTGGTTTGTGTGAGGAATAAATCACCAGCTGGTTAGGAATCGATTCGAGTCGCCATCGCTCCTGGATAGTGAGCACTTGACTCGAGCTACGGTATCGTAGTAACAATAATGGAACACTGATGGTTATGTGAATGATGTTGGAAATGCTAAACCTGATATGGTAATTTAGATGTTAATGGTGAATCAAGTGATTGCCTTAGCAATAGGTGCTTACCTAGTTTGAATAGGTTATAATAAAAATGATGCAAAAAGTACTTTGTATAGTTATTCATAATAACTTATGCTTTTCGCAAATGAGTCAAGCCAGTCCACTGTATAAAAGCCTTGCATGCTCCTTGGTGTCCTTTATTTTGGTTTATGATGGGTAAGTCCAGCTGAGTACATTCCCGTACTCAGGGAGTTGTTCCCATTGTTGTTGCAGATGGTCAGATGTACTATGGGTACTGCTCCAACTATCTGTATCCGGCGATGGGCGACAATTAGGACCTTGGGCAATGGTCACTCTGTTCGTCTTATCTAATGCTTTTGTGGACCGTGACTATCTTCTGGCACTGTATTTGAACTAAGTGTGTGTGGTTTAAAACTACTTGCTTTCGCTATGTTATTTTGAACTATGTTGTAATAATTTTATTCTGGACTCCGATGTATTCAACTCTCGTTGCGAACGGTATGTAGCATGTGAACTGTGGCTGCTAAATCAGTACGATCTTGGTTGTATGTTGGTTGGTTTGAAATCCCTCGTGATTTCACGGAATCTCGGGTTATACAGGCTTAAGTTTGAGAAATTGTCTGCCTCGGTGGAAGATTTTCTTACTTAATCTTGTATAATTACGTTGATCCGTTACAGCGTCCGGTCAGTACGACAGCAGCGTTTTCAAGTGCTTAATGGCTCTATTCGAAGGGGTACGTCTATAAATACTTGTTGGCCGGCTCAAAGCTCACCCCCTTTTTGCATTCTTTGACATACTTGTGAGCACTTTGAGCTAAGCAACTCCCCTCCCACTCATATCTCTTTCTTCTTTGCATATTCGAAGTGAGATTGAGTGATCCAAGTGCATTTGCATTGCGAGATTGCATCTAGTTGGCACTTGGTGGTTGATTTGCTATGGGATTCTTGTTTCTCTTGATGGTTGCCGCCACCTAGACGGCTTGGAGCAGCTTTGAGGCATTGGCAAGAGTTGGTGATTGTTCTTGGCCACCTCCGGTGATTGTGAGGGGTTGTGCCTACCTTGGCGAAGTGCCAAAGGCAACGTTAGTGGATTGCTCGTGTCATTTGCAACCTTTCACCATTTGGTAGGTTATTGTGGCGCCTTTTGAGAGGCTCGGTGTGTGACCGATTAGCCACCGAACCACATGGTGAAGAGGGACACAACGGGGACTAGCGTGCCGGCAAGCACGTGAACCTCGGGATAAATCTTGTGTCATCACTTTCTTGTTGTGACTAATCGATCCCGGTTGTTGTGTATTATGGAATTCATCTATTGATCATATTGATTGGTTGGCTCAATACTTCGCCTCTCGGTGATACCCTCCTAACTCTCTCTTGTATTAATTTCTTAGTTACCTTTGCTAGCTTGTTAGTGTAGCTAGTTAGCTTTAGTTGTAGCTAAGTTGTGCGGTTTAACTTGTGTGGTTGAGTGCAAATTTACTAGAATTGTGAATTGGTTAGGTGGCTTGCAAACACCCCGTAGGCTAAGAAAAACTCGCATCTTGCTATTTGTTATATTGATAAACTTGTTTAGCTTGTCTTTGTAGAAATTTTTTAAAAGGCTATTCACCCCTCTCTAGCCATCAAGACCTTTCAACCGGCGGCGAAGGCATTACACAGGCATAGAATAAATAGAGATATCATGTAGATGGACAAGAATATATGATCAATAAAGATAGGTCATGTATCAAGTGCATGAATCAAGTAGAGATGATAGATAATAAGTTAATGTATGAACAAGTAGATAAAAGGAAGAAGCAGAGGTTTGTCGATGCCAATGATGGCGTCCGCTAGGTTAGAAAGGTTGACCTTGGGGTGGAAGGTTGCTGCGGGCTGGACACGGCCGAGAAAGTCGATGAGGGCTGGCGGCATTGCAATTGCCCTGCAAGGCGAAAATCACGGCACGAGGCTGGACACAGAGATGGACACGGCGAGGTGGTGCTACTGTCCAGAATGGTTAGGTGAGGTCCGGCATCGGCACAGCAGGGTCGTTGCTTTCCTATGACATGTAGCGGCACGAAGGCCGGACAGATGATAAATGAGGTGACGACGATGTTTGGCTCCTGAGCGGTGACACAGCAGGGCTGCAGCCTTCCTGCAGTGGTGTTGGATCATGGTGCGAGGACCGATGTCAGACGGATGAGCACCAATAGGAAGGAGAAAAGGTGGAACTTGGCATACTGTTCACCGGCGAGGTGCGACGGCCACAGGACACGGAGCAGCGGCGGTTGGCGTCGAGCAGTGACGTCAATGCGGCTTGGCGACGAGGATGGGCTCCGGGTCTAGGGTGGCTTCGCCAAGGAGGAAGGGCCCCGCGGTCGATGCTTGATGAGGGTGGGGCAGAGCACGGTGGAAGCAGAGCCAACGCCGAGGACGTCACGCTCTAGGGTGGCGCAGCTGCTCGGGCACGCCCGCATCACGAGGGAGGACAGTGGCGAGTTCGTGGACGCAGAGGAGCCTCTAGGTCGGTGCGACGCGCAGTGACAAGGCCGGCGGCCGCGAGCTGCTCAACGCGGGGTCGAGGCGCAAGGCGTCGGCGTCGCGAGCAAGGGAGGAAAAGGAGTAGAGGAGCGACGGGTTTGGCTTGTTGTGGTGGCACGGCTACACTAGTGGTGCGACTACATCGGTGGCGTGGCACGGTGAGAGCGTCGGCGATGGGGCCGTGGTGGAGTGGCGAGGAGTAGCAAGGAGGCATGGTGCGAAGGCAAGAACGGTGGCGGTGGATTGGGAATGGAGATGAGCAGTGGGTGGCATCGGTGTTTTATACGCAAGGTGCTAGGGTTCGAGGGGAAACAGTGCACTGTGGACGGCGATGATTCTCGGCTTCCGTGCTACAGACACGCGGCACGCATCCATCGGCTCTGGTGCAGACGCTGAGGTAGGTGGGGTGTGAGTGGGAGCACGGACACAGCGGTGGTGGCTGGGGGCGCTCGCCCAGGACGTGCGTAAGGTTTCCAAGCGGGTGCGGGCCTACGGGGCAGCGTATGGTCTAGCGGGCCCATCCGCATGAGCCTGCATTGGCCAGGCAGTGCGTTGGGGGGCCTGCGGGGGCCAGGCGGTGGCAAGCAGCCTGCTGGGCTGAGGGCAGGTGCATGGAGCAGGCCGGCCTGGTGGCGGCTTGGGCTGGAGCAAGGAAGGTGAGGAGCTAGGCTTGGCTTGGTTTGGGGAGGAAACAGGCTAGCTGGGCCAGAATGAGGAGGAGAAGGAGGGAGGAGAGTGGGCTAGCAGGGCTGAAGAAAAGAAAAAGGGGAAAGGGAGAAGTGTAGGTCGGCTGGGCCAAATTGAGGAAGAAAAGGAGAGAGGTTTTTCCTTTTATAGAATATTTGTTCAAGGAATTTGAATGAGAACAAGGGGGATTTAAAAAGGGAATCTCCACGGGAGTTCGCGGGATATTTGAGATGAATTCAGTGAGGGGATCTATGAAGGAAATTTCAAGAGGTGTTCGGGAGAAATTCGAAAGAGAATTGAGACACATTCGAAGAGGGGAAAAAGCAAAATGGATCTGAGTTCAAGGAGAAGAAAATGGTTTTTCCTCATTTTGCTATTAGATAGAGAGGGAATTGAAAGGTTTCAAAAGGAATTTGAGACGACTTGATATGATCTTGAGATGGATTCAAAAGAGATCGGAAATTAGTTTGACGGAGATTTGAGAGAAACTCCGAGGAAAGGTTGAAAGGGAGTCGGATGGGAATCAATATGTAACTCAGGAGTGATTAAAAGGAGGGGTCTTGCTATAGAATAGAGCACTCCGACACAAAACCCTAAACCAACTAGAGAACTCTGGCACACTTCTACAACCAAGTCTATATGGATGCAATGACTGTTAGTGGGTTAGACTCGGGTTCGACCTAGAGACTACATGCTACACACGATTGCAGGAAAAAGTTTAAAAAGCTCGTATTTTCGGTTACTCGAAAACCCGGGATGTTACAGGTGGTTCTTCCACAGTTATGAGGGTATGAGATGTGTTCTTAGCTATGTTGTCTCAGAGTGGTTTAGTGTTCGAAGTCGTGTAATATCCTATGTAATTTCTGATCTAAGAGGTGAAATCGTGTTTACCCCTTTCCTGATTCTTGCTCCGAATCTCGGAATGAGATTCTTTTAAGGGGGTTGGTTGTAACACCTCTGGTGTTACGAGCTTGCTTAGCACCTAGGTTAAGACCGGAGAGAAATTACCGAAATGAGTTCTGCGGTTTTTAGATTTAATAACTCACATGAATTGATGAACAACTCTTATGTGACCTACGTTTCTGGTTAAGAGGAATCAACAAAAACCTAAGTTAAATTAGTTAGTGCATAAAACTGTTAGTGAAAACCTTGATCAGAAAAATAGAATACGTAGCTTTAACCGTTTGGCACGAAAAACAATTTATATAAACAAAAATAAAATAATACTTGGGTGACATGCTTAAGTTGATAAGCAAGTTATGTAGACAAAAATGCAACTTGGATTTTTTGGGGAGTCAATATTGTTAGTTAGTATTTTGGGAGTTCAAAAATCGTATATGAAATTAAGTTAAAGCCTTTTTCGTTAAGTTGGCAAATCTTTGCACTTAGGTTTAAAAGTATCATTGTTTTGGCAAATTATATTGAGCAAACTAATTAAATAGTGCCTTAATATTTTGTTTCTATAGATTAGTATCAAGTGTGGGCTATGTCATGCTATGTTTGTTAGTTGAGATCGACAAGGTTTAGACCTTTTAGAAATTAAGGTAAAAGTGTTAAGGATTGTTAGTTCAAACTAAATCCTTGATTTTTCTAAGCCTAAAAAGGTGATTGACAATGCCAATTTGGCATTCAATTTCCAAAAAAAATGGTTAAGCATTACATCTATGTTCTCACACCATTGGTTGCTCCTAACTTAGCACTTGAGCATGGTATAGGTTATAGTCATGTTGGGTGTCACGCTGCTTTCGTAAAAATTGCCTGAACATTGTTTGAACGCGTTGTGAACATGTGGTTTGTTCGTGAGCCGGCGTTTGGTGCGACGAACTCATCTTGGCATACCTCTATCTTCCTCTCCTGTCATCATCTGGTCATTGTGATTGCTCCGTTAGATAGCTAGTATGATTGGCTCTAGGATAGTAGAGTTAGTGAGCCTTAGTCGATTTAATCGAAGGTTTTCGCTTCACTTTAAATTTCGTGCACAACACCGGTGGCGGTCGGTCAACCGAGCCCGCAGTCACCGCACGGACACGTTGTTGTTCCAGGCCGTGGTCGTGCCTATGGCCGGCCCTGCTAGCCCAGCCGCACATTGGGCTAGAGTTGGTCACGGTCGTCTCAGCGAGGCCGGGCTGAGCTGCAGGGCCGCTGCGGCGTAGCGTCATGTACGCGTTGCCGGCCTGACGGTGCGTGGGCCGAGCTGGTGCTACTAGCTGACGCTGGATGGCCGATGTGGCACCCGTTTCACTGCCCATCTCACCTACCTGGCTCCTGCCCGCGTCCTTTATTGCTGCGTTTGATCGATGGCCTAGTCCCTGCGGCGACGTGATATCTCTGCCCTGCTTGCCGCTAATCGACTCTAGTGGCTCCCGCTCGGTTTGGCCGCTCCAATTCACGCACGTCACGTCAAGTCCCACGTCCCATCATCTGGGTGCATGCGTACGCCCTGCCACTATCAGCTAGAGCCGCTCATCTTAACCGGCCTGGCTAGCTCGTGTGCCCCCTCTCCCCGGCCGCGCGCCAGCACACCGTTTCTCCGTCCTTCCAGCAGCGTGATTTCAACCATTGCCATAGATTGCACCACGGTGAGCCGCTGGTGCTTCTACATTATTTCTACCCTTCCAAGAGGCTGTAGCATCACCGATATAGACGCGCCACTGTGGTGGTTGGTTTGCCACCTCGAGCAGCGTGATAAAGGTCACAAATTAGCTTTTCAATCGCCACCTTGGGGTTCGCCCTAGCTTCGAGATGCTCGTCGGCGTGCTCAGCGGGTTGGTGCTTCGCTTGGTAGGCCAGCGTGGCCATGTAGGGCCGGCCGGAGCCGCACCGTCGTGGGCAGGGGCGTCAAGGACTGCCCTGTTGTAAAGAAGGCACATTTCAGGGTCGTGAATGAAAAACGTAAGTCTGTGGTAATAGTAAACTACTGTTCTATTTGATTACCTAAGAACCTGAGCCCTCTTTGGCAAAAAGGCGCAAGCGCGTGGGCCCTCCTGACCTCAGGCCATGGTGTTGATGGGCCAAATCAGTATCCCCGGCCCTTTTTCGTTTTCTAAAGTATTCTTAATATAGTTTCTAAGACAAACTTATAAATTCAATATAAAATTTTGTAGAAATTCAAAAATAGTGAAACCAATTTTGTTAGGTTCCTAAAATCATGATCTATCTGTTAGTGTATTTGGTTCATCTAGTTTAAAATGTTTCCAGGGTTGCTCTAATTATTTTAAAATATTTAATATTGTTAAAATGTGAACTTGTGGGAATTTTTGTGCGAAAATGGTGATAGTGTTGACTCTAAAAATTTTACAACAAATTCCTAATATTATTAGCTACTCACTGTAATTTTTGTAGCTCCAGAATAATTAGGTTGCTAGATAGATAATGATGCTCTATTGCGAATAAATATTAAATCGATAGAATATAATAAAGAAACACCTTGGGTTTGTATAACTAAAACACTTATTGCGAAATAACGTCTTGTTTGACAATGAGGATTCATGGCCTAAGTATGGTCGTCGTTAGAACTAGCTCGGTAGCTTGAGAGGCATAATTGTATTTTAAGAATTTCGTTGTTGTTGATTATTTATGTCTCTGCGTTGCATCTACATATATCATTATAGGAGCCACGATTGATCGTGGAGTTATCTAGAGTAACAGAAAGGATGGTGCCTTGATGATTGTGTCACCATGATGGAATGTTAACTCTGATTATATCCTACCCAGGCAAATCCCGGTGTATAACCCCTACTTTCTGCACTTTATATTATGTGATATGCATTATGTTTAAGGAGTTGAATGAAACCCACTTATATATATAGAGAGAGAGAGGGAGGGAGAGAGAGAGTGTGAGTTTTACTAGTATGACAGGATCATGTAGCTTGCTATGCTATAGGAATATGATAGAAGTCGAGTGATTACCTGTCACTTGCGAGAGATAGGAAATATATTATTGTTACTAATATCATGTTGCTATCACCTGGAATATAAATATATATGGATAATAATTGGAGACTAGGCGGGATTGTATTTGGATTGGATTTGAGCTTGGTTGGCAACTGAGCGAGGCTCAGATTGCATGTGTCCCGCCTGTGTCGATTGAGGACTGTCCGTTGCTGTGGATGGTAGTCAGGTCACAGACTGATTACACATACTTGCTTATGGGAGCGGAAAGATTTGTTACTCTCTTGTTATGGGTTCTGGCTCTTTTCGGACCGACTGTTATAGATGGATTATTGGGTGGAGGTCTAAGCACCGCACTGAGGTGGGGCCTCAGGTGTTGGGAGCTTGGAGTCCTAATTTAGACGGGGACCTAGACCCCTTGACAGGAGTGGAACGGGTTGGTCTTGTTTGTGCCTGGGGTACAAGCGAGACTTGTGTTTTGGGGCACCTAGTTGGGATACATTAATTCGCGAATCGCCGTTTTTGGGACGGTATGATTTGGCTATGGTCTAGCACTGTAGTAAGAATTGGAACATGGAAGATGATAAAATAGTTCTGATTGCTCAACTCTTGCTGGAAAGTAGCATATGTGCTTACATAGAATGGTTGATTAATGAACTAATGATGACTGCTAATAAAACTTGAACATAAAGATGCACCTTTAGTAATGCTTTCTGTAGTTGCAATAATCCACAAGCCTGATAGCCTTGCATACCCTTTGAGTCTTTTTATTCCCTCCTGACGGGTAAGTCTTACGGAGTACAATTGAGTACTCAGGGTTTGTTCTACCCTATTGCAGGTGCCGGGTGTTGATAAAGCTAACCATGTGTGTGGAAAACCTCCTGGTGGGCTTATTGAGGATTTCCTTTACGTTGCGGACTTAGAGTTTATTTAAAACTTCCACCAAAATGTTTTACAAGGAAAGATTTATGACCCGTTACCATTTGATGTATTTAAATGTCTTTTATGTTAATGTTTAATTTATCATTAAATAATTATTATTTTCACTGAAACTCTGATAACATTTACATTCTGCTGTTAAATTCAAATGATGATGAATTACTCTAATGGTGTATTAAAATTGATGTAGGAAATAACTAAGAATGTTGTAAGCTTTATCCCCCATTTATGACCTGATGTAAAAATGTGGATTTTCGATTCTCCCTTGTGGTGTGCTCGACAGAACTATTTGATTTAGCTCACTTTCGAGATACTTAGTGCCTAGTGGAAGACAAGTGCTTTTCGAAAGTATGTTATTTCAGGTGATTTAGCCATAGAGTACATCCTATCTTCTTTGATATTATTTTAAAATATGTTTGGATGCATCTAAAGCTTGTGGTAGTTCAAGGGACATGAGAGAGAGAGCTAGCTAGCTAGGGCAGCGCAGGTGGTGATGGAGTTGGTCACCATTAAATTAAATTAAATTAAATATATTGATTTGTGGTGACTGGTTGTTCGAGATCAAAGGAGGAGAAAAGGACACCACACTGAGGTCCTATTTGGATCCATGGGTTAAAGTTTAGTCCACCTCTTTTAGTCACTTTTAACCTTCCATGGATCTAAACAGAAGGGCTAAACGTGGGGGCTAAACTTTAGCCCACTCCTTTTCATTAGCCCCTCTAAGGTGGGCTAAAGATGGCTAAAAGTGGTTTTATTGGGCAAAAGACTCATATTACCCTCTACGCACCCCGACACATGGCTGTGCATATGTAATAAATTAGGTGCAAATAGGTCATTATATGGTAAAAGGTTAATCTTTAGCCCCTGGATCCAAACAGGCCCATAGGCTAATCTTTAGCCCCTTCATTCTAAGGGCTAATCTTTAGCACTGGGCTAAAGTTTAGCCCAAAGAATCCAAATAGGGCCTTAATCTTTTGAGAGAGGAAGGGATCTACGGCGCCTTTGCGATGCCTAGCATGAATTTATAGCAAATAATATTAATATTTATGTCTCTAAATAAATTTATTATAAAAATATATTCTATGAATAATCTAATAATACTAATTTTGCATTATGAATGTTTGTACTTTTTATATAACTTTGGTCAAAGTTTAGATCGATTGACTCCTCGGGAAACGAGAATTGCATTCTTTTGTGGACGGGGGGAGTATATGTTAGGATTGTTGCCATACAAAGGCCGAAACTAGAGGTATCAAGGGACAAAGATAAACAGGAAATGTCATGTGTTCGTATGGCTGATCAACTGAGCATTTTGGATTCAATTTGTTGAGTTTCTGTTCAAGAGAGTGGCGACGCCCTATGGGTAGCCATGGTGGCTGTTGGGCATTCTTAACGTCATTACCAAAAGTAGACTTAGTTTTCTAATTCTGATAACGGCGCCAAAAATGCCGAACCTATCCCTCATGCCACTTAAGCAAGTTTCATCCCCAGCATAACGGCGCCAAAAATGCCGAACCTATCCCTCATGCCACTTAAGCCAAGTTGTCATCCCCAGCATGACATGAGAGACGCGGTTGAAATATGCAACTGCTCTTCTAAATAAATAATAAATAAGATCTGCAAGCGCACAGATTAATACCGATGTAGCATTTTAACCGGGAAGTATTCCAGGTATCGTTATTTATATTTTTACCACTGGGAAGGGATTACTAACATCAATGTTGATTATGGAATAGAATATAGGAATGAGTATCAATCATTGCATATATAAGTGAGAGCATTCATCTATCTCTTGCATACAGGGGTAAGTGTCACATAAAATATAGATAAAGCATGAATGGTGACAAAGATAATTAATCTGATCAGCTAGCCACATATAATAATGATAAGCACCTCAACAGATATTCTAGCAAGTCATTAGCATGGTATTAGGACGAACTACAAGGATATTTCCTAAGTTATTCTTAACTATAAAGTCTAGCATATCATAGTTAGTGCAAGTACACTTGGCAATCATTGCGAGAAAGGACTACGCCCATGTATAGTGATATTATCAAGGAAGATGAGAAACATAGCAATCACTCCTCCGTAATAATGTTGCTCTGCCTGCCTTACACACGGGAGGGGGACTATATAAGAACCAACGAAGCTGTCACCATCGCGGACCACCCCACGATCTGGCATATAAGGTGCAATCGCAGATAAATATGGTCTAAGCACCACGCCTACACAATATTTATCATTTACCCATGGATCCGATGGATAAACGCTATACGATCCTAAACATGTATATAATTCCAATCTAACTAAGCCAAGCGTATAACTACGATAAACTAAGAACAATATAATCGCAAACATAAACAAGTAGAGCATAGTCATAATCAATATATTGAAATAGAACAAAGTTGTATTCATAATATTGAAGAACGAAGATGAACAATGAAGAACAGTAAAGAAATTACCAAGAATCCTCTTGACAGATCCGGAAACCAATCGAAGATTGACTCCTTCTAGTTCTAATCCTATGTAGCTATGCTATACTAGAGATCTAGTTGATGTGGTGGCTCTAGGGCTTGATCAGAGACTCTCCTCCTGAGATTAGGGTTTGAAGAATTGAGAATGAGGGAGTGCCTCCTCCAGGGGCCAGGGGTCCTGCTTATATAGCCCCCTCAAGTGAACGTGGGCCGTCGGATCAAACCGACATTAATCGCACGGTTTTCCTTGATCCCTTAGGTCGGTGGAGCATAATCCGCGAGACGGAGCCTGATTGGCTCTCAGGCCAGGGCGGGCGCCCTAGGGAGCAGGGCGGGCACCCTGCCTCCGGGCCCGTTCGGCCTCCCGTTCGTTCTCGTGGCTTCTGGAGTCTTCTAGATGATAGAAAATCGGTGAACACGTTATTATCTCTATGTAAACCCGACGTGTGGGCCTTTCCTCCGTATTTTCTGATAACCCCCTACAGAAACAGACAAACACCAAAACTCGTGGAATTCTGTCAGATAAAACCCTAAGTCTAGGTGTTGGTTGCATTTGGATCCTTTTCTTTATTTATTTGATAACTATATTTGGTACTTAAGGACCGTCAACAGTGGCCACGTCAGTGCAAACCATCTTGACTCTTCGATGTCCATCCAACAGTCCTAATAGCTTCCACCTCGAACTATTGTTCAAAAATATTTCTACTCTCTAGAATCCTTTGAGCCTTTCTCCTTTTGTCAGTTGTCTCTTCCCCACACTACACTCTGCCATTGCTCCCCTTCTCGATCGTGCACCACCATCCATGCCTTGTGTCGTCCCATCGTGTTCGTCATCAGTTGCTCCAAGCTCTTCCTCCACCACCCATCGACGACTTACCACTATCAGCATCCAAACTGTTATTGTCGTATGCCTGCTGTTTTGATCATGTTGCTGTTCACCATGCCGCTGGTCATGCTGTCCAATCTAACTAGTATGTTAGGGCTTTACATGCTAGTATCTGATATGGTCATGATTTATGTTCTGATTTTAATTTGAAAATTGCCTAATTACTCAACAATATGTTGGTAAGTTAAGTAAGTAATTTTGCGTACATGCAAGTAGCACCCATAGCAATTGACACATCATAGCCCAATCCTAAAATAATTCAAGTAACATACCATGGCCACCCTTAATGTTAATTCAAGAGATAAAAGGACAGAATGATATAGATTTTAGTATCCTACCATGATTTTAATATCCAAACATGTGGCAAATGCGCTCGATAGATCATTTTTTAGTTGGGTATATGCTGCGGAGCATAGATAGACAGTGTTTGGAACCGCTTATATAAGAATCATTTATAATCTAATCAAGATTTTCTTATAAGCTGCGGTCTAAAAATCTCCGGTAGAAAAAATCAAAGATGTTTGGCAATCCTGATTATATAGCAATCAAGGGGGTAAAAGGACATATTTTGCCCCTGAGATACTCGGCCATCTCTGCATCGGAGTCAAAGGGAAAAGCATCTTTGTGCCTGTTGCAAGCTGCGACCGAGCAGTTCCTCGGCCATAGGAACTTGCACCAACGGGAAGTAGTGGCCGGCTGCAACTGCGAGTGCAGAGCTGTGCGGCCCTAGCGGCATGGATGGGGCGACGGGAGGATGGGCGAGAGGGAGGGGCAACAGAAAATCGCTTGCAGTGGCCAAAATGCGAGGGGGAGGCTGCGGTACCCAAAACACAGGATGTAGTGCAAGTTTGATTCTTTTCATCTCTCGATTCTTAGACAATCTTAAAACAATCAAGGGTGTTTGGGGTGGGATTCTCGATTATTTTCATCTTGATTCTGATTTTAAGCGGTTCCAAACACGCCTTCTACGTAGTGCTTGAATAAAACACAAACTACCACCAATATTAACTTTAGTAGGTAGAGCAAATGATGCCCCAGCGTTCTTGTCCAAGCCAATATGAATGGTAGATTATTCCTCTCTCTCATCTTCAACTATCATACTACGGAGAAGCACACAAGCTAGCATGATCCCTCCAACACACTTTTGCTTCCATATTGCCATATTGAAGATACACGAAAAGTGAATTTATTTCATTTGGATATATATTATAGAATATGTTATGATTTGTACTAACAAAATGGGAGTGTTTAGCCATCTCTCAATGGATTTTAAGTGGTCAAATCTATCAAATTCTTAGCAAATGAGAAACTAACACATCATAAATGAAAAATTAACATGATACCCAACAATCAAACATGTAACGGGTCTAAAACAACTAAAACATGTTAGTTCGAACATGTCAGAATCCAGTCTAAACCCATTAGAATCCACATCAGAAATGAATCGCTATGGGTTGAGCAGGCGGTGGAGACAATGACGCTCCATTCTAGCAGCATGTTCGTTTAATCTTATCAGTCAGAATCAATCATTCATTCAGTAGTGTTTTTCTCTCACAACAAATTAACATAAGCCACAATCAACCAGTCAGAAATCATCCCGCAAACAGGGCCTCGGTGTAGAGATAATATTTACGGTCTGTCTAGGACTACGGGTTGATGTGTATCATAAATTTATAATTTATAGTGGCACGAGTCAGTGCCCGCCAAATTTCTAGTAAACTCCGTTCTAGGATTCCAGTGGAACTTACTAGTGCCTCTTTTCACATCACCCGTCACCGCATCCTGACGAAGTCATCGCATCGTTGGTCACTCGTCAATGGCGATGGTTTCTCCGCTCCACAGGGTGATCGACGCTGGCCGGTGGGACGCCGAGCGCCTCCTTGGCCGCCTCATCATCCTCGTCCACGCCGCGTTCCTCGAAGCCGGCTTCGTGCCGTTGCCCCACCGCTCCCGGAAGCCTGGCTCTGTTCCGAGACAAGCGGGCAGGACAGCGTCGGCTCTCTCGCTTCGCTACGGCGCACCGCAGCTGCTACGACATCGACTGGAAGAGGAAGCCGCCGTAGAGATGGATCTGCCGCGCCGCTCCTGTCAGGCGGACTGGACGGCACGGGGCGCGCGCTGAGGAGCGACGCGACGCTGGCGCGGCTCTGGCGTCGGCTGTCGGACGACCTCTGCCGCAGCGTCCTCGTCGACGTGTGCCGCAGGAACGCCGTAGAGATGGATCCCACCTTCATGTCGCTCCCCGGCGACGCCAAGGCGGCGATCTTGGCGCGGCTCACGGACGGCGCGGACCTCGCGAGCGTCGAGCGCGTCTGCACCGTGCTGAGGCACCTCGACGGCGAGCTCTGGAAGGCCACGTATGACGCGCTGCTGCGTCGCGGCGTGTCGCGGTCCCTCCCCGACGACTACAGCGGCGGCCACTCCTCGCCGCCGGAGATGAGCTGGAAGGAGAGGTACGTGAGAGCCAGGCGGTGCCGGCCGCCTACGCCTACAGCGTCATTGGTATAGCTCGTTACGTGCAGTACAATTTTCAGGACCGCGTTTTCGAGGTGATGCTGCGCATCGACCCGTCGATCGTGACGATGCGCCAGAACTGCCGGGAGACCCAGTCGCTGACCGAAGGAATAATCGGATAGCAGCAGCAGCCACGACCATGTGCCTGTTTAGATCCTAAATATTTTCCCAAATTTTACTATAAAAAAAATTCCCCATCACATCAAAATGTCGGCATATACATGGAGTACTAAATGTAGATAAAATCAAAAACTAATTGCACAGTTTTGTTGTACTTTGCGAGACGAACGTTTTGAGCCTAATTAGTCAATGTTTGGACAATTTTTACCAAATAAAAACAAAATGCTACAGTGCCGCACAGAGTGTTTCGGCCGGCCCCAATTCGGGGCAACTAAACACGGCCCATGAGAGGGCTTCCCCTTGTTTAGTTGCCCCAATTCTCTCTCAAATTTCACTATGCAAAAAGAAGATCTCCGTTATATCAAAATGTTGGCAAATGCATGGAGTACTAAATGTTGATGAAATCAAAAACTAATTGCACAGTTTTGTTGTACTTTGCGAGACGAACATTTTAAGCCTAGTTAGTCAAAATTTGGATAATTTTTACCAAATACAAACGAAATGCTACAGGAATTCTGATACAGTGTTTTTCTCCCCAATTCTCTGAACTAAACGAGGCCCTTGTTTAGATCGCCGATTCGGTGCACAAATTTACTGTACTGAATTACTGTAGCATTTGTTTTTATTTGGTAATAATTGTCTAAATTTTGATTAATTAGGCTCAAAATATTCGTCTCGCAAAGTACAATAAAACTGTGCAATTAGTTTTTGATTTTATCTACATTTAGTACTCCATACATGTGCCGGTATTTTAATGTGATGGGGGGAATTTTCTTTTTTCATAGTGAAATTTGAGGGTGAATTTGAGAATCTAAACAAGGTCAGAAGCAAGTGCGCCGCAGGTGCGAGGATAAAAGGCTGCTTATATATGTTTTTTTTGTGTTATTGCGATTTACGATTACGAGTGTGTCTACGTATGGAATCGTTCTTGTTCGGAATATACTTGTTCCGTTTCAAATTATAATTCGTTTGACTTTTTTTATCCTAAATTTAACCGTTTGTCTTATTAAAAAAAATTGTACAAACATAGTCAAATTTAAGTCATTCTCCAAGAACTTTTGTTAATAAAGCAAGCCACAACAAAAGAAGTGATATTTAGCATAAATTTTTTAAAAGAGATTTAGTATGTACTAGTACTAGTCATAATTTAGTGGCACAAAAGGAATGCAAGGAAATAACCGTGGAATTTCTGCTACTAAACTCCATTCCAGCTGAATCTTCTAGTAAACTTGTAATAATCGCATCGCCGCGTCCTGGCAAAAGTCATCATCGCATAATTGCCATTTGCCAGTAGCCATGGGCGTGGTCATCTCTCCGGCGCACCGCAGCTGCTGCACGGGCAGGACGCAGAGGCCACGGTCGTGCTGAGGATACTAGCGCACGGGAGGCACCTCATCCTGTACGTGCACTGTGACGACAGATGGCCGGTGGTCGGTGGAGCGCCGTGTGCTGTTGGTGGACGCGCTCGACGCGTCGCCCCTCGTGTCGGGCGGCCTGGATGGCACGGTGCGCCCGCTGAGGAGCGACGCAAGGATGCGAGGCTCTGGCGCCGGCTCACCGACGATCTGTGCCGGCGTGCCCTTGTCGACATGTGCCGCAGCCACAGGAACGGCGTCGCGCTGGAGCCCACCTTCGTGTTGCTTCCCGGCGACGTCAAGGCAGCGATCCTGTTCCTGACCCAAGGAAGTGGAGGGTGGCCATGAGAGACAAGCACGATGGTCGCCGGCACTACCAGACTAAGAGTTTTTCCTATAGGTTTTTCTAATGGCTATCTAAAAACCGTTATGAACTAGTAAAATCCTGTCGGCCGGACGAAAACTGACAAGAAAGACCTATATTATTCCTGTCGGTAGTGAAATAACCATCAGGAACTAACTATGAGATCTTGTCGGTTGCTTTCCCGTCAGCGTTGAACTGATAGTTTTCACCAAAAATGACCTTCGCGTGCATTCGCGATGGAAAAAGGAAGCCGCGTTTACATCCCACGGTACTGTGATTTGGGCCCCACCCCAAGACACAAATATCTGCTCCAAACCCTAATCTATCCATTCCCCAGTCCCCACCCGTCGCCACCCCCGTTCTACCGCACACGCGCACCGTCGCCCTCACAGAGTCACGACTCATGGCTCCTCCCCAGTCCCCAGCCGCGCCGCCGCCCACAAGGTCGCCTCCACTGGCAGCAGATCGAAGTCGGACCGTCGCATCGCATCTCAACTAGCGGCTGCCCAGATCCACATCTTTCTGATAGCTATCATCTCTTTTGCGCTATTAATAGTGCATCAGGTATCTGTAAAATTGTAGATTATGAGACAGGAGCCTGAAAACACTTGTGATTTAGTACTGGAGCACATTGCAAATTCAATATCAGATTTTCTGTGAAAAATGCAAATCGACCCGGAGTATGTATAATGCCATCTTGAGGTGCCATTCATTTGTTAGACTTCTTGTAGTGTTTATTTTTTTCATTCTAATGCCAATAACTTGATGGATGGACCTGAATTGTATGTATAAATAATGTTGTGGATATTTATATGGAACTATCATACGAATTGAATTGAGGATGCAGCTGAGGTTGTAATTAAGAACGAGTCTATTCCAGTATTTTTTTGAACCTTCGTTAGTTGGTTTCCTGACGGTTATATCGTCAGGAATTGGCCAACGTTTCAGTCCAGGGCCAGCCTCAGGTTGGCCATCAGAAATTGCCGTCAGGAAAAGATTCCTGATGGCCATCCAAAGGGAAAAGACGACCTTTCCTATTTAGACGTTCTTGTCGGCTCTTTCTTGTCAGCTGGTCGTCAGGAATATATTTCCTGACAGTTTTTTACCCTTTCCGGACGGTTTTTGGCCATCAAGAATTTTATGCTATGTGATAGTGCGGACGTCGCCGTCTCATTGTCGTCTCATACGCAATAATCAATTGTTGTAGCATTTATACATATTTATGCAAGTAAAAATCAATTATTTTAGTATGTATATATATTTGTACATGTACAAAGAATCAAATATACATATTTATGCATGTAAGAAATCAGGTATATACGTTCATGAATATAATAAACTTATTAAAGTATATAAATATGTGCATCTAAAACTTAACTGTATTTACCCTGTGTTCGCCTAAACAATTGTTTAACCTGTTTAAAATTGTTTACCACCGTTCCGTTTAGGGCGTTTAGACCGTTTAGACCTGTTTCTCTGACCGTTTAAACGGTCAACCATTTAATTTCCAAATACCCCCTAAACAAAACAACTTGCCACCGTTTACCGTTTACCGCTCTGTTCGTTTGAGCTTATCAGCCAAATCAGCCAGTCATTCAGCAATGTTTTTCTCTAACAACAAATCAATAAACAGGACTTTCAGCCATGCTTATCAGCCGTTTAGGCGAACACTGAAAAGTTTACTTTTGTTGTTTTCTCTTCTTTAATTTTCTAGTTACTTTTAAATCGAGCAATGCATGAACATCTTAATGGACACTACTGTAGGATCATAACTTCTCTGTTTTGCAGATACGATGACAAGCAGGAGGATGTTCCTGAATACCCACCCGGTCTGGTTCATAGGACGAATAGCTACGCCGCCCCTTTCCCTTCCGTTCCTTAGCGAGTGGCACACGAGGAAAACATAACTTCATCCCGCTTCTCTAGCTGAGAAAAAAAAGTTTCCACCAGTTGTGGTCTCTCAGCTTGTTCGTTTCGCTGGTTTATTGTGGCTAAAAGTACTGTTCACTGGTTTATTGTGAGAGAAAAACACTGCTGGATGACTGCTGATTCCGCTGAATAGCTCAAACGGACAGGGTGTATGTTACCGCTTAAACTTTTTAATAGCTTGTAGGTTATTATAAACTTTTATAATGGCACACAATTAAAAGACTTTTTTCCGACTATCGAAACCGCCATCGGTCTGATTGTGACTTTGGAGCTTGACCTGAAACTCGACGACTGGGCGGAGCCGTGTGTCTTGGAGTGGAAGCAACCAAACAGAGAGCACCGGGCAGTGAGCACGGGACCCCCACCAGCAGGGAGGCAGAGGCGATTGATATGATATAAATATAAATAAATGACCTGACCTCTCTCTCTCCCGTCTGTCCGGCCAGTGCGGTGAAAGAGGGAGAGGGAGGTCATCGCGCCCCTCTCCAGGGCACCATCCATGGCCGTGGGGGGCCTTCTGCGGGGCCTCGTTTCGCCGGCGGGGGGAGCCGCCGCCTGGCTGCCCTGCCACGAGCTCTTCGCCTCCTGGCAGCACTGGCTCCCCTCGCTCTCGCGCCTCCGCCCGCCCGCATCCGACGGCTTCAAGCTTCTCTTCGTGCTGCTGCTCTTCTCCGCCGCTCTAGCCGAGGTCCGCTACATCGCCTCCTCCTCCATGGCGCCCACGCTCCGCCCAGGCGACCGAGCCGTCGCCGAGAAGGTCAATCCCCCCACCCCCTCTTTCTCCGCTCCCCTCACTCTCTTTAATTTCCTTTGCTTTATTAAGATCATTATTACTAGTACTTGTTACTCTCCACTATTTCTATTGCTAGTGCAATAAGATAATGCGTGCGTTACTCATCCTGTTCTTCCTTGGAGACTTTCTACTAGCACTACATACATGGATAGTTAGATTGGTAGTAGATCCACGCTGCCCGATACCACAAGTATACCATCACACACATTTGACCGACAAAAATCTTGAATCCACGCTCCCGATACAATAATGCATTTCATTTTGGAGGAATTGAAATCTACATAATGGATTAGGTTATTTGGCTTGGAATTTGACATCCCATAACTTTCCTAAGCTCACAAATAAGCCTATCTCAAATTCATAGGGTGAGAGATGAAAATGGATTCTATAGATCACAGTGCTATAATTCTATTCTCCGACTTATAACACACTCTTCAACTCACTTCCCTACAATAGAAATACAACATATAAGTATGCCCTAAATATACAAATATATTCTATATACAACTATATTAGCTTAATTAATCTATGCCTAAATTGTAATTATTAGAATGAATTCAATTCCAAAAAATCCAAATGGGCCCTAAGAGATCTCAATTGCTGCTGCTTCATCTTTGACTGCTTCTCACTCAAGTCATAATCCACAAACCCAAATCTCATCACATTGTTATTCATTGACCTTGAATAACACACTCCGATACATGCTATATTTTCCAGGTTACATACTTGTTCCGGAGGCCATCTATTGGGGATATAGTGTTTTTCAAAGTGCCTTCCGCCGTGCAGGTTTGCCTTCTTCATTCTGCCCCTCCATCCACTTCTCAATCAGATCCTCGCTTTGTCCACCCTGAAAACGTGCAGCTTCCAATTTCAGAATTATGGTGTCAATAAGGATGTTGTCTTTATCAAGAGAGTATTGGCAACACCTGGAGATTTCATCGAGGTAAACTGCATCTCTACATTTGTTCTATTCTGGTATGGTCATTGCCATAGCAAGACACAGTGGACTCGTGGAGTCACCCGGCATCCTCTTACATTGATCTGTTTATAGGTTCGACAAGGGCAGCTTATTGTAAATGGCATTGCACTGAAGGAGCATTACACAGCAACCCATGCCTTGTACACAAGGGAAGCAATGGTTTGTGCACGCATCTCTAATCTGTGAGCATTGTCTCCTTGAACAACATTGAGGAGTTGATATTGCCAGGTCCAGAGGTTTTAAAGTTCTGTTAACAAAAGGGTTAACAGACATGACAAGAGAATTTTCATTCTCCACAAGAAGATGATCAAAAGTGGACTGGCTGCTCCATGTTGTTGACTTCTTGAGTGCCTCTTTGTGATCAATGGGCCTCAGATGGTGGATGATCTCTTCCTTCCATGATCTCTTTCCTTATTGGCTGGGTACCTGGATCCTCAACTGAAAGTATTCATACTCCTGCAGCGCCTTCCTGAAGGTCATGTATTCGTCATGGGTGACAACCGAAATAACAGCTGTGATTCTCGTGCCTGGTAAGAAACACGCTTACGCCTCTGCACTAGCTCAAACCCTATAGCAGTAGATATAATTCATTGTTCAGCTAGAGACTTGAGACTACAAACTACTACAGTCATTGAGAAAATCTCTTGCTAAGCATTATAGCTGTGAGGTCTTGCTCCCGTACATGCTTTGGAGGCAATTGGGTTTGGATATAGACTGCTAAACATCAGCACCATACTGAGTGATTTCCAAATTGCTTGGCGTTGAATAGCAGCATTTGCTGTTGCCTATTGACAGTTCACTTGTCCTTGTATGGCTGACTTGCAGCTTGTTTTTTTTTTTGTTGCCATTTGTCTGGGCACTAATAGTAGTAATATATCTGTGGTGCTTTTGGTTACAGGGGGCCTCTTCCCATTGCCAACATCGTTGGAAGGTACATGACGTCCTTTACAAGATCCTCTTTCCAGTAACTGAAGTGAAGAGGTTCCACTCAATGTTCTTGATGCTGATGTCGCCTCATAATCGTAGTTAGAGAGTTGTGCTAGGGTGGAGCCAGGCTGCTAACTTGTCAACTTGTACCAGAATTGGCCCTCTGAGTATGCTGTAGCGCTGTTGTTGTGTATTGGATATGATGGCCTTTCCCCCACCTGTGGGAACTAGAGGTTAGCTCTGCCGCTCGCAGTTGGCACGAGCCCTCAGGCCGCCTAAGGCTGTTGTGTGTTGAGCTTGTGATTACGTTAGTGGATGAAGCTTATCGGCAGCGATGCTAAATGTCGAATACAATTTGCATCAGAAATTTGGACATCATTGTGTTCTTGTTCCAGACTACGTGCTTTTTTCAGTAAATCTGTGTTGCACGTGACATTGCCTGTTTGCATACCACAGCAGCCATAAATTACACGTCTTTAACACGCTTTGTTCGAACAGATGGTACCCCTCAACAAAATTTGGGCGTTTCCTTCCATCAGGACTACAAACGCACGGTTCTAGCTTTAGCACAATGCAAGAGCAGAGACCACTAATGTAGGTACTAGGTACAGTTGAAACATGCTGATAATTCCTATATTAAAAAAAGAAAAGAAACATGCTGATAATTCCACCAGACCGAATAGCATAGCAGCACTAGCAACAGATTTCCACTCGAGTTCTAACCACTGAGAAAATATATTGGGAGTTCGACAAGATGTTGGGCATACATACAAATCTGCCAAGAAAAAAAAACAAAGCAAAAGAGGGTCCCTACATCGTACCCTTAGTACAAGCTCATGGATATTATCTATATATACCCACCCCCTAACTCGTGCAAATTAATGATTAGCAAACATGCGTTAATGTGGATCGTAGAGGAATTCCTTCACCTTCTTCGTCCGTTTGCTTTGAGCCCGCACTGAAGATGTAGGAAGACGGAAGGAGGATAAAGTCGAAAGCCCTACATTAACACATGAAAAATAATAGTCTCAGAACATGTAACCCACAAAGAAAGGAAGATAGAAAAGTTGGTATGATGAGAAATCCATACCACCATCAGCCATGTCTTTTGTTTTATGTAGAAGAAAAGTTCCAGAAAGGATCGTAACAAAGCCACACATCTCAGTCACAATTTGTGTAGGATTTTACCTGTCCCAGTCCTGCACACAGATACAAAAATGGAACTTGGTCTTATCTGCTGAGTTCTATCTACTCCAGAAGTATTCACAGGCTATGCCTGAAGCTCAGGCTCATACCATTTCCTATATACTTTACTTTAATGCAATCCAAGGAAAACTCATAAATTTATATTTGAAATTGGATAGGAACACTGGCTGAATCAATATCTAGTGCCCTGCTCAAATTTCACAACCAAAGCATGAAGCTGAAAAGATAAGCTACAGCAATTGAAACACATACCTTGAACATGATGACATTTGCCAAGATAGATAAAGATATGAACATGGTATACTAAATGGGTGACACAACTGCTGTATTAAACGTGTCAAGTGCCTGCGTACAAGGAGGAAAAGAAATCACCATCACCATTTGTTTTAGGAAAATATAATGCTTCATTGGTCAGGCAAGGCTGATGTCATGGTGAATCAATTGAACTTGGCTCTATATAGTGCTAACTAAAGCTTTAACCATCCAATCATATCACCAATGTTACAAGAACATTCACACTTCATTTCCCTAAGGTAAATCTATCGGAGTTCCCAACATCTGGGGACTACTAGTCCTGCTGGACTAGAGAATAACAAGATAAATAATAAATGAATGGGTCATATGCCCTTATGCCAATCTCCTCTTTTTTTGTCCAGTTAACTTCTAGAATCCTAGTCACCCTTGCATTATGCTGCTATGCTAGATCAAGGAAAGAAGAAAACAACAATTGGTTCAGATATACAGGCAAGGAGAAAAAACAGCAGAGGTTTCAAAAATCAGAATACAGGCAAGGAGAAAAGAAGAAAATAACTGTATGATGTCTATACAGGAAAGGAATTCAAGAAGATAAGATTATACAAAGTAATTAATCCAAGAACACAGGGAATACTTTAATTTCGCTTTAAAAAATCAGAATACCTTGTTCAAGTAATTCATTTGGGTAATGACACATGAGATGACAACCAGAGTAAAAGCCCAGGTCTGTGGGTGTATAAGCTGGTTCGTTCCTGAAAAGGTCAGCTTCATGCTATGCCGAGAGCTTTCACGCTCATGACCTGCATTGTTAGGCCAACGACTTTGTAATAAAGCACACAACAGGAGATCATAAACGCATGCTATATCAAAAGAACGCATACCGAGAAGCAAACACCAATGTAGACCATGACATGTGTCTGCCCATAAAGTGGGACAAACCGATAAACAAGTATGGCAGCTATAGCATGAAAGCGAATTATATACAAGTCTCTGAGCAATGAAGCTCAACTATGATGTAAAATGAAACCCTTGTGATTTCAGGCCGTCGGGCCAAGCTGAAATATATACAGGTGGGGGAATGATTTCAGGCCGTGACATTATCAAAAAAAAAGTATGGAAGCTATAGCAATTACCACTACTGCATAACACATGAAGGCTGAAAAACAACATCAGGTGGTCCTGACTTGGTGGTGTGGTGTAATTATTCAAGAAAAAAGTAGGCAATTAAGCAGATACAAAGCAATGAGCAATAGCAAATACCTGGTTCCGTAGCCAGATCCCACACTTCTGTCACTGACTCAATTTCATGCTCTGGTGGAGCATGAAGGACTATTGTGGTGGATCCCACAACACATAGGACACATCCAAGAATTCCGAATATGTGCAGCTTCTCCCGCAGCATTACATGTGCAAGCACAGCGCTGCAGAACAGAAGATAGCTCCAGATTAGTGATAAAATGAACAAAATGTTGCAGTAAGGCAATGCATACAGTTCTATGACTGAGAACTCATGCCTGATAGTAATGCTAAGAGCACCAAGAGGAGTGACCAAAATAGCCGGAGCAAATGCATATTGCATAGGCTGCGAAATTTGCAACTTCTCCAACAATCACTGCAAAAGAATTTCCCAAAAGGGACAGTATGTCAATAAGCTATCTATCTGTTAGAATGAAACATAAGAAAAAGAAGAGGCAAGCGCTTACTTGTTATCATGCTAACCCACCAAAGAGGCTCATATAAATAAGAATAACCACCAACCCCTGTCATAACATGGAACATTAATACCACAGTTTGCTAGTATAAGTGACATAGACAGACCCCTCAGGGAAAGAGTACAAAATGAGGCTGAAAATTGCGATACAAACTCCTGTAGGAGGAGGGAGGTTGGAGATACAACATGACATAAGTCTTCTCAACTTTGGGCATAAGTCAGAGGTGTCATGTACGTGAGTATCAGACACTGAAATTTTTAAGTCAGATCACACGTTACTTACCTGCAATGCGATGCAACACTTAACCAACAAAGTAGTTTGCTTGGGAAAGGTGTGACATTTTGGTGTAGCACAAATTCAGTATGCTTTAGTCAGTTAATCACTGAAGCAGTTGAACTCCAACTGCAGCTGTTACATAAACATATAACAGATGGTGTGATTCACCTTCATTTCTGGTGGATCAGAGATAACAGATGGTCCACTGTAAGAGATAGGAGTACACAATAACACAAGAATAAATAACTAGCCGATGGTCTCATCGAGTGAGTAATATAGTATACAGCAATACCATCTGCACGGCACAAAGAAATAGAAATGAGGCTGTTTTCTGTCACATATAGACAGTAGTAACACTTGTTGTCCAAGCACACCACACCCTACTACCATATGCTCAGGGGGCTAAAGTCATGAGAGTATAAGCACCAGTAGGAGGAAAAATAAAACCCAGCAGATTACAACATGCTGCCACGACGACACAAGGCCACCTTGTTGATTCAGTCAGATCAGAGCTTACTAGATGCTACACCAAGATACTTGGAGTAGCGAGCTTGAGCGATGATTTTGCCAGATTTCTTCTTCAGTTCCACAACGGCCACCCCTATTGCCTTGCCAGCGCGCAGAACCTTCGCTTCGATATCAATCTCTTCCTGCACGAAGCCAAGCATCTCATGCCTGTCAGTGTCAGCATCAGTGCCTAAATCTGAAAACACCGTCGTCCATAACAAATCAACTTCAGAAGTGAAGACCGATTATTTATTCAAAATGATTTCAAACTAAAGCGTACCTAAAGCCTGCCCTGGATATGAAAAAGGGATTTGAGCCAGAAGAAGATGAGGATCTATCACTAGATGAGGAAATGGAAACAACTAAGTATTAGTTAGGTTTAGGTTCCGGAAATGGAAATGGTAACAGCGGCCCAAAACTAAAATGGTAAGGTTTTCTTTGAAAAGAAAAAGGAATGGGATGGGGTATGAATCCTTAACTACAAAAGTAAGCACCTCTCCTAACTAATTAATAGTCTGGCTTGCTCGTCGTCCACATACCAATAGAAAGAAGTAAAAGGGAAATAACTTGACACATTCTGGCTTTAGCACCAGAACACTGCTAATATGAAGCTGTGAATTGAGAAGGTGCGATCACGATTACACCTACAATGACGATTCGTAACAAAAATGTTTGAATCCACCCAGCTCATGATAATCATGCTGCCAATACAAGAGAAACCGGAAAACGTGCTTATTCCCAAATCACAATGGTGTGATGACATGGGTACATAACACAATCCTGCTTATTCATCGCCATTGCCTACCAAGTGTGAATACCAGAGCATGCTATTAGGCTCACTGGCTAACAGGCAGGACGAGGCATGTGTCTCGTTTCATCAAAGATTAGATGAGGCTCTTGTGCTGTGTTCATCTTGTTGCAGACAATTATACCAATTGGGTAATTTGTCAAGTCTCAAGTGTCAGCCACTTATCCTATACTACATCCTAGTAATTTGTGGAGTAGTGAAAATTCCTCCAAGAGTGTCCAACCAATGAACCAAGTATGGTCGTACAGATCATAGATGGCATACATATATATTTGCTTATACTACTATATATATGCTGCGTCTGATACTGTAGTACTAGTATGTAGTAGTAGCAGCAGTAATCAGTAAAGACGGGGAGCAGGGATCAAGGTTACTCACATCAGCAAAAGCAGCATCAAGGTAGGAGATGTTCATCTCAAGGGGCGAGCCCCTGGTGCGGAGACCGGCAGTGGCGAAGGCGGCGGAGGCAACCAAATCGACTAGGGAGGCAGTTGCACCGCCGTGCAGGAAGCCGCCCGAATTCTGCATCGAGAACCATTCAGTCTCATCAGGGATCAGGAATCAGATGACACAACTCGACTCGTTGGAGGGGGGAGAGAACAGGAGATAGAAGGGGGACAAGGTGGCTCACGAGTAGTCTGGAGGGGACGGTGAAGTGGCAGAGGAGTGTGCCGGGCTGGAGAGCCTGGACGACGCGGATTCCCCTGAGGACGAAGGCGTCGTAGAACCCCGAGGGCAGGCTGGGCAGCTGCTCCGCCTCCGCCTCTTGCTCAGTCGTGGAGGTCACCTCCAGCAGCCGCCTCGCCGTCTCCAACGACTTGTTTTTTCCACCGGAATCGTAGGAGTCGGAGGCCATCGCAATTTGACTCCCGTCCCGTTCCTTCCCACCGGAATCGAGGAAGAGGACCCAACGCTCCACTCCCAGCTGCTCCGCCTCCGCCTCCACACCTCTGCCTCAGTCGCAGCTGAAGGCCCAGCGAGTAGTCCAGGTAGGCCCAGGACTACCCTGGAATTTGGCCCAAAGAGCCCAAGAAAATTTGGCCCAAACGCCCTCCTTTCAGTTTCACCCCGTCACTCTCGTCTCCCAGACGGAGGCGACCCCCGAGCGAGAGTCCCCGACCCCGACGCGACTGCGCGACCGCCCGGCCCCCGCCCGGCCGCCCGCCCCACCCCGCCGGCCGCTCTTGCCCGCCCCACGCCCGCGGCCTCGCCGGCTCCGCGCCTCCGCCAGTCCACCGGCGTCCGGCGCCGGGCGCGTCAAGCCGCCGCCCGCTAGCGCCCACGGCGGCCGGCCAGTGCGCGCTGCCCCACGGCTGGCCCCTGCCCCCCGGTCGCCGGTGGCCTGGTGACGGAACTGGTCAGTGCTTCTGTTCCCAATTCCGAGATCTGTTCGTGCAAAGTTTTTCTGATTTGAGGTAGAAGATGGGCGGGTGTCATTTATCGAGCAATTTCTTTTCAAGTCGGGCACCAATTGCTATCGGTGGTACGAAGCTGAGATGCAAAGCAGAAAGGATCAAGCTGTAGTCACAATCAACTCCTGGAATGAGATACTGCGAATTAGTTTCACTATTGCTGAAAACAGACGGAAACTGAAAGCAGCACCAAGATACATTTTGCACTGATCCATGATTTGCTTTCTACTGGAAAAGCAGCATCCATTTATTTTAGTGGCCTTTCTGTATAGTTGAAAGACTGAAAAAGTTGACGGTTTCTAGTTCATGCTAAACTACAACAAATGGTCCAAAAAGGAATTGTCAAAGAGTGGTAAGCAAACAGACAATGTTGCATACGATATTAAATATTATCCTATAAATGTAGACCATCATAAAAGCATCCAATATGCAACGGAAAATATCAGACATATCATACCGGTTAAATGTGTTATTGTAATTTGGTTAATTTATAGCCATATTTACTGAACTTAAGATTTTATGGTATTGCACATGAACTTTTCATAGTTCCTGCCGGCGGCGATGACTGATGAGATGAGGATGGCTGCCGTCTTCGGCGAGGCCAAGCTGGAGAAATCAGACAACAAAGCCGATGCTCTCCCGTGCCGACCTGTGCTCTTCCGTGCCTACTCCCACTCCCACTCCCAGGGCGGCCTCCGCGTCGTCGCCACCGACCTCCACTCCCTCGCCTGGCATAGCTCCCTCGACCTCGACGGCCTCCGCGACCTCGTACGTTGCGTTACGTGCCCCCCCCCCCCCCCCCCCCAATCCCTCTCTCTCTCACTCCATTGCAATCCGCTGATGTTTGCGTCTTGTGTTGCTCGATCAATCGATGGTTGCGTCGCGCTACGCCGCCTCCGAATTCAAATCCAAATCCGAAGCAAGATGACGTTGGCATCGCTGGCTCCTGGTTCGACTTCCTCGACTACCTCAATTCTTCCTTGTCTTCCGGCCATGTCAGGCTCCTCTTCCCTGACGCCGCCCGAGGTATTCAGTTCATATCTTCTCCATCCTACTCCTACACTTCACTACCCTGCCTGGCTGAACGCCGGAAAACCTGAACGCCTTCACCTACCTGTACACGAACACGATGTCGTATGCAGGTCCTGATACCGCTGAGCTTGTGGCTATCAAGGCGAAGGGACTACCTCGTATCACTATCTCTCTCGATAGAGTTGCTGCATCTACGCTCAAAGATGTCATTGCTGATTTCTCCCTTGCGCTCTATGAATCTTACAAGACCAAGCAGGAACATGCATCCAGAGGTGGTTCCTTTGGCTTGTTGCTTATTCTTCTTTATTCCTAATTGTTTCTTTTTTCAATATCTTCATTCTTAACCACAACGAGAAAATTTTAATTTATTTATCATCTTTGTGCCAAATTCTGTTTTCCTTCTTTTGCAGAACAAGACCAAGTATCACAGCTCATGCAAAGTCTAGCCTCTGAAAGAGTAGGTTATCCCACCATTACCTGCTATATATATTAGTACGAACTTGGTATTGGTGCTCTTGCTTATGCTGCTGCTTGATGAATAAAGTTGGGTACACAGTGTCTTAAGATAGCTTACTCATTTGACATACATATTTGCCTTCTGTCAAGCAATTTTGCAGTCTACTCTGGGTTGCCATAGAATGTTAAAGCAGTTTTTGGCAGCCTAAAAACTAGTGCCTAGCTATTTATAATGAGTGCTCCATTCTTTTCATAAAATGCTTCTGAGTCATGAAATTAAGTTCCAACACATTGGTTTCATGGGTTAGCCTGGCGTTATAACATAGTATTAGATATCATTTCCTTTTTCTCACTATTGAGGGAACCATTGGGTTTCATTGTGATCTAATACAGCAAAACACTTCATTACTATGCAGTTTTCTTGGTTCAATATTTGGGTATTTAGAATGCATTACGGTGATGTTTGTAGCCCCTGGATGCATTTATTGTTGTATTTTACAGGAAAAAAACGAAGTAATGCAAAAGCAACTTGAAGCCCTTTCATTCCTGGACAAAAGAAAGGCTACAAAGCCAAAGCTGGTGACTGATCAGGTTCCAAATGTATCGAGTGCACCTCCAAGCTCTGATCAAATTATTGTTCCTGCGCAGCAGCAAACACCAGGTTACATGGCTTCTTCTTTTTGTATTGTAAACTACATGGCTTCTTCTTGATGCATGCTTGTAAGTAAGAATCAAAACTGTGTCAGCTTACGGATTTGCAAACCTGCAGTGGCTTTGCCTAGCAAAGTTTCTCCTGCTAAAGCTACGAAGCGATTGGCCCCTGTGTCTCGGAGGTTGTACACAACCATTGAAAAACTATTTTTATGTGAGTTGAAGTTAAATTCATATATGATATCCTGCTGGTACTGATGTTTTCTGTTATTATTTTATTAGGGCAAGAGTACGAGGAGCTCTGTTGCACGATACTGAAGAAAATGATGATGACAATAGTTAAGATATTGCTGATTTATCGACGTTGATTGACTCTTTGGCATGTAAACCTATTACATTTAGGTGAGACTTAGTTTTGTGGCTGCTTGACTTATGTCAAACTTGTGGAATTAAAGTACATGAAACTCATGGTGTAGAAAAGATATGAGACTAAGTTCCTAAAGAAAGGATTGTTTCCCTAGCATATTGTCTTTTAAACTTGTGTCTGTTTGCTCTGGATGAGCTTAGGGTGCTTATCAATACGCATATATAGCTGTTTCAGTAAAGTTATCTTCTATTTTTTTAATGGAAATCGTGTATTGTTGATGATGAAGTTTATTAAAAAATAGCATACATAACTTATTTACATAACACTCTGAACAAGTTGAGCAGCCATTTTGCCATGTTAGCAACTTGGCACAGCTGTGAATGGAATGTATTGAATTACTGTACAAATGAAGGTCATGTACATGCACCCCTCCCTATTGATTGGTCCCCAGCCTCAAGTTTCCTACAGGCAGAAGAGTCCACTGGCTGCCAGTGTTGCCTTGAATTGAAGTGTGGATTGCTGCTCATTGATTTCCTGCAAATTTGTGTTTTGTCCTGCACTTGCATGAATTGAAGAGTGGATTGCAGCTCATTGATTTCCTGTAAATTTGTGTTTCGCCTTGTACTTGCTTGAATTGAAGAATGGATAGCAGCTCATTGGTTTCCTGCAAATTTGTATATCAGCTACTTATATATGCTTATAAAGATGAAAAAGATGTGTTTCGCTTTTTTTACTTGTGCAGGTAAGGCATTCCCCCGGTGGTGTTATTATGCATGCATTGTTTATGATGGAATGACCAGATGGTTAGTTAGACAAGAATATGGTGGCCATGATTTTAGTTATACAAGAATGAAAGGTGAGAGAATGCAGCCTAATTCAACCCTGAAACATAGTACTACCTTTTAGTAGATACAGTCATTGAGCTACTGGAGAAGCTCCTGTTCCTTCTCCCACCACCAGAAGAAGAAGAAGCAGCTGCTCTGGATGGCAAGGGCATGAAGAGCTTAATGATGAAGCTGCCTGCTCCCACCATAGAGATAGAGGGAGTATGCTTGTGCCGGCAGGGCAAACTGCTTGTGGGTGTGGCCCTAGGAGGAGGAGGAGGAGGCAGTGACAGCTCGGTGATGTCTCGCAGCGACAGTTCATAGGCTTCCTCGGGCAGATTGTCCGCCACTCGAAGCATCATCTCGTGGTGGTACCTGTTCCTGTTGATCACCTCTGCCTCTGCGTCATCCATCCACAGCTGCTTATTCGAGTAGCAGTTGGCGAGCTTTGATTGTTGGATCCAGGATTCGTAGTCGAAGTCGAGTGCGTCCTCATGGGTTTCTGATGAGAATGAGACTGGGCTTGCGAAGGTGAAGGGAGGAGGAGAGGCAGATGTAGAAGTAGAAGCCATAGTGAAATGTATGTTTTGGGTGACTGCTTACAAACTTTACTAGCCTCATGTCTTTACTTATACTCTCGTACGTATGTACTACCTGTTACTCAACGCAGATTTATTGGTTGGGTGGTTGAGGAGAACGTGATCGAGCCGTCTGGTAACAATGGAAATCCAGCACGTACAGCAGGCCATGGCAATTGCCAAGTAAGACCGCCTACTTTCTTTGAATCGGATATGTATACGGAATGGATTAACTTTGTTTGATCAAAGCTGAAGTCCTGCTGCTTGCTAGTGGCGGCTCAAATTGCCAGGCATGTACGGCACGGCGAGCAGCCAACTCGCTACCAACAAACAGAACTAATTAAGGCCTTGTTTGGTTCCAAAAAATTTTGCAAAATTTTTCACATTCTCTGTCACATCGAATCTTTGAACACATGCATGAAGCATTAAATATAGATAAAAAATAAAACTAATTACATAGTTTAGACGAAATTCACAAGACGAATCTTTTAAGCCTAGTTAGTCCATGATTGGATAATATTTGTCAAATAACAACGAAATTGCTACAGTAGCGTTTCCCAAAAATTTTCGGTAACTAAACAGCCCCTAAACACAAATCACCATGAAATTGCCCATCGCACGCAATAATATAATTGTGTTACACTGGAGGAGGCCGTGAAGCTGATGGAAGACCTGGTGTCACGCATCCAGCCCGTGTCGCGCAGCCACGCCACGAGCCTCGCCCGGAGCAGCGTAGGGTTCGGTGCCGCGGCGCTGCCATCCAGGGACCTGGAGAAGGGCGTCAAGGCCCTGCACGACGCCGTGGGTGTGGACACCAGACGGTTTGTCCAGTCGCAGGGGCCTGAGTTCCACTCCTTGGTCGCTCAGGTGTCAAAGTTGTGCAGAAGCAGCATGGCAACGACGCCACAAATTCTATGGGAGTGTTTAGTTCCTGGGTGAAAATTTTTGTGGTGTCACATCGGATGTTTTAAGGAATGTCGGAAGGAGTGTTCGGATACTAATAAAAAAACTAATTACATAACTCGTCTGGAAACTGCGAGACGAATTTATTAAGCCTAATTAATCCATCATTAGCACATGTTTATTGTAGCATAACATTGTCAAATCATGAATTCATTAGGCTCAAAAAATTTATCTCGCAAATTTATCGTAATCTGTGTAATTAGTTATTTTTTCGTTTACATTTAATGCTCTATGCATGTGTCAAACATCCGATGTGACGGGGCGAAACTTTTTTGGAATGAACTAGACACCCCCTAAGTTGTAGATGCTGTGCAGTAGGAGGAACTAGCAAGTAACTTTTCAGGAGACAATGCAGCATAGCGTAGTGCCACTGGAAGGTGCTAAAGAACTTTTGAGATATTAACGAGGCACTAAAAGAATTATCATGTCACTTATAAGAAGTATGAATTATTCAATTGCCAATTCTTTTGAGTATGTATAAGAAAGTGCACATTAGATTATATCTGCTCTTGCAGAAAAGGACAATTTCATTGAAAGCTGCAAACAAAAATAGTAATAAGATGAGCTTAATTAGTGGCATGTTTAAGAAAGGATACAACATGCCATGTGACTTAAGAGATATTACCATAAAATTGAGTATCAACATATTGCTACAATTGAGTTGCGGTATTTTTCGAGTAACAATGACACCAAACAGTGATGCCAAGCACGTTGATTAAATAATGTGTTGCGAAAGAAAGAACCCTAGATCAAATTATTAAGTTTGATAAAATAAGAACTAAGTTGATGCTACCATATTTGCTTTGAGGCTTAACAATTATCCCATTTATGAACGTGCAAGTCAATTTGGGTTTAAGTATAGAGTCTCTAACTTGATTCCTGGGTCATTTAATTAACTCCTAATAAGTAATAAGCATTCTAACAAGGTATTGCAGTGAACTATGAGTAATGAGGTCCTAGTGGCGATTAAATACTGCTGACGACACATTTATTTATTCTTGCTGTGGTACTGAGTGTGAACATAAGTTTGAAGCGAACATAAATATTGTTAGCCACTCGATCAAGTGAGAAAATATTGGAATATGATCTCAGCCAATATATTAAATGGGTAATAATTACTAGGTCCACCAAATAATGTATATTATATTATATTATATTATATTATATTATATTATATTATATTATATTATATTATATTATATTATATTATATTATATTATATTACCTTGCCGTAATTGGCGGTATCTCTAAGTCTTCCAGGGTTCGGCTTATGGGTCTGCAGTGCATATAAATAGGGGGTGACGCCCCCAGCGTTCCCCTAACGTTTTTCCATCGAGAACCTATTTATGAGGCGCTTAAGGGTCTGGAAGACCGTCAACCCCACGTCTCCATCAAGTTCTTTACCATCTAGGAGTGTCGAGCCCCAATCTGGTGAAGATTAAAAGTCACTTTATCTACCTCAATCTCTACATCAAGTACAAAGACACAGCTAGCATCTGCAGACTCTTATTAGTATCGAAGATCTAATTTTCGCATAAGTTTGAGTTAGTGATTAGGTTTAGGGCTTGTTTGGTAGCGCTTATGAAGCGCTCCACAAAGCTAAAAAAACAACTTCACCAACCAAATGAGCCTGTGATCGTCTGCTTGCCCCATGAAGCTCCATTTTTGTCGCTGAGAGAAGAGGGGAGAGAGGGATGAAGCCGAAAATTGTAGCTTGCACCGGCTTCATCTGACGCAGGTGGGTCCTAACGGGGCCATGGGCAGATTTGTCCCTACCGACGAGTGGCCGGGTCGCGGGGCCGGTGCTGGTGCGGAGGCGGGCGTGCAGTCTCGATGGAGAGCTCGTGGAGGCAGGCGTGTGGTGCGGAGGCCGGTGCAGAGGTGGAGAGCTCGCAGACGTTGAGGCTCGGCTTGGGGCAGGCCGGCGTGAACAAGGCTGCCATTGAGCGCGTGGCCGCTGGAGCTCGCCTTGGGCGGGGCCGTGAGTAAGGCCGCCGGTGAGCACATGCTTGCGGGGCCTCGGCTTGGGGAGGGGGCGGGACGTGCATACGATGGCGGCACATCGAAGAAGAAGGCTTTGGGCGGAGGAAAGAGAAAGACCTGTTGACTGTTGTTGACCGTTGTGCGGAGGAAGAAAAAAGAAAAGAAGGAAAAAGGTTGTTTGGCCAAACGGTTTAGGAAAAACAGAATCAGCTTCATTGATAGATCCTTTTTTATCCAAAGCTAAAGAAACGGATTTACCGGTGAAGTTGAGCTGTACGGTTAAGATAAGATTTTGCTATTTTTTTCTTCGACATCCCGGTCTCCCGCATGGCCAAACGCCGTCGCCTCCGTCATAAAGAACCCCCCGAGTGGCCAGCAGCCCAGCACACTGCTCTCTCTCAGCTCTCGCCCTGGACTTCTCAGTCCCAGTTACAACTTACAACAGCATTCTATCCTAGTTACAACTGCATTAGTTTCAAAAAAAAAGTAAGTGTTGGAATTGATCTCCCACCAAGATGGCCCAACGGCCACTTGGGCCTTGACTCGTGCCCTGATCGGGGGCGTCCAGCCCAAGCACGGCTGGTGGGCCCCCGTCGCACAGTGCCATATAAGAGGGGGGTGGGAGCCACTAGCTCAAGGCGCGAGGTTCACTGTCGCCATCACCCTAGCCCCAATCCGATCCCGAGGGCGGCACTGCCAGCGGCGGGAAGCTCCTCGCCACTGCTTCCTTTCTTCACCGCCCATCGCTGCCTTAGTGCAGATCTTCACCGACGAACCTGTGATCAACGCCGATGGTACGTGCCTAGTCCCAACTCTCATTCTCCATCTCTATCTCTCCCATACACACGATATCTATGACAAACACAAAGGAACCCCACTGATCTACACCTACATGATCCTAAAAGTACAACAATGGTACCGGAGCTTGGTTGCTAGTGTGTAGATCTAGATCGGGGCAAAGAAAAGAAGAAAGAAAAGTACGACGGATCTCGATCCAGACAGAAGAGCAAACCCTAACCCTAACTGGAAAAAGGAAAGGGGTCCTACTTGGGCTCCGCCCGGCCCCCTTAACACCGTCGGACGTCACCTAGACGCCGTGCGGAAAGTACAAACCCTAACCCTAGATCAAAGTGGAAGGGACCTACCGGTTCCTCACCGCTGGCTGTCGTCAATAGACGCCGTGCGGGAAGAAGTGCCTACGGGCTCAAAGGGCACCGACACGCAGACGCTCGAGGACGGCATGCTCAGCCTCGGCGAGCATGCGCGCCGGCGAGAGCCCTCGCGACGGCGCCATCTCCTTCCTCCGGACATCTCGGGCACCTTGGGTGGCTGCAGCTCTTTGCTGAGAGAGAGGATGGGAAGGGGAAAAGTTAAGAAAGACAGGGAGCCGGCGGGACTCCGGCGGCTCCATACGCTCGCCGCCGCCGGCGGCCTCGGGCGGCCACCAGCGCCGCGAGCTCCGGCGTTTTCCTTCTGTGGTGCCGCCGCTGCTGCCTCTCCTCTCGGCGTGCGACTCTGAGATAGAGAGAAGGGGAGGAGCAAGAAGGGAGAAAGGGAAAAGAAAAGGAGGGGGAGCCGACCGGCCTTGCACCGGCGGTGGCCTTCCTCACCGGCGCCGGCGGCCATGGAGGCCGCCGCCGTTGTGCTGTGCTCGGCGGTGAAGAAAGAGAAAGGAGAAGTGAAATGTCTAGGGTTTTGGTTGAGCCGGCGACGAGCTTGTTTTTGTTACTCCGAGATGGAAGCCTGACCGTCGGATGGTGTTGAACGGTTGGGATCAACCAGCAGAGGCTTGGGCCAGATCCGGCCCAGGCGGAGGGACGCTTTCCGGGCCCAGGCCCAGGTTGCCTGGGCGCGGGGCGCCGCGCTCTGCCGCGTCATGGGCCGCATGCCACTGGGCCGTGCGCGCTGCTACGCGAGCAGGAGAAGAGAGAGCCGCGCGCACTGGGCCGCGTCTCCAGGCTGAACAGAGTGCTGGGCCTTCGGGCCGAAATGGCCAGTTGAACAAGGATGTTTTGAATTTAGTTTTATCCTTTTTGTCAGAAGTATATTTGAATGATATTTTGATGAAATTTGTATAGAATTTTGATCTCTATTCAATTTTGCACCAACGTGCACATTGTTTAGAGAATAGATAAGTAAAGAATGCTTCTGAAAAGTAGATAATTATTGTTGATTCACGTTTTCCGCTGCAAAGTTAAAGTTTATAGTCTTCTCATTAAATCCGAATCAACAGGAGGATTTAATTTGAAGAGTAATTATAGCAATTCAATGAATGATGAAAAGTTGATCCTCCAGTTAAAGTTGGAACCAACAGAAATTTTAAATTGGAGGAATAATCAGTTTATAGTTAAGATGAATTATAATATTGTTATTTTCTGACCAACGTTGATGATAACAATATTATAAGTTTATTTATGAGTTTAAGGTTAAAAGAAATTATGATATTGTTATTTTCTGACCAACATTGATGATAACAATATTATAATTCTATGAGTTTTATGTTTAAAGTTTAAATCTCTGGTGAATTTTGCATCAAAGTGAACAATTTTTTAGAGAATAGATGAGAGACAAAAGATGCTCCAAGAGCGAGCAGAATGTAATGTATTTTCATGTTTCCGCTGCAATGATGATGATGATCTTCATAATTAAATTCGAACCAACGGGAGAATTTAATTTTGAAGAGGGTTATAAAATAATTGAGTTTTCATATGTTAATTCCATTTCTGCCCAACGGTGATGTGGAATTAATGTAGAGGAATGTTGTTTTATTCTATTTCTGCCCAACAGTGATATAGAATAGAACATAAAGATTTAAAAGTTTAATGTGCATGTCTTTAACCAGACCAATGTAGGGTTATTTTCATGCTTATTATTGTTGATTATTGATTAATGTTTTCAGACAAAGAACTTCATGCCTTTATTCTTGAAGGGTGAAAAGGAAATGAGCTGGGTAATTGTGACTCAGAAGATAAAAGTGCAATTTTTGCAGAAAGAAGACCATTGTGTAAGGGACTACGGTCTCTTTAAAGAATGACTACAAAAAAAAAAGAATTCTAGGATATTGATCCAAGAAAATAGAACAATAAGAGTTTAGTTTAGAAGATGCCTTTTATGTACTCCTTATGAAGAAGATTTTAGTTATCATCATGATAAAAGATGTAATAAGTAATATAATTTTTAATCTTAATCATCATGATTTCAAATGTAATAAGTGACATGCATGTTTAATTTGACCAACGTCAGATTAAGCATGTGTGTTAAAGAGTATTTGGATTTATTTCTAAATTTGTTGATAGAATATGAGCTAATATTGACATTTATGTCCCTTCAAGAAAATTATCTCGTATGGCGGGAAAAAGTTTGTGATAGTACCCGCATGACGGGAAAAGTTTGAGAAAATACCCGCATGGCGGAGTAAAGTTGGCATAGTACTTATGTTAATCAATCTTGCATGGCGGGAGAAATTTGACATAGTATTTATCCTGCATGGCGGGAGAAAGTTGTGATGACTTATGTGCTTTGAGTGTATTCCGCACAGGAAGAAAAGTTTAGGGTAGCTCTTATGCTATCCTAGTATAAGTTTAAGAAGAACAGAAAGTTACATACGAACCTCAAGATAAGAATGACATGCAAGCGTGACTTGCGAAAGTATTAATGATAAAAGACTCTGTTGAGTTCTTGAAGTGAAATGAGGAAAAAGTACTCCCAACGAATTAAGAAATAATTTCATTTGCATGATGTAATCATGTGGATGAAGAAAGTAATCAAAGTTTCCTCATTCACAAGAGTTCTAGATAGTTTTCGAAATTGTGGCAGGAAAGTTCGTACCACATTTCGAGAGGGAGAAAGGTGAGACAATTAAGAAAGATACTTCCTCATAATCCAGACAATGCGATGCATATTAAAGTGATCTATAAAAGATGAATGTGATCGTCGGGGGAGTAAGACGGTCATAATAATAATGCCCCTAAAGCAAAGAAATAGCTAAATTAATAGATTTTTTACAGTTCCAATAGAAAAGATGGAATAGTCGGCCAGTATTCATATTGGACGCGTTCAGAGTTATTAAGGCGGTGCTAAATGTGCCATATGAGTTTTAGCAGATTAAACCCAAAATGAGAAAGTTTGAAGACAGGATAATCTGGGGGAGCATGGTATAAAGAGACCTAACTCTGCAAGGAGGATGAATAATATAAACAAGGATCTTGTTACACAGGACCTTGTAGAATCAATTGTCTTTTGGCAACAAATGTCAAGAAATGTTAGTAACTGAGGCCCCAGAAAGTCTCAAAGAATAAGAAAATCAGATATTTCTGATGACTATAAAGTCTATATTAGTGAAATTCAAATGGAGGGTAATCCCACCTAATTTGAAGAAGCCATGAGAGACGTTCACTCGTCCAAGTGGCAAGAAGCGAAGGAAGATGAAATGAAATTGATAATACCAATAATATTTTGAGATCTAGAATAAATTCCTAAGGAACCAAAACAGTAGGCTGTGATGGGTCTACAAGACATAATGTGACTCCAAAGGGAATATGTAAAGATGTGGAGCGCGACTTGAATCAAAGGTTTTTTGCGCAAAGCGAATGAATAGATTACAATGAGTGCTAATGGCACATCATGATCTGACTTACATCAGATGAAAGTAAAGATGACATTTCCAAATGGGATTTGTATGAAAATGATTACGTGGCACAACCCAGAGGTTTTGTCATGAAAAGAAAAGAATGTAAGGGATGCCACCTGTAGAAATCTCTTATGGACTAGAGCAAATCTCTAGACAGTGGCATTTAAAGTTGAATTGTCAATTATAAATTTTGGGTTAAAGAGAACGAGAGGACAATTGCGTTTGTGCAAAGTTATAGAAGGAGAAATTCATTTCCTAATCCTGTGTGGATGGCACCCTAATTGTTAGTAGTGATGTCAATCTACTGCATGAGAAGAAGTTCTTGTCCTCAAGGTTGAATAAGAAAATTCTCGGTGAAATGTATCTCGTTAAAAGAATTGAAATTCACCGAGATAGAAGAAAAAGGGGTACTATGACTATCGCATAGGCATGCTAAGAAAAGTTTCTAAAGTAATAAAGTACCTATGCGGGTAAACCTACGCCTGTTCTCATGGTCAGGGTAATAGTTTTGAGAACTTTAATGTTCCAAAAGCAATGTAAGATTGTTATAGATGGACGTCCTATATGCTTCAGCTGTTGGAAGCTTAATGAGTACAAAGATAAGACCTTACCTTGACATAGTTTACGTATCCGGGTTGTTTTTGTCAAAAGTCCAGTCCAGATATAGATCACTGGAATGGAGTTAAAAATGTCGGCCTCATGCTAAAAGGAAAGAACAGGTACTCTCAAGTAGTTGTGGGTACAAATGTTATATTTTGGCGAGATGTTTAGTGAAACCCACATAGTAGCTAACACTCACAGTTGGAGTTTTATTATGGAAAAGCTCCAAAAGAAACAGTTCTAGTATCATCAGTGATGTAAAGTTATAATATAGCATGATATGAGGCTGAGGGACAGGCAAAATGGTTAAGGAACTTGTACCCGGAATTGATAATGGTTGTCAACAGCAATGACCATTTAAGTAGTTTGCTCCTAAGACAACGAATCAAGTGTGCTGCCAAACACATTGACGTTAAAGTTGTACGTTGTAAAGGAGATAGTCCGGAATCATACTAAAGGTATTGTATATATAAGTTGCAAGAAAAGTTTGCGGATCCGCTTACCAAGGCTTACCACCCAGTGTGTTCAGACAACACACAGTCGACATGGGTTTATGGTATAGCCTATGATTTCTGGACAATAAAGGGCCCAAAAGTTAAAGAATTTGTTTCAGATCAGAGATGTGTATTGTAGCTGTTAAATCTATCGGCGACTGACCGTGACGATGAGGCATGCTCTATACACTAATTTGTGATGAAACAAATAAAAGTGAAAACAATTAAAGTCAAAGTTTAAAGTTAAAGTATAAGATGAGATCAAGGGGGAGAATGTTGGAATTGATCTCCCACCAAGATGGCCCAACGGCCACTTGGGCCTTGACTCGTGCCCTGATCGGGGGCGTCCAGCCCAAGCACGGCTGGTGGGCCCCCGTCGCACAGTGCCATATAAGAGGGGGGGGGAGCCACTGGCTCAAGGCGCGAGGTTCACTGTCGCCATCACCCTAGCCCCAATCCGATCCCGAGGGCGGCACTGCTAGCGCGCAGGAAGCTCCTCGCCACTGCTTCCTTTCTTCACCGCCCATCGCTGCCTTAGTGCAGATCTTCACCAACGAACCTGTGATCAACGCCGATGGTACGTGCCTAGTCCCAACTCTCATTCTCCATCTCTATCTCTCCCATACACACGATATCTATGACAAACACAAAGGAACCCCACTGATCTACACCTACATGATCCTAAAAGTACAACAGTAAGAACTGAACTGCATTCTATTTCTATCCCAGTCGAAGGAAAAGAGGTTCGCTTCGTTGAACCCTACCGAGTGCGAATGGAGCTGCGGCGGCGCGAGCATGAGCGCCTACCGCCGCAAGTCACGGCACGCCGAGTGGATCCGTGCGAGAAACAGGACGTGCCCGAGCAGTCTGCCATCCCGCTCGAGGTGCTCGCCGTGAAGGAGAAGAGTGGTGATGAGTTGAGACTCGCTGTGGTGGACGGTGTTGTGAACATCGACTCCGACTCCGACACCCACTCAGACTCCGACAGCGACTACGAGTGCGATGGTGAGGCTCCTCCACCCAGACTCCTTTTTTTCGAGTAGCCGCTATCGCTAGATCGTCTCGTCTTGTGTGGTTAGTTTAAGTTTAGGCATGGTGCCATCTTGTCCTGTGACTTGTGAGGATGAATTTTACTCCCCATGGTTTTTCGTGCTGCTGTAGATGGTTGCTTGATCTTTTGGTACACTATAATCTAATAAATAATAACAAGGTGCATGTACAAGCATTATAATTTGGAGACACATACTTGTGCAGTTGTGCTTAAGCAAAATGCATCCTTTTAATGAACGGTAATGATACAGTGCGTACGTCCGGACGGGACGGACGGACTCGACGCGCGCGACTGACTTCACCCGACCAAGCCCGCTCCCTCCCCATCCTTATCCGCTCGCCCGGCCTCACTATCCTTCTCCTCGTTCACTCTGCCCCCCTCACAGTCGCGCGCCCGCTCTTCTGCTCGGCTCCATGGCACGCTGGCGGGGAGGAGCACTCGCCAGCAAGCCACGCCTGCTCCCTCTCCCTCCTCCCTCCACTCCCTCCCCCTTTCCTTCCTCCACGCGTGGTGGATCCATGGGAGCTCCGCCCTCCCCGTGGTGGATTCATGGGAGGAGGCGCAAATCCAGCGGTGTGGTAGTCTCCTCCACCCTGGAGCGTCCTCCTCCACCTTGATGGCAGCACGGGGGCCTCCCACCGTGGCGGATCCATGGAGCATCGGGGCTCCCCGTGGTGGATCCATGTGCTCCGACAAGGTAGGTGGGGAAGGATCCCCACGCGCTCCTTTCTCTGGATCTGAGGCACCCCTCCTCTTCCTCTCTCCCCTCCTCCTCCTCGCCCCCCTCTGGATCTATGGTTTTGATGGTGGCTACGGTTTTTGTGGCGAAGCAGATCTAAGCTGCATGCAACAGATGATGTGAAAACACGATTCTGTGATGTTGCAGTAGCTTCTTCTCGGTTTTGTGGTGAGACAGATGCAAGCTATATTCAACAGATGATGTGAAGCAACCATTTCTCTGATGTTGCAGTAGCTTCTTCTCCTTTGTTGCAGCAGCTTCTCTCTCGTTGTTGCAGTAGCTTTTTCCCCTTGTTGCAGTAGCTTCTTCTCCTTTTGGCGAGTCAGATCTAAGCTACATGGCAACAGATGATGTGAAGCACGTTTCTCTGATGTTGCAGTAGCTTCATCTCCTTTGTTGCATTAGCTTTTTCTTCTTGTTGCAGCAACTTCTTTCTCCTTGTTGCAGTAGCTTCTTCTCTTTTGTTGCATTAGCTTTCTTCTTGTTGTTGCAGCAGCTTCTTTCTCCTTGTTGTAGTAGCTTCTTCTCCTTTTGTTTCAGTAGCTTCTTCTCTTTTGTTGCAGTAGCTTCTTATCCTTTGGTGCAGCAGCAGCTTCTCTTTGTTGCAACAACTTCTTTTTTTTGTTCGTTTCACCGGTTTTTGTTTGTGTTTCATTAGTTGTTTTTCTGATGTTTCAATAGCTTTTTGCGTATGTTTTCAACAGCTTTTTTCGTTTGTTTCATTAAGGTCCCTTCGTTGTTGCAATAGCTTTCTCTCCTTGTTTGCAGTTGTGGGGGAGTTGGGGGGATTTATGGTGGTGAGCTGGTGGGGGGCGGAGGTGCTAGGGTCGGCGAGGTTGGGGGCGAGCTAGATCCGTGCGCGCGAGGGAGAGGGGGGGCTTCGTGGTAAGCTGGCGGTGGGGCTCCGCGCGGGGGGGGGGGGGGGGGGAGGGGATTCGCCGGTGCGGGAGCGGGGCGGGGTTCGCCTTTTCCTTTTTTTCGTGGCGCGGGGGCGTATGGGGCGGGACGGGGCGGGGGCGCTCGCGTGGTTTTTGCAGCGTCTGGACGCGGCCCTCAAGCCGGGCGTCCGGGCGCTAGCAACGCTCTTTAATGAAATTGAAGAAAATTTGGAGACACATTCTTGTGCTTAAGCAAAATGCATCCTTTTAATGAGATTGAAGAAAAATGTCTTGGTGGGCGTGATCAACTGTTAATCGTCTCACGACTATCTTGTTGTAGTATTGAATTTTTCTGTTGAATAATTCCCGTTTTGTCTTTCAGTGCGTATCATTGCCATCCAAGTTCAGTGTCTTTCGTGTAAAACTGATTAATATGCCTGTTTTTGTTCCTTCTATCAAATGAGTGGATGACATAAGATTTAATGAGTTTGGAAGAGGGAAAAAAGACATCTCTGACAAGTCTAGTAGCTTGGCATCAGTCTTGAGATCAGACTTGACTATTGATCATGAGCCAACCCTAACATAATTCTATTGTTCCAGCAGAAGAGGTGTTGGTGTTGGGTAATAAGAGATCTTCAGTGAGGTAGCAATCAAGAGAAGCTCACAGGGAAAAAGAGGACTGCTGATATGCTCCATGAAGATTCAGGGGTGGAGGCAGAGGAAGGCTCACAGGAAATAGTAGGCCAGGTAAAATTTGCAATGATTGTTGATTAAATGTTTACTAGCACAACCTTGTTTCACTTGTTTTTTTCTCAGGTAGTAAGACTTTGCTTAGTATATGTGCTTTAATTGTTAGTATTGTACATATACTAACAATTAATGCATGTGCATTCATAATTTTGCTTAACTTTTCAAAGTTTTTTTTCCTTCCCCTCTTATAAGGAATCTGGCAACAAGAAACCCAGTGGCAAGATTCTGATACACAGTCAGCCAAAAAAAAAATATGTGAGGCTGTGACGCTGCTGAATGCGCCTCAGAGGGAGAAGGTGAAGGAACTTGGGTTTGGGTCTTTGCTTGATTTCAGAATGGACGAATGTTTGCCATTGTACCTTGTAGTCTGGCTTATGGATCACCTCTACCCGGACGACCAGGACCCAGACACAATGGTTCTTTATTTTGGGGGCAATAGGAAGCTTTTTATAACCCAGCACACGGTAAATTGTGTTCTGGGGCTGCAGAAGGGAAAATTTGATCCACCATCGATGTTTACAAACACACCCAAACTCAATGGCTTTCCATTATTAAGAAACAAATTAGGGCTACCAGCAGGCAAAAAAAATTGAGGTTGATGATCTTTTGAAGAAAATAAAGTCTGGCAGCACTGACAGGTTTACAATGCAGTGTTTCATGATGATTGTATTTTGTAAATTAATGGCTTGTAGCTCCAGTAAGTACATCACAGAAAGTGCATGGAACATGGTTAATAAAGACTTCGACAAGTTTGGTCACATGAATTGGTGCAAATTCATTTGTCGACCAACTAAAGTATTCTGCAAATATGTGGAAGGGTAAAAAGAAGATAGTATATGGGTGCCCTGCGTTTCTTTTGGTGAGCATCTTCAGTTAGTTGTGTATTTTTTGCTGCAGTAAAGATGATGTGCATCCACAGGGTTTACCTGTAATGTATGTTAACATTGTACTACATGTTTATCTATTCTATTTTTCTTTCCTGCAGATGTATTACCTCGACAACTTAGATTGCGAACAGAAAATGAGATGTGTAGAGGTCCCACGCGCCAAATTATTTGGCAAGGAAATGATCCAGAAGTTGGTGAAGGCTGACAAGCAGGAGAAGGATGGCTTGACAACATTTGGGAACCTAAACGTTAGTATATTCAGTAGTAATGTAGTATATATTACTTTAACAGTAACTCCGAGGTTTTCAAATTGTACATGCAGTAGTAATGTAGTATACCTTTTTGTTCATTCATATTTATGTTGTGCAGCTAAGAAACCAAAGGGATACCTGCTATGATGAGAGGGCAGAATTAAGAAGACATGTGACAACATACATGCCTATACCTGGCACCAGTGACACTGATATTGTTGGTACCTTCCGTAGCCCGCATAACCAGATCCAGATTTTGTGTCCACTGAATAAAAGTAATGCCAAGCAGCAGCATCGGCAGCTCGACATCAGACAGATAGAGGAACCAGAAGGGAGAAGGGAAGAAAATGGGGATGGCCTGATTGGTTATGATAAGCAGAAAACTACGGTGTGTAATTCCGGTGAGTTGTTTGTGCACCATCAAACTGATGGTGACATTGCCATGGCTACTCAGGGGACAACACCTTCACTGGAGGCATCAGCCGAGTTCCATGGTGATCCAAAGGTATCTGCTGTACCCCAAGGTGAACATGAAGTGACTGGGGTTTCTGAAGACGGTAAGCTATTTTCGACATGCGCTATTGGTTTACATGATTTTTTTCGTTGTCTTTTCCGTGAATTAACAGGATGTATCAACATTTGTTACTATTGCAGCAGAGGGTGTCCAAGGTGTATCAGAGGATGTCGTGCAGCATGCCAGCACTTCCATGAAGAAGCAAGTGAACGATTTCATGGTAGGATCCTCGGATCCGGAGATCCTACAGCTGCTATACTCTCTCCTTCCACAGGCATGGCCTTCCAAAAGATTCTTCTAACCTGTCTAGCTTAAAAGATACTTTTGCATAAGTTAATAGCTCTTCATGTGCTGATCCCACAATTAACAGATTCGGGCATCAGTCGCTTTGGGTGTTCGGGCCTCAGACCTGGAGCAGCAGGTTCAGGAGCTTACCGAGAAGCTAAGCAACAAGGAAGAGGAGCTTGAGGCAACCAGAGAAATGCTGAGGGGAGCCCAATCCACCATTGCCAACAGCGAGGAGGTGCTTGAGGCAGCTGGAGCCAAGCTGCGGACGGCGCAGGTGTTCCAGCTAGAGGCGCAGTCTGCAGTCGCCGCCATCAACTGCCTCGCCCTGCGCTTGAGTGCCACGTTCGTCAGGCTTGGTTCGGATCCCCCATCCCCATCCGGCGTGGTTAGCAGCAGCTCCTCTCTGGAGGAGGCCGTGAAGCTGCTGGAAGACCTGGTGTCGCGCATTGAGCCCGTGTCAGCCATGCCACGAGCCTCGCCCGGAGCTGCGTGGTACGGTGCCGCGGCGCTGCTGTCCATGTAGGGAAACGGGTAGGCTACACTAGCTAATCTACCGCGTACATCCAAGAAACTTGCGAGTAGGAGATCATAGATCGTTACCACTAGACGCGCAGCGCAGCAGAAGAAGTCGCGCGTCGGTGTGGATGAAGTAGTCGATCACGTCCCACGAACCGAGCTCCTCGTCCTTGATCCCAGCAACCGATCAGCGCAGCAGTCGCAGCAGCGCCTCTACGGAGTCCACACGTACGGGGATGGAACGCCGGGCGTCGGTGTGCTAGCACCGTGCGCACGGCAAGGGCGGCGGCCGAGAAGGAAGGGTGCGACTAGGAGGGGAGACGCGGCAACTGATCATCCGCGCCCCTAGCCCCTCCCACATATATATAGGGCGTACAAATGGGCTTCTATCTCATAGGCTCATTAGTAACCCTAATCCCTTTTTGGATCAATATCCTCTTGGGCCTTTAATCCGTATTGTGATGATGGGCTCTCGGGCATATCACCAACAATCTCCCACTTGCACTAGAGACAATCATCTATGCAAGTTTTCCAACATTCCAAACCCCTTAAGTGTGTGACCCGTTAGGTTCATATGTAGATGGTCGTGAGTGGAAACCATTTCCGAATCACTAGTCAATAGCGGCACCTAGCAGGGCATAGTGACTCACAAATACACATAAAGATCATATCGGCCGAACCTTAGATATACTCATACACTGATCCTTTTGCCACACGATACCAGTCAAGCTCAAGGCGAGATGCGTGCCACCCTTGTGATAGCTCGACCATTCTCTCGATCTAATAGTGGATTCTATTCATGACTAACCTTTAGTCATTATGATTAACTCTTTAATCACTTTGGTATGGCCATGCACTTTCTAATCCATCTATCTCGAGGGGCCCAGAGATATCTCTCCTGTTATCTAGGAGGGGCAAATTCCATCTTGATCCGCACACATCCCATTCCATGTTTCATGATACACCTGTAAGCTACTTTTATAACTACCCATTTACGGAGTAGCGTTTAGCAGCCCCAAGATGCACCACTACACACAGTGAGAAACAATGGCAATCTCAGGTCTAAGGATCCAGTAGGTATAACACTCAAGAACAACTGATGGCACATTCAAAATAACAATCCCAGTATTGTCTTGGAGTGGGTCAATCCAACACCATGTTCACTAACATGTGTCCACATCATTAATCTGATATCTCCATATCTATGATCCGTGAAACATGATCATCAATTAATGCATGTGCTAGTCTCTACGTCGTTATTGTCCCACATAACGACATAAACTAGGGATAATTTAGAACAACATCATTACAAACAAAGAGTTTCACGATCAAGTCACGTACTTGATAATCAATATAAATGATAATCATCCATGGAACAAATAACAATTATTTATTATTACATAAACATACTCATGACATAACACTCTCCCACGCACAATAGAATCACTTATGTAAGTATCTAATACCCATAGACCACATGTGCGCCTCATGCTTTGGTTGTGGGAGAGGCTTTGTCAATGGATCAGCAACGTTTGAATCCGTGTGCACCTTGCAAATCTTCACATCACCTCTCTCAACAAAGTGACGGATGAGGTGATACTTCCGTAGTATATGTTTGGACTTCTTGTGTGATCTAGGCTCCTTTGCAAGCGCAATGGCACCATTATTATCACAATAGAGGTCCACTGGACTGGACGCACTAGGAACAACACCCAACTCAGAAACAAATTTTCTGATCCAAACTGCTTCTTTTGCAGCTTCGGAAGCTGCAATATACTCAGCCTCTGTCGTCGAATCAGCCACCGTATCTTGCTTGGAACTCTTCCAGCTCACTGCCCCACCATTGAGGCAGAAAACAAATCCAGATTGCGATGCGGAGTCATCTTTATCTGTTTGAAAACTAGCATCGGTGTAACCCTTTACAACGAGCTCATCTTCGCCTCCAAATATTAGGAACATATCCTTAGTTCTTCTCAAGTTCTTAAGGATACCCTTTACAACTGTCCAGTGATCTTCACCGAAGTTTGATTGGTACCTGCTCGTAACACTTAGAGCAAAAGAGACATCTGGGCGCGTACAAAGCATAGCATACATGATGGATCCTATGGCTGAAGCATAAGGAATCGCACTCATCCTCTTTCGCTCATCAGGTGTCGCAGCACACTGACTCTTGCTTAAAGTAACGCCATGTGACATTGGCAAGAAACCTTTCTTGGAATCTTGCATATTGAACCGATTCAATATCTTGTCAATGTACGTGTCTTGGCTTAATCCAATTAGCCTTTTTGATCTATCTCTATAGATCTTTATCCCCAGAACGTAAGCCGCCTCTCCTAAATCCTTCATCGAAAAACTCTTTTTCAATGAGGTTTTAACGGCTTCAAGCATTGGAATATCATTTCCGATCAGCAATATGTCATCTACATATAGGACCAGAAACACAAGTGCGCTCCCACTAGCCTTTTTGTAAATACAAGGCTCTTCTTCATTCTTGATGAAGCCAAACCCTTTGACTACTTCATCAAAACGAATATTCCAACTCCGAGATGCTTGCTTCAATCCATAAATAGACCTGTGAAGCTTACATATTTTCCCAGCATTTTTAGGATCAACAAAACCTTCAGGCTGTGTCATATACACATCCTCGCTTAGATGTCCATTAAGGAAAGCAGTTTTGACATCCATTTGCCATATTTCATAGTCATAATACGCAGCAATTGCTAGGAGAATCCGAACAGACTTTAGCATTGCGACGGGCGAGAAAGTTTCCTCATAGTCAACACCTTGAATTTGTCGGAAACCTTTCGCCACCAATCGTGCCTTATAGATGTGAACATTTCCATCCATATCTAACTTTTTCTTAAAAATCCACTTACAATCGACAGGTCTCACACCGTCAATTGGATCAACCAAGTTCCAAACTTGATTGTCATGCATGGATTTTAATTCGGATTCCATGGCCTCAAGCCATTTGTCGGAGTCGGGTCCCATTATTGCTTCCGTGTAGGTCATGGGCTCATCATTTTCCATCAATAATACGTGGCGCTCCTCCGTGATAAGGAGGTTGAGCTTGTCAGTTGCGCGACGTGCCCTTATAGACCTTCGTGGGGCTGGTGCCTCAACTACAGGTTGTGCAACATCTTGCACTTCCCGTGGCTCTTCAGTGGGTGCTGAAACAGTTTCGGGTGTTTCCTGAATTTCTTCAAGCTGCACCTTGCTCCCACTAAATCCTTTTAAGAGAAACTCCTTTTCTAAGAAAACACCATTGCGAGCGACAAACACTTTGCCTTCCGCTTTATTGAAAAAATAGTATCCTTTGGTTTCCTTAGGATACCCCACAAAGAAGCATTTGTCTGACTTTGGAGTGAGCTTATCTGACATCAAACGTTTGACATAAGCCTCACATCCCCAAACTTTGAGAAAAGATAATCCGGGACGTTTCCCAGTCCATATCTCATATGGTGTCTTCTCAACAGACTTACTTGGAACCCTTATTCAGTGTGAACGCAGCAGTTTCAAGAGCATAACCCCAAAATGACAATGGAAGATCGGCTTGGCTCATCATCGACCTAACCATGTCCAACAAGGTTCGGTTCCTCCGTTCGGATACCCCATTCCATTGAGGCGTTCCAGGCGGAGTTAGCTGCGGAACGATTCCACATTGCTTCAAATGATCACCAAATTCAAGGCTCAAATATTCACCTCCACGATCCGATCGCAGAAACTTAATTGTCTTGCCTAATTGATTTTGTACTTCACTCTGAAATTCTTTGAACTTATCAAACGATTCAGACTTGTGCCTCATCAAGTAGATATAACCATATCTACTAAAGTCATCAGTAAAAGTAATGAAGTACTGAAAACCACCTCTGGCTATTGAGCTCATTGGTCCACATACATCGGTATGTACAAGTCCCAACAAGTCACTTGCCCTCTCACTATGACCTGTGAAAGGCGCTTTGGTCATCTTCCCAAGTAAACAAGACTCGCACGTGTCAAATGATTCAAAATCAAATGAGCTCAACAAACCATCTTTATGGAGTTGTTCAATGCGCTTCTCATTTATATGACCTAGGCGACAATGCCAAATAAATGTGGGATTCAAATCATTTGGTCTAAGCCTCTTAGTATTAATGTTACAGACAGATTTATCCTCAAGATCAAGAACATATAATCCATTCACCAATGGACAATGAGCATAGAAAATACCATTGCAAAAAATAGAACAACGTTTGTTCTCTATTACAATCTTAAAACCATCAACTTCTTCCAAACATGAAGAAGAAATAATGTTCTTGCTCAAAGCAGGAATGCAATAACAATTATTTAATTCCAAAACTAATCCGGAGGGTAGAGACAAGTGGTAGGTGCCGACCGCCAACACCGCAACCTTTGCGCCATTGCCGACACGAACGTCCAACTCGCCTCGTGCAAACCTTCTAGTCTCACTTAGACCCTGCAACGATTTGCAAGTGTGAATCATCGATCCAGTATCAAATACCCATGATTCACTAGAAGATAATGCAATATTAATTTCTATAACATTTATACCTGAAGTGGAAGTCTCACTTCCCTTCTTCTTCTTCTTCTTTTCTTCTAAGTACTTCTTGCAGTTCCTTGACCAATGTCCCTTTTCATGACAGTGGAAGCATTCATCCTCAGAAGTGGGGCCAGATTTGGCTTTAGGTGCTGGCTTTTGCTTAGAGCCCGAGGACTCACCGCTAGGAACCTTTTCCTTGCCTTTACCCTTGGGAGGCGTCCAACGCTTCCTCTTTTTGTTCCCATTCTGAACCATCATCACATGATTGGGATTCTTCTTAATGCTCTCCTCTGCTGTTTTTAGCATCCCATGCAATTCACTCAATGTTTTCTCCAAGCCATTCATCTGAAAGTTCATGATAAAAGGCTCGTAGCTCGCCGGGAGCGACTGGAGAATGACATCAGTAGCCAGGTCATGGTGAAGTTCAGAACCAAGTCTGTCCAAAGTCTCGATGTAACCAATCATTTTGATCACATGAGGACTGACCGGACTACCTTCTGGCAGCTTGCACGCAAACAAGGACTTCGAGATGTTGAACCTCTCAGTCCTGGCTTGGTTCTGAAACATCCCACGTAGCCCCTCGATCATAGTGTGAGCATCCGTATGCTCATACTGCTTTTGCAGATCAGAGGACATAGTGGCGAGCATCAGACAGCTGACGTCAAGTGAGTCATTGCAGTGTTTCTCATAAACTCTACGTTCAGCAGCAGTGGAACCATCAGGGAGATCATCAGGATATGGTTGCTCAAGAACATACTCCTTTTTCTCTTGCCTGAGAACAATTCTCAGGTTGCGGTACCAATCAATAAAGTTTGTTCCATTCAACTTTTCTTTCTCAAGAACAGATCGCAAATTGAAAGTGGAATTGTTACTGGCAGACATGATCTACAACATTAAAATAAAGCAAGATTTTAGCACTATGTTTATGTAAAGACTTTCATTAACTAATTTAACAAAAGACAACCTACTATATCAAAGTCATCTTCCCTCTAATGACATATAGTGGTTCAAGATCCATAATCACTAAAATCCTAGTGAGCTTTGGCATCACGGCTAGAAAAAATAGTGACACAGGTAAGCAACAGATTGCTAATCATATCTCTATACGACTCTTGTTTGTCGGGTGGCATCCAATGCCCCGGCCCCAACACTATGCCTTAAAGCCCAAAACTATTTTGATAGGAGTTAACCAATACTGTGCTTGTAAATGTCCGACATCCACCCTATACAAAAATGATAGCTGAGGGTACTCTACTTTGGTAAACCTACCACACAGCGATCAAAAAATTATAGGTGCAGCTATTGGTAAAAGGCATGAAAAACTCAACTTTTCTGAGGGGAGCTATTCTACCATGACAAAACATCCACCATATGTAAAGCATGAAAGAATAGTATGACAGGAAAGTAAACATCACAGGCATATAATCATATTATATTGTGAATAGTATGGCCTCTTTCATCACAATGGGCTCCATCGCCATGGCTCCAATGTGACCTCCATTGCCATCCGTCCTGTCTTGTGGTGATCAACATCGCCATCATGCTCGAAGCCTCCATGGATAGATACTAAACTATTACATCTAATAGCTAGTGAAATAATTACATGAGGATTCAAACATCACAAGTCGACACGCAGGTCGTTATACAATAATGGTGCAACCTCAACCCGGTTGTGTTAACTTGCGACACGCAGGCCGCACAAATTATCACATACATCATCACATGACATTGAGGCCATACCATTCACATCATACCCTGCAAAAACAAGTTAGGCGTACGACGTGTTCTACCAAAGTAGCGCTTAGGAAGCCGCTATAACCGGAAAGCAACGGCGGTCCCGCCCCCCGCGGGTCTCAGGGCAGCGCCCTGAAAACCTCACAGAATTACATAGATCGCATCTATGGAATCCCTATGAAAATCTCATCGGAGTGATCGCATCACCTCAAATCCGAGCCATTCATAATGCCTCAATTTTCACTAGGTCAATCACATTGACCGTGCAACTTTTGCACTTGAGAAGACTGCATCTACACATGACCTCGATCTGTTGGTTCAATCTACTGACTATGCACACAGTTAGTCCCTTGTGGTGATTCCAGCCGGTAGGGACATGTCGTATGCACAACAGAGAATGAACACAAACTAATCTTTTTGGTCACATGCCGCAATCAACTTGCTCCAATTTTAACCCCTTATGACCAATTGATCCAATCAAACCGTGCAAGAGTAATAGATCCAATCTACTACAACAACATATCACATATATGCTAATGATCCAGACCAAAAACTACGCAAGATGGCTTTGATACCACTGTAGGGAAACGGGTAGGCTACACTAGCTAATCTACCGCGTACATCCAAGAAACTTGCGAGTAGGAGATTATAGATCGTTACCACTAGACGCGCAGCGCAGCGGAAGAAGTCGCGCGTCGGTGTGGATGAAGTAGTCGATCACGTCCCACGAACCGAGCTCCTCGTCCTTGATCCCAGCAACCGATCAGCGCAGCAGTCGCAGCAGCGCCTCTACGGAGTCCACACGTACGGGGATGGAACGCCGGGCGTCGGTGTGCTAGCACCGTGCGCACGGCAAGGGCGGCGGCCGAGAAGGGAGGGTGCGACTAGGAGGGGAGACGCGGCAACTGATCATCGGCGCCCCTAGCCCCTCCCACATATATATAGGGCGTACAAATGGGCTTCTATCTCATAGGCTCATTAGTAACCCTAATCCCTTTTTGGATCAATATCCTCTTGGGCCTTTAATCCGTATTGTGATGATGGGCTCTCGGGCATATCACCAACAGTCCAGGGGCCGGGAGAAGGGCGTCAAGGCCCTGCAAGACGCCGTGGGTGCGGACACAAGAGGGTTTGTCCAGTCGCAGGGGCCTGAGTTCCTCTCCTTGGTCGTTCAGGTTGTCGATGCTGTGCAGAAGCAGCATGGCAACAACGACGACGTAAATACAAGGTCGTAGTGTGCTGTGCAGCAGCAGGCACTAGCAAGTAGTAACTCTTCAGGAGGCACTGCTGCTGCTGCCTAGTGTATTGTGTCCTGATCCTGATAAGAGTAGTGATAGTGTGATGGTAATGGTATCCGCCAGACAATACAGCTAGCAGGCTGCCGGTTTAGCTGTCTATATAACAGCCTCTGAACTGCGATAAACTAGCCAACTCGGTGTAAGAAATGTTATGACTCCTCTGATCTCTATGTAACAGCTTTGTAGTGTCTATATATCCTGCTGCTAGTTGCAATCGTAGTGTCCATTTTCATGTTGCGGCATTTCTTGCCTTCTTCTATGAGCACCGTAAAGTGAGTCTTCCTCCTGTCCTGCAGGTCACTCTACATGCTCCTCTGATAAAAAGAAAAAAAATACGTATACTTGACAAATAGAGAAGCCAAAATACGATTCAAAACATGATCAAAATGCCGCCCATAATCAAGCATTCACCTCGCCGCCGATTTGGAGCACTTGAAAGATGCCTAAAAAAAATCTGGAAGCCTAGGAGGCACAAGATGCCTAAACAACTTTGGGAGCACTTGAAAGATGTCTGAATTATGAATTTGTGCGCTCGGTCGAATCATACACTGGAACAAAGAATTCGAACTGATCCACGGGCCACGGCTGAAGGCGAAGTACGTAGGTTAATTCACACAGGATCACACTTGTATGTTGTTATGGAGTTAAAAAAAATCACAATATGATCTATTTGGGGAACTGAAACCACAGCCACAGGTGACACTGTGTATTTGTTTCATTCTCATTTCAGTGGATGGGGAAGATGAACACAGCTGGAGCAGTGGATCCAAACAAAGATTGCCGACCCAGCTCCAAGGTTTCGCGGCATGCTTGCCGATAAGATAGCGCACGTCACTCACTCTCCCTTTCAAATCAAAGCCGATTCTTGCCCACACCTGCTCCTACACACCTTCCACAGTCTCTACTCTGTACATACACCACTTGCCCGAGAGCTCAAGGTGCCAAAGCCTACGCAAGTGCAGACGATGGCCGAGCACCACCTCCCGCCGGAGCACGCCGACCACCACCACCACCACAAAGGCGGGAGGAAGGGGGTCGACGCCGACGACCTCAAGCCTGGCTCGCGCGGCCGCCCCCGGTACAGCTACTACTACAGCGGTGGCGGCGGCGCGGCCCGCGCCCTCTGCTTCGCCGTCCTCGTCCTGCTCCTCGCCGCGGGGATCACCCTGCTGGTGCTATACGTCGTGTACCGCCCGTCCCACCCCACCTTCACCGTCACCTCGGCCGCCGTCCTGGCCCTGTACAACGCCACCGCCAGCAACGCCGCGGGCGCGACGCCCACCGCGCTGGCCGCGTCGTTCCAGTTCACGCTGGTCCTCGGCAACCCGAGCGGGCGGTGCGCGGCGCGGTACGACCGGCTGACGACGTACGTGGCGTACCGCGGGGAGGCCCTGACGGCGCCCGCGGCCATGCCCCCGCTGGCGCAGGACGCCGGCACCGCCGTGGCGGCGGCGCCCGTGCTCGGGGCAGGCGTCGCGGGGCCGCCCGTGCCCGTGTCGCCCGACGCCGCGGCGGCGCTGGCGACGGACGTGGCCAACGGCGCGCTGCCGCTCCGGGTGGTGCTGCTCGGCCGCGTCCGCTTCGTGAACGGGCCGTTCCACAGGGGGTGGCACTCGCTCTACGCCCGCTGCGACCTCCTCCTCGGCGTCCGCAAGATCGGGGGGAACGGCGGCGCCGGCGGTGCGCCGTCCCAGGCGCCGATTCTTGGCGACCCCAACTGCAACGTCGACATGTGAATATGTGATCAGATCGATCGGCCGGTCATCTCTAGAATCAAGGGATCATCACCTCCTCATCTCGTGTCCTGTGGACGTCTATCTAAGAGCAGAGTATACGTACTATAGCAATCTAGGTGCAGATGCGTGAATGTCCGTCGCTGCGTATGTGATCTGTATATGCAAAAACAAAATTGCATGTACGCGCCAGAAAAAAAAAACAAATAACGAGTTGCAATGTAATGCTTGATAGCAGTGGTGCTTTGTTTGGTCGTGAATAACAGCAATGGTGTTCACCTATGTCCGCAGCTTGAGCGGCACTTGCAGGCTTGCAGCTACTTCCTACGACGGCGGACTCTGCCGATGTTGGCCAAGAGCAGTCGGTGGTTTTTGGAGCTTTCCTCCCATCCCGTGGGATAAATCTGCGAGTGAATAAACAGCGGCAGGTTCGCAGCCCACGATGGAATCGTGTTCAGGCACTTGCAGGCTTGCAGCTACTTCCTAACCACGCCGCCCATGAATGAAAGAAAATATAAAGGCCCAGCAAACTATCGGCCAAGGCCACTCTGCAGTCTGACCACTTTTTTTTTAAAAAAAATATTATTAGCAAGAGCAGTGATATATATATATATATATATATATATATATATATATATATATATATATATATATATATATATATATATATATATATATATATATATATATAAATAGGAAAGCAAATCGGAGTTTATATTCAAGATCAATTTATCACAGACGCACTCGATGAATCTATCAGCCTGACAATTTAACCTGCAGCACAGAAGTTTATAAACTAGTGGAAGCAGCACGTGCATATATTATTTAACAATGAGTATATGTATATGTAGATACACGGAGGTATGCTTAGTATATGTACGTACATACTTTTGAGTATATGTATATGAGTATCGGTTCATACATAATTATTACGAGTATATTATTTTACTATGGTATTTTATCTCTCAGCTTGCTTTTGGTCGCTGATGCACCGAATGCTTCGTGGTCGTCGCAGGGATGAACCATGCATGACGACATAAGCACGTTGCTTGGGCTGATCTGGCTGGCTAAAAGTACTGCTGGCTAGTTTTTTTTAGAGAAAAACACTGCTGACTGGCTGGCAAGCGAACATGCTGATAGGCGATGCAGACGTAGCTTACTCGATGAGATGCAATCGATCGGCTACTACCCACTTCATAAAGAATACGAAATCACACAAAATTTTATATATAACTAGTGGACATGCACGTGCGACACGCACGTGTTTATGATTGTGAAATGCAACATCCTATGATTATAAGAAAAAACTAAGATTTATGTCGTGAAATATTTAGAACCCATGTTTGTATAACAAGTGTCATAGGAAATCATTTTTTTAAAAAAAGTGATAGGAAATCGATTACATGGCACAAATCTACATTAGTCACAAGATAAAGCACCATCATCTTGGTAGTGATGTAGTGGCAGTTTAGCTTGGCAACATGAACATTCCCACCTATAAGGTTCGTCTCCAAATGTGTAGTAAAGAGCATTAGAAGTTTATTCAGTTGAAACCTTAGCTCAGGCTCGCTATTCTATTGCCAAATTAGTAGGCCGTTGTCTGCTCGTCAATACTTTAGGGTGTTCGCTTGACTGGGGAAATCAACTCACAATGTCCTTTTCCCCCCTCCATTTTAGTGGATTGACTTGTCGGGTCATTGAGAGCAATAGCAATGTTCAGTCGCTTTCGCCATCGCCCATTTCCAGCAAGTGTAGTCTGCATGAATGCTATTGAAGAATATAGGAACAAAGGGTGATCTATAGGCAGCAACAGCACAATCGATACTATAAATAGTTAAAATACCAAATAGGAGTAACAAATTCATACTATAAGGCAGCTGATATTTCATACTATAAGGCAGCTGATATTTCTTTTTAAACCAAGCCATTATACTACAACACAATAATCTTAAACCATATATATACTTTTGAATATTAGGCTCCACGTGTAGTTTTTTACATATTATAACCAAATTAACTTGAAAAGGCTATTTAATTTATGAATTAAGAAAATTGCTTTTCATACCATTATGCCTGAGATTTGGACATCTTTCACCAAATACATATATCAGAAAGAACTGGTAGCTATCTTTAAACCGAATGGCAAATCAACCAGATATGAGAATATTCAATGCTTAAATTAGAGTGATGCTTGCTTGCTGAACAATCAAACAAGAATGAGATGCATAATTCGGAAACTGAAAATACACAAAATATATTACCATTAGTATTTATCATATAAAAAGCATGATCTTAGTATAAATAATGGAAAATATCATTTAATAAAAACAAGATCTGGAGCAGTTTCTTCTCTATGACAGTTTGCCAGTAAATCTAATTAGGCAATAGCTAAGTTCACTATTTGACCACTTTATAGGCTTCCCTGTCAAATCATTTGACTGAGGTAGGATTCTTTTACATGATCATATATTAAATTAAATTAAATAAACAGCTCAAGAGAAAAGTGGACTGCTAAACTGGAGTTTGTCAACGCTAAAGTGAAAATGGCTTACAGAAAACATTTAAAATGATTTCACACATGAATAGACCTTAAGAACAGATGGGATTTCAACCTGCAAATACATGAGGGCTAACTATATAATGCAACCTTAAGAACAGATGGAATTTCAACCTGCAAATACATGAGGGCTACCTGTAATGCAACCATTTCTCTGTCACACTCCTTTTTTACTTTTAAATTGACAACATAGTGTATTGAATGCAATAAAGAATTTGTACCAAACCATTAGGCATCAGTTAAAAATGGGTTTTGATCTAGGCATGACAGAGCAGTGGGTGGCTCACTAAACTTGAGACCTTGAGCAGATGCTTCTTACAAGGCAGTAAGACACATTATTACATTCAGAAAAAAAAAGAAAAGAACTTAATTTCAATACCAGCAACTACAGCAGGTCAATACCTATCATTCTCCATGTGCCTAAAAGGGAGAAGCACAAAAAGAACTTATTAATGCATGACATTTGCACATCCTGTGAAAAAAGTGATTGAAGTAAAAATACTTTCTATAAAATGTAGCTAGAGTTTAAATTTAGTAATCCATCCAGTAAAGAAAGAAAGAATATCCTTATGTTCATTTGTTCAAAATTAACAAAAATCAAGCTCTAATATGAAGCATAACTGCAGTTATATCTGAACTTTTTTGGTCCTATTTTACTAATCAGAGGGTGAGAGTGGGCTGACGGACATGCAACAGTGCCAGTATTATTCTACTATACCTGTATCTCTTGTGCTACTCTTAATCTACATGGCCAAAATTTCTCATATTTATATCAAAAGAAAAATAAACAGGTGACAGAGGGTGTCAGCATCTCACCTACGAGCTATTAGCTATTCCGAAGTTTGGTGCAGCACGTCAGAGCATGTTGTGGTGGTCTATGGCCTTGACTTGAAGCACACTTCCCTCATTATTCTACTCGATCTATTGCCATCTTGATCTTGATGAATATGAAAATGGAAGAGAACTGCTAGCACATGATTGATATATCCAGAAGGCTAACATCAATGTGATGAAAAAAACAACAACAATGGCAATGGGGATTATTAACTTAGTAATTAGAGCCAAGGACCAACTTACATCCATTGAAATCCTGTTTACAGTTTATAGAGCATTAGATCATACCATCTATCCAACGATAATCAAACAAACCTTTCAAGATACTGAGAAGCTTGATTTACTCACATCTGCCCTAATATGAAAAACAAAACCTAGCAAGCTAACCAAAGGCTTGTAGTCTGGACACATACACCCAACTGTTGATGGTGCCAAGAGTTTTGGTCACAAACCCATCAAAGAAAAGGGGTAAACATATCAGGTTGTTTATTGCTCAACTATTATTTTTATCATCACACCTATAAAGTTTCCATTAAGGTGGTGCCATTGTTTGTGCCAGAAAATTTAAGTCACCATATTAACTGCCATTCAAGTAGCAACAATCAATGCACAGTTCATAAAAAATATAAATTTAAAATTGATCTTTAACCAAGTAATTGCAGCCACACTCAAAGATAGTTCAAAAGGAATTAACAAGTTAATTCGTTTGAAAATTAAGAGGATCACAGCTGCTAAAAATTACCTGCAACATGGAAACAAAATTTGCTTGAATTTTTTTAACCACTATCAGCGGCAAACTTGTTCACATCCCACAGAACATGATAATAACAGGTACTGCTTGTTCCCGGCAAAGCCTGAATCATGAATCAAACAATTCCATCATATAGTGTAGTAAACATAAATAAATGGATTTCAACAATTATGTAGGGACACCATCCTGAATGCCAGCATAGCTACACAAGTATCTTGACTAACATGTGAATCCACCACGGTGCCTATATCTAGGACGAAAATAAAACAGATTACTGTCATTCTGTAGGCTATTGGAAAAGAAAAAGAACCTAATAAACTCACAAGCTTTTTACCAGAATACAGGAACACCAATCACCGTAATGATCTTGGAGAAAAGAGAGGAAACAAGAGACATAGAGCCAACAGCGCGTTCACGAGAGATGGGAGAGGAGATGGTAGCTGCGTGAGGGGCTCCACCTCTGGCCCTGTGACGTCGCTAGGGTTTGCGCCTCTGCCATGGCCGTCGTGGTTGCAGCCCGCTGGTAAGGGTGAGGGCGCCGCCGCAGTCGGTGCGGGCCGGATCTGGTGGGGCGCCGTCGCTATCGTGGGAGAGAGGTGGTTGGGGCGCCGTCGCTGTCCATCGCGGTGGATCTGAGAGGCGGGCGGGCACGTGTGCTGGAGGCGACGGTTTCCTGGCGGGCGTGTGTGGCGGAGGCGACGGTTTCCTCTCGTCTCGCTCGTCTCCCCTTCCGCTTCTTTTCCATCCCTCGATCGCGCAATGGAGAAAAGGAAAGGAGGTGGGTATGCAGGGAGGCGGGTATGTTGGCGGTGGGTGAAAAAAAAACAGACAGAAGGGTCGCGCGTTGAGAGAGAACGCGTGTTTTGTCACATAAGTTCCGTCCTCTTCGGCTGCGGCTCCACCAGTCATATGTATATCAAACGTTGGATCGAAAATCCAAACAGATCCGAGGGTGAAGATGGTAGGTGGGTAGGGGGCTCTTAGGTAACAGGTATTTTATAATTTCTTCACTCCTTTATAGTATAGATAAAGAGCCGGAATATAATGGAGATGCATTTATATATTCCAACCGCAGAAGTTGGAGAATTATAGGTGCCGGTAATCTAGAGATGAACTTAGAATTAGGACTTGACAGCGGATCTTCTAATTCCAATTAGGATACCTAATCTGAAAGTTGAACTTAGATCTCGGGTAATACCTTTGTTTGTAGATGAACATGCCATTAGCGAAGACCCGTGACTGCTTGATGCAAGCATTGATGCAGTAATGTCAGTGAAGTGGATCCCATAGTCGTACTCGTCACCTTCATCCTCTTGGCTTTCACTGCACCACTCTGATGGTCGATGGAGGCTGCGGCCTTTCCCTTTACTACAGCGCTCAGTTAGATCAGGTGCTTAGGGTTTGTGTGGCTAACCTCTCTCTGTTCGTTGGGTAATGAGAGGGGAAGGAGAGCCTCTATTTATGAGCGTTGTGTAATGGGGGGTTGCAACGGGGTTCCGTTGGGACGACTCCGATCAAGTTGCGTACGTGGGGTTTCCCCACACACTCGGTAATGTGGCCGGTGCCTCAGATCAACCCAACATTCTCCCCCTCGATCGAAAGAAATCCATTCTTCAATAAAAATAATACACCAAGCTAAAGCGTTACGATTTCATGTTAATTTAAGTGCAACCGAACTCTAACTATAGCATACCATTTAAAATTTCCGAATGAACATTTTCTTATTCTTCTGAGGAGAGGTTGCTTTAATGGACCCTTAATTCTAGAATCATAATCGGTGGCCTTGCAGATAATACTTAAGCCGTCAAATAGTAAAACTGGGTACTAGGACTTATAGCGGTACCGCAAGCATTCAACAATATGCTCGTCTTAGATTATAAGATTTTGGGTTCTAGCTTTCACAACTAGCACCTTAATGTCAATGTGATTGACAGTCCACTTGACATGTTGTTTCTCGCTTAGATAACTGCTATGGACTATCGCAGTATTTGTAAGTAGTTGTGCAAATTTACAAGTCTTAATCTGGATACTAATATTAGTAGCAATAAGCCTGCCCAAATTAACTCATGCTTCAAACTTTAGTTTCCATCGTTGATTATGCAATAATTGTAGGATCTCTGGAAGAGGAAATGGCCTAGAGGAGGGGGAGGAGTGAATAGGCCTGTAAAGATTCAACTCAAAACACTGTTAGAACAGTGGGCAGCACTGCCACTCCTCCCAAGGGCGGCACTGCCGCTCAAGCAAATGAAATCTGCTGAACTTGAAACTTTGCTGACAGAATCTATATACTACTAACAGTTTACAACTGCAACAGAAAGGTAAACACCAGCTCGAAGACTGGTTTCCACAGAAAGTTCTCAAGATTAAAAATCTAACTTCCAAACCCTAAACAACACAAGCACAATAAGTGAAACTGCAGAAATGTAAAGGTGAAACATACGAGACACAGAGATTTATCCCGTAGTTTAGCTCGCCATCAAGGCTTGCCTAAGTCCATGTTGTTGAGGTAGCCACAAAAGGCTTAGACTTGCCACCAAGGCTTGCCCTTTCCTTGTTCTCAAGTCAAGAGAGTGAACTCTTGAGATGAGAGGTGATTTCTTTGCTGCAAGAGTGAGGTTACAGACCTCCCTAGGCTGCCACACAAGGGGGCAAGCTCAGGGGCGACACCTAGCCGGCTAGGAGCAAGCTCCAAGAGTAACAAACCCTAGAACCGCCGGCCAAACGTGAACCAAATGCTCTTTAGACTATGGGAATCAGTGAATCTGCTCTCCAATCGAGTTTTGCTGCCTTTTCTCTCAAGTTTTGATGGTTGGAATCAAAGATTAACTTGGGGGATAGAGGAGCAACAATGGAGGGGAGAGAGAAAGAGAGAGCACTGGTTTGTTCTTTTTGAAGTGAACGCGTTGAGGAAGAAGGTAACCGTTGTGGGGCGGGCCTGGTGGTATAAATACCACCAGTGGCCCAACGGTCACTTGAGGGCGGCACTGCCGCTCTCTTAAGGGCGGCACTGCCACCCTAGCCAAAATAGCTAGGAATTGGATGAATTTTGGCTGGCTGCTTTGACTGGGTATGAGGATGTGTTTCTGGAGTTTTGAGCATCTGGTTGCACAGTTGACTAACTGTTCTAAAGTCCCTCTTTATAGTATGGCTTTTTCTAAACTCAATATTCAAAATGAAACTGAATGTAAAGATTCTTTGAGTCCAGCAAGGCCATCCATTGAAACTTTGGGGTACCTGCAACCTGTACATCATCCTCTTTTTTGAATCCCTGCTTGTCATCTCGATAAATCTCATTAGTCCTCTAATTTGGTGGTCATCAACGCCAAAACTCATATTAAGGCTTGATTGCACTTACAATAATAACTTTGCGTCTCAATAACTCATGAAGTTATTTTGACAACTTACTAATAAGCATGAATTCCTTATTCTTATGCAAATCAAATTTGCAAATACTTAGTTAAGATTATATCTATCAAATAATCCCGGTTTAAATATTAAATCATGGCATGTATATTTTTGAGCATCACTAAATTAAATGAACCTCTTTGTCATATTCAACTTCACACTAATTTGTATTGGTTCATTGCCCTTGACTTACGAGAGCAAGCATGACAGAACACTTAAATAATACTTTATCTATAACATGCACTAAGCAAATACTCCCTCTGATTCAATATATTTGTCGTTTCCGGTTTTCGTGCCACAAGTTTGACTCGATTTATAGAAAATACGTGCAATATTTGTATCTCCAAATAAATTTATTAAAAAACTAGATTCAAAGATCTTTCCAATGATACCAATTATGTATCACAAATATTAATATTTTTTAATATATATTTTATCAAAGTTATTTCTTAGAAAGCGAAAGCGATAGATATTTTGGGACGGAGGGAGTATAATTCAGAGACCAAACTTTGTGTGCTAATTAATTACTCCCCCTAATCCTTGAGATCTTAATTATTTATTAGGACTAAGATTAGTAACTAATGAATACTTATAATAAAACTTAAATAATTAACTTTGTGTATTAAACAATGAAAACTTAGAATAATTATTGGGTTATCTACATCTACTATGGTTCTCCCTCCCAAGTCTAATAATTAAAAGCTATTCTTTCATCATTTTATACCTGTTTCTCCCCCTTGAAAACATGGCCTATAACTTATTGCCATGATTTTGACAAAGTCTGAGATATAACTTGAAACATGAAACAATGATAAAGGAGAAGAATAGCATACTTAATATGAAACAAATTTGTCTTGTTCAATGACAAGACCAGAGTTATCATGACATTATGACAATGCATATAAAACTTATCCATGAATCAAACGAAGTGTCTAATGTTCTTAGCAACAAATTACTTAAAGCAAAGTATGAAGCTACTGAATTATTCTAATGGAGTATGAAAAATAGTTCATCATCTAATTTGCCTTCCTAGGCCTCTTCTTTGTATCTTCTTCATATTTGTATCAAGTAATCATTTGCAATCATTTGCACTAAGGTTAATCCATCAAAACCTGATGGCTTAAGATTCAGATACAAGATTCAATAATAATAATAATAATAATAATAATAATAATAATAATAATAATAATAATAATAATAATAATAATAATAATAATAATAATAATAATAATAATAATAATAAAAAATTATACCTGTTGATGCAAAAGTGGATCTGCAAACATAAAGGGCTAATACCTAATCCGATATCCAAAGCGTGCCAGTTGATTTGACATGTTAATCGACAAGGATGAAGATTCGAGTACTTTGGTCCTAACAACAGCGATACGCCCGGAAGCCACGGCCAAGAAGTACTCACGCGGAACTCGAGGATCGTCGAAGGTCGCACTGAAGCGACGCAGCTCGTCGAATCGATGAGAACTCGTAAAAAGAAAAAATATGCAAATTGACAAAGTCACCGAAAAGTAAGTAGATGCAAATAGGAGTAAAATTGATTTGATATTGATTGATTCATCTTACATTGTCCCTTAGTCTATATTTATACCCTGATCTGAGGAAACATAACCAGACATGACTAGGACACTGAGTCCATATCTAAGGAAAAACTTGACTCTTACATGAATCATACTCTAACAAATATATAAAAAGAAATCAACACCTATCTACTTCTCTGTCCGCCTTAATTACGATAAAATTTCCATCGACCTCCTCTCCATCGGCATGTTTCCTGTTATCAACTGCTTCATCGGTAGCAGTCCTCAGATCTTCCTTCATTGGCATCAGCAATAACATCTCCGATCTTGCCAGCAATGCCTCTGAGTCTAAGTCAACCTTTCCATCGGTCACCACCATTCATCGGCAACAAACCTCACAAGCTGATCTTCATCGGCACTCTTCTACCAGCGTAATACAATAACTTTCCTTCTGCCAATTAGCCCACTCTGATCATCTTGACACGTGCCAAAAATGGTGTCAACACATGTCCCCCCCAATTTCGGAGTATAAAATCATTGATGTTCCGAAATTTATTCCAGACAACGATTGCCTTTACCCAATTATCTTAATTCATCCTCCAAGCATGACATAATCTGTTACCAAATCCAATCAGATCTAATCCTGATTCACGCGTCTCAGTAAATATCACACAATCCTCAACCATTCTCGTTCCGATTATGGTTAAGATACAAAAACAATAGTTCATCGGCAAGAACTTAACACAGTAACGCTGCCGACCTCGGAATTAGAACATCATGTACCGAGATTTCTTCCGAGTCATGATTGCTTGCCATCAAATCGCTTGCACAATCCCTTGATTATCGTGCGAACAGTTACCATATCCATCTGAACTACCTCGACCTACACGCGCGCGGCAGAGAGATAAGTCTAGAATACCCCTATTCCAATTGGCCTATAAATAAATCTCTCCCAAATGCTTGTCTTCTACCCTTAGACTCCAACCCTCGACATTCTCTCTTTCCGGCGGCGACCCCGACGAACAACCGTGCGACCTCAACCAGCAAGAACCTTCCCCAGCGGCAACCTCGAGTCTCCAACTGTGCCTCCATCCTTCTCAAGACAATGGCAATCAACTTTGACGTCCCTGCGGTTTGTTTCACCTTCATCCCTTTTTACTGCGATTCCTTTTGCCCTTGCAAGTTCATATAGTTGGTCATTTTTTCTCTTTTCCTCTGTTCTTTTGATCCTCCAAACTTAGGAACTATGCAACAAGTTAGTTATCCCAACCAATCAGCCGCACATCCAATGTCTAGGCCCAATGGGCAACCCGGATCCAACCGATTTGATCAATGCAGAGACCAACATAATTCCCTTCAGAGCCCAGAATTTCTCTTTAAATTTATGGAAGGATACTTTCTGATCTTGGCCTAAAACCACAAAGGGGTGGAAAGATTGGTATCTGAGGGTAATCGGGTCGATGCAAGCGTACTGGGCAGAGCGAAAGCTAGACCAATGCATCAGGCTGTCCATTGCTGATATGCAGAAGAATAAGTCGATGATGATTGTTGCCGCTTATTTCTGGTCAGACACAACAAATACCTTCATGTTTGGACATGGCCCAGCTATTCCCACCCTTGCCGATGTATACATGCTCACCAGCCTAGATATTTCAACTGCCGATGAAGCCTCCATTTACGGCAGAAAATCTAGGTATAGGGTGAATACCCGCAACATCGGTGGTTGGACAGGGTATATTCAAGAATACAGGAGGACCGGGACAATTGGTCAGAGGGAACACGCCACATTCCTAAACATGTGGTTAGAAAAAATCATTTTCTGTGGTCGATCGGTAGGGCCAACCAATGCTTACCTCCCCGCAGCTAAACTACTGGCCAACGGTGTAAGGTTCCCTCTTGATCGATATCTTCTGAGCTCCACTTATCACCTTTTACATCAAGTGTCTCAGAAGCTTCTGCTTGGTGAACCCATCGGCAACTTAGGAGGCCCATGGTGGTTCATCAACATGTGGCTGAATGCCCACATGCACAAACGCTTGCAATGGGACTTCTTTGGCCAGCAATTCCCGCGAGATATCACCGAAGACTACGAACTTGGAGATGAAGAATTGGCAACACGTCCACCCCTCAATTTTGGTGAAGCCATAATTGTTCTTCCTGGAACAAAGGCCAACGAAGATCAGATCGGCCGATTCTTCCAAAGCTTTTACAACGGTCTTTCCCGTGATCATCGGGCCTGGATGCCCTACATCGACGAAGAAACCAGATTCTCCCTTCTCTTCAATTTCGTCGATGATACCTTGAATACGGATGATGAACTTATGATGGCCATCATTACTTCCCGGGCAATCCCAGTGAATACATTCTGCAGTGGGAAAAACACCAACATCACCTATGAATTCTACAATCCATCGGCAGTATCAAGTCAATTGGCCTTTGGACAGCTGCCAATTAAACTTTGTTTTGCCGATGTGATTAAACCGAGAGAAACAATCACCAGCGGAACGAACTGGAGCAGGGTAGTGCGACTCTCTCCTGATGTCGATGCTACAGATGTTGATCTATCCACCTGGATGCCAGCCTCTTTTATCACTGAATCATATAAGCTATGGTGGCAAGAGTGGAAGGGACAATTATTTGCAACATCCGTTCATACATATCGGCATATGATTGACCCTGAGCATGTCATTCCTGATGACGCAGTAAGTTTCTTTTAACACCCTTCTTCTTTTTTTCTTTTATATATCGGCAACTAACTTTCTTATGACAGGTCGATGACCCAGCACCATCCATAAGTAGGAGTGGGAGACCCTTTGACCATCGACCTGTCTCCCCAATATCACCGATCGGCTACAACGCCCCTACCCTGGCTATCCTGACTCATCAGAGAACCCGTGCCAAGAAAATCACTACCAAGCCAAAACTAGCTAAGGCTAGAGCCACTCCATCGGCTGCCGCTGCGACCCTGATAGAAGCGTTCAAGGTAACAACCCTGTTTATTCCAACTCATGCCGATCTCAGACTGTACTAACACTAATTTTCAGGATGTAAGAACTACTGCTGGATCATCATCGGCAATTCCTCTGGCATCAAGCACTACCATCTCTGACAAACCTTCAGAGGTATTCCTTCAACTCTACATTTAATCTGTTAAACATCATATCTTACACCCGTTTTGCAGCAACAAACGGGTACATCGGCAAGTGTACCAGATGTCCAACCTTCACAACCAACAAGTGCCGATGCCCCCTAGCCAACCGTTGTTGAGGCCCAAACAAAGCGCAAAGCTTCAACAGATACTGAGGCATAGCCAAAACGGCAGAAGTCTGTACCGATTCCAACTCCTGATCTAGCACCTTCGAGCCAACTAGAATCGGCCGATGCAATCAAGCAAGCAGTCGATCCTTCTGCACAGGGCACATCATCGGCCGTCGTATCCCAAGGACCAACTACTGATGAGACCACGGAGGAATTGCCATCAAACTTAGCACCAGTTAATCCTGAAGCTAAAGATATCCCATCGGCAAGCTCAGCCGATCCTTCACATGGCACACTCCAGGTTGCTTCCTCCAGTCAAAGACAAGAAATTACCTTGAAGCAAGTAAGCCGACTGACCTAGCCGATTTATAATATTCATACTTGTCCTCAACTGACCCCTTTTCTTCTTTCAGGAACAAGACTCCCCAGACAGTTTATTCTCCTTTGCCATCGATGTTTCTGACGATGACGGAGAGGAGGCAAGCTCTTCACTTGCACTGGGGACAATATCGGCAAAAGTCAAGTCCAAGCTGGAGGCTCTACTGAACTTGCTGCAGCAAGACACCGCCCAGTTGGTAGATGATTCGGACCCTGCAAAAGCGATCTTCAAAACAATCCGTGGCTAGGTCTCTGCCGACATCGAAGAGGCACTCTTCCCAGCAGCCCACTTAGAAAGCCGACAACTCCAATATCAGAGGGCTGCTCAACGCATTGCCGATAGAGCCGCTCAGGCTTAGCTTAAAGAAGAGATGCTACAATTGAAACAGACCGCCGATGAGAAGCACAAGAACATCGGCAGTTTGCAGACTTTGGGTGCCGAACTTAAGCAGAAAATCTCGGACTTATCAGCAAAGAGAATGACTCTACTGGCTGAACTAAAAGAAGTCGAGGCAGCTCTAACTCATGCCAGGCAGGAAGAAAGCCAGTTACCCGATGCTATCAAGGCTCTTCAGCAAGAAAGAGATATCCAAGCTCGCAAAGCCCTGGCAATGAAGAAAAAACTTAAGCCAGTGGAGGGTGCTGCCAATGAAGATATCAAAGAGATAAATGAAGCCGATCAAATTCGCCTGCGTGCGATATCGGCCATTCAATCTTTACTAAATTTGTAAATCCTGTTTATTGCATCGGTAATTTAGGAAACACTGATACCCTTGTCTGATTTTGTCCGATAGGACTGTTATCGGCACTTATATTTTTATGCATCCATCCAAATACTAGGGTAATATTTCTTTAAATATTTTCCGTTTAATGCTCTGGGAAACACAACCCCTTCGAGGGTTTCTAGAATATATGCGTTGCCAGGAACAGATTGATTTATCCGATAAGGACCCTCCCAATTAGGAGACCACTTGCCAAACTTTGAACTTTTAGTCCCAATCGGTAAAATCAATTTCCAAACCAGATCTCCATCGGCAAACTCCTTTACCTTCACCTTCACCTTCTTATCATACCATCTGACTATCCTTTTCTTATTTTCTTCGATGCTAACTAAAGCCCTCAATCGATGACCTGCCACGTCTTCTAACTCGTCTTTCATAAGAGTATCATAGTCATTGGCTGTGAGTTGATCTCGAGAAAATATCCGCCTGGAGCCAGTTTTAATTTCTCAAGGCAATACTGCGTCGTGTCCGTATACTAACTGATAAGGCGTTACTTTGATTGCACCATGACATGTCATCCGATATGACCATAGGGCCTCATTCAATACTGTTTGCCACCGCTTAGGATTTTCTTTAATTTTGCGCTTAATGAGTTTGATAATTCCTTTGTTAGAAGCATCAGCCTGACCATTAGCTTGAGCATAATAGGGAAAAGAATTCAAAACTTTAATTCCCATACCAACAGCAAACTCATCAAATTCTCCCGATGTAAACATAGTACCCTGATCGGTAGTGATAGTCTGAGGAATACCAAATTGGTAAACAGTATGCTCTTTCACAAAATCGATCATACTAGCCGATGTCACCTTTTTCAAAGGAATTGCTTCAACCCATTTTGTGAAATAATCGGTATCAACAAGAATAAATTTATGTCCTTTGCTCGATGGTGGATAAATCTGACCGATGAGATCCTCAGAACGGCCAAGGTTTAATTATAGGATTCATAGCCGATGCAGGCGCTCTTTGAATATTACCGAACTTCTGACACCTCTGACATCCTTTAAAATATTTAAAGCAATCTTCAAGAATAGTCAGCCAATAGTATCCATTCCTTCTGATCATCCACTTCATCTTGAAAGCCGATTGATGCGCCACACACTCCTTCATGAATTTCACCCATCAAGCTTTTCGATTCATCACCGCTAATACATCTAAGTAAAACTCCATCTATAGTCCGATAATATAATTCATCATCGAGGAGCACATACTTAGTGGCCTGAAATCTTATACGTCTTTCAACCTTCTTAGATGGATCCCTTAAGTAATCGACAATCTCCTTTCTCCAGTCATCGGTATCAACTGCCGATGTCAGCACCTCCTGGATGGGCTGATACCCTGAAGCATGCTGAGCTAGCCGATTAGCTTCTTCATTATGCAATCGAGAAATATGTTCAAGACGAAAATCTTTAAACTCTTTCAATAATTGCAAACATCTCTCATGATATGAGATCAAAACTTCACTTCGGCATTCATAAATCCTAGCTAATTGATTTATAACCAGCATAGAATCACCAAAGATCTCGACAGCATCGGCACATATCTCCCTAAGTAATTCCAACCCTTTTATCAAAGCTTGATACTCAGCCTGATTGTTTGTTGATGTAGCAACAATCGGCAATGAAAACTCATACTTCCTTCCTTGAGGTGAAATCAACACAATGCCGATACCTGCTCCTTCACCACACGTAGACCCATCGAAGAAAAGTGTCCAAGGAGCAACTTTCAGAGAGTCCACTATACTGCAATGCTGAGTGACAAAATTAGCCATAACCTGCCCTTTAACTGCCTTAGCCGATTCGTAACGTAGGTCAAATTCTGACAATGCTAAAATCCACTTGTCGATTCTACCATTTAATATCGGCATCGACAACATATATTTGACCACGTCATCTTTGCATATGACAGTACATTCGACCGATAGCAAATAATGCCTCAATTTAATACAAGAAAAGTATAGACACAAACATAATTTTTTGATGGCTGAATACCTTGTCTCAGCATCCACCAATCTTCTGCTTAAATAATAAATAACACGTTCTTTCCCTTCAAATTCTTGAATAAGAGCTGAGCCGATAACAGTATCATCAGTTGATAAATACAACCTGAAGGGTTTCCCGTGTTGGGGTGGAACTAGCACTGGAGGGTTTGTTAAGTACTTCTTAATTTCATCTAGGGCCAACTGCTGCTCAGCTCCCCATACAAATTCCTGACCGGCCTTCAATTTAAGCAACGGACTGAAAGTCTTGATCTTACCCGATAGATTAGATATGAACCTTCTAATAAAATTAATCGTGTCGATCAAAGATTGCAGTTCAGTTTTATCGGCAGGTGCAACCATCTTGTTAATTGCATTAATAGACATCCTACTGATTTCAATACCTCTCTGATGCACCATAAAACCCAAGAATTGACCTGCCGATACACCAAACGCACATTTATTAGGATTCATCTTCAATCCATGCTTCCTCGTGCACTCTAGTATCTTTCGTAGATCGGCTAGATGTTTTGTGATATCCGCAGACTTAACCACTACATCATCAATGTAGATTTCCACTAATGTGCCGATGTACTCATGAAAAATAAAATTTATAGCTCTTTGATAAGTAGCACCAGCATTTTTCAAACCAAAGGTCATGACTATCTACTCAAACAACCCCACATGACCTGGACATCTGAAAGCAGTCTTGGAAATATCTTCTTCAGCCATGAATATTTAATTATAACCTGCATTACCATCCATGAAGCTGATAATTTGATGTCCGGCTGCAGCATCAATCAACAAATCAGCAATAGGCATTGGATAACCATCCATCGGTGTGGCTTTGTTGAGGTTCCTGAAATCAATACAAACACGAAGTTTTCTATTTTTCTTATAAACAGGAACCACATTAGAAATCCACTCCGCATATCAAAAATGCCGAATAAACTTTGCCTCAATTAATTTAGTTATTTTGGCCTTAATGTCAGGAAGTATATTAGGGTTGCATCGGCGCGCTGGCTGCTGATATGGCTGAAATCCAGATTTGATAGGTAACCGATGTTCAACTATCGATCGGTCTAATCCAGGCATTTCAGTATAATCCCAAGCAAAACAATCTTTATATTCTTTTAACAAATTGGTTATTTATTGCTTACACTTGGAATCTAACTTAGCGCTAATAAAAGTAGGCCTTGGCCTATTACAATCACTAATATCTACCTCTACTAAATCATCAGCCGATGTGAACCCCTGACCTAATTTTCCATCATCAGCAAACCTATCCATTAAAACTCCTCCTCAGAATCGACTGCTTGGATCAGTGGAATTTTATAATCAGCAACTCTGAGGAACTCTTTCTTCCAAACTTCTCCTGATATGCATTTGGTTCGCTCATAAGTATCTGATTCTGCCGATACGATGATATAAGAAGAATCACCAGGGACAACCTCAATCTTATCCCCAACCCACTGTGCGAGGCATTGATGCATTGTGGAAGGAACACAACAATTGGCATGAATCCAGTCCCTTCCTAGAAGCAGATTGTATGCACCTTTACCATTGATAACAAAGAACGTCGTCGGTAAGGTTTGGCTGCCGATGGTTAATTCAACGCATACTGCCCCTTTAGCTGGTGACACATTGCCTTCGAAATCTTTCAGCATCATATCGGTTTTGGTCAAGTCTTGATCTTCTTTGCCAAGTTTTCGATACATCACATAGGGCATAATATTAATCGCAGCTCCTCCGTCGATAAGTATCTTAGATACAGGCTGCCCATCAACTCTGCCTTTCACAAATAAAGCTTTGAGATGCAGTCTCTCGTCATCGGTAGGTTTCTCAAAAACAACCATCATTGGATCTAGTGCCAGCTGAGCTACTTGATCAGAGAGAACAACTTCTTCCTCATCATCAGAGAGTGCCAGAAACTCCATCGGCAACTGTTGGGCATTCTTAACGTCATTACCAAAAGTAGACTTAGTTTTCTAATTCTGATAACAGCGCCAAAAATGCCGAACCTATCCCTCATACCACTTAAGCCAAGTTGTCATCCCCAGCATGACATGAGAGACGCGGTATTGAAATATGCAACTGCTCTTCTAAATAAATAATAAATAAGATCTGCAAGCGTACAGATTAATACCGATGTAGCATTTTAACCGGGAAGTATTCCAGGTATCGTTATTTATATTTTTACCACTGGGAAGGGATTACTAACATCAATGTTGATTATGGAATGGAATATAGGAATGAGTATCAATCATTGCATGTATAAGTGAGAGCATTCATCTATCTCTTGCTTACAGGGGTAAGTGTCACATAAAATATAGATAAAGTATGAATGGTGACAAAGATAATTAATCTGATCAGCTAGCCACATATAATAATGATAAGCACCTCAACAGATATTCTAGCAAGTCATTAGCATGGTATTAGGACGAACTACAAGGATATTTCCTAAGTTATTCTTAACTATAAAGTCTAGCATATCATAGTTAGTGCAAGTACACTTGGCAATCATTGCGAAAAAGGACTACGCCCATGCATAGTGATATTATCAAGGAAGATGAGAAACATAGCAATCACTCCCCCGTAATAATGTTGCTCTGCCTGCCTTACACACGGGAGGGGGACTATATAAGAACCAACGAAGCTGTCACCATCGCGGACCACCCCACGATCCGGCATATAAGGTGCAATCGCAGATAAATATGGTCTAAGCACCACGCCTACACAATATTTATCATTTACCCATGGATCCGATGGATAAACGCTATACGATCCTAAACATGTATATAATTCCAATCTAACTAAGCCAAGCGTATAACTACGATAAACTAAGAACAATATAATCGCAAACATAAACAAGTAGAGCATAGTCATAATCAATATATTGAAATAGAACAAAGTTGTATTCATAATATTGAAGAACAAAGATGAACAATGAAGAACAGTAAAGGAATTACCAAGAATCCTCTTGACAGATCCGGAAACCAATCGAAGATTGACTCCTTCTAGTTCTAATCCTATGTAGCTATGCTATACTAGAGATCTAGTTGATGTGGTGGCTCTAGGGCTTGATCAGAGACTCTCCTCCTGAGATTAGGGTTTGGGAATTGAGAATGAGGGAGTGCCTCCTCCAGGGGCCAGGGGTCCTGCTTATATAGCCCCCTCAAGTGAACGTGGGCCGTCGGATCAAACCGACATTAATCGCACGGTTTTCCTTGATCCCTTAGGTCGGTGGAGCATAATCCCCGAGACGGAGCCTGATTGGCTCTCAGGCCAGGGCGGGCGCCCTAGGGAGCAGGGCGGGCGCCCTGCCTCCGGGCCCGTTCGGCCTCCCGTTCGATCTCGTGGCTTCTGGAGTCTTCTAGATGATAGAAAATCGGTGAACACGTTATTATCTCTATGTAAACCCGACGTGTGGGCCTTTCCTCTGTATTTTCTGATAACCCCCCTGCAGAAACAGACAAACACCAAAACTCATGGAATTCTGTCAGATAAAACCCTAAGTCTAGGTGTTGGTTGCATTTGGATCATTTTCTTTATTTATTTGATAACTATATTTGGTACTTAAGGACCGTCAACAAACTCCCCCAAGCTTACCTCTTGCTCGTCCCTGAGCAAGGATAGACTCATTATGGATCAGAAGTTGCTGCAACGCCTTTGAACGTTGACGGTACATATGCTTTCAAATAAGGTCTCATCCCTGAGTTAGAGTAAACTGTCAAGACTTAAAACTTACTCATTTTACCTTTCACCATGGGGCTTGCAACCGTCACCTGCATCTTGAGTGGTTAAAAGATAGAACGGTCTAGTCAAACGCCATGTCTCTTATTCTTGATCAGCTATAGCTCTGGAGTTTTTTTTGCAAATTTTCAAATAAAACTCAGAGATTCCTTGTATGACTTTCTAAGATCTCTCTTTTGTGCTATTTCTGGATCCTTACCAAGGCAGTAATGGTATATGCCTTCTCTCTCAAAGTATGTGGTATTTATGGTATAAGGCGTAGTGACATTGCCTTCTCTCTCACCCTACTCTAATAAGGCTTTGATATCTGGAGCTCATAGGTGGGAGATACAGTATACATACTCATAGAACATTTATTGCATAGTCAAACCATGGATCCAGAGAAACAAGTCAATAAGTCAAATCAAGATGTGCATGTGTGGTGAATGAGTGGTGTATGGTGATAACAAAAGTCTAATGCTCTTTTTGAGGGAATACATACCTTTCTTGCTTTTTAAAACTTTTGAGGGAAATGAGATGCTCTATTATTTTTTTTTCTTTTTTTTCTCAGGTGGGTATCTTGTACCCCTAATTCTACTGTCGGACACTTGTCCATTTTTACCTCTCGTCTCACTTTTTCTTTCTTCGAGGTTCCGAGCACTTGCTCCTTTTTATTTCCTCGTATTTATATATTTTTTTAGAGCAATCTCCCTCTTTTGAAAATATAGCAAGTGGTAGTAGAAATGACTTGAGCATTAACTTCACAGGGAATAACAGGAATGGGATAATGTTTTTGGCTATTCTCTCCCGGGTCAGGAGTAGAATAATTTTGGGTGAATCTGGAGATGGAAATGAGTGGATATATGTGGATGCGTACTTCCGGAGTAGAAGCAGCATGTATGAGTGAACATGCAAGTGAATCTTGATTTTAACCACATGACAAGTTCCTAAGAGTCTACACAGCTTGACCACACTCAATGCCCATAAGCAGTAAGTAGTAAAAGTGCGGCTCTTAATCTAACAAGCATGTATATATGGCTGTGGTAGGAATTTAAACTCTCATCATACAGGAACTCATCATGCAACATTTTAAAGATTTTCAAAGATAAAATTCTCCAGAATTCTAGCATCTCTAGGAACAGATAAACAGCAGCTCAACCTTCCCATATCATATCCGCTAACAACTTAGACTTCAGATCAAGTTCTCTTCCCACTAGTTTAGGTTTAGAGCCAGTTTTAAATTATAACAGTTATGTCTAAACTAGAGAGAGAACAAATTTGAAAATTAGGCAGAGCAACTATTCATCATATCCATGCTAGAGTTTTATTTTCAAGATTCAGTTTAGCATAGCTACTTTATTTATTTATTAAACTAAGCAAATATATGTAAACACAAAATATTTATTTGGGTTTTCATAATTATGCATCTTTTTATTTTAATAAAGCATAGGTATAAATGTAGATAAAAATACTTATCGGGATAAATGGGGGTTCTCTCCCCCAAGCTGGATCTTGACGTAATTTCTTCTGATGTAGCTAGCAGGTGCAGAGGTGTATTTGAATGTCGGCAGCACCCTGACAACGATTAGGATATCCTCCGTCTGCTAGTCTTCCTAAATTCTGTGGAGCTCAAATAGACAACAAAGCTTCGTGGAACTTGATTAAGCGTTAGCATAAATATCTAGCCTTTATCATGTTTGAGCTTCCTTGGTAAATGTCACTCTCTATTTTTATTTTCATTTTTATAGAACAGAAAAAATATATTATTATTATTATATATTTTTTTATTTTTTTTATGCCACCACAGTGAATGTACTTATGGGTTTTATGCCACTCACATACTCACATGGGGCTTACTGTTTTCAACTTTTTTTTAGACAGAATGAACATGATTAACTGAGCAATAATTAAAGGGAAAATGATAACTACCAAGTTTACCTCTTGGCACGGCGTTCGATGTTTTTAAGTCCTCCGAACAGGACTTCTTTTCTTCTTAGTTGTCCTGGGATTTGGGTGGCGTAGACGGTGGTTCCGGCAGCGCCTCCTCTTCTTGTGTAACTGTCTTCACTTTCCATACCCGACTTGGTGCTTCGGTCTCCTGTTGTGTATCCTCGGGCCTTATGACCTCTCCTTCATAGTCTGCCCATACGTCCTTGATGGTTTGCCTCCTTTGGTTACGGTTACGTCGCCTTCTTCTTGTCCTGACCTGCTTAGAATCTTCAACTATATAGTTAGGGTCATTAAAGTAGCGGCGTACCTTCTCAGAAGGCAAATGCATATGGACTTCTCCGGTTCCAATGTAGATGATTGCTTTGACGGTGCCTAGGAACGGTCTTCCTAGGATGATGGGTGGATCGTACTCGTCGTCTCCCATGTCAATGACCTGAAAGTCTGTATGGACAAAATGATCGTTAATTTTAACAGGGACATCGGTTACTATACCTTCGACCTTTCGGGATGTCTGATCTGCCATCTGGAGCTAAGTGTATGTTGGTTTTAAGGGCATGGTCCCATACAAGAGCTGATAGGTGACTGTGGCCATTATGTTGACGCCTGATCCAGTGTCGCAGAGCGCCTTCTGAAAGGAGTATCCATTGATTGAGCACTCAATGCTTGGCATACCTGGGTCGTCCTTCTTGTTCAGGAAGGGCGACTTGAGTCGACCATCTTGACCTCCTTGAACTGCAGTGACCATCTTAGCTGATTCGGTCCATCCTAGGTTGTTCTTATTCTGCTTGTTCCTCCTGTTGGTCCTCTTTCTTGGTTCATGTTGGGGTTGCTCTGGGATTTGTGTAATCTTGTTCTTGAAGGAAAACGTCTCCTTCCTCCCCTTGATGTTGAAGTTGATCTTCGCAGTGCTGGCGTAGATGACAACTCTCGAGGTGTTCAGGAATGGCCTTCCCAGAATAACTGGTGACCTCTCATCAGACCCGGTCTCTATCACCATGAAGTCAGCTGGAGCATACGAGGTACCAACTCGGACACACATGTTCTTTAATATTCCTTTAGGAAAGCTTAGTGTCCGATCTGCAAGCTGCAAACACATAGTTGTTTCTGATAAAGGATATGTAAAGAATTTTTCATAGAGTACCCTGGGCATAATGTTGACGCTGGAGCCAAAGTCACAGAGTGCTTCTGGGAAGTCCACCATGCTGATGGAGATCGGGATGACGGGGCGTCCTGGATCGCCTCTCTTGACTGGCAGAAGGTCATTATGTACTCCGACAGCGGGATTACTCCAATAGTTACCTGCATCAAACATGTCTACAAGATTTGCAGATTCTAATCCTTCCGGTTGTGATGGTATACCGGGGTTAGTAGCAGGAACAACAACAGCTATTTGATTTAACTGAGATTCAATCATTTTATTAAAGCTAATTTGGTTTTTGATGGCAGTAGAGAAATTATCCATTCTATTATTTATGTTTTCTAGTATTTTATCATTGGATGCCAATTTCTTAGACAAGTTATCCATTAGCTTTCCTTGATTAGACACTAACTCTCTCAGGGGTGGAAAATTATTATTGTTGTTGTAAGAGTTATTACCTTGATAATTACCTGAGTAATTACCTGAGTAGTTAGGCCTCTATTGATTCCAACCTTGATTTTGTTGAGGACGGTTGTAGTTGTTGTTGTTGTTGATGTACCTTGCATCCTCAAGCATCTCAGGGCAGTGATTGCCTAAGTGTCCAGTATCTCCACATTCCTCACAAGTCATGTGAGAGTCGTAGACGTTCATGACTTCTCTTTTGTCTCCAGCTTTGTCATCGAGCTTTTTCATGAGTAGGTCTAACTTTGCAGACAGCATGTCTACCTCCTTGAGCTAGTGCATACCTCCACCCTTCTTGCGTGTTTGAGTCCTCTCTTCATTCCAACCTTGGTTGGACGCCATCTTCTCCACAAGGGCTGTAGCTTGTGGTATGGTGAGTGATAGAAATGCGCCTCCAGCTGCAGCATCCATGGTCTCACGAGCACTAGTGATGAGCCCATGATAGAAAGTTTGCATAAGTAGCCAGCTTTCCATTCCATGATGGGGACATTCTAGGATGTAATCTTGAAAGCGCTCCCATGCTTCTGGAACGGATTCATCATGTTGTTGCTGAAAACTTGTAATCTTCCCACGGAGAGCATTGGTCTTGCCCATGGGAAAGAACTTAGCCAGAAAGTTCGTAGAGCAGAGTGCCCACGTAGTGTTCTTATCCTTCGTCGCGTAGAACCACTGCTTCGCTCTCCCCAATAGTGAGAATGGGAAAAGGCGAAGTAGTATGGCGTCTCTGGGAACATCTAATAAAGTGAATGTGCTGCAAATCTCTAGGAAGTGTTGGAGATGAGCACTTGCATCTTCGTGCGGCTTCCCACAAAACTGGTTGGCTTGTACCATGTTGATGAGCCCTGGCTTGAGCTCAAAGTTCTTGTCGATGGCTGCGGCAGGTCCAGTGCGGATGTTGTCCGTAGTGGGAGCTGAGAACTCGCGGATCGTCTTGTTCGCCATAGCTGCGAACTCTGTTGACAAATTCCGGATGAAACTTCGGCGGTCTTCTGAATTGGATGAAGTGTTGCGTCGAAGTGTTGACTTCTTGAGCTTGGCTCTTGCCCCTCTGATTAATGCTTCGGGGTTGTCAACAAAATTTTCTAGAAGATGTCCTCTATTCATACATCACCCTGCAAAACAATAAGAATGGAAAAATACAGGGGTAAATCTGTATGGGAGAATTGATGATCTCAATCACTTAATGATGCGAATGATGACTCAAATTCCGTATTCATTCCTTGTTAGTAAATCAACCTTCCCCGGCAACGGCGCCAAAAATGCTTGTTGGGCATTCTTAACGTCATTACCAAAAGTAGACTTAGTTTTCTAATTCTGATAACGGCGCCAAAAATGCCGAACCTATCCCTCATGCCACTTAAGCCAAGTTGTCATCCCCAGCATGACATGAGAGACGCGGTATTGAAATATGCAACTGCGCTTCTAAATAAATAATAAATAAGATCTGCAAGCGCACAGATTAATACCGATGTAGCATTTTAACCGGGAAGTATTCCAGGTATCGTTATTTATATTTTTACCACTGGGAAGGGATTACTAACATCAATGTTGATTATGGAATGGAATATAGGAATGAGTATCAATCATTGCATGTATAAGTGAGAGCATTCATCTATCTCTTGCTTACAGGGGTAAGTGTCACATAAAATATAGATAAAGTATGAATGGTGACAAAGATAATTAATCTGATCAGCTAGCCACATATAATAATGATAAGCACCTCAACAGATATTCTAGCAAGTCATTAGCATGGTATTAGGACGAACTACAAGGATATTTCCTAAGTTATTCTTAACTATAAAGTCTAGCATATCATAGTTAGTGCAAGTACACTTGGCAATCATTGCGAAAAAGGACTACGCCCATGCATAGTGATATTATCAAGGAAGATGAGAAACATAGCAATCACTCCCCCATAATAATGTTGCTCTGCCTGCCTTAAACATGGGAGGGGGACTATATAAGAACCAACGAAGCTGTCACCATCGCGGACCACCCCACGATCCGGCATATAAGGTGCAATCGCAGATAAATATGGTCTAAGCACCACGCCTACACAATATTTATCATTTACCCATGGATCCGATGGATAAACGCTATACGATCCTAAACATGTATATAATTCCAATCTAACTAAGCCAAGCGTATAACTACGATAAACTAAGAACAATATAATCGCAAACATAAACAAGTAGAGCATAGTCATAATCAATATATTGAAATAGAACAAAGTTGTATTCATAATATTGAAGAACAAAGATGAACAATGAAGAACAGTAAAGGAATTACCAAGAATCCTCTTGACAGATCCGGAAACCAATCGAAGATTGACTCCTTCTAGTTCTAATCCTATGTAGCTATGCTATACTAGAGATCTAGTTGATGTGGTGGCTCTAGGGCTTGATCAGAGACTCTCCTCCTGAGATTAGGGTTTGGGAATTGAGAATGAGGGAGTGCCTCCTCCAGGGGCCAGGGGTCCTGCTTATATAGCCCCCTCAAGTGAACGTGGGCCGTCGGATCAAACCGACATTAATCGCACGGTTTTCCTTGATCCCTTAGGTCGGTGGAGCATAATCCCCGAGACGGAGCCTGATTGGCTCTCAGGCCAGGGCGGGCGCCCTAGGGAGCAGGGCGGGCGCCCTGCCTCCGGGCCTGTTCGGCCTCCCGTTCGATCTCGTGGCTTCTGGAGTCTTCTAGATGATAGAAAATCGGTGAACACGTTATTATCTCTATGTAAACCCGACATGTGGGCCTTTCCTCCGTATTTTCTGATAACCCCCTGTAGAAACAGACAAACACCAGAACTCGTGGAATTTTGTCAGATAAAACCCTAAGTCTAGGTGTTGGTTGCATTTGGATCCTTTTCTTTATTTATTTGATAACTATATTTGGTACTTAAGGACCGTCAACAGCAACATAAATACCATATTAACATCTGCCGATGGGCCCTTATCTTTGTGTTTCACCTGCCACTGCCGATGTTCGGACCTCTCATTGGAAGAGCTTTCCTCTTGGTATAGGTCCTCCTGACGCTCACGCTGCATCCTCCTTTTATGTGTCTTTGTCAGACCCTCAGGGCACCATCGAGGAAGTTTAGTTTTCGAAACCGGCTGATAACAGATCCCAGTTTATTCTACACGACGTATATTAGGGTCCCTGTAGAATATGTCTTCATCGGGAACTCTTGCGTTTGCCATCTCCTCAAGCTCCTCTTGATTCCTTAGAAAATATCCAGCGCGCTTACCAAGCCTTTCATGTACACTAAGTCTGCCCCCCAGCCGATCATGCATTGATGATCTGCCTCTGATTGGCTCATTGATAGATAAACCCTGATTACCAGGCTGAAACCTCCTTTCTGGCCGATTGGCCCCCATAGTAACCATTGCACTCAGGGTAATTTTCAACAGTTAGCAATTTAATGCCTTCTTCCCAGCAATGGATGAAAAACGGGCACCTCCAATGATCTTTATGCCGATACCACTCTTCCCGACATCTCTTTTCTTGCTGTTGTTGATATCAGTCCCTACGCTGACGCCAACCCTCCTGCTGCCTTCGATGGGTAATCACAATGCTAGGTCGAGGAGGTTTTTTGGAACTACCACTTTCTCCCAGCAGACCCTTGCTTTTTGCGTCATCGGTAGTTATTCGATGTTGGGGATCCACTGATGCATTTTTCTCAGCAGCCTCTGATGTCAATACCTTGGTCTTACCCTTGGCATCCAACATATTTGCTGGAAAAGGGTGCTGATCGATTTTCATCGGCTTGTGGGTCTTGGAGTTGCCAAACTTAATTCTCCCAGATTCGATGGCCGATTGCAACTGCTGCCTGAACACCTTGCACTCATTTGTACTGTGTGAAGTTGCATTGTGCCATTTGCAGTACAGGATCTTCTTCAGCTCTTCTGCTGATGGAATCACATGATTAGGTGACAACTTAATTTGACCTTCTTGAAGTAAAAGATCAAATATCTTGTCAGCTTTGGTGATGTCAAAGGTAAACTTCTCTGGCTCTTTCTGACCAAAAGGACAAGATATCGGCCTTTTATTCTTAACCCACTCAGCTAAGCCGATAACTGGTTCTTCATCAGAATCAGAATCTTCTACCTCATCAACAAATGATACTTTTTTGCTCCAATTCTTTTTAGGCTCAAAAACCCTAGTGTCTTGATCAGAGATCCTTTGTACAAGATGACTTAGGCTTTCAAACTCCTGAGAAGCATACCTATCCTTGAGATGTGGCAATAACCCTTGAAAAGCCAGATCGGCAAGCTGCCGATCATCCAGCACCAGGTTGTAGCACTTATTCTTTACATCTCGTAGCCTCTGTATAAAGCTTTCTACCGATTCATCATTACGTTGTCGCAATTTTACTAAATCGGTAAGCTTCTTTTCATGGATTTCAGCAAAGAAATACTTATGAAATTGTTTTTCTAGATCAGCCCAAGTAATAATAGAATTTGGTGGCAATGAAATGAACCACGTGAATGCCGATCCAGACAAAGACGATGAAAATAATCAAACTCTTAATTCATCTCTGCTGGCTGCCTCTTCACATTGAATAATAAAGCGATTGACGTGTTCCATCGTTGATGTATCATCTTGTCCAGAAAATTTAGTGAAATCTGGTACCTTGTACCGATTTGGGAGAGGAATTAAATCATATGCTGGAGGGTATGGAGTCCGATAAGAATAAGTATTAACTTTGGGTTTTATCCCAAACTGATCTATCATGATTTCTACTATCTTATGGACCCAAAAAGCATCAGCCTCCTGCTGACAAACTGGCTGAATTTCTATAGGAGGTGCCTGCTGATATCCCTCCACGTATCTTTGTGGCACACGATCTCCAGCAATCGGCATATTCGCCGCCACTTGTGGCCCACTAACCTGCTGGAAAGGATTCATCGGCTGAGCCGCCGATGTCTGATTCTGAAAACCAGCTTGCATATGACCTTGCTGAATTCCTGCAACTTGCTAATTCTGCTGAACTACATGCTGAACAGGTAACTGTCCTGACCGACCATTATTAGAACTCATCGGTACAAAGCTTGCTGATGGCTGGTAACTTGCTGACATTGTTGATAACAATTAGCATAACTGGCTTGAGGCATGAACTGCACCCCAGGTTGACTCATAGCAGGGGCCTTCTACTGCATCGGCAGTAGGCTTGCCGATGGACTTGTATTGGGTGCTTGAAACGAAGACATCTGAAAACCTCCTGAAGTTGGTTGCACAGTAGTTGATGTGGCATATTGAGGTACCTGATTCATCGGTGAAACAGCCGATGATACAGGTGCTTTTCCTGCTGCGTCAAACACTTGAGGTAACCCAGAGTTGAAGGCAGATAACTCTGGAGGCATACCATATCCCCACCAATTAGCAGGAATCTGGCTGTTCTGAGACACAGGCCTTGACATAGCTGATGCCGATAGATCTGTATTGAGCTGAACTGAAGTACTGGATCTGATCTTATCGGTGTAGATTGAATATTAGGCAAACCTGCCGAGACTGGAGGAGAAGTAACTTCTATACCCGCAACGGCTGAGGGAGCCAATGGAGCATTGACCGATGTCGGTTCTGGTTGGTGATAAGCTGGCCCAACGTAATGTGGTGGCACTTGTCCCTCTTTAAAAGTTCGAACCATAGCATTGTGAATAGTATTGGACGACATATTGGAGTGGTTAATCAAAGCATGATTTACTGTAGAATTAACCATCTCTTGAAGTTTACCAGGATTGGAGTCAAAGGTAACCTGCCGAGGCAACGGCAGATCTTGCTTCTGGATGACTTCTCTGCTCCTGTTTAAGCTGAATGATTTCAGGCAAAGCTGCCTGTAATCCTCTATAACCTTTTCCATAGCCTGCTTCTGATCTTCCTTAAGATCTTCTTCCGATATCGCGATGACGTTCCCCGAATCGATCTCAGGATTGAACATATTGATCGTGTTGATTTGTCCCACCAGGCGTGCCAAAAGATGTGTTGATGCAAAAGTGGATATGCAAACACAAAGGGCTAATACCCAATCCGATATCCAAAGCGTGCCAGCTGATTTGACATGTTAATCGACAAGGATGAAGATTCGAGTACTTTGGTCCTGGCAACAGTGATACGCCCGAAAGCCACGGGCAAGAGGTATTCACGTGGAACTCGAGGATCGTCGAAGGTCGCACTGAAGCGATTCAGCTCGTCGAATCGATGAGAACTCATAAAAAGAAAAAATATGCAAATTGACGAAGTCGCCGAAAAGTAAGTAGATGCAAATAGGAGTAAAATTGATTTGATATTGATTGATTCATCTTACATTGTCCCTTAGTCTATATTTATACCCTGATATGAGGAAACATAACCAGACACGACTAGGACACCGAGTCCATATCTAAGGAAAAACGTGACTCTTACATGAATCATATTCTAACAAATATAGAAAAGGAAATCAACACCTATCTACTTCTCTATCCGCCTTAATTACGATGAAATTTCCATCGACCTCCTCTCCATCGGCATGCTTCCCGTTATCAACTGCTTCATCGGCAGCAGTCCTCAGATCTTTCTTCATCGGCATCGGCAATAACATCTCCGATCTTGCCAGCAATGCCTCTGAGTCTAAGTCAACCTTTCCATCGGTCACCACCATTCATCGGCAACAATCCTCACAAGCTGATCTTCATCGGCACTCTTCTACCAGCGTAATACAATAACTTTTCTTCTGCCAATTAGCCCACTCTGATCATCTTGACACGTGCCAAAAACGGTGTCAACAATACCCTTTCTTATTGAGCCATTTAAGAAAATCAATGCAATCCTTTTGCTTATGTTGATTGCTTTGACAAAACTTGCAAAGTGATGGATCAGCTTGAGAGTTAGATCCACCCGTTGGTTCTTTTTTCTTAGGAGAGTCTTGATGGGAAAACTTAGTTTGCTTGCCTTTGGCCTTATGATCCCATGTCCCTTTGCTCTTATGATGAATATAACTATTGACATAGTCAGGACCTTCAGACTTGAGTCTTTCTTCTTCTTGAACACATCTTGCCATTAATTCATTAATAATCCATTTATTATTATTATTATAATATATGGCAAAATAAGAAAACTGAGGTGGCAATGATGTCATTATGAAGTGGACAAGGAAACCATTAGAGAGTCCATTTCCATCTTCTACAACTTAGCTTCTATGTTGCTCATCTTCATGATGTGCTCTCTTATGTCACTCCCATCATACTTATCATTTGAGAGCTTTCTTATAAGAGAGGTGGCATAAGCTTTTGTGGGACCTTAAAATTGTTCCTCAATTTTACTTAAATATTTTTAGAAGTCTCAGCTGCTGAGATTGCTCCCCTTATTCCCTCATGAATATATAGAGGCTTTTATTACCATTAGCTGCCAGATAGTTCGGTTCAACTTAACAGGCAATCGTGACGTTTTGCCTTGGTGTATTGTTTTTTATTGAATAATGGATCCTCTCAATCAGGGGGAGACTGTTGGGTTGATCTCAGACAACGGTCACATGACCGACATTACTACATCAATGCCTGCATCAAGCAGGCACATGTCTTTACTAATGGCCTCTTGATCTGCTAAGGAAGGTATTACCAGGTCTAAATCAATTTTTAGATTAGGTGTCCTAATTGGATCTAGAAGATCCGCTGTTAAGTCCTAATCCTAAGTTCATCTCTAACATGATCATCATGAGATCTATGTGCCATGAGAAATTTGTGCAGAGTTGTATATCTTACGAGATGCTCATACCTTGGCTATGGCAAGCTATTCAATCACATCGCACTGTTGAAGCCATCGGCCTTCAGGTGGTTGCGGACCACGACACAAACAACATTGTCGTCGGCGCTGCGTTGTTGCATACTTGCATCCCGCGTTGCGGATCCGTGGTGACAACCTTACCTTCGTGGCCGGTTGCTGCGACGAGATCCTGATAGTTGCCTCTTGCGTAGTGGGCAGAGTCATAAATCAACAATGACGGCGCGCACCGTACAACAGCAGGTTGTGTATGGGAATTGCCGGATGAGAATTGAGAAGCTACTGTACCTGAACATCGATTAATCTCGAATAGTAGTTTGGTGATGAATACGAACGCACTGACGCATCTGTTCGCACTACGCCAAACAGACACGGTAAGGGCGGCTCATTAGGCACTATAAGGGCGGCTGGGCGAGGTGCTCTTTCTAGACCGCACTTACAGTGGTTCACTGTAAGGGCGGCTGCAGTTTCCAGCCGCCCTTAGAGTGGGGGCACTGTAAGGGCGGCTGAATATAGAACCGCTCATACAGTGAATTTTCAGCAAAATAAAAATAAAAATTACAATAATCAAATGGAGCAGTAAGCACAATATATATATATATATATATATATATATATATATATATATATATAAAATTCAAATCTGAGAGCCAACAAATTCAAATACACAAGTCCATCATATAACAAGCTTATAGTTCAAGATGGCACGAAATCATGACAATTGTACTGCATTCTGCTACACAAAATCTATTAATCCCAATACCTTCCAGATCAGCTACGTACCAACTAGTGCACGTAAACCTGCATGTAGTTTCTAGTTCAAGATGACAGCTCCAAAGTCATTCCAGGTAAATTTCCCAAGGCCTTCAGCTTGTAACATTTGCTGAGAATTAATAAACCAATGCATAAGAACGATCACATAAATACAACTATATTGCTGTCATATGAAATGGACAGATAAACATGTATACAGGCAAAGCCTTTGTCATACTAAGCATTATGGTTTTCCAAGTAGGAAGAACTAAACATATCAGTCCATACAACTTGAGAAAAAACTACAGATCTATATGTGACAAAGAGGTGATCAAATAAAATGGTTGCAGTATGATATGAGTTGAGTAACACTTGATCAAATAAAAATCTTCAGTCTGATATAAGTAGGATGGCAAATACTATACAAAGCCAATTGGTACATCAAGTTCAGATTAGTTGATACATCAACCACATCTAGCAATTCACGCTTTATTAAAAAGACACACATGCATCAAGTTCTTAGAAATTCATAAATCATCATAGAAAGCAAAGCGCTAAAGCACACATTTTTTCCTTACTGAAGTATACCACTATATTAAAGGATTAGTAAGCAGCAAGCTTACATACTGCAAAGACTACAAGTCTGAATAATCTTTACGTAGTACTAGTCCGAATTAGTTCATTAGCAACAAAGTAGTAGTTCAGCATAAGTTTAGAGTACAGAGTTGTGAAAAAATGAGCTAATAATCAACATCATTGCAAAGTGCCTTAGGTCTCAATATGAACTGTGAAAAAGCATGATATTACAAGTTATCATCAAAGCTTCTATGAGGGTGCACTAAGCAAAAATTGCAGTCAACAATTTTACCAAAGCGCGGCTGCCGCACCTAAGGGTGCTCCTCCTACGCCTACAAGTGTGTAAAAATCGAAATAGCCATCATCATGGACCTAAGGCACTTAGCTCTGTATGTAAAAATTGAGATTCAAGATTTTGTTTGACAAATTCATATTTGTTTTGGTCAACTTTTTATTTGACAAATTTTGAACGGTTCAAATTTTAAATTTTCAAATTTTGGCAGCTGAAAACTAGTTTTCGAAACCCTAGATGGCCTCAACTCGAAATGTCATGAATACCAAGATTGGTCCACTCATCAACATCTACATTTGATACATAGACCATTTTTGTATTTGACAAAGCGTTCGCAAAGTGTAATCCACAAGTCTCACATATAGTTTCATAAAGTTTGTGTGAGATTTAAGATTTTGTGACTAGTGTTTACTAACACTTTCTCAAACGAAAAAATAACCTATGTATCAAATGTAGATCTTGATGAGCTGTACAATCTTGGTATTCAAAAGTTTTTTATTTGGGGCCATTTAGTGCATCATTTGACCAAGTTTGATCAAGTGTAGTTCTAAATCCATAAGTCTCACATATAGTGGCTCATTTGACCAAGTTTGACGCACATACATAAATGTAGTCTCACACACTTACATAAATGTAGTCTCACATACATACATAAATGTAGTCTCACATACATACATAAATGTATTCTCACGAACATTACACACTTAAACTAATTATTAGTCCCCGCCTCCGCTGTAACAGTTTTCCACTTTACACCTTTTCGTTCCCATGGCAATATGTCTTTGGGTAGGTTTCTCAAATGCAAAAATGAACTATGTAACAAATGTAGATCTTGATGTGTTTTACGATCTTGGTATTCAAAAGTTTTTCATTTGAGGTAATTTAGTATCTCATTTGACCAAGTCAAATCTTGGATTTTAAAAAAATATGACTAGTGTTTACTAACACTTTCTCAAATGCAAAATTGAACTATGTAACAAATGCAGATCTTGATGAGTTGTATAATCTTGGTATTCAAAAGTTTTTCATTTGAAGTCATTTAGTGTCTCATTTGACCAATTTTATCCAAAACCATAGTAAGGGCGGCTGGATTTCCAGCCACCCTTACAGTGTCTCCCACAGTAAGGGTGGCTGAATTTCCAGCCGTCCTTACAGTGACCCCCCACTGTAGGGCGCGGCTCGTAAGCTGAACCATAGTAAGGGCGGCTTCAAAAGCCAGCCGCCCCTACAGTGAAGGGGGGCGCTTTCTTTGTGCTTTTTTCATGTAGTGTCGCTGGTCTAGCACGAGATGTGAGCAGGTGCATGCCTCCGAGTCAGATTTAATTTGGTGGAAGCAGTAATCACATATCACAACTTAGATCATATGGGCATCGGATCAGGGCACGGATAAACCTTGTCTCTATCTGAATGCTGCAAGGAGACAGAATAAATTAAATAAATCGATCTACAACAAGAAAGATTAGACCAGATTACTATGCTTGAATTCCATCCATGGATGCTTCTAGGCGTCACACCAGGATCGATCTCGTTACGAAGCCAACCAGCCACTTCGGATGAGGGCACGGATAGTGCGTATTATGAAGGAGCATACAGTAAATACCAACGCACGCATGCAGCGGTCGCACCGCCGTCGGAGACCAGAGCGGTGTCAGGCTCCTCCATTGTTAGGGCATGTTAAACTTTAATAGGTGTTGACCATAAGTTGTTTGGATATTAATAATAAATTAATTAGATTTAATAGATTCATCTCGTAAATTAATCTTAATCTATGTAATTAGTTTTGTAATTAGTCTATGTTTAATACTTCGTGCATGTGTCTAAACATTCGATAGGATATGTGTTAAAAAACAGGGGAAGCAAACACCCCCTTACGCACGTTGGTGGGCAGTCACAAGCATGTGGCGGCGAGGCCCTGCTGCAAATGGCGGCGCTGAAGAGAAAATTGAAAGCCGCCGCCGAATGCCCTAAACACCCTAACGCTAAACTTTCTTATATACGTTGGATTAACGGATCCGCCTTTTATAACCCGCTTGGCAACCTGCCCACCACGGTCAGACGTGAGATGGTTCCGCAGGTGTATCCACGTGAGGCTTTTTTTTTTTTTTTTTGCGAATTGTATCCACGTGAGGTTAAGAGAGAGGGAGCAGCTACTACTGGGCGTACAAATGAATTTCCCTAATTAAATTTTAGATATTTTAATAAAGAATTTATCTAGAATTATATTTTCTGAAAAAGCTAGACAATCCAAGTCATAAACAATGGCGTACGGTTCATATAGACTATAAAGACAGGCGGGCAGCGCCATTCATTTGATTGTGCCAGTGTCGGTGTTATCAGCCATCAGGGAGTAAAGATGAATCGTGTTCCATCTCCGGTGATTTGAGTACGTACTTCCTCCATTCATTTATCTTCTTCTTCTAAGCAAAAACTTTTTATTCAAAAATCTTCTTCATATTAGCTTGGAACTTGTCCGTATTTATTGTTCGTTTGCTGTTCATTGGCTACCACCTGCCTGCATTTATTGTTTTTTTCTGCTCATTGGCTGTTCCTAGCCTATGACTCATCGTATGCGCTCAGCACGCGATGATTAAATGCAAACTGAGTGGTTTTGTTCTGCTCCTTGGTCACTACGCCGAAGGCTAAAATGATAGAGATAAATGAACGGAGGGAGTGTAAAGAAATAGGGTTAACAAGGTTACCCTCCTGGGATCCTTGTTACGTGTTATATAGATGAGAAGAGCCCCCACCGTAGCAAGTTACATCAATTAAGGAATTACAACAAATCTATTCCTAATATATCTCAACTATCTATATCTAGTATAACAACCATGCAAGGTACATCGAACTTGGTCTGTTGTCAACCGTAGCCCCTATACAAGTGCTAGATCGTTCCTTTTAACACTCCTCAATCTCAGCCACTTCTAAGGTTGAGATTGTTCCTGAATTGTCGAAGCTTCACAATTGGCAGTGCCTTGGTGAACCCGTCTGCTACTTGATCACCTGTGTGTATGAACCGAATGTCCAATAGCTTTTGTGCAACTCGTTCTCGTACAAAATGAAAGTCAATCTCTATATGTTTGGTCCTGACATGGAAGATAGGATTGGCAGCCAGATATTTTGCTCCTATGTTATCACACCACAACAAAGCTCGAGATGGATGCGAAATACCAAGTTCAGTAAGCAATTTCTGAACCCAAATCATCTCCGCAGTAGCATTTGCTAGTGCTTTGTATTCAGCCTCAGTGCTAGACCTTGACACAGTCGGTTGCTTTCTAGCTGTCCAGGAAATCAGATTTTCACCAAGAAATACAGCAAAACCACCCGTTGATCTTCTATCATCAACACAACCAGCCCAATCTGCATCTGAGAAAGAACTGACAAGCATAGACCTAGACCTTCGAATTTGTAGGCCAAGGTTTATAGTTCCTTTAACACACCTCAGGATTCGTTTCACGGCGCTCTAATGTACGGTCGTTGGGGCATGTAAGAACTGGCATACTTTATTAACTGCAAAAGCTATGTCAGGACGTGTCAAAGTGAGATATTGCAAGGCTCCAACCATACTACGATACTTGGTGGAATCATCAGGTCCTAACTTATTACCACTCACGATGCTTAGCTTCTCCGTGGGTGATAATGGTGTATCAACCGGTTTGCAAAATTGCATACCTGACCGCTTCAAAATATCCCAAGCATACCTTTCTTGGGTGAGAGTCAAAACATCACGTCCCCTCGTGACTTCGATGCCCAAGAAGAAGTGAAGATCGCCTAGATCCTTGAGAGCAAACTCGGCCTTCAGGTCAGCTAGAAGTGCATCTGTTGCCTGAGAAGAGGAACTAGCAACAATAATATCATCGACATAAACGAGAACAAATATACTGTGACCCCTTTTGTTGTAGTAGAAGAGAGAAGTATCAGCTTTGGAAGGCGCAAAACCAAGATGTTGCAGCTTACTGCACAGGCGAGCATACCACGCCCTAGGAGCTTGTTTGAGTCCATACAATGCCTTGTTTAATTTGCAAACATAGTTGGGATGAGACGAATCTTCATACCCATGAGGTTGACACATATATACTTCCTCTTCAAGGAGACCATGGAGAAAGGCATTTTGAACATCAAGTTGTCTCAGTGACCAGCCCCTGGACATTGCAATAGACAAAACAATGCGAATAGTGGCAGCTTTAACGACTGGGCTAAAGGTATCCTCATAGTCTATCCCATATTGTTGCTTATACCCCTTGGTGACGAGACGAGCTTTGTAACGATCAACAGTCCCATCAGCCTTTCGTTTTACCTTATAAACCCATTTGCATCCAACAATATTTTTACCTTTTGGTGGAGGAACAAGATGCCAGGTCTTGTTGCGTAGAAGAGCTTGGTGCTCAAGGTTCATGGCAGCCACCCATTTCGGATCACTTTGTGCTTCTGCCACCGAATTAGGTTCATCACAAGAGGTGGTGGCGAGCTGACACCATCGTACAGTGCTGTCGGTGTAGATCTTAGGCTTGCTGATCCCTCGCTGAAACCTAGTGACTGGTCCGTGTGGAGTTTGTGCAGCAACTGGTGATGTAGCCGCAGGCGACACCACAACTTGCGAGGGAGCAGTAGACCCAGCAGGCGGAACAGCTGGGACCCAACTCCCTAGATCATGTTGTGGCGGTGCCGTCAGGGCAGGCTGGGCAACACCACCAGACCCGCCCATAGAAGATCCCGGCGTGCGGGGAGACAGCGTCGATGTTGTGCCTGGTGAGAGGACGGGCGCCGATCCCGCGGTTGACGCTCCGGCAGGATCAGAAACCGAGTCAGGGAGATCCACCCCGGGCGTGCTGCTGTCCCCGACGGGGGCACACATGAAATGACGCCCCCCGTCTAAGCTTGGCAAGCTGCATGAAGGTGCTAAGGCGCCGGAATTTTGCCCTGCAACATATTGATCTCCAGCAGAAACACGTGAACCATTAGAAGGTAATGGAGAAAACAGCCCAAGGTCAGACATTTGTGCATCCCCAGTACTAATTGGATTAATGAGAATATCGGGTAGAAGAGCAATTTCAGCACGCAACCGTGCACCGGCATTAGGATGAAGATCAGCAAAGGGAAACACATGTTCATCAAACGTGACATCCCTAGAAATGTAGACATGCCCTTCTTTTGGATCTAAACATTTAAAACCTTTGTGTTGGTTGCTATACCCTAAGAACACACATTGTTTAGAACGGAACGAAAGCTTTGTGGTATTATAGGGACAAAGATGAGGCCAGCAAGCGCACCCGAAAGTGCGAAGAGAGGTGTAGTCAGGTTCTTTCCCAAAAAGACGATAGAAGGGTGTCTCATTGTTAATTACTCGTGACGGTAAACGATTGATCAAGAAAACAGCTGTCAAAAAGGCCTCATCCCAGAACTTGAGAGGCATTGAGGCATGCGCTAGAAGGGTGAGACCAACCTCAACAATGTGTCTATGTTTTCGCTCAGCTGCACCAATTTGTTGGTGAGCGTGCGGGCAGGAAACACGATGGGTGATGCCAACACGTCTAAAGAAGGGACTAAGGGCCTGATATTCACCACCCCAGTCTGTTTGTATGGATCGGATTTTTTTTGTCAAACTGCCTTTCAACAAGAGTTTGAAAATCTTTGAAGCATTGGAAAACTTCTGATTTTTTTTGTAACAAGTAAATCCAAACAAACCAGTATGATCATCAATAAAAGACACATAATAGTTATTGCGACCAACAGAAGTGGGGGCCGGGCCCCATACATCACTGAAAACAAGATCAAAAGCACTATCTGAAATGGTAGAGGATCTCAGATATGGCAGCTGGTGGCTCTTGCCTTGCTGACTGGCGTCGCAAACATATTTGTTATTGGACTCTTTGGCAACTGGGAGGTGATGATGATGAACGACTTGTTGAACTATGGCAGCTGTAGGGTGACCTAGGCGATGGTGCCACAAGGACACGGTGGGCTTGAGGACTCCAAGAACTTCTTTATTTGGCGACCGAACAGGATAAAGGCCATTCTCACATCGGCCTTCGAGGAGAGGTGTCCTCGTTGACTGTTCCTTAACAACAAAATAATTCGGATGAAATTCAAGAAAGACACCATTGTCACGAGTAAAACGATTAACAGATAGTAAGTTTTTGCTAGCATCAGGGACATGTAGAATGTTTTTAAGATGAAGATTTGTACGTGGGGAGCGCAAGATGCCATGACCAACATGGCTGATTCTCATACCTGAGCCACTGGCGGTGTGCACTTGCTCACCACCGTGGTATTTGTCGCGCACTGTGAGTTTGTCCAACTCACTAGTGATGTGATCGGTCGCCCCTGTATCCATGTACCAATTTGAATCTACTCCATAGTAGGGCGTTGTTGCTGAAGACGCTGACTTTTGTGGCGGCGTGTATGAGGCATCATGCCTCTTGAAGCAGTCGAAGGCGGAGTGACCTTCCTTGGTGCAGATCTGGCAGAACATGCCCTGTTGAAACGGGACACGCCTGCCACTTCCGCCGCGGCCACCACCACCTCGGTTGTTGTAGTTGTTGTTGCCGCGGTTGTAGCCACCACGGCCGCCGGTGTTGCGGCCTCCACCTCCGCGATTGCCGCGCCCTCCCCTGGACGCCAGATTCGCCGAAGACTGGTTCCCGCCGCCGCCACGCATCTCCAAGCGCTGTTCGTGGCTGATGAGTTGAGCATAGAGTTCGGTGACGGTGATCGGCTCGACACGGGCAGTGACCGCAGTCACCACGGGGTCGTAGTCGACGTTGAGGCCGGTGAGGATGAAGGACACTAGTTCCTCGTCTTCCAGCTTCCGACCGGCGGATGCCATCTCATCCGCGAGGCCCTTCATCTTGCCGTAGTATTCGGCGATGGAGGATGTGCCCTTGTTGGCAGTGGCGAGGGCCATCCTCGTGGAGATCACGCGCGCACGTGATTGCGAGGCGAACAACCTTTCAATGGCTGCCCACGCGCCCGCCGCGGTGACCTCACTGTTCACCTGCCCAAGGATCTCCTTGGACATGTTGGAGAACAGGTAGTTCAAGACCATCTGGTCTTTTGCCACCCACGCCTCAAACTCGGGATTGGGCTTTGGTGGCTCCTTCGAATCTTCTTTACCCTTTTCTGGGTTGAGAAATTGAGACGGTGCCTCAGCCCCCGGATGGATGAACATCGCGAGCTGCGATCCACGCAGCGCAGATAGGACTTGCGCACGCCATGATGGAAAGTTCGCTCGACTGAGCTTTTCATTGGTGGGTAGGAAGGTGATTGGGAAGAAAGCGGCCGGTGGCGTAGAAGAGGTAGATTGGAACGCCATCTTCAATTTTCCGGTGGGAAGAAGACTCCGGTACCATGTAAAGAAATAGGGTTAACAAGGTTACCCTCCTGGGATCCTTGGTTACGTGTTATATAGATGGGAACAGCCCCCACCTTAGCAAGTTACATCAATTAAGGAATTACAACAAATCTATTCCTAATATATCTCAACTATCTATATCTAGTATAACAACCATGCAAGGTACATCGAACTTGGTCTGCTGTCAACCGTAGCCCCTATACAAGTGCTAGATCATTCCTTTTAACAGGGAGTATAATATAAAGATGAATCGTGTGGGCTGGCAAGAGGTCTCATGGCCCTTTTCAGGGGCTGTAGCCCAGGGTGTGTCCCAGATTTTTAGGAACAACTCTTCGTCTCTTCTCTTCTCTTAGTCTTCTCTTCTCACATCTCTCATCTCTCACAACCAATAAAAAAGACTAAAAGATGGACACCGTTTTGGTGCGACAATTGCATCAAGTCGTCGGTCTGCCTCCTCCTGCGATTCCGCACAAAAATCACACGCTCCTTCGCTCGCCCGCGAATGCAATCACCTGCCGCTCGCATGCAGTGGACCCGGCAATCACTGCGAGCGATGACCGCAATCACAAATCACGGACCCGGAGGAAAAGGAAATCACCGTCCAATCCAAAACCTGCGCCTGCACTTCCTTTCTCTCTCTCTCTGCCTCTTCTTCCAATCCACAACTGACGCCGTGGCCGCATGCATCCTGCAGCAACTCTCCTCATCACGCACGGTACGGAAGTGGCCGGGCCAGAATAGTTCCCATCTGTCTCGAAGCCTGCATCGCCAGCGACGATGGCCTAGCGATCAGGCATCGCCGCCCATCGCACTCGCTCGTCGCACATTCCTGGTGTTGCTGATCGCCCTGTCCACATTCCTGGTGTTGCTGGCCATTCCAGGTGTTGTTGAATCGCCCAACTGTTCATAACGCGACAATTCAAGTTTGTTTTCCCTCCTGCCTACTGTTCATGGTCCGGCAATTGGTCCGGCAGTGGTTTGACCGTCGATTTCATCAGGCAATTCTGTCCGCAAGTGGTTTGATTGTTGATTCAGTAAATCAGGTTTGTGTGCTTGCGGTTTAGTAAATCATGCTTGCATACTGTTTGAACTTGAAATTGACAACTTCGGTGCAACAGAAAAGGCGAACAGAGATCCCTGATCACGCCTGTGTGAGTTGCAACAGAGAAAGCAGGGTCCAGGACCTTACTTTCATGCAGCACGTCAGGCACCACAACTGCATCAGGCCACGATGTTCTTCTTCCACTATTACATTGTTTGACTCGGAGATGAAGGAGCTGCTCGAGGATCCTTCCAAGGGGGTCATGTGCCTCTAATGCGAGACATCGGCCAAGCGGCTGCAATAGGGGTTGGCATGGGCCGCAGGGCTGGTACTACTTCCGGATGCTTCGTGTCACAGTTCAGTAGTTGTTGCTTTATTCAGTTCATGACTTGTTCGGCTGCTGGATTTTGCAGCAGCAGCCGCTGCTGCTTCAGCAGCCTGTTATGTAGATTGATATTTGGTAGATAACTAGGCCTTATGCTTTGCCAAGAGCTTGAGAGATTGAGGGAGACTAGAATTGGCCTTATGCTTTGCCAAGAGCTTGAGAGATTGAGGGAGACTAGAATTGTTTCTTCATTATTCCTTTTTTCTTCCCTCCAAATGACAGACGTGCCTCTCTTTATATAGAGAGGGGACTAACCCTAGACCTAACTTGGTGGCTAAGCACCCTTGACCTAACTTGACGGCTAAGCTACTGACGCTTGGGCCTATTAGGCCGGCGGCAGCCCGTTGGCTGCCCATGACATCTCCCCCGCCTTTGGAGACCCAGCTCGCCCTCGAGCTGGATAGCTTGATGGCACCTTCTTCTGTGGCGTAGTAGAGCAGATGTTGATCTTGATGGGAATCTGGTCCGTCGGCGATGGTGACCAGAGGCGGTGACGACAGCAATGGGATAGGTCGAGTCTCGGGCGCTGGCGGTCGACGGTGGAAGTGGTGCTGGACGAGGCGGTGGGGATTTTTTTTCCGATGGGGCAGGCGGCTGGTGGTGGTTTCTCGATCTGGTTGTGGTAGCGATGGATAGGGGATGCGGCGCAGATCGATGAATAAGGATGGATGAGGATCGGCCGGATCTGGATACCAGATGTTATGTGCGCGGATGGTTTGGGGGTAATTAGAGATAACTAGGCCTTATGCTTTGCCAAGAGCTTGAGAGATTGAGGGAGACTAGAATTGGCCTTATGCTTTGCCAAGAGCTTGAGAGATTGAGGGAGACTAGAATTGTTTCTTCATTATTCCTTTTTTCTTCCCTCCAAATGACAGACGTGCCTCTCTTTATATAGAGAGGGGACTAACCCTAGACCTAACTTGGTGGCTAAGCACCCTTGACCTAACTTGACGGCTAAGCTACTGACGCTTGGGCCTATTGGGCCAGCGGCAGCCTGTTGGCTGCCCATGACACAGCCCCATCTCACAAATTTACTGTATTGACAGCCAGCAACAGCTGCATTTACCAGCTGCATTTGTTGGGCGATGTGTGGGGTTCAGCTTGATTTATTCGGCTGGGTTTCTCAGGTTGTAGCTGCAGAGGGAAAGTACAGAAATCATACAGCTTATAATCTGCTACAGCTTTACTCTGCTTTTAAATAGGCTTAGTTATATTGCTTCACTTTGATAGGGATTAGGGCATGACTGAATCGGAACTGAGCAATGGTTTCTACGTTGGAGATGATATGTTCTAAAACGTAATTCGGTGGTGGTCAAAAGAAATTCCAGAAAGGATGGCAAAAAATTGTGATTATTCTGGCGGTGGAATAATTTTGGTAGAGTGTGACTATTATTGGATTAAATAAGAGATCTAGATGGCCAAACGAAATTCCAGAAAGGATGAAATTTATGGATAGCTTGCAAGATCCCATGCACAACACCCTGATCAAATGCGAAGCATTTAAGGAAAAATGGAGATCTTAGAAGTGTTAGTGACCTGGAACAAGAGCTGCTTGAACTATTTTTTTTAATCATGTGCTCAGTGAATTTACTGAGTTTATTTTGCTTCTTTGATTACCCAAAACTGATATGTCCATATTTTGTTTACAGTTGCCCAACCGACACTGAAAATCAAGCATCTGTCAGTTTTCTACACAAGAAAGTATGCAAAATCTTTCTCTAACGATTTGTTTGTGCTGTTTTACCACAGCATCTGGCATGGATGAGTTATACATGCAGTTATCATGGCCTTGTCTTAAATCCACATGAAACACATTCATATGAAGTTGTACCAAATTTAGTTAGTGTTCCATATTCTTAGTTTGAATCACTAAAGAGACTTGGTATAGATGGCCCTCACCCGAGTTACTGTGTGATTATGTCATGGCAATTCAAGGTGAAGTGACGTTGAAGCAAGCTACATGCTTATTTTAATTACTGTACGAATAATAGTGTGCTCTCTTATAATTAGATAACCATCGTCTGTGTCTAATGCTTTGCAGGAGACCTTGGGTTCAAGGTTTTTATCCCTCCATGATTGAGCTAAGTGTCAAGAACCTATAAGAGTTGTTAATAGACGATCGAGGCATCTCTGAGAACTGTTTCAACTAAGGTGTTCGCATTCAGGCAGCTCGAACACTTACAAAATACAATAGTAGTATGAAGCATCACATGGACCTGAGCTTATGTGTAAGCATATTTTTATAATTATTATCGTGCATATTGTCTTACAAATATAAAATAGCCCAAGTTATACTAATCCTGACTCTTGATATCCTTCTCTTCCAGAAAATGTGTGCTTTAACACAAAGCCCAGAATACCATAAAAGATACAGTGTGAAAGAAATGACTGCTGCGATTGGTGTATGTGAGAATATGGAATACCACAGTGCAAATACGTAATTCTCTTGCTCCTGCTTTTATTACTTGTTTGCTATATCTATACTATAAAAGAGCAAACAAATTAGAAAATATTTGTTACTAGAAAAGTCTTCTACCCACCTACAATCTACACCCACTGACAGGCGGCCTCGAAGACAAAAAGAGCGATACTCATGTGACAAAACATGCTTCGCTATTTCCATCTCCGCTCCGCTCTGAAATTTTGATACACGCGGTAGAGCCTACCCGCTGAATGTACCCGCGTTGTCAGGGCCTCTTCGTCGTGGCCACGATCATCCACCTACCTTGGTTTCGCTTGTCCGCGGAACGCCGCACCGTTTCCCACAGTGTGCAATTCTCGAGCGAAGCACCGCGACGCGCCTGCGCGACTCGCAGTCGAGGACCCACGCGAATTGCAGTCCACCCGCGGCTCTAGAGACCGACGCTCCGACCTGGGAGGACGGAGGAGTTCGCCGCCAGGAACTAGGCGATTCCGCCGGTGGAATACGGGGCTCTGGCCTGGGAGGAGAGCGCGGCCAGGAATCAGTGCGACTCGCAGTCTCGGACCCGCGCGAATAGTAGTTGAGCTGCGACTCTGGAGACTGGCACTCCGGCCTCGGAGGACGGAGGAGTGCGCCACCAGGAACTAGGAGATTCCACCGGTGGAACAAGAGGCTCTGGTCTGGGAGGAGAGCGTGGCCAGGAATCAGTTGAAGATTGCAGTCGTGGACGACGAATGCCGCTCCTGGTGTTGAAGATTACAGTTGTGGATGACAGACGCCGCTCCTGGTGCACGGTGGAGCCTGGCGCGGTCTGGAACGACGCTGGAGTCTGGAACTTCCGTCGGTGGAGTAAGGCGGGATCGCAAGACATTCCCGTGAGCGGCGGATTGCAGTCGAGGACGACGGACGCTGCTCCTGGTGCACAGGCAGATGATCGCATCCCACTCTGCGGTATGGACAAGGAGGCCAGACGCCTCTCCTGGTGCAAAGGTAGACCACGCACTTTTCTATTCCAACCCCGACGAGGCTTCCTCTGTCCACATCGTTACTCTGAAGTGATCCCTGTGGTGTCGCCTCGCTGTGTCCACACCCTCACAACCTTCCATCGGCATGGCTTTGATGGCTGCAGGCATCTCAAGGGCCCTAGGAGTAGGCGGAAGGTTCAATAGGACATAGAATTGAGGACAACAACCCATAAGTCCATCAGTATGCCCCTCACATCTCGACCTCCTCCATCAAAGCCATGTCATATTGATTGTTTAGAGTTTCTAGAACATCTAAATTTACTGGCATCTCTGATTGCTTGTTCCCTTTTTAGCTATGAACAATCAAAAGTATTGTGTTGCTACCAGTATTCAGTTGATTGGCTCACCGACTGCTAGGATGGACAAACAATGGTTTTCTGTATTCCACATGCTTCTTGTTTGTTTGTTACTGCAAAGACTTGAGCCTTACTGTACTTATCTGCTCTCAAACACAAACACAAACATCTCGAGATGTTCTTGTTTAACTGAATATGTCTACCACCCCGATTCCTTATACTGAATATGTCTACCGCTCAGGATGTACCTGTCCAGTCTTTGCCCTGAGTTCCATTTTAACCAGAGATATTATACCAGAGATACTTTGCTATCAATGTTATCGACTTTGCCCTGCCTTAATTTTTTCCCGTCCTCTGCCACTGACTTTGCCAACATTTAAGTTTAAATAATCCTTATATTCAGGTTGATACAATATAGGTACAAAAGCAATGGAGTCATCTCAAACAAATGTTGGCGAGCTAAGTTCTCAAAGGAAAAAACAACAACATATGCGTTGTTATTCTTTTCTATAAAGTTAGCCAAGCTTAAATTTTTTTGACTAATACAGATTCTAGAGATTGATTTATTTGGAGACAGTGGGGAGTATCTTCTTCTAGCGTCTAATAACATAGGTAACAAAACATGCGGTATCAATATCTTCTAGTAGGTAACGAAGCCAGTTCATATATAGAACATTATGGTAAATAACATAGGTAACAAAGCCTGTGATTTATTATAACGTTATGGTAAATATCCCTATGTGTTATAGTAACCCAACTATCGTAAATATGTATTGATATTATCGTAAATTAGTATATAAAATTATCGTAAACAGAGGTGGCTACAAAATAACTTATTTTGTAGCTGACTGTTGAATATACTATATATATATATATATATATATATATATATATATATATATATATATATATATATATATATATATATTCAGCAGCCAACTATAAAATAAGTTATTTTGTAGCCAGCTCTATTTACGATAATTAGGCTACTATGGGGGATATTTACCGTAACGTTATAGTAAACCACTTAGTAAGAAGTTACTATAATCTCGTAAATTAACATAATTAAGTGGCTACAGAATAAGTTATTTTGTAGCTGGTTACAGGGCAGTAGTTCTATATATAAATACTACACTATTATCACAAAACGTTCGAGGAGATTCATCAAATCAAATTATATGACGATGCCGGTGCGGAATAACGTTATTGTGGCCGTATTCGTATTTACCTGGCTCGCGGCGTCAGGGGCGGCGCCCCCTCCGCAACTTGTTGCTGCCACCCCCACACCGCCTGCGCTAGTCCAGCAGGTGGTTAACAATAACAATGTCATTTTCACCAGCCCGGCGACGCCCACCACGGACAGCCGATCCGGGAGCACTGAGTTGACCAATATGGAGATGGTTGGAATTATGGTATCAATTGTTGTCGGTGGGCTCTTCTTCATTATAGTATTGATAAAGTTGGGGGCAATCTTTGTGCGATGGTGGAGTGGTGAGAAGGATGGTGCCGCATCTCTAGATGAGGCGAGAAGCAGATACAGCCGCCTGTCTAGATGAGGCGAGAAGCAGATACAGCCGCCTGTCTAGATGAGGCGGTCGGCGTCGTTCTCCAGGTGCTCGGGGCCCTCACCCGGTGATGGTGGAGCACGGCAGCCGAGGGCGACACTGAAGGAGAGGCAGGGGGCCCATGCCCTCCTCCCCATATGAATGTGCACTAAATTTTTTTAGATTCAAATAAATTTTGAAAATTTAACATTGTTGGTCCCCTAACATTCAAAAAAAAAATTTCCTGGCTCTACCCCTAGCTTCATTCAAATAAGTCAAGAGCAGAGAAACAATAAAAGCTAAATGTAACAAGCATGGCGGTGGGGATGGTCGGTGACTTGACTCTGGGTGGCGGCTAGGGTTGCGGCGTGGTGGAGGAGGCGGCTAGGGTTTGGGCGCAGGGGTGGCGGCGGCGCTAGGACAGAGGAGAGAGAGGTGCAGAGAAAGAAGACCGAGGCTTAGAAGGGAGAGGGCGAAGATAGAAGGCACTAGGATTGTTCCTTGCTTAAAGTTGAAAGGTTATATAGTCCCTTATATTTATAGTCCTGGGAGACTTAGCCTCTAAGTGACCTAAACCTAACCTAGGGCGGTGGCAAGTGAACAGTACCCATGGATACTATTCACAACAGGTCCGCTTTGGGCCCAGCGCCCTCCTTTGGGCCTCCTCGCTATGCCCACCAACTCTGGATCGGGGGCTCTTGTCAGACGTATGACAGCAGCGGTGGCGGCCACCCCACCTGGGCATGTGGCCCTTTTAGGGTACGTCACTGGGGTGCCCGGCACCTCCTCTTGGGCCCTTGTTGGCCCATTTATTTTGCCATGGTTGGCAGCCTGTGTTGTGTTTGTGACAACACTCCCCCTTCTCCGATCAGCGCGTCCTCGCGCTGAAACATCCGTCAAGCACTGGAGTTGTTCGGTAGTCGTCTGGTGCCCCAAGGAATCTCCATGATTTGGACAATAATGTGTCGAAGTGCTCCATGGGCCTGCCCAATGTTGATGTTGTAGGAGCCGAAGAGCCAAAGGCATAGTGGTTGGAGGTCCCATGCCTCCCATGTCGTTGTTGATGTAGAGCTGGTGCAGGGTTCGTGGTGTAGAGGCGAAGTCGTGTGGACGGTTGTCGACGTTGAGGAGGATGTAGCCCGGAGAGTGATGGTACATGGTCGACGGTGTTATAGCCAATATGAGCATGTTGACGAGAATAAACTCACCATTAGTGAAGGCGTTCGGCGAGAGGCGAGGTTCGTTGTAGTGGAGGCCGATGTGGACGTTCGCGACGTAGAGTAGCAGACAGTCGAGGTCATTGATGAAGATGATCGTGGTTGACGTGGCGGTGCCCTGTGGCCATGGGTGCCTGAGTAGCATGACTGAAGGAGAAGCATTGTGCTCTAGTGTTGTCGACGAGGATGTCGTCGTGGGAAGGACCACTGCTAGGAGCTGTGGAGCTGTCGATGATGGTTGCACGGATTCCTGCACTCCTTTTAGCAATAGAGAAGGTGCTGGGATGAAGTAGCGTCCATTGTAGAGGATGACGCCGTGCTGTAGCGACCTTGCTGGAGCCACGGCCTGGAGCTCAATGGTCGCGAATATGATTTGGAGCTTGCTGTCGTCTGCAACTGCTTGACGAAGTATGGTCAGCGTGGTAAAGTGGGCGATGTCGTTGAGGTCAAGTGGCGCTAGTTGCCGTGCTCGATCTATGCTGTTGACGTTGCGGGGGTCAATGTTCCTAATGAAGTCAGACGTTGGAGCTGCTGTTGCGAGCACCGGGTCGCCTACCTACTCATTAGGTGTGGTGTGGTTGTTGTCGTTGCTGAGTCCTGCTAGGAGTGCCATCTCGCTGTCGTTGGTGAGAGCTCACGAGGCACCAGGGGCTGTGGGCGCCATGCCCTCCAGGACTTGAGCTAGGAGGCCAATCGCCCGCAGCGCGTCTCTAAGGTTGGTGATGAAGAGGTGGACTCAGTGAAGCTTGCTAGCGATGCCAACGCGTCGTACGTAGGCGTGGAACGTGTCGATGTAGTCGTTCAGATCGACATCATGTCGTGGGGAAGTAAGGCTGGACGAAAAACTCGAAGCTCGTTAGCTCGCTCGGCTTGTGGCTGGCTCGGCTCAGCTCGGCTCGGCTCGTTATGATAACGAGCCGAGCCGAGCCAGGATTTTAGCTCGTTAGCTATAACGAGCCAACTCGAGCTGGCTCGTGAGCCGCTCGCAAGCCAAACGAGCCGTAGTTTTAGGGAAAAAGTCATCATAACTTATATTAGTTTTGTATTACTTCATGTCTTGCACTTCACAAATGGATGATATGTTAGCTCATATGAATATTTTATTCGATTTAAGGCTAATGAATATATTATTTTTATATTATGTTAGCTCATGCAAATATTATATTTTATGTATTTTTTATACCTGGCTCGCGAGCCTAACGAGCCAGCTCGAGCTCATAACGAGCCGAGCCGAGCTGGCTTTCTGGCTCGTTAAGATAATGAGCCGAGCCGAGCTAGCTCGTTATCCTAACGAGCCAGAACGAGCCGAGCCAAGCCGAGCCAGCTCGGCTCGTTATCCAACCTTATGGGGAAGCCATGTCGCCAAGTGTGTCATGCCTCAATAGGGGGCCGAAGTCACGGGTGAGGTCCTTAACGAAGGTGTCCCACTCCGGGAACGGCGTCTTCTTGGTTACACGAATGTACCAAAGATGAGCGGCACCTATCATGTGAAAAGCTCCATACCGGATTTGCTAATCTGATGGAAGTCGTTGCAGCGAGCTTGGAGCCCGAGTCATCGCCGACGGTGGTTGGCGTTCCCCTAGTGTAGAGGTTTGTAGTGCTGGTGGCCAGATGGCCACCACGGTGGAGTAGTGGGTCACGTCTGTGTCGACGAGCATGTGTTTGCCAGTGCAGAGGATGGCGCCTGCTAGGCACGTAGTGTGTTGGCCAAGCATGACATACTGTGGAATGATGATCATCGGGAGGAGGTTGTAGTCGATGTTGTTGGCGTCGCGGTTGTTGATGAGTGTGATGTAGAGGTTGTGCTCGTAGTTGCTGTGAATGGGGGCTTGTTGTAGGCGGTGTAGACGCAGATATGTTGTTGCTCATCTAGTGGATTGCCGCGAGTTGGACGATTGGAGTAGTCGGTGATGTAGTAGCCGATGTGCTTCGTGTCCGTTGCCAGCGTGATTCCTGTTAGATGCATGTACCATAGTTGTGTTGTTGTTATTGGGTGAGAGATTATGTACCCAATTCCGATGTTGTTGTAGATATGTTGCTCGCCGAAGAGGAATTTGCAATAGCTCTTGGTGGCATTCATGGAGACAGACAGCTTGGCATAGCGATGTTCAGCAACCGACGACGGTTCTGTTGCCGCCAATTGCGGAAATTGTTGTCGAGGCATGGATGCTTTGAGGGGCGGCTGTGGTGTTGCATTTGAGGAAACCTTGGGATCTGTTGTCGGATGGGGAAGCAGAAATCGAAGCTGCGTCATAGGTGTTACCTCCTGTCCCGGTTGGATGAGCTTGCTGATCTTAGGGATCTCCTTGGGACGTGAATCCTTGCTATTGCGTGGAGCATCGGGTGGCAACGGGCTGCTGCTGCCATTGGCGGAGGTCGCCTCGAAGGTGATGATCGTTGGATGCCTGTTGTCGATGATCTAATCCGGGCACGGTAGCAAGGGCAGTTGCAGTGCTGGTGGTGCCGCAAGCAAGTTCTGCGACGCTTTCCTAACTGTCAGAGCCCTGTTGGGGAGGGGGCTCTAAGGTGGTGTAGGAGAGGGCGCCTGCTATGCCGACTGTTGTGGTGGGGTTTAGGGTGCCACTTGTGCTGGTGTTGCTGGTGTCGATGCCGAGGAAGTATCAACTGGTGGCTGTACCTAAGGATGAAAACGGTCGGAAACAGTCGAAAACGGACTTACGATATGGAAAAACGAAAACGGTCGGTTCGGGATATTTCTACATTTAGCAATTAAAGAGTACAAAAAAATGGTTGAAAATGGTTGTGAAACCAATTGAAACTGACAATTTTTCATATTAAAAAACGGTTCATAATATAGAAAACGAAAACGGTCAGTTCGAAATATTTCTGTTCCGTTTTCATCCCCAGCTGTACCTGCGCAGGTGGATCTGGATATAGTTATACCTCAGGTGCTGGGAGCAGGGTAGTTGCTACCATAGTGTTGATCTCCGTGATTTTGGAGGATTGGGGTTCCTCCAACTTGCTCTTGAGGAAGTCTCTGCCGGCGTTGATCATATCGGATGACACTTTATATGCATCTGTAGAAAATAAATTGGGGGTAATTTGATTACCCAATGCAGACATCTCCATGACGATCTCTGGGGGGGCGGATGAGAGGAATTCCTCCCTCGTGGTGCTGACAAAGGATTTGTCAGTGGTGATCGTAGCTTGCTATGCCTCCACAGCAAGGTTGTCGGCGTGAAAGTCCTATGTTTGGTGTTGGTAATTAGTGACAATTCCTAAGTATACTTGGCCATGCAGCCCGAGGCCCGGTGGCCCGGCCCGCGGCCCGACGTTTTGGCCCAACCCGAGGGACCAGGCCGTGCCTGGGCCGCCGCCCAGGCACAGGCACAGCCCGGTCCAAGAGGCGGCCCGTTAAATTAATAACCATGTGAATATTTGGCACAACCCACTGCAATCCATACATATATATAATATCTTCATCACTCTAAACCCTAACTTCCTCCCACTCCCACTCTCCCAGACGACGCTGCTCTTCCCTTCCCCTCCCCATCCATTGCGCCGCTCTTCCCTTCCCGGCACGCTGCTCTCGGGCCGCCCGCGACACGCAGGGCACGCCGTACTCTCGGGCCGGCCCGACGGCGCACGGACCATGCCTTGGGCTGGAGGCCAGGCACGAGAACGCCACAAGCACGGGCCGTCAGGCACGACGACCCGTGGCGGCACGATGCGGGCCGGCACGGCACGGCCCGTTGGACATCTATATTCCTAAGTGCTAATCATATGCATAAGAATGTGTGTAGCAATGATGATTGGCACGAGACATGGTGAAGCATGGTGATCAAGTAATGTGATAATGAAGTGCTTACCATGATGTGGAGTTGGAACAAGGTGCAACAAGTGGTGCTCAAGGCAAAGGTATCATGTAGGGATTTTTATTTTGCATCCAAGACACCATAGAGGGTGTGGATGGCTTAGGATACGCAGCCATACTATGAAGAGGGGAATTCTCTTTGCAATTGAGTCCTACATGTGCCTCTAGGTGTTATTCTTTGATCATATGCATTAGGATCTAGTAAAGAGCTAACGTAATGCCTCGAAAATGATTGTGAAAATGCTAGCACACATGCACATGGTGATGTACACTTGGTGATGTTAGCACATTTACGAAGACGGTGGAGTTTGAGCGGTAGAGAGGGGTTTTGGGTTCCCCTTTCCCTCCCGCCGAGCTTGCGAGGCGGGATTCGGCGCTTTTCGAGAAGTGAAATGCCTATTTTCCACTGCGCCGGAGGTGAAGAAACGGAGGCGAAAGTGCTGTTCTCTATAGCATCAGACGCTGGCCAGAGCTACACTGGACGCTGGTGCCAGCGTCAGGTGCCTACTAATTTGGCAGCGCCATGTAGCGTGGTGCACCGGCGCGTCCGAGGATTTCGCACCGGACGCTGGCCGTGCACTGTTCATGCGTCCGGTGAAGTGGTGACATCGGTAGCCTCGTGAAGCTTTGCATGCACCGGACGCTGGAGTGTCCGATGATGTACCGTCGGACGCGTCCGGTGCGTCAAAACCGGCTCTGGACCCTTACTGGACCGCATCGGACGCTGAGCGTCGGATGCTGAGCGCAGGCGTTGGACGCGTCCGGTGGCTACTGAAATGACCGTTGATCTTTGAACGAGCAAGAACACGTGGCGACTACAGGAGCACCGGACGCTGCTGGGTGCGTCCGATGCATGAGCGTCGGAGCGTCCGGTGCCCCCGTAATCAGCCCAACGGCTCTTTTCGAAGGGCTACCTCTATATATATGTGTTGGCCGGCTCCAGGGCTACTCTCTTGGTACTTTAACATACTTGTGAGCATCTTGAGCTGAGCCAATGCCCTCACACTTCTCCCCACTCATCTCCTTGCATTTGATTGCGATTCTTGAGTGAGATTGAGTGATTCAAGTGCATTGATCATTGCTTTGCATTTAGAGGCACTTGGGGGATTATTTTGCTGCGGGAATTCTTGTTACTTTTGGTGGTTGCCGCCACCTAGACGGCTTGGAGCAGCGGTGGAGGTCCGGCACGTGTTAGTGATTGTTCGTGGCCGGCACTGGTGATTGTCTTGTGAGGGGTTGTTGTGGTTCCCCGGTGGAGCGCCGAATTCCAACTCTAGTGGATTGCTCGTGTCATTGCAACTCTTAGCCATTGGTAGGTTCTTATGGCGCCTTTTGAGAGGCTCGGTGTGTGATACTAATTAGCCACCGAACCACGTGGTGTAGGGGGACACAACGGGGACTAGCATGCCGGCAAGCACATGAACCTCGGGATAAATCTTGTTTCTCAATTGTGTTTGATCAATTGGATTTCATCCCGGTGATTGGTTACTTCATTGGCTATCTTGGTATTCACTTTGGTTGGCTCAATCATTGTCCCTCGGTATAACATTCTAAATCCCCTCTTGCACTTACTTTGTTATCTTCTTGTTTAACTTGTTGTTGTTCTTGTTTACTTGCTAGCTTGTGTAATTCTAGTTGTAGTAGCTTTGCTCTTGCGGTTTGTCTTGTGGCGGTTGTGTGAACCAAACTAGAATTATCAATTGGATAGGTGGCTTGCATCACCTCATTAGGCTAGGCAAAACTCGCATCTCGCCATTTGTGTTACTAATTAAATTGTTTGAGTGATCTTTGTAGAAAGTTTTATTAGGCTATTCACCCCCCTCTAGCCATCAAGACCTTTCACGGCGGTGTCTGGATCCAATCTGGCTTGGACCACGGTGATGGTGGTGCCTCCATGGCCGAGTGCTTGCTCGAGGGCAAGCAAGCGCCTTTCCAGATCGGCGATCGAATAGTCGATGGTCATGGTGGTAGTGGAAGCCATAGATTGTTGCCTAAAGGATCGATGACGTGCCAGGTTCTCCTCGCTGGCCTTGCCATATTGATCTAGTCTGGCAATCGCGTCCTTGATGGCTTGGAGATCCGCGTTGGTGGCAGTGGAAGCCATGGGTTCCCGAAGGATCGACTTGGTCTCCGGATACCAGTGTAACAAGCGTGGCGGTGGGGGTGGCCGGTGATGTGACTCCGGGCAGCGGCTAGTGTTGCGGCGTGGTGGAGGAGGCGGCTAGGGTTTGGGCATAGGGGCGGCGGCGGTGCTAAGGCAGAGGAGAGAGAGGCGCAGAGGAAGAAGACCGAGGCTTACAAGGGAGAGGGAGAAGATAAAAGACACTTGGCCTGTTCTTTGCTTAAAGTTAAAATATTACATAGCCCCTTCTATTTATAGTCCTAGGAGACTTAGCCCCTAAGCGACTTAAACCTAACCTAGGGCGGCTGTGAGTGAACAGTACCCACTGATACTATTCACGTCAGGTCCGCTTTGGGCCTAGCGCCCTCCTTTGGGCCTCCTCGCTATGCCCACCAACTCTGGATCGGGAGCCCTTGTCAGACGTATGACAGCAGCGGCGGCGGCCCTTTTAGGGTACGTCGCTGGGCGCCTGGCACCTCCTCTTGGGCCCTTGTTGGCCCGTTTATTCCATTATGGTTGGCAGGCCGTGTTGTGTGTGTGACACTAAAGTTCAGTAATTTGAGCCCAGCACCGCAGGTCAACAACCAGGAATCCAAATAATGTTAGTACTAGCAAGAACCCCGCGGCAATTGCCGCGGGCTAGCTGAGCCAACTGACATTATTGACTTTTTTTCTCTAAAATATATATGCACCTATTATTTGTGGTGTGCATAGGTAAGGGTAGGAAAAGATAAATTCTCTGATATATGAACACATAAAAGTTAGTCCTCTCCATAGTAGCACTCCCAAAAAAAAATTAGATGCAAAGCATGAGAAAATCTGTACCAAATACTCACTTAAGTTTTTGCAGATATATCTCCTGAGAAAATGGTAAATCAACCTATTTCACCATTCTTGATAGCTGTAAGGCTCCGTAGCGTAGCGGCACATGATTCCATTCCGAACATCTATGGCTGCCATACAACTACGGACAAACAATATGAGCATATGACGAGTATTGCACCTTGCACGAAGCCGGCGGTGCACCTGCTACCTCACCTGCTCTGTGTCTGTGTGTGCATGCATGTGACCGATGGTGCAGGATGCCAGGCCAACAGTTGCGACGACGAGAGCCGAGACGACCGCCGGCGCGGTCGTCGGAATATTCGGTGGCCAGGGCAGGGGCCGGCTAGGTGTGTGATGAGAGTGACTCCTGTGGCGTGACACCACCCTTGCTGGCGTCACCGCGGCGACGTCAACGCGGCAACCACTGTGGATCAGGGGTAGCTTCGTCAGATCCGGGGCTTGTTTAGATGCCATCCAAATTCTAAATTTTTTCACTCTCTCTCCATCACATCAATTTTTAACCGCTTGCATGGAGTATTAAATGTAGGTAAAAAAATAATTAATTACACAGTTTAGTTGGAAATCACGAGATGAATCTTTTGAGTCTAGTTGGTCCACGATTGGATAATATTTGTCAAATAAGACGAAAGTGGTACTATTCATCAGGTTCACTTTTTTTCCAATCTAAACAAGCCCCCGGGTAAAAGAAAAGCGTGAAGCGACCTGGCAGCAGACACCGCACAGTAGGACCTGACCTAGGATCTTGGTATACAAAAAGACGACCCAGCCCACCGTCACTGAGACAAAGTAAACGCATTTTGGAAGACCGGCGGCGGTCCAGCTGGTCCTAGTCTTGGTTTAAGGTATAATTTTCCGGTACTACCTAGCATTACATTGGTCGCCCGCTCCCTCTTGCTTTGTGTATAATGACTGTGCATATTGACTAAGCCCATGTCAACTTATGAAAACTAAAATATGTACTATGAGTAGTTACATTTTTTTGACTAGGGCCTTGTTTAGATGCCAAATTTTTCCTCAAATTCCACTATGTAAAAAGAAGATTCTCCATCACATCAAAATGCCGACACATGCATGAAGTACTAAATGTAGATGAAATTAAAAACTAATTGCACAGTTTAGTTGTACTTTGCGAGACGAATCTTTTAAGCCTAATTAGTCAATGGTTGGACAAAAATTCACAAATACAAACGAAATGCTACAGTGGAGAATCTTTTACTATGCAGAATTTGCCGCTGCCGAATTGGCTCAACTAAACACGGCCTAGCTTGTCACGGATCTCGATTTCCTCTGTCAAAAAGATGGTTACGGTGACCTGACCTCCAATCTGTTTACCCGATTCACATTGGATTGCAGTTAGCTTAACAGATGTGCAAAAGGATCAATTTTCATCACCTTAGGATTCAAACTCCCAGGCCTCCTATTTTGACATCATTAAATCATACTCATTCCATCCTAAAAAGAATGCAATTCTAAATTTGAGACCAGTCAAATTTTCTTAAGTTCGACCAAATTTATTGAAAATAGTATCAACATTTATGTCTACAAATAGGTTTACTATGAAAAATATACTTTATAACTAGTGTAATGATATTAATTTGGTATAATAAATGTTATTAGTTTTTCATACATTTGGTCAAAGTTTAAATTGTTTGACTTCTCCGAAAGTGATAATTGTATTTTTTAGGACAAAGGGAGTAGTTTGGAATATAACCCACAAATCATTTGCATCCGCCACTGTTAAAGTGTATACTAGCTATACTTAGGGTCAGTTTGGTAAAGCTCTGGCTTTTCCTAAAATGGTCCTGGCTCTGGCTCTTCTTGTGGAGCAGATTCTCTAGGGAAGCTGAAACCATTTTGGAAAACATTTAGCAAAAACAACATCAGTAGTAGTCTTGTTATAATTTAGGTCAAATTTGTGAGTAATCAGGAGAAGCTACGTTTTTACAGCTCTATCTCCTCAGTAAAAATGTCTCCAGACTCCTTCCAAGGAGCCGTTTCTGGTATACCCCTTGGCAGGACTTCAACATGAGCCAAAGCTAAAACGCTCTGAAAGCCCTACCAAACAGGGCATTAAAAGTTATATTAGTTCTCCAACCTAGTTTATACACAACAAACATTCTTCATTTCACAATATATACTTGTTGGCTTACTAACTTCTTCTATCAACTGTTTCAAAAAGAATTTTTGTATAAATACCTACTCATTTCCAATCTTACGCCTTATTAATTCCTTTATTAACTAGTACTCCATCCGTCCTATAAAAAATGTCATTCTTGTTTTCTGAGAAGTCAAATATTTTTAATTTTGACCAAATATATATGTGAAAATATTAATGTTTTGGGTACATAATTAGTGACATTAGATAAATCGTTCAATATATTTTAACAATAAACTTATTTAGAGATACAAATGTTGTTAATATTTTTTTATAAATCTAGTCAAACTTAAGAAAGTTTGACAAATACAAATCTCATAGCAGACTCTTTTTATGGGATGGTGGGAGCACGGGAGAGTGGGCATGTGTTTTTAACATAAAAAATGCACGCTGTATAGAAGATTAGCTAGTGGTACAATAGTCATTCTATTTGTATCGACCTTAGTTGTTGTGCCTAAAGCTAAAATAACATGATTGTGGAAGTAAAGAATATGTGATAAAAGGTGCTCTCTTTGTAACTTTTTGCGAAGCATGGTACAGATCAGCCCTGTTCATCCGGCTTATAATCCGTCTTTTTCAGCTTGTTTTTTCAGCTGGGACAGTGTTTTTCTTTCACAACAAATCAACTAACAGTGTTTTTCAGCTGGCTTATCAGCGCAGCCAAACAGGGCCTATAGAGAGTCGTATGTATGCACATTTACAGAGGGAATATAAAAGGAGATGCTCTCTTTGTACTTAATTTAAGGGTGACTTGAAAAACTCAAACTTTTCAAAAAAAAAGTTATCAACAAATTCGTCAAATTATAATAATGTTTTGTGTACAGAAGTTAAAAAAATAGATGTTGTACTCAAAGTTCTTTGCAAGTGACGGTAACTTTGTAGCTTAAAAATACATTGCAAGAAAATTAGTAATTAATACTCCCTCCGTTCTAGATTATAAGTTGCTTTGATTTTTTTTGGCACATTAATTTTGCTATATATATCTGGATATAGCATATGTTTACAGTCCAGATGCACATAGCAAAATCTATGTAACAAAAAAAATCAAAATGACTTATAATTGGAATGGAGGGAGTAACTTTAGAGGCTTTTATCTTACCAATAGTCCAAGACTGTCTTATATTATTATTAATTACCAGTATGTGGGTCGTTCCGTCTGCGCTTAAAAAATTTCACCCTGTTTGGCAGGCTATTTCTGCGGCTTATAAGCCGGCTGTGGCTGTTTTGCTGTGAGAGAAAAACATTGTTTCACGGCTGATAAGCCGTGCTAATAAGCTCAACCGAATAGGTGTTTGCTTTCAGAGCTACAAGACAATTTCAAGCACGAAGTAAAAATAAAAGACTGCACAGCCTCTCAAGTCTCAATGGTCAAGGTATGGGCATGGCACACGTTTAAGTATTCATAATAACGGGGAAAAAAAATCAAACCGGCCAGTGTCCAGCACTCCATCTCCAGCATCATGGCCGCCGGCTTCATGGCCTTCTATTTAAGCAGCCAGCAGCCAGAAGCAGGCCTTCAACGTCCTTCTCCAATCTCCATTGACTTTCCATCCTTCTCCACTGGTCTCCCTCGTCTCTCTCACACATCAACTCTCCAGGCAAAATATCCTGGGCGCCAGCGCGATGGATGCAACGCCAGGGAGCAAGAAGGCCCCGCCGGCCGCCGCCGCCGCCGACGCGGTCCCGTCAGCTGCGCAGCAAGCGGTGGAGCAGTCGTCGTCGTCGCCCGAGTCCGGCGCCGCCGTCGCCGGCGTGAAGGCGAGCGGCGGCGGCGAGGACGACGACGAGCAGGTGCAGAGGTTCTACGCGCTGCTGGACAACATCCGCGCCATGAGGGGCATGGTCAGCACCGGCACGGCCGCGGGGAGGAAGCGGGCGCGGGACGCCGAGCCGCCGTGGCGGCCGGCGTTCCGGATGGAGGACTTCGAGCTGGAGGAGGTTGACTCCGACTCCGCGCGGTGCGCCGGCGAGAAGAGGAAGAAGAGGGAGAGGGAGAGCAGTGCGAAGCGGCTGGCGGACGACGAGGAGGAGGGCGAGGTCGTGGAGGCCAAAGGACATCCATGGCGGGGGCAGCCGCAGTCGCACAAGGCGCGTCGCGCGGGAGTGCTGGCCGTTGACACTTGACAGGAATCGATCAGAATACACAGTACATGGTCCAATTTGCACGTCTTTCACATCTTTAACTCTGCCACATGTATAATTATGACTTTCTGATGTACTGCTACTCACTAGTAGCAGCCTGTTGCCTGTGTAGTTTGTATTTTTCCTGTAAGGTATACAACTTAGAAGGAAAAAAATATCAAAGCTGTATTACAATTTACAGGAAATAATGCTCTACTAGACATAAATAATAAATATGATCGCCAATTCAAAAGAAAATTCACCGTAGCAGCCTGTTGCGACTTTGTTGGACGTGTAATCTCTGCTTACTCCATTCATTCCAAGTTGACGTCTTTTTAGTTTTATCCCAAGTCATGTTTCATTAGATTCTTCATAAGATATATTTTGAAAGTGCATTTGTTTGAACTTATATAAACACTTGATCAAAGAAGGGGAGGTATGACAAAGAAAATTCCTAAATGAACTGTAATTTAATTAGAACACATGGAGTAATTATTTGCTCGCCACCGCATACTAGGCCATTTCCATGAATCCGATCTACATTCTATACATCCGGATTGGAATTTTTTTGTTTGGACCCTATCCATCCGGATTGGAGTCCTAGACTCAGCACCGGATGGTCTCCTATATTTATTGTAGAAATCAACACCATTACTCTTAGTGATATATGAAGTTTATTTATAGAGAGTTGCATATAGTGACTATTAATCTCAAAATCTGCTCTAGTCTTTTGAATGTGCTCATAACTCATAAAGGTAGAATGTGTGTGCATATTATAGTGGTGACTGTGTGAGCGTTAGCACCTGTATCGTATTTGAGAAAAAGCAAGGCCTCATGGAGTCTATTTAGGCAGAAACTATATATACAAATCAAGGGAGATAAAACTCAAAGACCTCGAATTGGCAAGATAAACTAAAATAAAAGAAAAGAATAAGGACCTTCTTGGAACTTGTGTTAATTCATAGTGAGATACATGGTGTCGGTGTCTAGAGGACTGGGTGTCTAAACAGAGCGACTAGTGAATTTGTATCTGCGCGTTTAGTCCCTGATGTAAATGTGCCAATTTGGTGACTGGGTGTCCTCTTTCATTGATGGACAACGTGTCTTTTTTTATAGTAAAGATCCAGTGGTGACAACACTAATGTAAATGTCTATTGGCCCAGTCCCTGAAAAGCATTAATGGAAAGATGCAGTGTGTGCGTGCATTTATATATGTGAATATGCATATATGTACATTGAGCATCTTCATCGCCTGCACCATGTTAGAAAGAAAAAGAAAAAGTCTAAGGGCCTGTTCGGTTAGGGGTGGATCTTGGCAGGAATTGTTCCTAGTGAAGCTAGCTATATAAATTACAGAAGGAATTCCGGCTGGAATGATTTTTGGCCACCGAAACCTGGGAACTGAACGCAGCCTATAGAGAAGACTATGAAAACGGTGGTTGATGGTGTGTGGATATAAAAAGAAGATTATGAAATGTAATGTGATGCGGATTGTACTTGTACACTAGTCTTGTCTTGTCTTATAGACATAGTGCCCAATGATCTTGACTTATTGAGTCATTTTAAAACAATTTATGAGACAATTTTCATTAAGGGTTATTTTTAAGTTGTTTCATACTAATTTCACAATTCATTAATTTGTGCTAGAATAAAAGAAAGTCTTGAGTTTCTTGGCAACAATATAGTTGTGGAGATGTTTTCGCGCAATTTGGTGACATTGATATCTTATTGTTTAATATAATATTAGATTTTATGATTCCTGTAGTCACACCATGATTTATGATCCTATCATCAAACTTTTGGCATGATATTTAAGATCGTGATTGTAATAACTTTGGCAACAACTCGTAGGATGGTGCACAAGCAGTCTTATAGTACTAAAATTTTAGCTCCGTTTATCTCATTACATCAGACGGCTTATAAAACCGGTGAGGTATACCAATAGACTACTTCCGGTCATGAAAATATGTCCTTTAGGATAAGATTTTGTTAAGCCTTAAAAACTACAAACATCAATAGCTTTTAATCATTTTTTAGTTCTAATACATGTAAGATGTGTGTAAATTTGAATTGGAAAATACTTGAAAAAACTCAAATTTGGAGGATTTTGAGAACACATTGTAGAAGATATTAATGATAAAAATAAGTATCGAAGATCCTATAAAGTCAAATGTGTCGAGTATCTTTGACTAAAGTTAGTACTTATTGTCAAGCTTTTATGTGTTGGTTTCTGCTAAAAATAAGAGTAGTCTATATATTTGGGTCTATTTGGGACAGTTTTACTCTACGTTTTTTAGTTTCGCTCCACATTCAGCTAAACAGGTGTAACTCTACAAACTCTGCTCCAGGAAACAAGGTGGAGTTTGTTGAGAAATCGAGTTCTAGACACACAATCACAGACACAAGAACACAGGGACACAAAGTGAGAGGGAATGGGAGTTCTCTGTTATTCACTTTCTTGCTTGTTTCACTTCTTACATCAGCTGAAAGTGATTCCCCTTTTATAGAGGAAGCCACAGAAAGGATACAAGTTACTACAGTGTTTCAACTCTTGACTTCCTCCCTCTTCTCAATTTAATTGTTGGCCACACCAAAGTCCTAGGTTCGCACCCAATTTTCGACTTTGGTTTTACAATAGAGTTGTGAGAGCACTAAGGGTCTGCTTGGGACTGCTCCACAAACTCTATGGTGGAGTGCCTCCAAAAAAACTAGAGTTTCTGGAGCACCACTTTAGATGTTCTCACAACTTCATCTTTTTTTCTGGAGCAGAGTTTATGGAGCTGCATTTGTTTGCTAAAAAACGTGGAGCGGAATAGTCCCAAGAAGGCCCGAAAAGGGTGCTCTAGGACTCTTCACACTAGAGTTTGTGTAGCAGAGTTTGTGAAGCAGCCCCAAACAGACCTTACGTACAGAGAGGATACTAGTATTTGTTAGAATTGGTTGAAATACCTCATACTCGTACGACATATTATTTAGTATTTTTATTAGTATTTTGATTAGTTTATATTATAAATCCACCATTTACATTGCACTGTAATGCACTGAAAAAAAATGTAAGTACTTAGTAAGAGGGAATCATGGATTGACAATTTCAAACTAAATGTACTTGATCGCTTTGATTTTTTTTATATATCCATCTTGCCATGCATTTAGATATAATATATGTCTAGATGCATAGTAAATCATATGTACGAAAAAAATTAAAACGACTTATAATTTGGAGCGAAGGAGTGTCACCAAGTTTCCTACCACGCGCGCGCAGCTAGCGAAGAACGCTATATAATTGCAGCTGTCGCCTGTCGGCCCGGGGTGCTCACACGCTCCCATCCCATCCCATCCCCATCGACGGGGCCATGATTCATGGTTTCATCACAACACGGCCAAATAATGGGTCGCCGAAACGGACACAAGCTAGCCGAATCCAAAGTCCATGCATGGACCACCAGCGTTGCCGCGTTGCATTGCATCGCACCGCCGCCGTGCCGCCGTGCGATCGTGACCCACGCCGGCCTGTGCTACGCGAGATCCAGTCTCCGGCGCCGGACCGCCGCCGGCCCACTGGCCACCGGTCGGCGGCCGCTTTTTGCCACGAGTCACGACGTACTCACGTCACCGGCGCCATGCCGGGGAGCGAGGACGCCGCCGTACGGCCACCTGCTCCGGGCTGCGGCCCACCGTTCAGCGGCGACGACCATGCATGGGGCGGGTGACTGGTGGCGCGTGCTCCGTGACGGCACCGTGCTGACGCCACCGCCGCAACGTCATTCAGGCAACTACTCTGTTTCCCATCTAGGGCCGTACTGGTTGTAGAAATTCTGTGCTCTGTTTCGTCTCCGTGCGCGCACGTCGCAGTCGTTTCCCTGCTGGCACGGGCAGGATGGGATGACGTAGGCACCGTTACGTCGGATGGGTGTCTGATCATTTTTTATTTGAGGGCGGTCGCTTACTATGGATGCAGCGAGTAAATTCCACCGGAAGATGTGTCCTTGTCGCGCTGTGACGGGAGAAAGCGAAACCAAGAAATATCCGAGGTCACAGTCTCCTTGAGAAAACCTTTTTTGATTTACACGATTTCAATAACAACAGAAAATAACTCCCCCCCCCCCAAAAAAAAGAAATCTCCTTCAGCAGGATCATATCTAGCATCACTGCTGGTGTGTTATCGGTCGTCTTTGTCTTCTCTTTTATTTTTATTTTTTTGTTTGCAAGATAATCGCCAATTGCAAAATGCCTCCTACAAGCTTTCACTTTTTTTATGGTGTTGCATCACGAATCAGTTGAAACAGTTATTTTATCTATGGTGCGTTAGCGAACATCCGCTATTAGAATTTAATGATGAAAGGCGATACAAGAACATAGTGTAAGTGCAGAGGACCATGGTGGTAGCAGCAGCCTAGCATGGAAAGAAGTGGCGCCGGTAAAAATTATGGCAAGTAACAAACCCTTGATAGCAATGATATTGGAGTGTGGACATGGAGGGATAGTAGGAAATAGGGAGTATACCAGTGTTGGACACCATGTGAGAGCTCCTCCAGAGCTCCATGAGCCAAAGAGCCAAGATGCATGTCATCGTTCTTGGAGGCTAAAAATGCGGGAGAAGAGTTAAAAAGAAGTCATCGTGAAGTACTCAAGAAGAGAACATATCAGTATGGCTCATGAACTCGCTTAACAAGCGAGGCCTCACAATGTATACAATGGTGTGAATTGTGCGGTCTATAGTATGAAACTGAGTACTAGACGCCCTCCAACTTTTGAAACTGAACAAATTCGGTCCTCTAGCTGGTTTCAGAGATGGTTTCTCTATTTTTTTAAAAAATAATATGACCACTTTTATTCTCTAAAATTTCATAGTTAATTTATTTTAATTAAAAAATATGAAACTAGTAACAATATTGTTCTAAAGAAAATTTCTATGTGAGTGATCTATTTAGTTATTTGCAACTTATTTATTTCTATTTCTATTGTTTTATTGCTCATAGTTGTGCTTATTGTTTATTTAAGTTATCTTTTTGGAGTATATCAGATCTGGAGATTGGCCAAGAGGATCTCGTAGACTATGATGAGTGAATAGAAATATGTGAAAGATATACCACAATCCATATTTGTATTGAATCTATTTAGGCATTGTGTGTGGATAGCGCTTTACTTTTATGTTGAGTGCCTGATTATGTTATAGGTTTCATGCAATGAACGTCAAGCAGAGCACAAAACGATAATTTCAATAATTAACGAGCATGACTACAAGCAACAAAACACTAGGAACATAAACAAATAAAATTGGAATAACTCCAAATAGAACATCGACAAATAGATAGTGCTTTTAGAAAAAAAAAAGATTAGTACTGGTTTCTAGAAATTAAACTAGTTTTTTGTTTTTTTAAATAGAAAATCACTTTTGATACCAGTTAGTAGACCTAATTTGTCCGATCTCACCAGTTGAAAGAGCATCTGGTTGGTTCGGACTGCCGTGCTTGAAGGTTGGAGAATAGATTTATATCAAAGAAAAACATGTGGCTATTCAAATTCCTATTTTCTTTTACTGCTCCTTCGTTTACTATTGGCACGTCCGGAGCACACTATTGGACTGCAGCTGGTGCCACGCGTACCTTCAGCACTGGAGCAATTAGGAACAATAACTCTATAACAGTGGAGCAATAAACTGCAAGAAGGTCGACCAGGTCCAAGTGTTACACATCAGAGAAATAGCTTGAGCTGGAGTGTCTCGATCTGTGAAAGGCACTAGCACTAAAATCATCAAAATAAAGAGCCATTGCGTGGCCATGATAGAACATGTTTTTTTTTTCCAAATCATGAGAAAACATGTTCGTGCAGGCCAATAGATGAATTGTTTTTTGAGGAAACCAACAGATGAATTGTGCTATACTCCCATGGTTTATGCCCAAATCCTAAAGTATTGATTAGCGCAGTCACACGGCGTAAGCTGTTCGTTCGTTTTCTTAGATTTTCTTCCTCGCTCAAGAACATAGATTGCTAGCCTAGGCCTGGAATCAAAAAGGTGTACGTACGGGAGCTACTATTAATGAATTTATTGGTAACACATGTCGTGTCCAAAGAATTATTCAAATGTCTTGTTTAGATGACAGAATCTAAGAACGCTGATGAAACTGAGTCTGGTTAGTCTGGTGGTATGGATCTTTCATCTAAAATGAGTAAGTATTTTTTTATGACATGCATGACAATATATTTAAGAAGAGAAAAGAAAACGTGAGTTCCACGTATAGATACAACTCTCTTGGCTTGATCATCATAGAATAAATGTCTATAAAATAAAAAACTTAAAATCATGAATTAAAAATGGTTGCTTTATCCATATCTCATTTTATTGTATGTTTTTTAAAAACAAACTCTCCACCAAGGCTGGCTATATATGTAAAGGGAGGGACAGTTTTCTTTATTGAGAAAAGCTAGTACACAGTACTCTACAATGGTCAAGTCTTGGTAATAAATCGATCAGCTGCCTTGCACTTGCACTACTCCAGTTCTGAATGAACTGCGGTAGAGCCTTCACGAGATGTGTATGTGCCGCTCGCTCTGCAGTTGGTAGTGACTAGTGAATAGACACGGCCCCTATTTAACCGCTTACCAGCCGCACCAACCAACACAAAGCTTTCCGTTCCACACACTCCCGTCCATTTTCCTTCACAATTCCACCCACCCACCAAGCTTGCACGAGGCCTGAGCTCCGGAGGGCCGGCCGCTAGCGATGGGTGGCGGAGCTGGAGGAGAGGCGACGAAGAAGGCTCTACGGACCACTGCCAGCGACGGCGACGGCGCGTCGGTGCCTCCAGTGGAGCAGCAGCAGAAACAGCAGCCGGTGCCATTGCCCGCTGCCGGCGTCACCGGCAGCAACGCCGCCGACGGCAAGAAAAAGAAAAAAAAAAAAAAAAAAAAACCAAGACGACGAGCTGGTAGAGCAGTTCTACGCGCTCCTCGCCAACATCCGGGCCCTGAGGGGCTTGTACAGCGCCGGGACCGGACCAGCAGCTTCCGGCCGGGGCAGCAGGAAGCGGGCGCGGGAGGCGGAGGCGCCGTGGACGCCGGCGTTCCGGCTGGAGGACTTCGAGGAGGAGGTCAACCAGGGCGCGGCCGCGGCAGACGCGCGGTGCGCGGTGATGAACCAGGGCGCCAGTGGCGGCGTTGCGAGGCGGCCTGCCGTGGCCAGGGCGAGAGTTGCCGCAGCCGACGACGGCCACGAGGAAGACGGGGTCGCGGAAGTAACACGCGGAGGGAATAAGCTTGGTCGCCGCGTCGCAGCGCGCGGATGACCGGTGTGACCGGTTACTACTTAGTCGAATTGATTGAATTGAACGACATGTGATGTATGCTCGGTGGATTCTCACGCTAAACTTTCCTTCAGTGATGTGTCTATTTTTTTAACTCTGATTTACTTACTGATGTAAGTACGTAGTATCATTCTAAGACATCATTTGCCGTAGCTCTAGCTCGAAAACCTCCATCTCATATCTGAAGTTTACTCCCTCCGTTAAATTTCGTAGCTATCTTAAGTCAAGTTTTTTTAAAATAAAATTGACTAAAATTTCCAAGATTTATGATACCAAATTATTATCGTTAGATATACCATAAACTATATTTGTATAGTATATTTATTTAGTGTGACAAATGTTTATATTTTTTCTATCAATGCTGATCAAACATAAAAAATAACTTAGACAATTATAGCCTTTGGCGATAACTTTTTGGTACTTTATTTGTTGTCTACAGCTCCAAAGAAAATTACTCAAAATGTAACTACAGTCCTGTAATTTTTTTAAAAAAAAATACAGAGCTAGAAACACCTACTTCTCCTGCAACTTATTTTCTTCTTAAACTAGAGCTATGGCAAAATAAAGTCTAATTGAGTTCTAGACCTCTCTGGGTTCGCTGCACTACTCAACGATGATATGTTTATCATTCATTGTACTAAGATGCCTCTATCTTGCTCCCTCAAATAAGTACTCACCAGGGCCGGCCCTAGGGGAGGGGCAAGAGGTGCGACGCCCTAGGGCCCAGCCCATATAAGGGCCCAAACATACATATGTACACAGGAAGAGAAATCGTCGAGGGATTTCCATCTTCCGCGTCTCCGCTCCGGCCGCGCGGTACTGCTCGCCCTCTCCAATCTCGCCATCGTTGATCACCGTATAGCCCACTCGCCAATCGGGCCTCCCGAGTCCCATACAGCTGTCCTCTCCCGTCCCATGTGACAAGCTAGAATCTACCGATCTTCAATTTCTCACTTGCACAGCACTTAGGTATGTCCGTAGTACATCTTCTATTCTTCTTGTTTGATTTAGGTGATTGAATATATTAGATAAATATTAGTAACTCATGTAGATATATTTTTAGGGTCTTCAAATTGTGCAATGTTACCTAAGAAACATTGATCCAGCGCTCAGCAAAGAAAATAGAGGAATGTAGATCAGTTTATTCAATCACAAAGGGCATTTTAGATAAGTTTTTTTTTTCAGCTTCAAGTAGTGTTGTGTCCAATGATAATGTTGTTCAAGAGCAGGAGCAGCAGCAAGTAAGTGAAAATTTAAAAGAAGCTGATGTTGTCAATGATGATGCTACAGATCCTGAACTTTACAACCTCCTCTCACCCAAAAAATTCAATGATGATGAGCAAGAAGCTTCAATTCATCGATCATTATTAAACATGTTAGAGTGAGACCATGTTGTTTGATTTGTTTCGTGCTTTGTAAGTGAAATTTGAAACGTATATACATCTATATACTAGAAAACATATACTCTTAAGGGCCTATGACGATAAGTTCGCCGTAGGGCTCTCGAAAACATAGAGCCGGCCCTGGTACTCACTCTCTTCGGCTTTTGCTGCAGCTCCACAGCTGTGCGCATTATTGTACCTGTTACTAGTGCAACTTGTGCAAGTGCAGTTGCAGGCATGCAGCTGCAGCATTCCAGTTAGGTTGAATATATACCAAATTTTCTTTTATGGTTGTTATGATCTCTTATATCAATGTCTTTGCTCCCCCCCCCACCTCCCTCCCCCCACCAAGGTTTTGAAATACAAAACGGCAGTGATAGCGTCCGATGTCTGAACAGAAGCCCGCACCTGCACTCCATTTTGAGTGTGCCACGCGGGGCCCGCACCACTCATCCCCACATGGGGACCGCTCACGCCCTGCCCGCTCGACAGCACCTTAGCAGCTGCAATATGTGGATCACATTGCAATATGAGCAACATTAGATCTAGTTTTACACCATCCAGATCCAACACTTGCAACATACGTTTGAAACAGCTAAAACATACGTTTGAAACACTTGCAAAAACACTTGAAAACCATTGCAAACTTACGCAACATTCAGATAAAACATTTGAAACATATGCAACTTTCAGATAAACACACTTGCAACATATCTCTGATAAAACAGATAAAACATTTGGAACATACGCTTGCAATATATGTGTATAGCCATTGCAATCCCGATCTACTTTTTTAACATCCATATGAAGCACTTGCAACATACCTCTAAAATATAGATGAAACATTTGGAACATACGTGTATAGCCATTACCACATATGCAACATCCCGATCTACTTTTTCAACATCCATATGAAGCACTTGCAACATGCCTCTGAAACACCTAAAATACTTGAAACATACGCTTACAACATGCGTTTTCAAGCACAACATCTACTTGCTGCTTGCACAAAATGGAGGATCGTCGATGTAGAGCTCGATGCCGCGGAGTGGCGGGGGGTTGGGGGGAGGGGGGTGATGGCAGCGGGCGAGCGACCGCGTGGCCCCTGATGAGCAGTTGTGTGGCTGCGACAATAGGGCGGGCGGGTGTGGTCCCCGCGGTGGAGGCGGCTGCACTACCCGCGACGAGCGACCCCCACACGATGGAAAAGGCCGTGACGGTCGGATGGCGCAGTGGAGAATGTCGCGACGGGCAAGGAGGAATGGGAATCGGTGAGCAAGCCTATTGGGCTAGTCCGCAGGTCTAGGAAGGGCGTGTCCGGACGAACGGACACCCTGAGGAGAGCATTTTCGAATACAAAAGGATGTTCTAAATAATATTTAGGAAAAACGTTATATTTTGTCCTTGAACTATTGTTGAGTCTGGACTTAGTTCGCAAGCTCGAAAAACAAAAAAAAACAGAAAATTTCACCTCACCTCCCCTGTACACCCAAAAAACATCAACAGTGAGGCTCATCAACTTCAAAGGTGACTTTAGTTGATGTGGTGCATGTGTAGCAGCGTGGTTCACTCGTAAGCCATACACCTCACATCATCTTTTCCTTCTTCCCCTCTCTCATCAGGTACCCCTTTCACTTCCCTGAGACCCAACGGCATCAACAAAAGAAAAAGAATCTGAGCAATGTTAATGCCTTAACAACCAGTCTGACTATCAAACCATTTTAGTGCTTCAGCTAAGTCGGTGTAAAGTTAACAAACACATGTGACTCGTTTGTTGTTCTGCGAGTAAAGGAAGTCCACAAAACCTGTAACAACGTGGGAGCCAGTCCGCCGTATTTTGGAATTGGATGCATGGAGTCGCATTTATATAGGACTATAATAATAATATTTGAATAATACTTTGTGTGCAAATTTAAATCCGTCCCTTGTTGCTAACTTGAATCAAGCAAACTTCACTGGCGGATGGGATCCACCCGAACCCAGATGCTTTGCTTTGGGCGCAAAGCAAGCTGTCAGGTGGCACGACGAGAGCTGGGCCCTGCCCTGGCCGTGGCCGGCGGCCGGCGACGACGCCTGCTGCAGCTTTGCTGCACGCGCATACAGTACCAAGGTAATAAATACCGTATAGCGGGTTGGCAGCGGATTGACGTCGAGGTAGCGGATTGCAGATAGCGGGCGATATTGCGGACGATAAGTTTCAATAGCGACACCCGATAGCCTCATATAATTTTAAGTACATATATCATGAATAATGAGTATAAATAATTTTAAGTACATATATCATGAATAATTTTAAGTTTCACGACCGATGCGTGAGTATTTAAATTTAGGATGTGAGTTATAGTGGGCTAGACTAATTAGGGATATTTGCTTCCATACTATTGTGGTCTGTCACGCGCAATTACGGCCGCAATATCGGCCTGCTATTCAGAATTGAGGCCGCAAAGTTTCATGATGCAAAGTTCAGAGCGCTACCTCATAGCGGTAGCGGTAATGGACCGTTATTGCGGATGCAATTACGGCCGCTACCGTCACTTTTTATTACCTAGTACCGCTACCGCTGCAACACCACGCCGGACGGAGGATAATCCCTGGTGGGCTTAGTAGTACGTCATCTGGGGCCTCCCGCTGTGATGTCACCTTCGTGCCTGGAGAAAGGGGGAAAAAATGGTTGGACGACGAGACGAGACGATATCATATCCTGCTCCTTTTGTGAACCATCCACACACACGACACAAGTTGGAGTTTGTTTTGTCGTTGGCGCTTGCGTCATCCGTGGGGCTGTCGCTGACGGAACCAACGAGGGGGCCGGGCCGTCCGTAGGCCGTGGGCCGTGGCCGCCGATGGATATCTAGCCTAGCAGCCGTTTCGGCCGTCCACACCTTGGACCTGACGACACCGAGGGCGCCGATCGCCATCGCTACCGCGGAATTGCTGGCGGTTGATTTCATTTCTGGAGTACGGTGTAGTTTTTCCAAGACTGCTTAGCCGACCCATTGATGCTGCCAGGGTCAAGGTTTAATTTTACTGTATATATATTGTACTACTCTATATATCTAGGCCACGTTTAGTTTCTAAATTTTTTTAAAAAATATTGTAGCATTTTCGTTTGTATTTGACAAGCTTTGTTCAATCATAGATTAACTAGGCTCAGAAGATTCGTCTCGATATTTATAGACAAACTGTGCAATTAGTTATTTTTTTACCCATATTTAATGCTCCATACATATGCCGGCATATGCGATGTGACGAGAAATCTTGAAAACTTTTTACATTTTGGAGTGAACTAAACAAGGCCCTACTTGTATTAATTAGCGCATGCGCACGATTGTTGAGACCAGGGACATAGCTAGCAGGGGGACAACCCGGGCTCAAGCCCCCCTACTACTGCCGAACACATGGAGCTCCCCTCAGTCCCTCTTGATTTGTTAGTCATGAATGAAGGTGCAAGAGAGGCTGCTATAGGTAGAAGATAACCTACAGCCCCCTGATTATTTCGTGACTTCGTCCCTGGTTGAGACCAAACCAGTCCACGGCGCAGTGCTGAGGGATCTAGGCAAATACCATTTGCATTTGATACCGTCCCTCCGCTGCCTGTGGGCCTGCACTACATAAGTACTCATCAGCAGCATAATACAGTAATGTTCTTCTTCATCCCTTGTCTGAATCACATGACGCTCTTTATAAATCCTCGATCCTCTGCAGCTAGCTAGCAGCAGCAACAGCAACACTCCAACCTCAGCTCCCTCCTCTCTCTCTGGCTGCATTGTTGTTTTTATTTATTAGGATCAACCTCAACTAACCTACGAGTAGTGATCGTCCTCCTGAATCCCCATGGACGGCGACGGCAAGAAACCACGCGGCGGAAAGAAGCCTGCACGGCTCGTGCCAGCCATCGATGCCACGCAGCAGCAGCCGGCGGCGGCGAGGGCTGTCCTGGAGACGCCGGCGTTATCCGACGACAACGCCACCGCGGCCCAGCAGGTCGATGATGGTCAACCCGTGGCGTCAGTGGACGAGAGCCGCGGTGGGGGCGGCGCCGAAGAGGAGGAGGAGGACAATCCCGACGACGACGAGCAGGTGGAGAGGTTCTACGCGCTGCTGGCCAACATCCGGGCAATGAGGGGCCTGGCGCCGCACAACATGGTGGCCTCTTCCCCCTGCGGCGGCGCTGGCGACACCGACGGGGACTCTGCAAGGAAGAAGCGGCTGCGGCGGAGCTCGGAGCCGCCGTGGAGGCCGGTGTTCAGAATGGAGGACTTCGAGGAGCCCCCTCCAACGGCGGCGTCGACGTCGACGTCGTGCAAGATGAGGAAGCGGACGAGGGCCGCGGGCCACGACGACCACGGCCACGGCGAGGGCAGCGGAGGATCAGCGCGTCCGCCAGTCGCCGTCGTCGCGTCGTCGTCGTCGTCGATGCCGCACGCGGCGGTACGGTTCCAGCAGTCCGACGACAGCAGGAGCTGCAGCAGAGACTGACCGTTCGTTCGTCCGGTTCCGGTGTCCGAGCCTTTTTTTTTTTGGTTTTTTTCCCCTTTCTTTCTTGCCGGTGCTGCATGCGTGTTGTACAAAACATGGGCACAGTCGCACTCTAGTCTTTCTCATCTTTGGTGTGAAAAAGCAAGCGAAATTGGGACGTGCTTTCTCATCTTTGGTTGCTGGTATGTACTGTTTGATGTTTAGACAATTTTCAAGTCAATTTAATCTGGAAAATTAATTGTATTATGATGATGACACATGAGAAAATAGGCAATAACATTATGGTTTCATATATGTTCATCCGAAAATTATAAGCATGATCAACATAATTATAAGCATCAAACCATGGCAAAAGGTATATACCATCAAGATCATAAAACATGTACTCCCTCCACGTTGGTAAAAGAAGTCGTTTTAGACAAAGACACGGTCTCCAAAGCATAACTTTGACTTTATTTTTCTATAAAAATATTTATTTAAAAGTGACATATGTATACTTTTATGAAAGTATATTTGAAGAAAAATCTATTCATATAGTTTTCACATTTCCAAACTCAATAACTTAAAAGTTATTCATGATTTATATTCCCAATGTTTGACCCAAACCTTGTCCAAAACGACTTCTTTTACCAACATGGAGGGAGTATAAGTCAAAGGCATGATGAAAAACATATAACCATATTATATAAAATGTACCAGGAAGCGCATAAGCCATGAATATTACGTAAACAGGGATAGACATATACATCCATAACATATTATACGCAACATAGATAGTGTAAAGCATGAATATCAAGATGTTAATAAAGATGATGAGTTTAGGGTGTACCCAGAGGAGAGTCCCATGCCGAGGGCATTGGAGGCTTCATTCTCACTTGTACTGTCCATGGTAGAATCAGTGAGTTGCTTGAAGTAGTGGATCACAGTCGGTGCAGAAAGAGGATTGCAATGCCGTCCGCGCCTCTAGGAAGAAGATGTCAGAGAGGAGTAGTCGCGTAGTCGCTCCCCAAAAACCTAACGCCCGCACACCCCGGGCAGGGTTCTCAGACGAGCGGCGGTTCCGAAGGCACCTGCTCTTCCGCAACCTCGTGCACGCGAAGTCACGTGACGGAGATCGCCATCTAGCGGCGGAGTGGTGATGTCTCTGCTTCTGTTGTCTCTCTCGGAAGAAGAAGAATAGGAGCTAGGACTCTTATTCCCGCAGCGGGGAGGAGAAGAGGCCAGCCGAGGAGATCAGGAGACGGTAACTCACGGGATTGAAGCCAACCCATTTCACCATAATGCAAAAGAGTTGTAACTCTCGCAATTATGAGATGTGAGTGGCAAAACCGAGCCACGCCCGCCCCGGTTTGCCGGCGGCGGCGCGCGCGTGTGGCACGTCTTTATCCTTTCCTTATTCCACCAATATAGACGGATAAAATCCAACTATATAAGTTGAGTCAATATTTAATTAAACTCTCATATGATACAAATCATACGTCACATAATGTTACGGACCATAGAGTTTATTGATTTATTAAATATATCATGAGCCAAACGTGCAGTAAATCCAACATGTACTGTGTTAGTCGCGGCCAAGTGAAGGCAAGCCACCGACACGGAGCCGTGACCACGCAGAGGCACCGGTAACCATGTCGGTGGACGGTGGGGTTCACGCGTGCAGTACAATAATAATAATTTCTTCATGCCATGTGCGTCATCTTTTCAGTTGTTCCGCGCTAGATAAACTTCGAATCTGTCACGAGAAAAGCCATACTCGATCAGTTGTTCTCATCCTTTGATACTTTCTTTTACTTTTTTTTATTTGATTCTCTGTTGTTATTTATGTCAGCTGCAAGCAACAAAGTAAAGGGACCATACGTATACTTTGCTGCCTAGAATCGTATACCATGCGTAAAAGGAATGCTACTGTTCATTAATACTAATCCCTCCACACCGTAAAATGAATACTACTGTTCATTAATACTATTCCCTCCATCCAAAGAAGAATTAAAGCATGTACGTATGGCTTTCAAAATTTCTAATTTCTTACTATCATGAATTATTTATAGCTATATGAGAACATCTCCGAGAGTCGACCTCTTTGCCCTAGGTGACTCGATGATTCTTATGTCAATCATCGGCCCCATAAAAGAGGTAAACCTTCTTATGGCTTGTTTGGAACAAATAAATACAAAACAGAGGAATAGAAAAAAAACAAAGGAAAATGATATAGGCATCCTAGCAAAAAAGAGGAAAGGAAAAACATAGGAATATGATGTGAAAGAGCGTTTGGAACGCAGAAAATCAAAACGCAAGAAAAAGCAGCTGAGGTACATTACTTAGCGCAAATCAAAGAATCAAACTACAAAGTAGTAGTCACCTGGCTCTTTTTCTGACGGTAATGCACCCCGTCCGTGTGTTTAATGGTGTGCTCACCTCGGACTTTGCAAAGGAAGCAGAAATCAGAGATCGGACTAGAGTTTTGCTTTCGTGTGAAATCCTAAAGGAGGCACAGTGTCCTCGAGGAAAGGAGAGAAGTGGGCTGTAAGGTTATTACAGTCAACTTAAGCACAAGAACTAAGAAACTCTATGAGACAGATAAGTGAGCATTTAATTATGGGGTCAAGGTACTATTTCCTGTCAAGGAAAGCATGGGCCACCATCTGACCTTTTAGAAAATCTTTCTTAGGTTCTCTGTTAATCTATTTATTTGAAATGGAGGGATTACTGTGACAAATAAATAAAGGAGACATGTGTGGCATAATTTTTTGCTAATAAATAAAGAATGCGTCGTCGTCTTGGTTGCAAAGTACTAGCACTAGTGCGTACTACCTTGTTTACTTCCCTCAATTCTCCCCCAAATTCCACTATGCAAAAAGAAGATTTCTCGTCACATCAAAATATCGACAAATGTATGGAGTACTAAATGTTGATGAAATAAAAAACTAATTGCACAGTTTTGTTGTACTTTGCGAGACGAACATTTTAAGCCTAATTAGTCAAAATTTGAATAATTTTTACCAAATACAAACGAAATGCTACAGGAATTCTGATACAGTATTTTTCTCCCCTATTCTGTGAACTAAGGGTCTGTTTAGTTGATGAATTTTTTTGGGTTCGGCTACTGTAGCACTTTTCGTTTTATTTGACAATTTGTGTCCAATCATGGAGTAATTAGGCTCAAAAGATTTGTCTCGTGATTTACAACTAAACTGTGTAATTGGTTTTTTCTTTTGTCTATATTTAGTACGTCATGTATATGCCGCAAGATTTGATGTGACGGGTACTGTAACACTTTTTGGGTTCTTTTTGGAACTAAACAGGCTCTAAACGAGGCCCTACAAGTAAAACATGTGAATTGTGCAGTTTCAACGCTATCCTAGCAGACTGGCAGCAATCCAAGCTGTCGGCTCCTGCCCGGTGATAGGCTGATAGCAGAGACTTCGGCTTCAGCGCTGAAACACGGGGAGGTAGCAGGATGGGTCGTGGAACGGCCCGCCGTGATGCTTTCGGCGCAAGCGCCTGGAGACGTGACCCGACCACGAATCATGGAGATGGAGCCCGGGCCCAGGGGGTATCCTGAATCGTGATTGAGTTCTGAGTCCTGACCGACCGGCGTCGTGCGAAGGTCGTCAGTCGTCACCGATGCATCCGGCGATGACGCCACAGCCAAGTCATCACCAAGAGAAGGAAGCACGACGGCATATTCTCTTCTGTCTTCTCTTCGTCGAGGTTTCTCTATGGTTGCGACCAGCCTGTCGTGGAGATCTGCGATGGCCAATAATACCTCTACTGGGGATTGGGAATGGACGACTCCTGGGAACTTCGGATACAACGGATTAGTAATAATTGGGTATAATAATCGGTAATGCTCGGAAAAGGCGTTCGTCCACGCTGGACGCTTACATTGGTGGGCCGCATGCTGATGAGCCTTCCATTCTTTCCAGCAGCAAAGAGATATTACGCTGAAAACGTACGTTGCAAACATATGTTTTAAGTGTTTCAGATGTATCAGAGATATGTTATAAGTATTTCATTTGATGTTGCCAAAGTAGATCTTGCATATGTTGCAAGTGTTTCAGAGCTAAATTCAAAAAAAAAAGTGTTTCACATCAGTTTTAGATATATGTTGCAAGCATTTTGATCTGAATGTTACATATGTTTTACACATATGTTATAAGAGTATGTTCCAAATATTTTAGCTGTTTCAGTTATATGTTACAACAAATATTTTCATGTGTGCAAATGTTTCATTTATATTTCAAGCGTATACTTTTGAACGGGACGACCGGAGTCTGGGGCTCGCATCCGCACTCGAGGATGCGAGCACACAGAGCAAGCGCGGCAAGCTGTGCAGGAAACAGACGGTGGCGCGGACGGTCTCGCGTGCATGCCGTCACATGAAAACACTTTTTCACACAGCTGGGTCCCGCCAGCTCATGCTGTTGCTACTTCTCCTTCACTCTCCAAGCGTTGGGAACTTTTTTTTATATTAAAGAAAATACTATGCGGTCTCAGTAACTGTGCTGCTATAGTAAACTCACTGGACACGAAGTCTACTGTGTTGCTACAGTATATCCTCCGTGGACATATTATAGAAAACGTATTACTGCGGATCAGGGCCGTGCCATCAGATTTATAGACCCTGTTCGAAGCTCTAAGTGAGGCCTCAATCAAAGTTCCAAATATAGCTAAAATAATATAAATACTGTATAGCAAATATGATGTATCAAGAATAACAAGCAGTTCTAGACTAGTAGAATTTCATATGAAGGATTTAATTAATACAATACAGATGGAATTGAAAAAACAAACAATACCTTCAGTCCTGTAGAGGCCTCCGCCTAGACCTCTTCCTGGTTCCTATCGTTGGTGCCTGCTTCACTGCTAACTGCTTCCTAGATGAATTGACGAGTGACGATCGTCGGCTGGAGACGGGAGATGAGATGATCAGATGAACACGAAGCGTCGCGCCGTCGCCACGCACGCGAAGCCGCCGCAAGGGCTGCGGACTCGAACTAGCGTTCTGCTGCTCTGTCCTTACTAGAATACATAGGGTCTTCTACTATTAGGCTTTTTTTTAGGCCCTGTAAATTTAGGGGCCCTGTACGGACGCACAGGCTGCACACCCTCGTGCATGGCCCTGCTGCGGATGCCCTAAGATGACACGACGAGCCGTGAAAGCTAGCATGCTCCGTGTCTGGGAGCTAGGGTTCGAGTGAAAGCCGTGTCAATCCGAGATTCTTTCGTCATCCGCGGCAGCGTCATTCTCGCCGACGACCTGATGACGCATTGACGCCCCTTGAGAAGAAAAACAAGACCTATGCAAAAAGAGGTCTAGTTAGTTTAAGCAACTAAAAACTAGCGTCTCCACCAAGGAGCGGTGATATGGTATACTATGACGACGTGAGGTGTTCGGTCATGCCCCGCCTATAATTTGCTGGACTGGAGTGGTTTATACACAACACGTACGTACATCGCCGTCTGCCGTAAGCACAAGAGCAAAAGATCTGCTGCACTTACGAACGGAGCTGTCACGTCCGGGCTGAAGGCCATCGTCCCCGCTGCAGACCGACAACGAGAGTGCGCGCCAAAAGTCACCGGCCGAGGAGCCTGGCGCGCGTCAGTAGCCGTTTAGCCGGGCAGAACATGCCAATCTTGTGCGCCAAACAAATAGACTTTTTCTGATAAGCATGCCAATCTTGTGCGCCAAACAAATAGACTTTTTCTGATAAGGACCAAACAAATAGACTTGATTCCCCCTTGTAAGATTTAGGGCCTGTTTAGTTGGGAATTTTTTTTGTTCGGCTACTATAGCACTTTTCGTTTTATTTGGCAATTTGTGTCCAATCATGGACTAATTAGGCTCAAAAGATTTGTCTCGTAATTTACAACTAAACTGTGTAATTAGTTTTTTCTTTCGTCTACATTTAGTACTCCATGCATATGTCGCAAGATTTGATGTGACAGGTACTATAACACTTTTTTGGTTCCTTTTTAGGAACTAAACAGGCTCTTAGCCACTTCGTAGTATAGTTGCTCCACCATTCACTAGTGCAGGACGCAGTCTCGGTTGAGAAACCCCCTCTAGTCTTAGTTTCCCAACTGGGACTGTTAATCTAGGACTAAAGGCCCACCCTCTAGTCCTAGGTCTGCTAACCGGGATTAAATGGGTGTCATTTAATCCCGGTTTGTTATTACTCTTTTGTTTTTTCTTTTCTTTTCTTTTGCAGTTTCTTTTCATTCAATTTGTTTTCATTTCAAATAATTTTCGTACACGTATTATATGCTATACTATTTTACGTTATCCATAAATAAGAACGAAACTAATCAAGTAAGAGCTTATATATTACAATAATTTAAAACAAGTTATTACAAACTAGATGTCCAGCTTAAAATATTCCATAATAGATGTCCAAGTACACCTTAAAATTCATGCAAATATAAGTAGCTAGAAATACCTTTGACTTTCTCGTATTCTCAACTCGGCGAAGTGTAGATCGCCGATGTGGTATCCACAAATGTCATTGACGTAATTCAAGGCATTAAATAGTGCACTCTCCCTTGCTTCAAAAGTACGAGCACAAGGTCTACTAATGACGGTTAGCGGTGACTGAGAAGTCGGTGGGTCAAATGATCCCCACTTAGCCGCAAGCAACTTTTCTTGAAATCCTGCCGTAGTGCGTTTGGCCATTCATCGGCATATTTCCAATCATAACTCAATGCATACATTATTTGGTTTAGAATGGCTTCAAAACTGTAATCTGCATAGGTTAAGTCATAGTCCTCAACCTATAATTAAGTGTTGGTAGAAAAAATGGATATGAGAACCAAAATTTCCAATAACAACAAATTTGGATACAAGCTATGAGTTCAACTTCGACTTGCCATATCATTCAGGTTGTTTTGAGCCATCTTTGCACAAAAGCCCGCAACATCATGATAAGAGCCCGCATCCATAGCTTGTATCGACACATAGGAATAAGTAGGCAGGGTGTACCCAATATTCGCAAGCTTATTTACACATGCTAGGATAGCATATTTTTGTGCAACAACCTTATCAGGTGCCTTTACTTTCACCTTCGAGATTTGTACAACACCTCTACCCTTCCTAGCGGCGATGGAAAAGCCAACTCGATATTGGATAAATCGACCATTATCTACCTCAAAGCTCTCAAGATCCACAACCTCAATCCCAAAATTCGAGAGTGTCTCTTTAAGTCAAATGATTGACTCAATTACCTACGGTACATTTAAAAAACACATATATACATATCAGAACAATATATTGTGTACAAGCGTAATTAAAACATATTGATTTATTGAAAACATATATTGTTGCTTACTATGCTAGAATAATTGAACGGTACATTCGGCAATACTGGATCGAATCCACGAATAATTGTATAGCCCCAACCTGGGACAATCGGTTTAGGGAGACATCTAGCTACCTCTTCTCACTAAAGTTAATATATCAAAATTCATATCACTGGAGTCAATATATGAATTCATACACCAAAATTCATATATATCACTGATGTCAAAAATTTTTATATACCAAAACATCAGGCACTAAAGTCTATGTATCAAAATTCACATCTGTAAACCCTATATATCAAAATTCATATATCTGGACCCTATATATACACACAATGCATGCATATCATATATATACAATATATAACACTAAAGTCAATATATCAAAATTCATATATATCACTGAAGTCAATTTCTTTCATATACCAAAATGCATATCACTAGAGTCTATATATCACTAGAGTCTATATATCAAAATTCATCAGAGCTGCGGCGAGGAGGACGACCAAGACGACGAGCAGGTGGAGCGGTTCTACGCGCTCCTCGCCAACATCTAGGCCCTGAGGGGCTTGTACAGCGCCGGGACCGAACCAGCAGCTTCCGGCCAGGGCAGCAGGAAGTGGGCGTGGGAGGCGGAGGCGGCGCCGTGGACGCCGGCGTTCCGGCTGGAGGACTTCGAGGAGGAGGTCAACCAGGGCTCGGCCGCGGCGGACGCGCGGTGCGCGGTGATGAACCAGGGCGCCAGTGGCGGCGTTGCGAGGCGGCCCGCTGCTGCGGCCGCTGCAGCCGACGACGACCACGAGGATGACGGGGTCGCGGAAGTAGCGCGGAGGGAGTAAGCTCGGTCGCCGCGTCGCAGCGCGTGGATGACCGGTGTTGACCGGCTACTACTTACTGAAGCCGAATTGAACATGTGATGTATGCTTGGAGGATTCTTATGCTAAACTTCCCTTCAGTAATGTGTCTATTTTTTTTTAACTCTGGTTTACTTACTGTTACTGAAGTAAGTACGTACTGTATCGATCGAAGGCATCATTTGCCGTAGCTCCAGCTCGAAAACCTCCGTCTCATATCTGAAGTTTACTCCCTTTATGAAATTTCCTAGAGTTATCTTAAGTCAAGTTTTAATCGCACAAAAAAAATCTGATGTCAAGTTTTGTAAAATTTGATTAAAATTTCTAAGATTTATGACACCAAATTAGTATTGTTAGATGCGCCATAAGCTATATCTGTACAACATATTTATCTAGTGTGACAAATATTTATATTTTTTTCTATAAATTATGATCAAACATTAAAAAAATTAACTTAGACAATTATAACGTTTCGGGTGATAACTTTTTGGTACTCTATTGTTATCTACAGCTCTAAAGAAAATTACTCAAATGTAACTATAGTTCTGTATTTTTTTTAAAAAAAATTACAGAGCTAGAAACACCTATTACTGCAACTTATTTTGTTCTTACTAGAGCTATGCCAAATAAAGTCTAATTAAGTATTAGACCTCTCTGGGTTCGATGCCACTACTCAACCATGATTCGCTGAAATTTGGCTGCTGCTGATGCTAATGCTAATGCTGATTTGTTGTTAAAAAAATATTGATCCTTTGCTAAAAAAAACTTATTTTGTTTATCGTTGTACTAATATGCCACTACCTTGCTCCCTCAAATAAGTACAATGTCACTCTCTTCGGCATTTTCTGCAGCTGCTAGTGCGCTTTTGCTGCAGCTCCACAGCTGGCCGCATTATTGTACTTGTTGCTAGCACAAGTGCAGTTGCAGCTGCAGCAAGCTTATTCCAATTAGGTTGAATATATATACTAAATTTTCTTTTATGATGTCTTAGATCAATGTCTGCCCCCCGCCCCCCCCCCCCCCCCCCCCCCCCTTCAAGGTTCTGAAATACAAAAGGAAGTTGTTAATGATATTTAGGAAAAAATTATATTTTGTCCTTGAACTATTGTTGAGTCCGGACTTAGTAGTTCACAAGCTCAAAAAAACTGAAAACTTCATCTCACCTCGCCTATACACCCGAAAAACATCAACACTGAGGCTCAATAAATTTGAAAGATAGATGATTTTAGTTGATGTGGTGCATATGTAGCAGCGTGGTTCACTTGTAAGTCATACACCTCACCTCATCTTTTCCTTCTTCCCCTCTCTCATCAGAACATCACGTACCCCTTTCACTTACCAGAGACCCAACGACATCAACAAAAGAAAAAAGAATTCTAGCAATGTTAATGCCTTAACAACCACTGACTAGCAAACCATTTTAGTGCTTCACACACAACAAGCAATACAAAGAGGACCGGCGGAGTAATATGTTATGAGTCAACACTCAACAGATTGGAAGGTACAATGATCTGTTTTTTTCAACCTCAAATAATTAAACATGGTCGAAGAAGGGAACACAAAAAAGAGCCACGAAGACCACGACTTAGCCATCCAAATTAACCCTAAGAAAGCATAAGTAGAAAATGAAGGCGAGTTTAGAGTTTGATCCCCAATTCAATGTTTGGCAACAAAACTTGCTACTGGATGTGAAGTTAAGCTTCAGCTACTATGTCGGTGTAAAGTTAACAAACACATGTGGCACGTTTGTTGTCCTGCAAACGTGGAGTAAAGGTAGTCCACAAAACCTGTAACAACGTGGGAGCCAGTCCGCCGTATTTGGAGTTGGATTGGATGGATGGATGGAGTCACATTAGGAATATAGTAATAATTATTATGTTTTTGTGTGCAAATTAAATCCGTTCCTTGTTGCTTAGCACTAACTTGAATCAAACAAAGTTCACTGGCGGATGGGACCCCACCCGTACCCAGATGCTTTGCTTTGGGTATAAGGCAGCTATCACTCCGAGTGGTTCTAGTTCAAATAAAGTAATCCACATAAACTAAGGAATATTAAAACTACTATTCACACCATGTAAACTATCACTATTTATGATTTACAAAGAAACTTTTTTCTTTCATCATGCCTCACCTTTATTTCTCTTCCCTCTTCTTTTTTAGCATGAACCATCTTCTCTCCCAAATATATATATAGCTTCTGCAAATTACTATAATAAGTATAAAACACAATCCTATATGGTGCTGGGCTGCAGACTAAAAAGCAGCGTTGGGAAAGGCCAGGTGGCACGCCGACAGCTGGGCTCTGCCCTGGCCGTGGCCGGCCGACCGGCGAGGACGCCTGCAGCTTTGCTGCATGCGCATAGTACCGCTACCGCTGCTGCAAGCCTGCAACACCACGCCGGCCGGATGGAGTCCCTGGTGGGCTTATGCCTGGTTTACATTTCAGAATTCACCTCCAAATTCCACTATAAAAAAAAAGATTCCTCATCACATCAAAATACCGGCATATATATGGAGTACTAAATGTAGATGAAATCAAAAACTAATTGCACAGTTTTGTTGTACTTTGCGAGACGAACATTTTGAGCCTAATTAATTAAGATTTGGACAATTATTACAAAAAACAAAAGTGCTATCGTGCTCGGGGTGACACTATACAGAATCGGCCACCCGAGTTGGTCATCTAAACAAGGCCTTAGCAGTACGTCATCTGGGGCCTCCCGCTGTGACATCAACTTCGTGGCGTCAGCACCGGCTGGAGAAAGAAAAAAAAAGGTGGACGACGACGACGGGACGAGACGATATTATATTCTCCTCCTTTTGTGTTCCACACACGACACAAGTTGTTGGAGTTTGTTTTGTCGTTGGCGCTTGCGTCATCCGTCGGGCTGTCGCTGACGGAACCATCGAGGGCGGCGCCTGTGGGCCGTGGGCCGTGGCCGCGGATGGAGCTAGCCTAGCCGTGGTTTCGGCCGTCCACACCCGAGGGCGGAGGGCCGGCCGATCGCCGTCGCTATCGCGGCATTGCTGGCGCTCCAGTACTTGCTTAGCCGGCCCATTGATGCTGTCAGGGTCAAGGTTTAATTTTGCTGTGTTGTGTTGAGACCAGTCCACGCCGCAGTGCTGCTGAGTGATCGATCACCAAATACAATTTCGATTTGATACCGTCGCTGCCTGTGGGCGCTCCACTGCAGATATACGTACTCATCATCATCATAATGCTCTTCTTCATCCCTTGTCTGCTGTGACTTGAGTGGAATCACATCACGCTCCTTATAAATCATCCATCCTCTGCAGCTAGCAGGCACGCCCTCCTCTCTGGCTGCTACACTCTGCACAACGCACACGTACGGCATTGTTGTTTCTCTAGAATCAACCAACCTACGAGTAGAGTAGTGACCGTCCTCCTGAATCCTCATGGACGGCAACGGAAAGAAACCATGCGGCGGAAACAAGGCTGCACGACCCGCGCCAGCCACCGATGCCACGCAGCAGCAGCCGGCGGCGCAGGCTGCCGTGCTGGAGACGCCGGCCTTATCCGACGACGCCGCCGCGGCCCAGCAGGTCGATGATGATCAGCCCGACGTGGCGTCAGTGGACGAGAGCCGCGGTGGGGGCGGCGCCGAGGAGGAGGAGGAGGACAAGCGCGACGACGACGAGCAGGTGGAGAGGTTCTACGCACTGCTGGCCAACATCCGGGCAATGAGGGGCCTGGCGCCGCACAACATGGCGTCCTCCTCCTCCTGCGGCGGCCGCGGCGACAACGACGACACCGACACAGACACCGCCGGCGCCGGGGACTCTACGAGGAACAAGTGGCTGCGGCGGAGCGCGGAGCCGCCGTGGAGGCCGGCGTTCAGGATGGAGGACTTCGAGGAGCCGCCTCCTCCAACGGCGGCGTCGTGCAAGATGAGTACGAAGCGGACGAGGGGCACGGGCCACGGCCCACGATGACCACTGCGGGCACGGCGAGAGCAGCGGAGGATCAGCGCGTCCGCCAGTCGCCGTCGTCGTCGTCGATGCCGCACGCGGTGGTACGGTTCCAACAGTCCGACAGCAGCAGGAGCTGCAGCAGAGATTGACCGTTCTTCCGTCCGGTTTCGGTGTCCGAGCTTTCTTTTTTTTTTTTCCTTTCTTTCTTGCCGTTGCTGCGTGTTGTACAAAACGTGGGCACAGTCGCAGTCGTCGCACCATTCACAGCTCAGCTGGCGTGTGAAAAACCAAGCGAAATTGGGAGGTGCTTTCGGGTGTGTTCACTTCCCACGTAAATCCAAAATATTTCCTCTTTTATTCATCACATCGAATCTTTAAACGTATACATGGAGCATTAAATGTAGGTAAAAAAGATAACTAATTGTATAATTTATACGAATCTTTTAAGCCTAGTTAGTCTATGATTGAACAAATTTTGTCAAATACAACGAAAGATGCTATAATAATTTTTCATCAACTTTTCACCGACTGAACACACCGACAGGTTCTCATCTTTTGGTTGCTGGTACTGTGCCAGTGTGCCTTGCTAGTCGCAGCCAAGTGAAGGCAAGCCACCGACACGGCGACTCCGGAGCCGTGACCACGAAGAGGCACCGGTAACCATGTCGGTGGGGTTCACGGCCGGTGCAGCACAATAATAATTTCTTCATGTCATGTGTCATGTGCGTCATCTTTTCAGTTGTTCCGCGCTACTAAATAAACTTCGAATCTGTCACGAGAAAAGCCATAGTACTCAGTTGTCATCCTTTGATACTTTCTTTTACTTTTTTTCATTGGATTCTCTGTTGTTATTTTTTTATGTCAGCTGCAAGCACCAAAGTAAAGAGACCATACGTATACTTTGCTGCCTAGAATCGTATACCATGCGTAAAATGAATGTTACTGTTCATTAATACTATTCCCTCATCCAAAGAAGAATTAAAGCCCATATGGCTTACAAAAGTACCAATTTTCTTAGCTATACGAGAGCATCTCTAAGGTGTCCCCACCGGGAAGAAATCGCTAGCCTACACCAAATTCTGTTGGCCGAAAACGGACACCAAATTCTATTGGCCGAAAACAAAACCGAGCACAGCGCTAGTGAGAGGGAAATTGCCTGTCTCGCATGTCTTTGGAGAAGCTCTCTCTCATAGCAGGTTCTCCGCCACGTCTGATGTTCTTTTTTTATTATTTTCAGAGGCTACGTCACTGACGATTTCTTTATCATAGTTGGAGACACCGTAAGAGTCGGCCTCATTGCTCTAGGCGACGATGATTCCAGTGCAGATCATCGCCCCATAAAAAGGTAAAACCCTCTTAGCTGCACTCTTCTTTTCCCTACCAAACTTGAACCTTATTTGTCTACCTTTAGTTGTCATTGGCCAGTCACACCTCTGCCCTTGGCTATGCCCCAGGCATCGCTAGCCACTTAGAATACTCATTAATTTACCGAGTGTTTTTAGAACTTTAGAGATATTCTAAGACTTCTGTGTTACCTGCCCATGCATCCCTTTTATAGCAAAACAAACAAATTCATAACAAAATCACTTCACAAATTCAGGAAATGTAAAAGCAAGGCATTACAATTCCATAGAAAGTTATGGGCCTTTGTTGTTTGTAGCAAAATTGTAATGCATTAAGTGGACATGTGATAACTCAACAACAACTCCAAATTTGACCGAGGTGGTCTAAAAGCCTAAAATGTGGCACATTAACCATAATTCATTGAGATTGTGTTTGTGGTGAAGAGTGCTAAGTTCATTTGATGAGTTAGTTTCTCAATAAAAATTATTTAGAAGTGAGTTTTTTTATTCCTTTTAGTTATTGGGTCAAGGTACTATTTTCCTGTCAATGAAAGCATGGGTCACCATCTGACCTTTTAGAAAATCTTTCTTAGGTTATCTGTTAATCTATTTATTTGAATAGACCAAAAGGAGATATCGGAAATACATTGATATCTTTTGCTCAAAAGTATAGTGTTAGCATTCTACCATGAATGTGTAATGCATGTGGTGTCTAGTGTTGTCATTTGTGGGAATGACAATGTACTTTAATTAATACTAGGAAGCTCTGCTCCAGAGTCTTTATTTCAACAATGTACTTTAATTGTTATTGTGTTGACGTTATGAGACTTTTTGGTTGTTACCAAAGATTTTTTGTAGCAAATGTTGTTAAAAGTTGCCATTGTGAGAATTAGTTATCTGTATTTGGCAACCCATAGGTTAGAGGAAAAGGTTATAGGAATGAACCTAACGAGGTTTCAGACAACAACGGGTCCAAACAGATATACAGTCAAGTTTTGTTGACAGACTAATGTTAGCTAGATCTAGGTCTGTTTGGATAAGTTAGAACTAAAGTTTAGTTAGGTGGTGTTTAGATACCTACTAAACTTTAAGTGAGTCATATTTGATAGAATGTACCCACCCTTTGTGCATGGGAGAGAGGAGAAAGAAAGAGGTAGCTGAGAGGTCATTTACATCTTTTTGTGTTTTGTACCACCTTTTAGTCTGGTTTATCTCACCTTTGCCATGTAAACTAACAACCAGTTAAAGTTGAACTTAAGTTTAGTCTACCTTTGTGAACTGATCAAAGATCAGTTAGTTGGGTTTCTTGTGGTGGAACATGTCCATCCGGGGTCAAGTTCTCGATTTGGTACGACTGCTCGTATTTTCCTGGATTTATTCCAGGATTTAACGGCGCTATGATTTTAGTGGTAGGTGATGTCCCCGTCAACAGCTAGGCACCTGTGGTGACTTCATGAATCTCAAGATCTACTGGCTCAGTCCTTCGGAGGTGCTCATAGGGATAAGGTTTGCCTTCGAAGATGCTCGTAGGGGTAAGGTTTGCGTACGTGTGTTCATAAGGGTGAATGTGCGTGCGTGTGTGGGTGTCTACGTTGTACTCCCTCCATCCCCAAATGAATGCAATTCTAGAATAGTGTCATGTTTTAGTACATCAAGTTTGATCAATTACAGATAAAAAAACATAAATATTTATAATATCAAATAGATTAATTACAAAATGTCTTTTTATAAAAATTTAATTTAGAGTTATAAATGTGAATATTATTTAATCGAAACTTATCAAACGTGAAGCATTTTAACTGGCACACAATCCATAGTTGCATTCTTTCGAGGACAGAGGTAGTATCGTGTAATTCTCAAAAAAAAAAGTTTAGTCTACCTTTTAATCCCGCCTATTTAAGACTAAAGTTTATGTAACTATCAATTCGTTCATAGTATCCAAACAGGCCTCTAATCAAAACGCTATACACTTTGGTAGTACTCCATAATGCAAATATTGTTATGGAACCAAACAAATTCTTTATTATTATTATTCTATCTTTTCTAAAAAAACGATATACAAGACGTTTTGATTTTTTTAGGTACATAATTTTTCCTATACACTTAGGCATACATGATTTTAGATACATAGTAAAAGTAATATATCTATAAAAATATAAAACCATCTTATAATTTTGAACGGAGAGAGTTCGTGACAAATAAAGATACAAGTGTGGCATAATTTTTGCTAATAAATAAATAATGCGTTGTCGTCTTGCTTGCAAAGCAAAACATGTGAGTTCTGCAATTTCAATGCCATCGTAGCAGACTAGGGCCTTGTTTAGATTGAAAGTTTTTTCAACTTGATGAATAGTACCATTTTCGTCTTATTTAATAAATATTGTCCAATCGTGAACCAACTAGGCTTAAAAGATTCATCTCGTGATTTCTAACTAAACTGTGTAATTAGTTATTTTTTTTACCTATATTTAATACTCTATGCAAGCGGCTAAAAATTAATGTGATGGAGAGAAAGTGAAAAAACTTAGAATTTTGAGGGGAACGCCTAGCAGCAATGGATGCTGTCGACTCCTGCCCCGGTGATAGGCTGATAGCAGACTTCGGCTTCAACGCTAAGGCCACCGTGACGCTTTCGGCGCAAGCGCCTGGAGACGCGTGAGTGTGACCGGACCTACCACGAATCATGGAGATGGAGCCCGGGCCCGGGGGTTTCCTGAATCCTGATTGACCGGCGTCGTGCGAAGGTCGTCACTGATGAATCTGGCGATGACGTCACAGCCAATTCGTCACCAGAAGTAAGGAAGCACGATGGCATATTCTCTTCTGCCTTCTCTTCGTCGAGGTTTCTCTATGGTTGCGAGCAGACCAGCCTGTCGTGGCGATCTGCGATGGCCAATACCACTACTGGGACTGGGAAATGGACGACCCCAGGGAACTTTCGTTACAACGGATTAGTAATAATTGTTGGTATAACTAGAAGATACTCTGCATGCCGTTGCGAAACTTTCTTAGAAATAAAAAAAATCTTGCATATATGAATTAAACCTATATATTCTTACATTCATTCTTACCAAAATTAGAGAAGACAAGGAAAGAATCCTATAAAAATTTAGCAGAACTAGATTGAATTATAAGACGATGGAATGGCAAAACAAATAGCAATATATAAATGCCTCTATATTTCTTAAATGCTGAAATTAAATTATGTTCGGTGACATGCATACAGACTTACCGAGCGTCCCCCAACCCGACGGGCTCTCAGCCGCCGCCGACGCACCCCACCTCCTCCTCCCACCCCACCTTTCCCTCCCCCTCCCTCTCCCCTTCCCCTCCCCTGCTCACCACGAATGACAACACAGGAACTGTCGCTAGTTCCGGGCCACACGCGCCTCCACAGGAGCCGAACCTGACCACGTGTCACCGCTGTCAGGTCTTGCCGCTACGGTCCCTGCCGACCTACAGCCCGACGGATCTGGCGGCCCGCCGGCGGCAGGCGCCAGATCTAGTCGCCCATAGGCAGCAGGCGCTAGGAACCCCACCCCCAAGCCAACGCAGCAGGTTGCGGCCTCCACCGGCGCTGCGGAGTGCGCGGCGTAGCCACCCGCATCACCCATCAGCGCTCCACCACCTACTGCCTCCCCGCTCGCGCCCACGCCACCTATGCCGTCGGGGCCGGATGACGCCACCATCATCGCGGTCGCCGGAGCCGGAGCTGGGGCAAGCCTTGCCCCCGCCGCCGCTGACGTCCTCATCTTGCCGGCTGGGGCCAAGTCGAGGGCTTTGTGGCCCGCCGCAGCGTCGCCGACCGCCCCCAGCTCTCTCTCACCGGCCGCAGCACCATTCTTCCCAGGATGCTCCTCAGGAGGGCGCACGAAGCACAGTCGGTGGGCGGACGACGGCGGCGAGGAGACCGAAGATGACCCTTCCGCAAGCTATCTGGAGGCCGCTCGTCGTCCGTCAAAGTCGGCCATTGCGTCTCCCGTGCGCGCCCAGACTTGTTCGATCGTGGTTACAGGGCGCGGCGGAAAGGACACTGGACAAGAGCCTTCACGAAGGCGGAGGAAGCGTAGCCGGCCACGCCATCAGCTGGTACACGACCTGCTTGCTCGACCAATGGATGGTCGTGTCACCCGCCAACGCCTTGGCGCCCGTAGGCGAGTCTCTGCCCCTAATGCCGATAGGTGGTGGGAGATCCTACCCTGGCAGGAGACGGGACCTACGACCACCTCGGGTGAGCCTCGCCGTGGCCCAAGTCAGCGCACCCAGGCTCGAAAGATCCCTGCATAGCTCCGTGATAGATGTTTCAACTGCCTCTCCTACTCGCACCGAGTAGCGACTTGTCAGTTGCCATGGCGTTGCCTGTGCTGCCACGGATTCCGCCACCTCGCCAGGGACTTCAAGCGGTCCAAATTGACCGCGAAGGGTGGTTGGCTGCCCCGGCACTCAGCTTGTGGCAACAAACCACTGGCCTCCTAGCAGGCTCCCCTCGGCAGTCCACCGACCTCATATGGGATCGCGCAGGGGGCCGTGGGATGCACCAACAACAGCTGTCGACACTGGCGACGACGCAGGCGGCGCCGGGGTGAGTTGGCGATGGACATCAGCACGGGCGCGCCTGTCGACTACGTCGACAACACCGCTACTTCGACTGTCGCACGCTGCTTCCTTGAGCTAGATCTACTAGTGGTGGCGGTGTGCGAGGGCACAGGGCCTCCAGCTTGGGTCGCCTCCGTTGACCCGATGCTGGATGAGCTTGTCGCCTCGCTCGTCACGAGCCGACTAGCGGTCACACCATCGCCTGAGTGCCCGCCAGCTACGGCATCAGCCTCTCCGGAGGTTCAAGCTTCGTTGGTGGTTACGACGGACTCGCCTCCGTTGTTGCCCGTGCAGGCCACGCCGCCACCCTCGGCGGTGGTCACCCATCTGGAGGATGAGGCCCCGGCGGGGCAGACGTCGTCCCAGCAGGCACCACCACCAGCGACCAAACCCCCGGTGACACAGGTCACACCAAGGCGGCTAGTGTTCGATGCCGCCTCGACCGTTGATGCGCCCACAGTGGGCGGAGAGGGCTACCCACCAGGCTTCGGTCCCGTTGACCTCTCGGTGGATGCTGATCTTGATAGTACACCGCCGGTGGATGGTCACCAGATCGTGGACAACGACGACTCCTTCAAGCGCCGCCTCGACAACTTCACAAAGAAAGTGGTGTGCAAGAGGGACTCCCCGCTGATTCGTCAGCCGCCCAAGCAGCCGCCTGCGAAGGCGGTGCTGCCGTGGCGGAGCAAGCAGTTGGTGGCCCAAAGCCTCTCTCGAGTACCTGTTTCCAAGAGAGGTGAGGTCCTAATCATGCAGCTTATGGGCTACACCAAGAGTCCATCAGCGCCATTCACGTCAGAACTGGAGACCTTTTACAGGATCTTCGATGGGAACCTGATTGTGTCCAACGCCGAAGCACTAGACGGGCTCTTCGTAGACAACCAAAAGGGTTAGTCCAGGCAGCCGTGAGGACGCAAGGCGACCTCCTAGGTTGCACCACGGAGTCAGTATTGGTTGTTTTTCATTTATGTAATATCGAAATGTGAGTTCTCTTGCTAGGATGGTCTAGCTATGGCTGTTTTGTCGACCTCCTTTGGCACTCGATAGATGCGCGTTGTTTGTAAGTTTAAACTCTTCTTCTTAATACAATGATACGCAAATCTTTTGCGTATTCGAGAAAAAAAATTATGCTTAGTGGAGTGTTGGGCATTCTTAACGTCATTACCAAAAGTAGACTTAGTTTTCTAATTCTAATAACGGCGCCAAAAATGCCGAACCTATCCCTCATGCCACTTAAGCCAAGTTGTCATCCCCAGCATGACATGAGAGACGCGGTATTGAAATATGCAACTGCTCTTCTAAATAAATAATAAATAAGATCTGCAAGTGCACAGATTAATACCGATGTAGCATTTTAACCGGGAAGTATTCCAGGTATCGTTATTTATATTTTTACCACTGGGAAGGGATTACTAACATCAATGTTGATTATGGAATGGAATATAAGAATGAGTATCAATCATTGCATGTATAAGTGAGAGCATTCATCTATCTCTTGCATACAGGGGTAAGTGTCACATAAAATATAGATAAAGTATGAATGGTGACAAAGATAATTAATCTGATCAGCTAGCCACATATAATAATGATAAGCACCTCAACAGATATTCTAGCAAGTCATTAGCATGGTATTAGGACGAACTACAAGGTTATTTCCTAAGTTATTCTTAACTATAAAGTCTAGCATATCATAGTTAGTGCAAGTACACTTGGCAATCATTGCGAGAAAGGACTACGCCCATGCATAGTGATATTATCAAGGAAGATGAGAAACATAGCAATCACTCCCCCGTAATAATGTTGCTCTGCCTGCCTTACACACGGGAGGGGGACTATATAAGAACCAACGAAGCTGTCACCATCGCGGACCACCCTACGATCCGGCATATAAGGTGCAATCGCAGATAAATATGGTCTAAGCACCATGCCTACACAATATTTATCATTTACCCATGGATCCGATGGATAAACGCTATACGATCCTAAACATGTATATAATTCCAATCTAACTAAGCCAAGCCTATAACTACGATAAACTAAGAACAATATAATCGCAAACATAAACAAGTAGAGCATAGTCATAATCAATATATTGAAATAGAGCAAAGTTGTATTCATAATATTGAAGAACAAAGATGAACAATGAAGAACAGTAAAGGAATTACCAAGAATCCTCTTGACAGATCCGGAAACCAATCGAAGATTGACTCCTTCTAGTTCTAATCCTATGTAGCTATGCTATACTAGAGATCTAGTTGATGTGGTGGCTCTAGGGCTTGATCAGAGACTCTCCTCCTGAGATTAGGGTTTGAAGAATGAGAATGAGGGAGTGCCTCCTCCAGGGGCCAGGGGTCCTGCTTATATAGCCCCCTCAAGTGAACGTGGGCCGTCGGATCAAACCGACATTAATCACACCGTTTTCCTTGATCCCTTAGGTCGGTGGAGCATAATCCGCGAGACGGAGCCTGATTGGCTCTCAGGCCAGGGCGGGCGCCCTAGGGAGCAGGGCGGGCGCCCTGCCTCCGGGCCCGTTCGGCCTCCCGTTCGATCTCGTGGCTTCTGGAGTCTTCTAGATGATAGAAAATCGGTGAACACGTTATTATCTCTATGTAAACCCGACGTGTGGGCCTTTCCTCCGTATTTTCTGATAACCCCCTGCAGAAACAGACAAACACCAAAACTCGTGGAATTCTGTCAGATAAAACCCTAAGTCTAGGTGTTGGTTGCATTTGGATCCTTTTCTTTATTTATTTGATAACTATATTTGGTACTTAAGGACCGTCAACAAACTCCCCCAAGTTTACCTCTTGCTCGTCCCTAAGCAATGATAGACTCATTATGGATCGGAAGTTGCTGCAACGCCTTTGAACGTTGACGGCACATATGCTTTCAAATAAGGTCTCATCCCTAAGTTAGAGTAAACTATCAAGACTTAAAACTTACTCATTTTACCTTTCACCATGGGGCTTGCAACCGTCACCTGCATCTTGAGTGGTTAAAAGATAGAACGGTCTAGTCAAACGCCATGTCTCTTATTCTTGATCAGCTATAGCTCTGGAGTTTTTGCAAATTTTTCAAATAAAACTCAGAGATTCCTTGTATGACTCTCTCGGGTCTCTCTTTTGTGGTATTTCTGGATCTTTACCAAGGCAGTAATGGTATATGCCTTCTCTCTCAAAGTATGTGGTATTTATGGTATAAGGTGTAGTGACATTGCCTTCTCTCTCACCCTACTCTAATAAGGCTTTGATATCTGGAGCTCATAGGTGGGAGATACAGTATACATACTCAAAGAACATTTATTGCATAGTCAAACCATGGATCTAGAGAAACAAGTCAATAAGTCAAATCAAGATGTGCATGTGTGGTGAATGGTGATAACAAAAGTCTAATGCTCTTTTTGAGGGAATACATACGTTTCTTGCTTTTTAAAACTTTTGAGGGGAATGAGATGCTCTATTTTTTTTCTTTTTTTTTCTCTCAGGTGGGTATCTTGTACCCCTAATTCTACTGTCGGACACTTGCCCATTTTTACATCTCGTCTCACTTTTTCTTTCTTCGAGGTTCCGAGCACTTGCTCCTTTTTATTTCCTCGTTTTTATTTTTTTAGAGCAATCTCCCTCTTTTGAAAATATAGCAAGTGGTAGTTGATAAAATAACTCGAGCATTAGCTTCACAGGGAATAACAGGAATGGGATAATGTTTTTGGCTATTCTCTCCCGGGTTAGGAGTAGAATAATTTTGGGTGAATCTGGAGATGGAAATGAGTGGATATATGTGGATGCGTACTTCCGGAGTAGAAGCTGCATGTATGAGTGAACGTGCAAGTGAATCTTGATTTTAACCACATGACAAGCTCCTAAGGGTCTACACAGCTTGACCACACTCAATACCCATAAGCAGTAAGTTGTAAAAGTGCGGCTCTTAATCTAACAAGCATGTATATATGGCTGTGGTAGGAATTTAAACTCTCATCATACAGGAACTCATCATGCAACATTTTAAAGATTTTTAAAGATAAAATTCTCCAGAATTCTAGCATCTCTAGGAATAGATAAACAATAGCTCAACCTTCCCATATCATATCCGTTAACAACTTAGACTTCAGATCAAGTTCTCTTCCCACTAGTTCAGGTTTAGAGCCAGTTTTAAATTATAACAGTTATGTCTAAACTAGAGAGAGAACAAATTTGAAAATTAGGCAGAGCAACTATTCATCATATCCATGCTAGAGTTTTATTTTCAAGATTCAGTTTAGCATAGCTACTTTATTTATTTATTAAACTAAGCAAATATATATAAACACAAAATATTTATTTGGGTTTTCATGATTATGCATCTTTTTATAGGTATAACTGTAGATAAAAATACTTATCGGGATAAATGGAGGTGCTCTCCCCCAAGCTGGATCTTGACGTAATTTCTTCTGATGTAGCTAGCAGGTGCAGAGGTGTATTTGAGTGTCGGCAGTACCCTGACAGCGATTAGGATGTCCTCCATCTGCTAGTCTTCCTGAATTCTGTGGAGCTCAAATAGACAACAAAGCTTCGTGGAACTTGATTAAGCGTTAGCATAAATATCTAGCCTTTATCATATTTGAGCTTCCTTGGTAAATGTCACTCTCTATTTTTATTTTCATTTTTATAGAACAGAAAAAATATATATTATTATTATTTTTTATGCCACCACAGTGAATGTACTTATGGGTTTTATGCCACTCGCATACTAACATGGGGCTTACTGTTTTCAACATTTTTTTAAGACAAAATGAACATGATTAACTGAGCAATAATTAAAGGAAAAATGATAACTACCAAGTTTTCCTCTTGGCACGGCGTTCGGTGTTGTTAAGTCCTCCGAACAGGACTTCTTTTCTTCTTAGTTGTCCTGGGATTTGGGTGGCGTAGACGGTGGTTCCGGCAGCGCCTCCTCTTCTTGTGTAACTGTCTTCGCCTTCCATACCCGACTTGGTGCTTCGGTCTCCTGTTGTGTATCCTCGGGTCTTATGACCTCTCCTTCATAGTCTGCCCATACGTCCTTGATGGTTTGCCTCCTTTGGTTACGGTTACGTCGCCTTCTTCTTGTCCTGACCTGTTTAGAATCTTCAACTATATAGTTAGGGTCATTAAAGTAGCGGCGTACCTTCTCAGAGGGGAAATGCATATGGACTTCTCCGGTTCCAATGTAGATGATTGCTTTGACGGTGCCTAGGAACGGTCTTCCTAGGATGATGGGTGGATCGTACTCGTCGTCTCCCATGTCAATGACCTGAAAGTCTGTATGGACAAAATGATCGTTAATTTTAACAGGGACATCGGTTACTATACCTTCGACCTTTCGGGATGTCTGATCTGCCATCTGGAGCTGAGTGTATGTTGGTTTTAAGGGCATGGTTCCGTACAAGAGCTGATAGGTGACTGTGGCCATTATGTTGACGCCTGATCCAGTGTCGCAGAGCGCCTTCTGAAAGGAGTATCCATTGATTGAGCACTCAATGCTTGGCATACCTGGGTCGTCCTTCTTGTTTAGGAAGGGCGACTTGAGTCGACCATCTTGACCTCCTTGAACTGCAGTGACCATCTTAGCTGATTCGGTCCATCCTTGGTTGTTCTTGTTCTGCTTGTTCCTCCTGTTGGTCCTCTTCCTTGGTTCATGTTGGGGTTGCTCTGGGATTTGTGTAATCTTGTTCTTGAAGGAAAACGTCTCCTTCCTCCCCTTGATGTTGAAGTTGATCTTCGCAGCGCTGGCGTAGATAACAGCTCCCGAGGTGTTCAGGAATGGCCTTCCCAAAATAACTGGTGACCTCTCATCGGACCCGGTCTCTATCACCACGAAGTCAGCTGGAGCATACGAGGTACCAACTCGGACACACATGTTCTTTAATATTCCTTTAGGAAAGCTTAGTGTCCGATCTGCAAGCTGCAAACATATAGTTGTTTCTGATAAAGGATATGTAAAGAATTTTTCATAGAGTACCCTGGGCATAATGTTGACGCTGGAGCCAAAGTCACAGAGTGCTTCTGGGAAGTCCACCATGCCGATGGAGATCGGGATGACGGGGCGTCCTGGATCGCCTCTCTTGACTGGCAGAAGGTCATTATGTACTCCGACAGCGGGATTACTCCAATAGTTACCTGCATCAAACATGTCTACAAGATTTGCAGATTCTAATCCTTCCGGTTGTGATGGTATACCGGGGTTAGTAGCAGGAACAGCAGCAGCTATTAGATTTAACTGAGATTCAATCATTTTATTAAAGCTAATTTGATTTTTGATGGCAGTAGAGAAATTATCCATTCTATTATGTTTTCTAGTATTTTATCATTGGATGCCAATTTCTTAGACAAGTTATCCATTAGCTTTCCTTGATTAGACACTAACTCTCTCAGGGGTGGAAAATTATTATTGTTGTTGTAAGAGTTATTACCTTGATAATTACCTGAGTAGTTACCTGAGTAGTTAGGCCTCTGTTGATTCCAACCTTGATTTTGTTGAGGACGGTTGTAGTTTTTGTTGTTGTTGATGTACCTTGCATCCTCAAGCATCTCAGGGCAGTGATTGCCTGAGTGTCCAGTATCTCCACATTCCTCACAAGTCATGTGAGAGTCGTAGACGTTCATGACTTCTCTTTTGTCTCCAGCTTTGTCATCGAGCTTTTTCATGAGTAGGTCTAACTTTGCAGACAGCATGTCTACCTCCTTGAGCTGGTGCATACCTCCACCCTTCTTGCGTGTTTGGATCCTCTCTTCGTTCCAACCTTGGTTGGACGCCATCTTCTCCACAAGGGCTGTAGCTTGTGGTATGGTGAGTGATAGAAATGCGCCTCCGGCTGCAGCATCCATGGTCTCACAAGCACTAGTGATGAGCCCATGATAGAAAGTCTGCATAAGTAGCCAGCTCTCCATTCCATGATGGGGACATTCTAGGATGTAATCTTAAAAGCGCTCCCATGCTTCTGGAACGGATTCATCATGTTGTTGCTGAAAACTTGTAATCTTCCCACGGAGAGCATTGGTCTTGCCCATGGGAAAGAACTTAGCCAGAAAGTTCGTAGAGCAGAGTGCCCACGTAGTGTTCTTATCCTTCGTCGCATAGAACCACTGCTTCGCTCTCTCCAATAGTGAGAATGGGAAAAGGCGAAGTAGTATGGCGTCTCTGGGAACATCTAATATAGTGAATGTGCTGCAAATCTCCAGGAAGTGTTGGAGATGAGCACTTGCATCTTCGTGCGGCTTCCCACAAAACTGGTTGGCTTGTACCATGTTGATGAGCCCTGGCTTGAGCTCAAAGTTCTTGTCGATGTCCGCGGCAGGTCCAGTGCGGATGTTGTCCGTAGTGGGAGCTGAGAACTCGCGGATCGTCTTGTTCGCTATGGCTGCGAACTCTGTTGACAAATTCCGGATGAAACTTCGGCGGTCTTCTGAATTGGATGAAGTGTTGCGTCGAAGTGTTGACTTCTTGAGCTTGGCTCTTGCCTTTCTGATTAATGCTTCGGGGTTGTCAACAAAATTTTCTGGAAGATGTCCTCTATTCATACATCACCCTGCAAAACAATAAGAATAGAAAAATACAGGGGTAAATCTGTATGGGAGAATTGATGATCTCAATCACTTAATGATGCGAATGATGACTCAAATTCCGTATTCATTCCTTGTTAGTAAATCAACCTTCCCCGGCAACGGTGCCAAAAATGCTTGTTGGGCATTCTTAACGTCATTACCAAAAGTAGACTTAGTTTTCTAATTCTGATAACGGCGCCAAAAATACCGAACCTATCCCTCATGCCACTTAAGCCAAGTTGTCATCCCTAGCATGACATGAGAGACGCGGTATTGAAATATGCAACTGCTCTTCTAAATAAATAATAAATAAGATCTGTAAGCGCATAGATTAATACCGATGTAGCATTTTAACCGGGAAGTATTCCAGGTATTGTTATTTATATTTTTACCACTGGGAAGGGATTACTAACATCAATGTTGATTATGGAATGGAATATAGGAATGAGTATCAATCATTGCATGTATAAGTGAGAGCATTCATCTATCTCTTGCATACAGGGGTAAGTGTCACATAAAATATAGATAAAGTATGAATGGTGACAAAGATAATTAATCTGATCAGCTAGCCACATATAATAATGATAAGCACCTCAACAGATATTCTAGCAAGTCATTAGCATGGTATTAGGACGAACTACAAGGATATTTCCTAAGTTATTCTTAACTATAAAGTCTAGCATATCATAGTTAGTGCAAGTACACTTGGCAATCATTGCGAAAAAGGACTACGCCCATGCATAGTGATATTATCAAGGAAGATGAGAAACATAGCAATCACTCCCCCGCAATAATGTTGCTCTACCTGCCTTACACACGGGAGGGGACTATATAAGAACCAACGAAGCTGTCACCATCGCGGACCACCCCACGATCCGGCATATAAGGTGCAATCGCAGATAAATATGGTCTAAGCACCACGCCTACACAATATTTATCATTTACCCATGGATCCGATGGATAAACGCTATACGATCCTAAACATGTATATAATTCCAATCTAACTAAGCCAAGCGTATAACTACGATAAACTAAGAACAATATAATCGCAAACATAAACAAGTAGAGCATAGTCATAATCAATATATTGAAATAGAACAAAGTTGTATTCATAATATTGAAGAACAAAGATGAACAATGAAGAACAGTAAAGGAATTACCAAGAATCCTCTTGACAGATCCGGAAACCAATCGAAGATTGACTCCTTCTAGTTCTAATCCTATGTAGCTATGCTATACTAGAGATCTAGTTAATGTGGTGGCTCTAGGGCTTGATCAGAGACTCTCCTCCTGAGATTAGGGTTTGAAGAATGAGAATGAGGGAGTGCCTCCTCCAGGGGCCAGGGGTCCTGCTTATATAGCCCCCTCAAGTGAACGTGGGCCGTCGGATCAAACCGACATTAATCGCACGGTTTTCCTTGATCCCTTAGGTCGGTGGAGCATAATCCGCGAGACGGAGCCTGATTGGCTCTCAGGCCAGGGCGGGCGCCCTGCCTCCGGGCCCGTTCGGCCTCCCGTTCGATCTCGTGGCTTCTGGAGTCTTCTAGATGATAGAAAATCGGTGAACACGTTATTATCTCTATGTAAACCCGACGTGTGGGTCTTTCCTCCGTATTTTCTGATAACCCCCTGCAGAAACAGACAAACACCAAAACTCATGGAATTCTGTCAGATAAAACCCTAAGTCTAGGTGTTGGTTGTATTTGGATCCTTTTCTTTATTTATTTGATAACTATATTTGGTACTTAAGGACCGTCAATATGGAGATGGTGTGAACAGCTTGCATTAAGAGATTGAAAATTAGTTGGATGACATGGCTACTAGTGTGAGGTGATGTGGATGTTATGCATGTTAAGATAAAAATTGTAGTGGGGTTTAGCTTTATATATATATATATATATATACATATATATATATATATATATATATATATATATATATATATATATATATATATATATATATATATATATATATATATATATATACACCAAGAATGCAAGGAATATGTGCGCATAAATTGGACACAGAAGGGTAATAATAGTACTGACCACTACTATCTTGATTTGATCCAGCTGCTGGCTGCTGAAATAGGTATTCACTATTCAGTGTGTGTTGCTTTCAATAAATTCGACAGGATGGCACTCGATCCATTCCGTATTGCTCGTTGGCTCATTGGCTCCCGTCTTTAATGCGCGAGTCGCGTTCAATAATACGGAGGCCTGGTTTAGATCCCAAATTTGGATCTAAATTTTGTATAGTAAATGTCCTGTCACACTGTAGCGATTTTATTTTTATTTGGTAATAATTGTCTAAATATTGATTAATTAGGTTTAAAATATTTGTCTCGTAAAGTACAACAAAACTGTGCAATTAGTTTTTGATTTCATCTACATTTAGTACTCCATATATGTGCCGACATTTTGATGTGATGGAGAATCTTCTTTTTGCATAGTGAAATTTGGGGGTGAATTTGGGTATCTAAACAAGGCCGGAGTATATATCGCGGTGGTACCGTACCATTCTTATATTTGCACGAGTAGGGTGTGTTTAGTTGTTCCTGTAAAATTTTTTAAGTACAGTAACTTTTTTGTTTGTATTTGATAATTAGTGTTTAATCATGGACTAATTAGATTCTAGAGATTCGTCTTGTGATTTACAACCAAACTGTGTAATTAGTTATTTTTTATCTATATTTAATACTCCATATATGTGTGTAAAGATTCGATGTGACGGGAAATCTTGTAAAATTTTTAAAACTTTGAAGTAACTGAACACAGCCTAACGTATAACCAGATGGGATATGGACGGATATTCTTCACACTTGTATTTGTTTTCATTCCTTTTCAAATCATAGTTGGATATGGATACCGGACAAATATGACCAAATGTACAGCGGCGGAGCACGATGCCAAACAAATGTGCATGTATCAAATATATGGGCCTGTTTTGATGGTGAAAAAGTTTGTGTAAAGTTACTGTAGTATTTTCGTTGTTATTTGGCAAAATTTATCCGATCATAGACTAACTAGGCTCAAAAGATTCGTTTCGACATTTACAGACAAACTGTGCAATTAGTTATTTTTTTACCTACATTTAATGCTCCATGCATGCATCCAAAGATTCAATGTGACAGTTACTGTACAAACTTTTTTAGGCCTTTTTGGCAACTAAACAGGCTCATAGTAGAACAAGAAGCCAGATTCAGACAATGTCAGTCACATATAATTCTTCAGATATTGAGCAAAGGCAACAAATGTACATCACATGTTTTCAATTCTTCAAGACGTTTTAGTAAAACACTAAAAACTTATAAATTCTCTCGTATTAAAAACATGTTAGTCAAAAGGCTGAAATTATTAGAAAATTTTATATATTCTTTTGCAACAAAAGTCATTACTGGATATTTGTATTTTCTCAATTTATTGTGAGTTTATTAAAATGTTTTAGTGCAGTTTAAAAGACACGGGCCAGCGGCGGCCGCAAGCAACCCCTCCCTGGTGCTCGTCTGGAGCGGATGGGCCCCTCGGTGTCCTTGTCTGCTGGGGCGCGTGGGTTGTGGTGCTCCGTGTGTCCCTGCCGAGGTCTCACAATGATGTGGCGAGGGCATCTGGCTGCGGTGCTGCCCGGGTGACGTGCCGCCTGCCCGCCTCGCTGTCATGGTGGTTTCTTGGCGAAAATCTTGCTGGACTCCGCTGCCAATGTCGGCGGCGACGGCATCCTCGGCCGTCATGCTTCTCCGATCCTTGAAGGTGTCGTTGAAAAAACACTCCTCACTGGACCTGGCTGTCGGATCTGGGGTTGGGGTTCGCTCGTGTGTGGCTACACGGGTGGATTGGGCAGGGCCCCTTTGCAGTGGCGGTTCCTGGGTGAAAGCCATGTTCGGCCGCTAGCCGAAGCTGGCGGCGATGGCGCCCAAGGCATCATGTTCCTCCTTGGAGACATCACTGTAGGACCACTGCTCTGGTCTCGTGCCTTGGTCTTTGTGGCCTTCTGCCATTGCCCCACAAGTTCACCTCTATTCGTGGTCCTTCGAGAGTTGTCGGTCCATGTTGAAGCTCCTTGTTGTGCCTCTGCGTGTGCTTATCGTCCATCTTCGCAATGGTTGGTCCTACGTTTGGGTTGTCTTGACGGATGCTTTGCCGCCGTCGTTGAACTTTTGTGGCAGATGCTTTGCTGCTACCATATCTCTCTCAGCGGATACTCTCTTCCTGACGGATGCTTTGCTACCAGCGTCGCTTCAGTCTTCGCTGGTGCTTTGCTATCGAGATCATGCCCCTGTGGCGGATGCTTTACCGCCATGGTTGTTTGGGGCTCCCCACCGGTGGATGCTTTTCCACTTATGTTTGTGGATGTCTATGTCTGTCTCCTTTAGGTGGATGATTTGCCACCACAGGTTTAGTTTCTCTGTAGGCAACCATTGTGACGATGTCTTTAATTTTCTCAAGAGTCTGCTTGCTGAGTGCCATGGCTAAGGGTCTCCCCCTGCTTGTTCTTCATGTTCTTTGCGACTAATGGTAGTCCTTGGATTAGCGTTGACTCAACTTGTACTAAGACTTCTACTTCCTCTTAATAAATACGTGTCCCAAGGTCATGGTCTTGAAAAAACCTTAAAGAATTCTTTACACATTAGAGACATAGGCTCACAAACCCAAATTTAAAAGAGTATAATAATCTATACCCCTAATATTTAAAAGGAAAAATTTCTGCAACTTTTTTCGTTTCCACCCCCTCTTTTTCTATCTGCCCAGAGCATCGTATCAGACTCAGAGTCGGTCTCACCAGGTTCCATGCCATACCAAAAACCTGGCCTCTAGCATTTGGCTTTTTGATCGGTGATCTTGGCTTTTGTTTTTAGACCGGACTCATCTATAACTAATACCAAAGACCCGGCCTCTGGCATTTGGCTTTTTGATCGGTGATCTTGGCTTTTGTTTTTGGACCGGACTCAGCTTAGGCCGTTTTTTGTCTGGACTCCAAACTCTACCCAAGCAGCTTCACATGGTTTTTGTTCCATGTTTTTTCTTTTTCCGTTTTTGGTCTTGACGCGCTTGCCGATGCCGTCGTCGACTACGGCCGCTGCCCACAGACATGTTGTATGACATCTTGCTCTGCCTTCCCTCCGACGAGGTCTGCCGCAAGCGGCTGGTGTGCCGGACATGGCGGTCACTGACGTCCGACACGCACTTTGCCAGGGCGCACGCGCCACACGCCATCCAGCACCACACGTCATCGTCGTTCGCCACCACGATGAAGATAGGTAGCTGAGGTCCACGTCGTGGACCTGCACGGCAAAGTCATCAAGTGGAGATTGATTCGATGGCCCATCGGCCGCCTGAGCATGCACGTACGGTGACCTGCTCTGCACCTCCCATGGCTGGGCCTGACCAGTGTGGTGGACATGGTCGCCGGTGCCGTTTCTGACGTGGCTGCCGAGCACCAGAAGAAAGTCAACTTAGCCTATGTTGTGGTTGTCACCGAACTCGCCTACTTCCTTGTAGACGAACTCGACGTGGAGGCAAATCGCCTAGCTGTATTTGACCTGGCGATGGAGTGGAAACTAGCGACGCTAAGGGCCCTGACCAGAGCTAGCATAGACGACGAGGAGGAAGACGACAAGCTCATCATGCCACCCTAACGTCCTCTTATTCTTCTTCGTAGGAAACATTGTTAGCTAGCCAGGTTAGGCAAGAGCTTGGTAGTACTCTACTTCAACGTCAAGAATAGCTCGACGGAGCTCAGGTTCCTGGAAGACATGGAGGGTGATACGACAGGGCGCTGGAGCAAACGGTTGGACATCATTAAATAAATTAATTTATATTAGGTTGTCATGGACATCATTAAAATAAAAATCTATCAATACACATATTAGGTTGTCATGGACATCATTAAATAAATTATAAAATAAAAATCTATCAATGCACATATTTTTTTGATAGCTTCTTTTCTTTCACAAAATTTCTGGCCATTTTTTATACATCATCCCTTAACTAAAAGTGTTTTTTATCGATTCAGGTTTTAGAGGACAAGCAAGACGGGAGCACTCGAGGCCGCATCACCACTTGATCCATGTCACCACTGCGTCGCCCCCCTCTCCCCCACTCGCCCGCGGCAATAGTGTGGCCCGTGCCTCACCGCAACAACACCACCCACCCACCACCAAGGATCGTGCAGGAGGCTCAGGAAGAATGGACTTGACACTCACCATAGACCTTGGTGGAGCAAAGAAAAAACTAGAGAAGAAAAAACGAAAATATAGGTATTGTAGTCATTTTCTTGTTTTTAACAATTAGAAGAGCCTAACGTACTTTTAAAACAGTTTCAGCTTCATCAGTGTAACTGCTCCACTAGCTGAAGTTACAAAAAATCGCTCTACCATTAAAGCAGAGTTGTACCAAATGGGTCTAAAATGAAAACAGAAAAAATAGAAGAAGTTTACTCCTCAGCCACTGCTACGCTCAACTTCACCGAATTTGGAACGGAGAAAGTACTTTATCAATACCTATTACTTTTAACTAAGAAAATTATTTATTCATTCATAACTAGAAATTTGTGTGTGTCAAATAATTAGATATACACGCAGCATCATACATGATATCGCGACAAACTTCATGAACGAGACTGGATTATTGGCCCTTGAAGTTTGGAATTGATGGTAATGATGATATATTTGTCCATCACCCGTTCAACGCACGGACAATTTTACTAGTAATAATAAAAAGACATGAGACATATTTTTGACCGATGTGAGTATTCCTTCTTAAACCAAATGCGAATGCAGATTTGAACTTGGCTAGGAGTAGTAGCACGATCTGAACTTGTGCAGTGCACAGAGCAGCTTAGGTAGACGGCTAATCCGGAATGCCCTACGCTTCGTTCAATTACCGTTCAATTAGTGATTATTGATCCTCAGATCCAGATGCGTCAACGTTTAGCACGTTTTTTCGATGGTTTAATGTTGGGGTAGTATGTTGTATAAAAAGGCTGGGGTAGTAAGTTAGTAGAATTGTTAATAATGGTACAAAACAAATACAATCCACGCATCCAGCATGAGAAGGAACGTGCGGCATGCTGCTGACGTGGTGCTGGCGTTCGCCACATATTCTTCGCGTAGCCGTCCCGAAACACGCAAGGCAAGATCCTTATTAATAAATCCCTCGCCATTCTTCGACATCTCATCATCGCCATCGCCACTCTCCGCATCCAGCAGCAACCAGCTCAACACTCACGCCATTATTGTTAAGACCACCCTACCCGGACCCCGAGCTGCAGCAAGCTCACAGCGTGGCCAGCACCCAGCATGGATGGCGGCACCCTGACCCCGAAGGCAGGCAGCGGCGGGAAGGCTGTGCTGCCGGTGCCTGCCGGGATCGACGCCGGCGCCGCCACGTCTTCTGCGCGAGTGGCTAGGAAGGCGACGTTGCCTAGGATCGCTGCGGGTGCGGCTGACGCGCCCGCGGCGGCAACGGCAGCCCGAGGCGGAGAGAGCAACGGCGGCGGCAGCGAGGAGGAGGAGGAGGACGACGACGAGCAGGTGGAGAGGTTCTACGCACTTCTGGACAACATCCGGGCCATGCGGGGCGCGTACGGGTCCGGCTCCGGCTCCGGCGACAGCACCGGGGCTTTGGACGACGGCGTCGACGACACAGGTGGTGGCGGGGCGAGGATGAAGCGGCTGCGGGGCTCAGAGCCGCCGTGGAGGCCGGCGTTCAGGCTGGAGGACTTCGAGGAGCCAACTCCGACGTCGTCGTCGTCGTCCGACGTCGCGCCGTGCGCCAAGAGGACGCGCGGGCAGGAAGCAGAGGCGGACGGCGAGGGGAGCGGCGGAGCGCGCCTAGACGTCGCTGCGGTAGTACGTGTACGGCTCGACAGCGGCAGAAAGAGCGTGTGACGTGTGACCAATCCGTCAGCTGTACCCGTACTGTTGCTGTTCTTGGCCTTGTCTACCTACTCAAATTCACCCCAAATTTTATTATAAAAAAGAAGATTTCTCATCACATAAAAATATCGGCACATATATGGAGTATTAAATGTAGATGAAATCAAAAACTAATTATACAGTTTTGTTGTACTTTACGAGACGAATATTTTAAACCTAATTAATCAATGTTTATCAATGTTTAGACAATTATTATCAAATAAAAACAAAATTACTATGTTGTAACGAGACACTTTCTACGTAAACTTTACCTTCAAAGTTTGGAATCTATACGAGCCTTGGTGTGAATTTGCCGTGTTCGTACAAAATCTGGTCAAACAAGAAAGAGCAAGACAGGTGTGTGATTTGGCGCGATTTCAGAGTCGATGGTAGGCATAGCGCGCCAGTGCCCCACTGCCACGCGGCGAACGGCCCGACAAGCGAGGGAAGAGGCGCGTGGGGAGTGATGACACCACGTGAAACACGCATCCTTGCATCATCCATCGCGTGGGGACAGGGTGTTTAGTTTTCGCCCGAAATTTTTTTATCCAATCACATTCAATATTTGGACATATGTATGGAGTATTAAATATAGACTAAAAAAACTAATTACACAGTTTGGTTGGAAACCACGAGACGAATCTTTTAAGCCTAATTAGTCTATGATTAGCTTTAAGTGCTACAGTAACACACATGTGCTAATGATGGCTTAATTAGGCTTAATAAATTTGTCTCGCGGCCATGTGAGTTATGTAATTAGTTTTTTATTAGTATCCGAAAATCCCTTCCGACATCCCATGAAACATCTGATGTGACACAAAAACTTTTCACCTACCAACTAAACACCCCCTAAATCAATTCGTTAGACGACAGTGATTACTGAAAACGAGTTTATTTTAATCTTATATACAGGCCTCACTAAAAGGCTCTCTGTTTGATGGGCTAGTATATCAAATAGGCCCTTAAGATTAACAAATCCATTAAGCAAAATAGTTATTTTAGTCCCTCAACTATCATATGAGACTCCATTTAGCCTTCAAACTTCAAAAAAGACCATTTCAATCCTCAAAGTTTACTCTTAGGCTCAAATTCGTCGTAGGACGACTATCAAAGTGACCATTTCAATCATCGAACCTTGAATTTTGGTACTTAGTTTTTATTCATGAACTATCAAAGTGTGTTTCCATCCCTAATCTTTTCTTTTGGGAAAAAGTCTACTTGAGGGTGGTCTACTTTACCTCCGAACTATGAAATCATCTATTTTACTCCCTGAACTTTTCAAAACCGGTCAAATTACCCTCGGACGGTTTTGGACGGCGGTTTTGCTACAGTAACAACAGGTTTGCTATAGTAACCGTAGTTTTGTCTTTTTCTTTTTTTATTTATTTCCGCTGAATCTTTGAAAAATCATAGTAAATCACAGAAAAGTCATAAAATGGAAAATCCAATTTTGTTGGACTCCACGTGAGTAGATCTACACAGTGAATATATAATATGATATGCTTTAGTATAAAGTTGTTATTGTACCTTTAGATTAATTGGAAAATCCAATTTTGTCTGTAATTAATTGGAATAATTCATAGCTGCAGCTTCTATGGTTCAATTGTGGTGAAATTTTTATGGTTGGCTAATTATTGTATGCTTAAACTATAGTAAAAATTAATCTATGCTTTATCTATAACTAAGTTATATATGGTTCAATGAGTACGAAATTTTTACTATAGTTTAAGCATACAATAATTAGCCAACCATAAAAATTTCACCACAATTGGACCATAGAAGTTGCAACTATGAATTATTCTAATTAATTACAGACAAAATCAGATTTTCCAATTAATATAAAGCTACAATAAAAACTTTATATTAAAGCATACCATATTATATATTCACTGTGTAGATCTACTCACGTGGAGTCCAACAAAATTAGATTTTCTATTTTATGATTTTTCTGTGATTTACTATGATTTTTCAAAGATTCAGCGAAAATAAATAAAAAAGAAAAAGATAAAACAACGGATACTGTAGCAAACCCGCTGTTAATGTAGCAAAACCGCCGTCCAAAACCACCCGATAGGTAATTTGACCAGTTTTGAAAAGTTCAAGGGGGTAAAATATACGGTTTTATAGTTCGGGTTTAAAGTAGACCACCCTTGATAGGTGGGGAACGGGCAAGTAGACTTTTTCCTTTTCTTTTGAGCTCAACTCCATCTATCGTCCTAGTGGAACGATGCACCATCGCACCTACTAAGCTCCAGCACCGCCCACGATATTAGAGAAAAAATAATAATTGGATGAAAACATCATTAGTGGATATCTTAAACCTCTTTAGCAGTCAATAATAATTCTAATATGTTATTTTAAATATTACATTGTAATTTTAACATTTATATGGACCCGCTTGATAGGCTACAAGAAATATTTGGATTTTCTAGTGCTGGTCACCAATAGCTCTAGGAAATCTTGGATCTACCGGTGCAGGCTGTTAAGTGCATTTACATGACTAATTTCATTTATATATTAGATTAAGTGAAAATATTTAAAACACTTTGATTTAGTCTACGAACTATAGATCCCTCATAGATCTCAAAGCTAGAGCTCTGCCAAACTGGCCATATTAATATTGCTTTTGTGGGAGTAACTACAATTACTATAAACACTATTTAGTACCTTGAGACCACATTGATCGATAAGAACAACAATAGATCTACAATTTTTCCTTACCTATTTCTAGACTAACAACTGATTGTGAATACAAATAATATGTTTTTATTCATAAGATAAAAATAATATTAAGTTGTTGGAATGAAAAATAAGATTGTAACTGAACAGTATGATATGGGATCTAAACATACAATTATTCATATTCGAGGATATTTGGATCTATATTATGATCATTTTAAAATATGGACATAAATGTCGAAAGTGTGCTGCTCGATTTGAGCTAGGGACAATACCAAGAAAACTAGTACCTATGTAGCGATGACTATTCATCTCAAATGGTGGATGGTCCTGGTCTCCTGGAGTTAACAGGTACATGACATTTTGGTGTTCCACGTAGGACAAGGATAATGTTGAGCCGAAAAGAAAAGTTTAGGGACTAAATTGTACTTTAGTAGTTATTGTTGGAATTAGTCCTATAATAGAGCTTAAGGACTAAAATGGTCAATTTAATAGTTATTATAGGATCAAACTTGAGTCCAAAAGAGCAATAGCCGGGGACAAAAATAACTATTCCACCAATTCATTATAGTTACCTCATCGTTAATAGTGTATCAACTGCCATCATCAAAATAATAATATTCATTTATGTTGATTTAGAGATAGGAGCTCCGACTAATAGGTTTCACTGTACGAAGGTTAATCAGCTGAGTTACATTTAGTTCAGGGTCTCTCTACTATATACACCTAAATATAAATTCCAAGATAAATCGAGATGACTACGATTGACACATACAACTTATTGCCCAAAAGTCTCTCATCATCTAGGATTTGAATATGTATTTTTAAATCTTCTTGAGTTTTTCTAATGGGTTAATTAAAATCATGCCATAATAAATTCGTTGATTCTAAGAAACATCATTGCTTCTCACAAGCGCCCTGCAACCCCGAGTGGTGAGCGCGGGCGTAGCGGGAGGGCAAGGGAGTGGCACTGTGCTCTAGGCTAGGTGACTAGATCAGAGAGAGGGCAGTGTGAGACTGTGAGGACGAGGGCGGTGGATGCAGAGACGCAGACGGACATCGGCGGCCCTGTCGATTGGTTATTTTTCTTTTTTATCACTAGAGTGCTCATGCGTGCCTACGGGAACCAAAATTTTTTCATGTTATGATCAACATCTAAGTTGTTGATGCAACAGTAAATCTGCAAACACAAAGGGCTAATACCCGAAGTCGATATCCAAAGCGTGCCAGTCGATTTGACCTGTTAATCAACAAGGACGAAGATACGAGCACTTTGGTCCTGACAACAGCGATACGCCCGGAAGTCACGGCCAAGAGGTACTCACACGGAACTCGAGGATCGTCGAAGATTGCACTTAGAGCAATGCAACTCGCCGAATCGATGAGAACTCGTAAAAAGGAAAATATGCAAATTGACAAAGTCGCCGAAAGTAGATGTAAATAAGAGTAAAAACTGTTTTTTGATGTATTGATTGATCCCTTATTACATTGTCCTTCACTCTATATTTATATCCTGATCTATAGAAACATAACCAAATACGACTAGGACACTAAATCCAAATCTAAGGAAAAAAAACATGACTTTGATACAACTCACACTCTACTAAACGTACACAAGGAAATTAACTCCTTACTCCATAGTCCGCCTCAATCACGATGGTATTCTCATCGATCTCCTTTTCAACGGCACAGTCCCTGTTCCATCGGCAGCAGCCTTCGAGCTCCTTCCATCGGTACATTCCCTGTTTCATCGGCTGCAGTCATCATCGGTACATCCCCTGTCTCATCGGCATCGGCAATAATACCCTTAACCTCATCGGCAACACTCCAAATTAAATCCATATGCTGCCACCACTCAAAAACAAACTTATTCTCCTTGGCTATCAATCTACACGGTAATCTTTCCTCTATTGATTAACCCTTCCTAATTATCTTGACACGTGCTAAAAACGATGTCAACACATGCCCCCTAATTTCGGAGTATAAGATACTGATGCTCCGAAATTTACTCCAGCTGATGCTTACTATTACCTATTTCTTCAACCCATTCTCCAAGCATAACATGATTTGTTACTAGATTTAATCAAATCTAGATCTAATCCATGTATCTCAATAAATATCGCACACTTTCCAACCTTCTTTGCCTTAATTACGGTTGAGATACCAAAATAACAATCCATCAGCAAGATCTTACCACAACGCATCATTTTTTTTAAACCAAAAAAATCCTGTATTGAGATATCCTTCAAGTCATGATTACTTGCCGTCAAATCTTCTATACCATCCCTTGATTGTCGTGCGAACAGTTACCATATCCAACTGAACCACCTCGATCCATCCGCATACGGCATAGAGATAAGTAAAGAATACCCCTACCTCAAATGGTCTATAAATAGATTTCTCCGGGCTACTCATCTTCTACCTCCAAACTCCATCCTTTGGCATTCTCACTCCGGTGGCAACTCTAACCAACAAGCGCGCATCCTCGACTCACCAGAGCCATCGTCATCTTCAAGTTCCCAGCTCGTGCCCTCATCCGTTCGAAGCAATGGCTGTTAACTTCGACGTCCCTGCGGTTCGTTCTTCCTCTTATTACTTTTACTTTAATCCTTTTGATTCCCTACGAGTTCTTACAGTCGACATTTTCCTGTCTCTTCCATTTTCTTGGTCCTTCAAACTCAGGAACTACGCAACACACTGGTGATTCCAACCCATCAACCTCCCCTCCATTACCTAGGTCCAATGGGCGACCCAGATCCAACTGACCTGATTAATGCAGAGGCAAATCGTATTCCCTTCAAATCTCAAAATTTCTCATTGAATCTGTGGAAAGACACGTTCCGTTCTTGGCCCAAACCCACCAAAGGATGGAAAAACTAGTTCTTGAGGGTCAACAGATCAATGCAAGTGTTCTGGGCAGAACGGAAGATAGATCAGTGTATCAGGCTATCCATTGCCGATATACAAAAGAATGAATCCATGATGATAGCTGCCGCTCAATTTTGGTCGGACACCACCAACACCTTCATGTTTGGTCATGGCCCATGTGCCCATACTCTTGCCGATGTATATATGCTCACAGGCTTGGACATCTCAACTATCGATGAAGGCCATATTTTTGGCAGAAAAGCTGAATACAGAGTAAATACACACAACATCGGCGGCTGGACGGGATACATCCAAGAGTACCAAAAGACTGGTACTGTCAATCAAAGGGAACACGCCACATTCCTGAACATGTGGCTGGAGAAGTTTATTTTCTGCGGCCGATCGGTAGGACCAACCAATGCTTTCCTCCCAACAGCAGAACTCTTAGCCAACGGTGTTAGATTCCCACTTGTCCGATATCTCCTGAGCTCAACCTACCACCTTCTCCACCAAGTATCTCAGAAGCTTATACTTGGCGAACCCATCGGCAATCTGGGAGGCCCATGGTGGTTTGTCAATATGTGGTTAAACGCTCACATGCACAAGCGTTTACAGTGGGATCTCTTTGCTCAAGAATTCCCATGAGAGATTCCTGAAGATTACGTCCTTAGAGACGATGAACTGGCAACACGCCCTCCTCTCAACTTCGGTGAAGCCATAATTGTCCTTTCCGGAACAGAAACTAATGAAGACCAAATCGGCAGATTCTTTCAGACTTTCTACCATGGCCTCCCTCGTGACCTTAGAGCTTGGGTACCTTACATTGACGAGGATAACAAGTTCCCTCTCCTCTTCAATTTCGCCGATAGTGATCTGAACCAAGACAATGATCTTATGATGGCCATCATCACCCCCAGAGCAATCCCAGTCAACACGTTTGGTAGCGGGAAAGCTTCCCATATTACTTATGAATTCTACAATCCATCGGCAGTATCCCGCTAGCTGGCCTTTGGGCAACTACCAATCAAGCTATGTTATGCCGATGTGATCAAGCCCAGAGAAATCATTACCACTGGAACTGAATGGAGCAGGATAGTAAGACTTGCTCCCAATGCCGATATCTCAAACGTCGATCTCTCTGTCTGGTCACCAGCATCTTTCATAACAGAATCATATAAGCAATGGTGGCAAGAGTGGAAAGAACAGCTGTTTTCAACATCTGTTCACACATATCGACATATGATCGATCCCGATTATGCCATTCCTGACAATGCAGTAAACTCCTTTTAACTTTTGTCTCTTTCCTTCCTTTTATATGCATATCGGTAGCTAACCTTCCTTGAAACAGGCCGATGATCCGGTTCCACCAATAAGCAAAAGTGGAAAACCCTTCAACCTCCTTCCAGCCTCTCCAGTCTCAGTAATCGGCTATAACGCCCCCACCTTAGAAGCCTTGACCTTCCAGAGGGCTCGCACCAAAACCATCACTTCGAGACCAAGGCTGGGAACATCCAGGGCTTCTCCAAAGGCTGCTGTTTCAAGCCTAATCAAGGCTGTTAAGGTAATAACCTTGCTTACTCTGTTTTCTGCCGATACACTCTACATTAACACACAACTATCAGGGTGTGCAAGCTGTAGCTGGATCGTCATCGGCAACTTTACCAGGCACCACGACCTCTACTCCTCCTTCAGAGGTATTCTCTTATTTTTGCATTTTTCTCTGTTAAATATCCAATCTTATACCCGTTTTTGTAGCAACAAACGGGCATATCGGCAAGCACGTCAAGCATGCAGGCTCCCCAACCAACAGATGTCGATGCCCCCTAGCTAATTGTCGTTGAAGCACAAACAAAGTGTAAAGCTTTGACCGATGCTGAAGCTCAACAAAAACGACAGAAATCTACACCAGCCCCTGCGTCTGCTCCAGCACCCGTCAGTCAGCCCACTGATGTAACTGAACAAGCTGCTCCTTCTACCCAAGATACATCATCGGCAATTATACCCCAAGGGCCGACTACCGATGTGATCATAGAAGACATTCCATTGGCATCCTCTGCTAATCCTTCGTATGATCCTTTACAAGCCACTCCCTCAAGCCAAGCTCAAGAAATCGCCCTGAAGCAGGTAAACCAATTAATTGTTCGGTTTATAATATCCCCAGATATCACAGATAGGATTTCTAATTCTCTTTATTTTACAGGAACAAGATTCTCCCGATAGCTTATTCTCTTTTGCTATTGATGTCTCCGATGATGACGGAGAAGAGGCGAGTTCTTCTCTGGCGTTGGGAACAATATCGTCAGACACCTATGGCAAGCTAGAAGCCCTCCTAAATCTGCTGCAGCAAGACACTGCCTAATTGGTGATCGACTCGGACCCTGCGAGGGCTATCTTCAAAACGATCCGCGTCCAAGTCTCTGCCAATGTTGAAGAGACCATCTTTCCAGCAGTCCATCTGGAGAACAGACAACTTCAATACCAAAGGGCCGTTCATCGTATTGCTGACAGAGCAGCTCAGACTCAACTTAAAGAGGAAATGCTGCAGCTGAAGCAAACTGCCGACGAGAAGCACAAGAATATCAACAACTTGCAAGCCTCCAGTGCCGATCTTAGGCAGAAGATCTTAGATCTATCGGCAAAGAAAGCAGCCCTGCTAGCTGAGCTGGAAAAGGTTGAGACAGCTCTGACTCAAGCTAAACAAGAAGAAGACCAGCTTCCCGACGCCATCAAGGCCCTTCAACAGGAACGAGATGCTCAAGCTCGCAAAGCCTTGGTCCTAAAAAAGAAACTCAAGCCTGTGGAAGGAAGTGCCGATGAAGACGCTAAAGAATTAAAAGAAGCCGATGAAATTCGCCTGCGTGCGATATCAGCCATCCAGGCTTTGTTAAATTAGCGCATCGGCAACAATTGATACTTTATCTTATCTCCAGCCGATAGGATTGTTATCGGCAACTATACTCTTATGCGTCTATCCAGATACTAGGGTAATATTTCTTTAAATATTTTCCATTTAATGCTCTGGGAAACACAACTTCTTCGAGAGTTTCAAGAATATACACATTACCAGGAACAGATTGATTTATTCGATATGGACCTTCCCAATTAGGTGACCATTTGCCAAACTTAGAACTTTTAGTCCCAATCGGTAAAATCAATTTCCAGACCAATTCACCATCAACAAATTCCTTTACCTTCACTTTCTTGTCATACCATCTAGCTACCCTTTTCTTATTCTCCTCGATGCTAACTAAAGCTTTTAACCGATGACCTGCTACATCTTCCAATATATCTTTCATAAGAATATCATAATCATCGGCTGTCAGTTGATCCTGAAAGCGCATTCGCCTAGAACCAATCTTAATCTCCCAAGGTAATACCGCATCGTGTCCATACACCAATTGATAAGGTGATACCTTGGTTGCACCATGACATGCCATCCGATATGACCACAATGCTTCATTTAATATTGTATGCCACTTTTTAGGATACTCTTTAATCTTGCGCTTAATGAGTTTGATAATTCCTTTATTAGATGCTTCAGCCTGGCCATTAGCTTGGGCATAATACGGTGAAGAATTCAAAACTTTAATTCCCATACTTATAGCAAACTCATCAAATTCACCCGATGTAAACATAGTGCCCTGATCGGTAGTGATGGTTTGAGGGATGCCAAATCGGTAGACAATATGCTCCTTCACAAAATCAACCATGTTAGCCGATGTCACCTTTTTTAAAGGAATTGCTTCAACCCACTTTGTGAAATAATCAGTAGCAACCAGAATAAACTTATGCCCTTTACTCGATGGTGGATAAATCTGACCGATGAGATCAATAGCCCAACCCCGAAACGGCCAAGGCTTAATTATGGGGTTCATAGCCGATGCGGGTGCCCTTTGAATATTACCAAATTTTTGACATTCCTGACATCCTTTAAAATATTTAGAACAATCCTCAAGAATAGTCGGCCAATAATATCCATTTCTTCTGATCATCCATTTCATCTTGAAAGCTGACTGATGAGCCCCACATACTCCTTCATGAATTTCACTCATCAGGCTTTTTGATTCCTCTATGCTAACACACCTGAGTAAAACTCCATCTATGGTACAGTAATACAATTCATCATTGAGGAGTACATACTTGGTCGCTTGGAACCTTATACGTCTTTCAACCTTTTTAGATGGATTCTTTAAATAATCAATAATTTCCTTTCTCCAGTCATCGGTATCAGTTACTGATATCAATGCTTCTTGAACAGGTTGATACCCTGAAGCATGCTGAGCCAATCGATTAGCCTCTTCATTATGCATCCGGGAAATATGCTCCAGATGAAAACTCCTAAACCCTTTCAACAATTCCAAACACTTTTCATGATATGAAATTAGAATTTCACTTCGGCATTCATAAACCCCAATCAACTGATTTATAACTAGCATAGAATCACCAAAGACTTCAACAGCATCAGCTTGTACTTCTTTAAGCAATTCTAACCCTTTTATCAGGGCTTGGTACTCAGCTTGATTGTTTGTCGATGTAGCAACGATCGGCAATGAGAACTCATACTTCTTCCCCTGAGGGGAAATTAACACGATACCGATGCCTGCCCCTTCACCACAAGTAGACCCATCAAAGAAAAGTGTCCACGGAGCAACTTCCAGAGAATCCACCGTGTTGCAATGTTGAGTAACAAAATCGGCCATAACATGTCCTTTAACTGCCTTAGCTGATTCATAACGTAGGTCAAACTCTGATAATGCTAAAATCCATTTACCAATCCTCCCATTTAATATCGGTATAGATAGCATATATTTGACCACATCATCTTTGCATATGACGGTATATTCAGCCGATAGTAAATAATGCCTCAACTTAATACAAGAGAAGTATAAGCATAAGCATAATTTCTCAATGGCCGAATACCTGGTTTCAGCATCTATTAACCGTCTGCTCAAATAATAGATAACACGTTCCTTCCCTTCAAATTCTTGAATAAGAGCTGAACCGATGACAGTATCTTCAGTTGATAAATACAATCTGAAAGGTTTTCCATGTTGGGGTGCAACTAATACTGGAGGATTCGTTAAATAACTCTTAATCTGATCTAAGGCTAATTACTGTTCATCCTCCCATTTAAATTTCTGATCGGCTTTCAATTTCAATAATGGACTGAAAGCCTTGATCTTACCTGATAGATTAGATATGAATCTTCTGATGAAATTAATCTTACCGATCAAGGACTGTAATTCAGTTTTATCGGCAGGAGCAACAACCTTGTTAATTGCCTCAATAGATTTTCTACTAATTTCAATGCCCCGTTGATGCACCATAAAACCCAGGAATTGTCCTGCCGATACACCAAATGCACATTTATTGGGATTCATCTTTAATCCGTGTTTTCTTGTACACTCCAATATCTTTCGTAGATCGGTTAGATGCTTTGTGATGTCTCCAGACTTAATCACTATATCATCAATGAAGATTTCTACCAACGTGCCGATATATTCATGGAAGATAAAGTTCATAGCTCTTTGGTAAGTAGCACCAGCATTTTTCAAACCAAATGTCATAATTATCCACTCAAATAATCCCACATGACCTGGACATCTAAAAGCAGTCTTGGAAATATCTTCTTCAGCCATGAATATTTGGTTATAACCCGCATTACCATCCATGAAACTAATAATCTGATGCCCTACTGCAGCATCAATCAACAAATCAGCAATCGGCATTGGGTAACCATCCATCGGTGTGGCCTTATTGAGTTTCCTGAAATCAATACAAACACGGAGTTTTCCATTTTTCTTATATACAGGAACCACATTAGAAATTCACTCTGCATATCGACACTGTCAAATAAACTTTGACTCAATTAATTTGGTTATTTTGGCCTTAATATCAGGAAGTATATTAGGATTGCATCGGCGAGCCGGCTGCTGATGTGGCCGAAATCCAGATTTAATAGGCAACCGATGCTCGACTATAGATCGGTCTAATCCAGGCATTTCAGTATAATCCCAGGCAAAACAATCTTTATATTCCTTTAACAAATCAACTAGTTGCTGTTTACACTTGGAATTTAACTTAGAGCTAATAAAAGTGGGCCTTGGCCTATCGCCCTCACCAATATCTACTTCTATTAAATCATCTGCCGATGTAAATCCTTGACATAATTTTCCATCATTGGCAAATCTATCCATTAAATCTCTTCTTCAGAACCGACTGCTTGGATCGGTAGAATTTCGTAATAGGTAATCTTGAGGAACTCTTTTTCCCAGGCTTCTCCCGACATGCACTTGGTTCGCTCATAAGTGTCTGATTCTGCCGATGCGATGATATAAGAAGTCACTAGGAACAACCTCAATCTTATCTCCAATCCATTGTACCAGACATTGATGCATTGTAGAAGGAACACAACAATTAGCATGAATCCAATCCCTTCCCAAGAGCAGATTATATGCACCCTTGCCATTAATAACAAAGAAAGTTGTCGGTAAGGTTTTACTGCCGATGGTCAACTCAACACATACTGCCCCTTTAGCTGGTGATACATTGCCTTCAAAATCCTTTAGCATCATATCGGTCTTAGTTAAGTCTTGATCTCCCTTACCAAGCTTCCGATACATCACATAAGGCATAATATTAATTGCAGCTCCTCCATCAATAAGTATCTTAGATACAGGTTGCCCATCAACTCTACCTTTTACAAACAAAGCCTTGAGGTGTTGTCTCTCATCATCGGCAGGCTTCTCAAAAACAGCCATCATTGGATTTAGCGTTAATTGAGCTATTTGGTCAGAGAAAACAGCCTCTTCTTCGCTATCAGACAGAGCAAAAAATTCCATCGGCAACATAAACACCATATTGACATCTGCCGATGGACCTTTATTCTTGTGCCTTATCTGCCACTCATGGTTACCAGATCTCTCATTGGAGGGACTTTCTTCTTGATATAAATCTTTTTGATGCTCTCGCTGCATTTTTCTCTTTTGTGTCTTTATCAAACCTTCTGGACACCATTGAGGAAGCTTAGTTTTCCATACTGGCTGATAAGTCCTAGTTGTCTCCACACGACGTATATTAGGATCCCTGTAAAATATTTCTTCATCAGGAACTCTTGCATTTGCCATCTCTTCAAGTTCCTCTTGGTTTCTCAGAAAATATGCAACGCGTTTACCAAGCCTTTCATGCACACTAAGCCTGCCCCCCAGTCGATCATGTACTGATGCTCTCCCTCTGATCGGCTCATTAATGAACAAACCTTGATTACCAGATTGAAACCTTCTTACAGGATGATTAACTCCATAATAACCATTGCACTCTGGACAATCTTCAACAGTAGGTAACTTAATACCTTCTTCCCAACAATGAATAAAAAATGGACAATTCCAATGATCCTTATGCCGATTCCACTCTTCTTGACGCCTTTCCTCTTGTTGTCGTCGATACCGATCCCTTCGCTGACGCCAGCCTTCTTGTTGTCTTCGATGAGTGATCATGATGCCAGATCGAGGAGGCCTCCCAGAACCGCCACTTTCCGTCAATAGCCCCTTGCCTTTTGCATTATCGGTAGTTATCCGATGTTGGGGATCTACTGATGCATTCTTTTCAACAGCTTCCGATGTCAACACCTTAATTTTCCCTTCAGCATCCAACATATTTGCTGGAAAAGGATGTTGATCAATTTTCATCAGCTTTTGAATCTTGGAATTGCCAAATTTTATTCTGCCAGATTCAATAGCTAACTGCAATTGCTGCCTAAATACTTTGCACTCATTGGTACTGTGTGAAGTTGCATTGTGCCACTTGCAATACAGCATATGCTTCAACTCTTCTGCCGATGGGATTACATGATTAGGTGATAATTTAATATGGCCCTCCTAAAGCAAAAGATCGAATATTTTATCGGCTTTGGTGACGTCAAAAGTAAACTTTTCTGGCTCTTTGTGACCAAAGGGACAAGATATCGGTTTCTTATTCTTAACCCACTCTGTCAAACCGATAACTGGTTCATTATCTGAATCAGAATCTTTCGCCTCTTCAACAAATGAAACTTTCTTGTTCCAATTTCTTTTAGGTTCAAAAACCCTAGTGTCTTGATCAGAAATCCTTTGCATTAAATGACTTAGGCTTTCGAACTCCTGAGAAGCATATCTGTCCTTAAGGTGTGGTAACAATCCCTGAAAGGCTAAATCGGCAAGCTGCCGATCATCCAATACCAGGCTATAACATTTGTTCTTTACATCTCGTAGCCTTTGCACAAAGCCTTCTACCGATTCATCATTGCGTTGTTTCATCTTTACCAAATCGGTAAGCTTCTTTTCATGAACTCCAGCAAAGAAATACTTATGAAATTGCTTTTCCAGATCAGCCCAAGTGATAATAGAATTTGGCGGTAGTGAAATAAACCATGTAAATGCTGATCCGGATAGAGATGATGAGAACAGACGAACTCTCAATTCATCTCTACAAGCTGCCTCTCCACATTGAATAATAAAACGATTAACATGTTCCATGGTTGATGTATCATCTTGCCCAGAAAACTTAGTGAAGTCTGGCACCTTGTAACGATTTGGGAGAGGAATTAAATCATATGCCGGAGGATACGGAGTCCGATAAGAATAAGTATTAACTTTGGGCTTGATCCCAAACTGATCCTTCATAATTTCTGCTATCTTATTGGCCCAAAAAGCATCGACATCTTGCTGACAATATTGTTGAATCTCCACTGGAGGTATCTGCTGATATCCTTCTGCATACCTTTGTGGCCCACGATCTCCAACAATTGGCACATTTGCTACTATCTGTGGTCCATTAACCTGCTGAAAAGGGTTCATCGGCTGAGCTGCCGATGCTTGATTCTGAAAACCAGCATGCATGTGACCTTGATGAACACCTGTGGCTTGCTGATTTGGCTGAACTGTATGTTGAGTGGAAAACTGCCCTGACCAATTATTAGTATTCATCGACACAAAGTTTGCCGATGGCTGGTAGCTTGTTGGCATGCTGGATAATTACATCCAACTTGAGGCATAATCTGGACTCCAGGCTGACTGGCAATAGGAGCCTTCTGCTGCATCGGTAACAAATTTGCCGATGGATTTGAACTAGACGTTTGACCCAAAGACGCCTGAAAACCTCCTAGATTTGGTTGTACAGTAGTTGTAGTATATTGAGGCGCTTGAGCTATCGGCAAACCAGCCGATGGCATAGGAGTTTTTCCCGCTGCATCAAACACTTGAGATAATCCATGATTGAAAGTAGATGGCTCTGGAGGCATACCATATCCCCACCAATTAGCAGGAGTTTGATTATTCTATGGTACAGGACCTGATAGAGCCGATGCTGATTGATCTGTACCAAGTTGAACTCGTCCTGATAATGCTGAATCTGGACGCACCGGAGTAGATTGTACGTTAGATAAACCTGCTGATACAGGAGGAGAAGAAATCTCTATACCCGCAACGGCTGGAGGAGCCGATGGAGCAACAGCAGATGCTGCTTCTGGTTGATGATAAGCAGGCCCAACGTAACGAGGTGACACTTGCCCTTCTTTGAAAGTTCGAATCACAGCATTATGAACAGTATTGGACAGCACATTGGAGTGATTAATTAAAGCATGATTCACCGCAGAATTAACTATCTCCTGAAGTTTACCCAGATTAGGATCAAAGGTAACCTGCCGAGGCAACGGCAAGTCCTGCTTCTGGATGACTTGTCCACTTTTGTTCAAGCTGAATGACTTCAAGCAAAGCTGTTTGTATTCTTCAATAGCCCTCTCCATAGCTTGCTTCTGATCGTCCTTAAGATCTTCTTCTGTTACTGCGATGATGTTCCCAGCATCAATCTCATGATTATGCATCTTGACTAGATCTGTCCCACCAGGCGTGCCAAAAGATGTGTTGATGCAATAGTAAATCTGCAAACACAAAGGGCTAATACCCGAAGTCGATATCCAAAGCGTGCCAGTCGATTTGACCTGTTAATCGACAAGGACGAAGATACGAGCACTTTGGTCCTGACAACAGCGATACGCCCGGAAGTCACGGCCAAGAGGTACTCACACGGAACTCGAGGATCGTCGAAGATTGCACTTAGAGCAATGCAACTCGCCGAATCGATGAGAACTCGTAAAAAGGAAAATATGCAAATTGACGAAGTCGCCGAAAGTAGATGTAAATAAGAGTAAAAACTGTTTTTTGATGTATTGATTGATCCCTTATTACATTGCCCTTCACTCTATATTTATATCCTGATCTATAGAAACATAACCAAATACGACTAGGACACTAAATCCAAATCTAAGGAAAAAAAAACATGACTTTGATACAACTCACACTCTACTAAACGTACACAAGGAAATTAACTCCTATTTTACTCCATAGTCCGCCTCAATCACGATGGTATTCTCATCGACCTCCTTTTCAACGGCACAGTCCCTGTTCCATCGGCAGCAGCCTTCGAGCTCCTTCCATCGGTACATTCCCTGTTTCATCGGCTGCAGTCATCATCGGTACATCCCCTGTCTCATCGGCATCGGCAATAATACCCTTAACCTCATCGGCAACACTCCAAATTAAATCCATATGCTGCCACCACTCAAAAACAAACTTATTCTCCTTGGCTATCAATCTACACGGTAATCTTTCCTCTGTTGATTAACCCTTCCTAATTATCTTGACACGTGCTAAAAACGATGTCAACACAAGTTAATCAAAGATAAATCATTGATATCACTATTTTTAGCGTACACTATTTTCCTTTTAATTGCAACCAACGTCACTCACTCATTAACAACTTTTTATACCTGTTCTAGGCGAGGATGACGATCCTATGGATCACGATAGTGATGGTGCAGGCGTTCATCCTGTTGATGGGCAGGGTGACAACCATCTTTCGAAGAAGCAAAAGCAAGAATCTGGCTCTTCTTCAACAGCTACTGGTCCGGTGGGGGGTCCAGCTCCGCAACAGTTGGGATCGACCTTACTTGCCTCCCTGTTGCTGAGTAGAGGAAAACTGGCTTGTTTTGTGAAAGACTTGGTTGCTGCACATACTCCTGAAATAGGGACAGAGCCCTTTTGTCCCATCGCTGAAGGTGTTGTAGAGAAAGAGCAGCAGAATAAGTCGATGCTGGTTGAGCAACTGGAGGGGATTTTAGCAGGAAATACAATGCATCAGCGCCAGGCAGCTGACAACACACATCCTACTCCGGCGATAGCTCAGAACGAGCCTGTTCTAGTGGATGCTCTCCAGGCACCTGGACTGGTTCAGGCGCAAGCTCAGAAGACAGTTGGCCTTGCCAGATCAGTGGGTGGGGAGGAGACTGGGGCGAGCAAGTATGTTGAAGTGGTGAAGCCGATGACTGCACCTGAAAATTCAACATTTAAGTCTCACACATTGACGGTAATTTTTTTATTTTAAATAATTTTGATGCTAAGTCTGAGAATTTTCATTCTATGGACGGCTTTCATCCCAGTCTTCGTGCCAATAGTTCTCAGGTTAATGGTGTCAATGCAGCCGATGAGAATTTGTTGTCCAAAGCCATGTTAAGAGCTGCGAAGCGAAATTTGGACGGCCCGATGAGAAACAAGACGGTGGCAACTGAATGTGGGTTGCCACAATCGCCTTTCATTCCTACACTACAAATGAATGGTAACCCCACTCCGACTTCTTCCATCTCTTTTGTAGGCATGTCGTCTGACTTGTGTGCAAAAAATTTACAAAGTGTTGGGTTTAAATTAGGAGAGGAATGTACTAGTAGTGTAAATGTTTCCATTAATGCACTAAAACGTATTGAGATTGATAGGAAGAAATTACGGTCGACCCAAAAAGAAAAAGCTAACAGTGGGATAGTCGAATTGGAGGAAATTAGTGATGATGATGTTGCCGAATTTACAGGCGATTTACTATCACATCTGATTCAGGAAGTATCCGAGGTGGACTTTGATGAGGAAGACTTGGACACAAGGATTTGTGATCTTAAGGTCTGCCCTCGTAAATCAAAGAGCAAGAAAGATAAAAGGAAAAAAATTAAAGTTTTAAAATGAAGGGCTTCTTTTGAAATAGCAGAGGTCTATCAGACTTGGCTAAATTTAAATACATTGCTGATGCTGCAAAAGAACACAAACTAGACTTCATAGCAATAATGGAAACTAGAAAACAAGATATGTCAAGAACAAATCTGGCACGACTAACCAACGATGCCGCCTTTGTTTGGCATTGCCTTCCCCCGAAAGGTCGATCAGGTGGCATCCTCCTTGGGATTAATGCTACTATTCTAGACTTATCGGTGATAGTCGAAGGGGAATTATATGTTAAGTTTCACCTAATGAACAAAACAGATAAGTTTAAATGGATCTTGATGGCAGTGTACGGTCCAGCGCAAGATGATTTTAAATCAAGTTTCTTGGCTGAACTAGTTCGTGCCTGCCAACAGAATCATTTACCCACCTTGGTTGGAGGTGATTTCAACATTCTAAGGCATAGTGGAGAAAAGAATAACACAAGATTTAGTGATCGGTGGCCGTTTCTATTCAATGCTGTAATTGACAGCTTTGATTTGAGGGAAATAGAGCTTACCGGTCGTCAATTCACTTGGGCTAATTCTTTGCCTATTCCGACATACGAAAAACTAGATAGAATCCTAATGTCTATGGAATGGGAATTCAAATATCCCCTAGTGTCAGTTCAAGCTCTAGACAGAGGGGTTTATGATCATACACCGCTTCTCCTAGACACCGGACAACCCGCATACTCGGGGGGAGCAAAACCTTTTAGGCTTGAGCTGAGCTGGTTCACACATGAGGACCTTTTTGACCGAGTTGTGGATCTATGGAATAAGCCAGTAAAAGGGAATAATTCAGTGCAACGATGGAATAATAAGCTAAGCGCCTTGCACCAGCATCTGCGTGGTTGGGCCTCCAACAGAAATGGAGGTTTTAAGCAGCAGAAGGCCGGATTGCAAACCTCAATCATAGATCTTGATACTGCAGCTGAGATAAGGGAGTTGACCGAGACTGAGCGCACCCTTCTCGCTTAGTCCCGAGAAAACCTTACCAAACTACTTAGAGAGGAGGAAATAAAATATTATCAGCATGCCAAGGTCAATGATATTTTATACGGAGATAATAACACCAAATACTTTCAAATGATCGCAAATGGTAAGCATAGGAAAAGAGGATTTTCTCCCTGGATGACGTCAATGGAAAAATTGAGGGGCAGGCAAACTTAAAGGAATATATTATGAACTTCTACAAAGACCTTTTCAGTGAACCTGAAGAGAGTCCTTTTAGTCTGGATGATCGGACGGAGGACATTACTCAGGTGACCGAGTCTGAAAATGACCTTTTGACTACCCCTTTCACAGAGGAGGAGGTCAAGAATGCGGTTTTCAACATGGAGCATAACAAAGCACCGGGGCCCGATGGCTTTCCTGCGGAATTCTATCATAAATTCTGGGAAACCATAAAGGGAGACCTTATGCAAATGTTCCATGATCTTTATAGAGGAGAACTGCCAATTTTTAGTATTAACTTTGGGGTGATTACTTTACTACCAAAAGTCCAGGAAGCAAACGCCATCCAGCAATATAGACCTATTTGTTTACTTAACGTGAGCTTCAAGATTTTCACCAAAGTGGCAACATTGAGAATTAATCTAATTGCTGACAAAGTTATTAGCCCCACTCAAACAGCTTTTATGCATGGACGAAATATCCTAGAAGGGGTCATCATATTGCATGAAACCGTCCATGAGTTACATCGCAAGAAATTGAATGGGGTAATACTTAAGATCGATTTCGAAAAGGCATATGACAAATTAAAATGGCCTTTCCTTTTACAATCCTTATGAATGAAAGGTTTTTCGACCAAGTGGATATCTTGGATTAAATCCTTTATCTCGGGGGTATTGTTGCTGTCAATGTGAACGATGAAATTGGTCATTTCTTTCAAACCAGGAAGGGACTCCGACAGGGAGATCCTTTATCACCAATTTTATTTAACATTATTGTGGATATACTTTCTATACTTATTAACAGTGCGAAAGAGGAGGGTCAGTTCGATGGCATTATACCTCATTTGGTGGATGGTGGCCTTTCAATTCTACAGTACGCGGATGATACTGTTTTGTTTCTAGATCATGATCTTGACAAGGCGAAAAATCTCAAACTCTTACTATGTGCGTTTGAGCAGCTCTCTGGACTAAAGATTAACTTCCACAAAAGTGAAATCTTTTGTTTCGGGGATGCTGAAGACGCTAGACTAGATTATGTGAATCTTTTTTGTTGCAAATCCGGAGAGTTCCCAATCAAGTATTTGGGCATCCCAATACGTTATAAAACTTTAAGAAATGCCGACTGGAGAATGGTAGAGGAACGTTTTGAGAAAAGACTCAGCAGTTGGAAAAGCAAACATTTATCAATTGGGGGTAGATTGACGTTGATCAATTCCGTCTTGAGTAGTCTCCCGATGTATATGATGTCCTTTTTTACAATTCCAAAAGGGGTTCTTAAGAAACTGGATTGTTTTAGATCTAGGTTTTACTGGCAAGGTGATGAACATAAGAGAAAATATAGACTCGCTAAGTGGTCTATTCTATGCCAGCCAAAAGATCAGGGTGATTTAGGAATAGCTGATTTGAATCTTAAGAACATCGCTTTGCTGAGTAAATGGCTCTTCAATCTCCTAACAACAGATGGTACTTGGCAACAATTGCTACGAAATAAATATCTAGGTTCTAAACCTTTGGTGCAAGTGGAACGTAAACAAGGTGATTCTCATTTTTGGGCTAGCTTGTTGAAGGTGAAATATGATTTTCTCCGCTTTGGATCTTTTATTATTAAAGATGGATCACAGGTCAGATTCTGGGAAGACAAATGGCTAGGCAATGAGAGTTTTATGAACCAATACCCTGGTTTATACAACATTGTTATTCCAAAATTTGTCACAATTTCAGAAGCACTGAGCTCCTATCCACCTAATTTTTCTTGGAGACGAGATCTAATAGCTCCTAAATTAGTGGAGTGGAATCATTTGTTGGCACGCCTGGCCAATTTTTCGTTGTCACAAGGTCATGATGAATTTTACTGGTCTTTGCATCTGAATGGGCAATTCTCAGTGAAATCGCATTATAAAGCATTGATACAAACCCCAGTACCTAATCTGAATAAACGGTTATGGAAACTAAAAGCACCTCTTAAGCTAAAGATTTTTCTGTGGTATCTTAGGAGGGGTAGTGCTAACAAAGGACAATCTAATTAATAGTAATTGGCATGGTAACAAAACTTGTTGCTTTTGTCATGAAGAGGAGACAATTCAGCACTTGTTTTTTTATTGTCGTTCCACGCGCTTCATTTGTAGTTTTTCTCAAGTAGCCTTTAACCTAACGAAACCCCAAAGTGTAGAACATATGTTCGGCAGCTGGCTAAATGGTGTTACAAAACATCTGAGATCTATAGTTCTGCTTGGGGCAGCTGTGACTTGTTGGTTACACAGGAATGATCTTGTTTTTGAAAAGAAAAAAATTAATTCTCCTTTGCAGGTTATCTATGCAAATCCCATAGGCTCCTTTCGTGGGCTATCCTTCAGAATTCGGAGTTCCAGGATATAGTTGTGGCAGCATTGCGACGTTTGGAGCAAGTGGCGAAGGATATCTTTATCCGGGCATATGGGTGGCGTTCTAGTCTTAGGATTGAATGTCACTAGAGTATGCTCAGTCTTTCATCTTTATTTTAGTTGTGTGCCTATCCTTTAGGCAGAGGCTGGAAGTTTTTCGTTCCAAAGTCGTGTATCATCTCGATGTATTGCTACTGGAATGCAATAAAATCTTCCGTTTCCAAAAAAATATTAATCATACGAGAAAAAAAGACATATTAGAAATACTATAATCAATAGGTTTTAAATTATATATAATTTGTACATCTAATCAATAACATGTCAACAAGTCATACACTAATTATCTCTCTTGTTTTCATACTTCCTGTATTACCTAAAATACAAATGGATGCGACAATGTCATTAATAAAGGACACAAATTGTAAGAAATATAACACTTTTACAAAACAGAAGACAATACCTTTTCCTAGAGTTAGGACCTCCTTATAGACAATATTTTTCGTGTATGTATCATTTATTTTGGTCTTTTTTTCTTATCCTTCTTATCATTGGGTGGGACGGCAAGGATCCTGATGTTCGATCTGGCAGTGGATCTAGATAGCGCAACATACAACTGACCGTGAGAGAACACTGATTCAGACAAATACACACCAACATTTGGGATTCGTATGGCATAAAAAAATATGGTAATTCCAGTTCGATGCTTCTATTTCCAAGGTGCACATTTTCATTTATAAGGTGAAAACCATTAGTGGTAGCATACAGATTCAGAGCTGCTGCAAGACTGAGAACAGGTAGGTTTGCAAAGCAATGGATTCAAATTCGAAAAGATCTTAACAAACACACTCACTGTATCAAGAGTTTCATAAGCATCTAAGCTAAAGTGTATTTATTCCAAGAAGTTTTCACATGACTTCCACGAAATATGGGAGTTTGTCTTTCTTCATCAGCCATCTCAACATGAGACTAATTTGGTAACAACACTCCTCAAATTGCATATATTAAAATATTGCCCTGGAATATACCACAAGGAACAAGCAGTACTAAGATGTCATGTACGGTCGTTCGTACATGAGAAGGCGCCGCGCAAGGGACAGCCGTCGGGCGGCCGAGCGTGCCGGGCGCGAGTTGGGCGAGCCCGCGGACCGGGCCGTGACGTCAAGTGGCTAGGGCCGGCGCCATAGTTGTTATTAGTTTCCTTTATTATCGGATTGGTTAGTTTCCTTTTGCATGTGTGAGCCGGTGGCTATTTGTATCGAGAAACAACTCATTGAAATGGCAAGCAAGAAGTTAAACCCTAATTCTCTCTCTCTCTATCGTTCTCAAGCCCGAGCCGCCGTGAGGGGCATAACCTCCGCGTTCGGAAGACAACGGCAGGAGACTACGAACTCCGTAGTCGAGGGCCGCCTACCCTAGATCGCTACGCCCTTGACAACCTGGTATCGCGATCCAATCGATCCTCGTCGTTGTCCACCGCAGCGCCGCCTTCTCCTACCGCAAACCCTAGCCCACCCTCTTCACCGCCGCCACCCCCCACCACTTCCACAGCGCCAGCCATGTCTGAACCAACCCTAGCCGAGGTCATGGACATGCTCAGGGCCATGAACACGAAGATCACCGCCTTAGTCTGAGGCGGCCTCCAGGAAGGGGAAGTCCGAGTCGTCCTCTGGAGGGGGCGATGATCACCGCTACACAGGCGGCCACGATCATGACTTCCACCCCAAGCCCAAGAAGTGGGATTTCCCCCGCTACGACGGCACGACCGATCCCATGCTCTTCCTCAACAAATGCGACGCATATTTTCTCCAACATCGCACCACGGTCGATGAAAAGGTGCGCATCGCCTCATACCACCTCGATGAGGTGGCGCAACTTTGGTTTACGCAGGTCCAGGAGGACGACGGCACGCCCAACTGGGCGCACTTCAAGGAGCTCCTGAACGTTCGTTTCGGGCCACCGCTTCGTGCCGCGCCGATGTTCGAGCTCGCCGAGTGTCGACGCACCGGGACCGTGGAGGAATACTCCAATCGGTTCCAGGCTCTTCTTCCCCGCGCCGGCCGCCTCGAGGAGACACAGCGAGTGCAGCTCTTCACCGGGGGATTGATGCCGCCACTGAGCCATGCCGTCCGCCTGCACCACCCGGCAACTCTTGCGGAGGCCATGAGCCTGGCCCGGCAGGTGGAGATGATGGAGGCCGATCGGCCAGCGCCGGCAAACCCTAGGGCGCCTCCGCGCGGGGCTCCTGCAGCACCACCCCCGCGTCCCACGCTTCCGGCGCCGCAACCCTTGCTGGCGCTACCCGCGCCGCCGGTGGCGTCACTTCCGGGCAGAGCCGAGGGTACCCAGCGACGCCTCACGCCCGAGGAGATGGCCGAACGTCGTCGCCAGAACCTCTGCTTCAACTGCAACGAGCGCTACTCTCGCGGCCACAACAGATTCTGCAAACGCCTCTTCTTCATGGATGGCGTGGAGATCGACGATGCCGGGGACGGTGTCGAGGCGGCGGCAGCCGAGGCCGGTGCACAGGATGCGCCCCTGTTCTCCCTCCACGCAGTCGTCGGCGTGGCGGTGGGCGCGTCGATCCTCCTTCGCGTGTCGCTGGGCGCGACCTCCCTCATCGCCTTGGTGGACACGGGCTCGACCCATAACTTCATCGGGGAGGCCGCCGCTTCTCGGACCGGGCTGCCCATCCAGCCCCGCCCACGGCTCACGGCGACGGTGGCGAACGGCGAAAAGGTGACCTGCCCCGGCGTCCTCCGCAACGCGCCAATCGACATCGAGGGGCTGACGTTCGACGTCGACCTTTACGTCATGCCCCTCGCTGGATATGACATGGTGCTAGGCACCCAATGGATGGCACCCTTGCGTCGCATCGCATGGGATGTCGCCTCGCGCGCGTTCTCTTTTCAGCATGACGGCAGGGACGTCGTGTGGACCGGTGTGCCTTCGTCGAGCGCCCCCACTACCCACACCGTGTCCACCGACAGCCCGCTCCTGGACGACCTCTTGGACGAGTTTGCGGATGTTTTCGCCGAGCCACAGGGGCTGCCACCACCGCGGGGCCGCGAGCACGGCATCGTCCTCAAGCCGGGCTCCCCTCCTGTGGTCGTGCGCCCCTACCGTTACCCTGTGGCGCACAAGGACGAGCTGGAGCGTCAGTGTGCGGCCATGCTGTCGCAAGGAATTGTGCGCCGCAGCGACTCCGCTTTCTCCTCTCCGGTGCTCTTGGTGAAGAAGCCGGACGGTTCGTGGCGCTTCTGCGTGGATTACAGGGCGCTGAACGCGCTCACAGTGAAGGACGCTTTCCCGATCCCGGTGGTCGATGAACTCCTTGATGAACTTCATGGTGCCCGGTTCTTCACCAAGCTGGACTTGCGCTCCGGGTACCACCAAGTTCGCATGAAGGCCGCCGATGTCCACAAAACGACGTTCCGTACCCACGACGGCCTGTATGAGTTCCTGGTGATGCCGTTCGGCCTCTGCAATGCCCCGGCAACGTTCCAGTCGCTCATGAATGATGTGCTTCGCAAGTTCCTCCGCCAATTTGTTCTCGTTTTCTTTGATGATATTTTGATCTACAGCCATACTTGGGCCGACCACCTTCGCCACATCCGCGCCATCCTCATCGAGCTGCGACACCACCGCCTCTTCGTCAAGCGCTCGAAGTGTGCTTTTGGGGTCGCCTCCGTGTCCTACCTGGGGCACATCGTCTCGGCAGAGGGGGTGGCGATGGACCCCTCCAAGGTCCAGGCGATCCGCGACTGGCCTCTCCCCCGTTCGGCGCGCGCGGTTCGGGGATTCCTCGGTCTTGCGGGCTACTATCGCAAGTTCGTCCACGGCTACGGCGAGACAGCAGCTCCCCTCACCGCGCTCCTCAAGAAGGAGGGTTTCGCCTGGACCGAGGCAGCCGCCTCCGCCTTCGAGGCCCTCAAGACGGCGGTGACAACAGCGCCGGTGTTGGCGCTTCCCGACTTCACCAAAATATTCGTCGTCGAATGTGACGCGTCCACACATGGCTTTGGCGCGGTGCTGGTCCAGGACAAGCACCCGGTAGCCTTCTTCAGCAGGCCGGTCGCGCCCCGACATTATTCCCTCGCGGCATATGAACGGGAGCTCATTGGTCTGGTGCACGCCGTACGCCATTGGCGGCCGTACCTTTGGGGACGTCACTTCAAGGTACTCACTGATCATTACAGTTTGAAGTACCTCCTCGACCAGCGGCTTGCGACCATTCCCCAGCATCATTGGGTCGGTAAGCTGCTGGGCTTCGACTTCGAGGTGGAGTACAAGCCAGGAGCACAGAACGCCGTCGCCGACGCCCTCTCGCGCCGTGACGCCGACCGCGACTTGGAGGCAGGCGAGGTGCTCGCGCTGTCTGCGCCGCGCTTCGATTTCGTCGATCGTCTACGCCAAGCACAGGTGGCGGACCCGGTGCTTCACGCGCTCAAGGACGAGATCCTCGCCGGCACGAGGGGTGCGCCATGGGCGGTGCGGGACGGTTTGATTACCTACAATGACCGCCTCTACATCGCGCCGTCCATGTCCCTCCTCCAGGAGTACATCGCCGCGGTCCACGAGGACGGCCACGAGGGTGTGCAGCGCACCTTACACCGTCTACGTCGCGACGTCCATTTCCCCAACATGCGCCGCCTCGTCCAGGACCTTGTGCGGTCTTGCGCCACTTGTCAGCGCTACAAGTCGGAGCACCTCCAGGCTGCGGGACTCTTGCTGCCCCTGCCGGTGCCGTCGTCGGTATGGTCCGACATCGGGCTCGATTTCGTCGAGGCGCTGCCCAAAGTCAAGGGGAAATCGGTCATTCTCTCCGTGGTGGACCGTTTCAGCAAGTATTGTCACTTCATACCCCTGGCTCACCCGTATTCTGCAGAGACGGTGGCGCAGGCTTTCTTCACGGAGATTGTCCGGCTCCATGGGATGCCCCAATCCATGGTGTCGGATCGCGACCCTGTCTTCACGTCCACGTTCTGGCGCGAGCTGATGCGTCTCATGGGCACTAAGCTGCACATGACTACGGCCTTCCACCCCTAGTCGGATGGCCAAACGGAGGCAGCCAATCGGGTGATCACTATGTACCTACGTTGTTTCACAGGTGATCGTCCTCGCCGGTGGCTCCGGTGGCTGCCTTGGGCGGAATATATCTACAACACGGCGTACCAGACGTCCCTCCGCGACACGCCGTTCCGCATCGTCTACGGGCGCGACCCACCCACCCTTCGGTCGTACAAGCCCGGAGATACGCGTGTCGCAGCGGTGGCCAAGTCCATGGCGGAACGCGCCGAGTTCTTGCAAGATGTGCGGTTCCGCCTGGAACAAGCACAGTCTGTCCAGAAGCGCTACTATGACAAGCTGCACCGGGACGTCTCCTACAAGGTGGGCGATTGGGTTCTTCTTCGTCTCCGCCACCGCCCAATCGCCTCCCTCGACGCTGCTGCCACGGGGAAGCTCAAGCCCCGCTTCTTCGGCCCATACCAGGTCACGGAGGTGATCAACGACGTCGCCGTACGCGTCGCTCTACCGCCCCGGGCGCGTCTCCACGATGTGTTCCACGTCGGGCTGCTCAAACGTTGGATCGGCGACCCTCCGACTACACCGCCCCCGTTGCCGGTCGTTCACCACGGTGCCCTGCTACCTCAGCCAGAGCGCGCCGTGCGTTCCAGAGTGGCCCGTGGTGTGCGCAAGGCGAGCCGGCTTTAGCTGCTACTTGGGAGGACCTTGACGACTTCCGTGACCGCTTTCCAACATTCCAGCTCGAGGACGAGCTGGTCGTCGAGGGGGGGGAGAGATGTCATGTACGGTCGTTCGTACATGAGATGGCGCCGCGCAAGGGACAGCCGTCGGGCGGCCGAGCATGCCGGGCGCGAGTTGGGCGAGCCCGCGGCCCGGGCCGTGACGTCAAGTGGCTAGGGCCGGCGCCATAGTTGTTATTAGTTTCCTTTATTATCGGATTGGTTAGTTTCCTTTTGCATGTGTGAGCCGGTGGCTATTTGTATCGAGAAACAACTCATTGAAACGGCAAGCAAGAAGTTAAACCCTAATTCTCTCTCTCTCTATCGTTCTCAAGCCCGAGCCGCCGTGAGGGGCATAACCTCCGCGTTCGGAAGACAACGGCAGGAGACTACGAACTCCGTAGTCGAGGGCCACCTACCCTAGATCGCTACGCCCTTGACATAAGATGATTAAAAAACATCAGTTCATCAGGTCATGGGGCTAGAGCAAGCACCTTACATATATTTTTTCTTGCTAGCTCCTATTTTGTTTCAGTTTTGCTTCTACGCCCTGTGCCTGAACCACCTGCGAACAGAGATAGTATTTAAACTGCAGAATGACGGTATAGTGCCCCAATATTATATATTTAAACATCATCCCAAAATAGATGCAAAATGACAGAAACATACACCACACTGCAACTCTATTCATTAAAATATGGGCAGAATGACATAAACTCGAATCCTAAGAATTCGGATGGCGCTTTACTCACCAGCCGATGCTCTTCCTAACGCCTTCGAAAATGTCAGCACTGCCCTTAGCCTCCTACTCCCATTAGTGGTAGCATGCAGGTTCAGAGCTGCTGCAAGACTGATAACAGGTAGGTTTACAAAGCAATGGATTCAAATTCGAAAATATCTTAACAAACACAAACACTCACTGTATCAAGAATTTTCATAAGAAAATTGACTTGACAATCACAAACACTCAATATGAAGGAAAGACAAGTTTGGAATTTTCCGATCTTTAACAAACACCCAACTGGTCTGACAAAACAGACATTAAGTACCCATGTCTTATCTCAAGTACTTAGCTAACATTAACACACAGAGCTATGGTAAACGAACCTGTCATGCTTCTCTCAAATATTAAGCAACCTTTCTCCCCCGGGGATACAACAACAAATTTGATGTTTGGTAACCTTGGAAGTATGGATACTACAGCAACAGGTATTGATGAGGCTCCTTTCCAAGCCTACAAATATAGATCGTGTGCAAAGAATATAATGACTAATTAACAAGATGCCAAAGAACTGAAAGTGCTAAACATATGCCAAAGGCCAAAGTTTGGCCTTTAGTGTACCAAAAGTCCAAAATATCCAGCACAAGGAAATTTTGTTGCCAGCCACCTGATTTGATTATGCTAATCCAACTACAGTTACCACTCTAAACTAGATTCAGTAAAACAAAGGCAGCACACTTTTGCATCGCAAATAATATGACAATGGGCCAGACACCATGAGAAGTATATAAAGATTAAAACTCTTGCCTCAGTCATAGGAAATGTAAGTGGTTTACATTGCTACATGGAGAGCTGGTAAACTGGGGTGTCTTGGGTAGGATTATGCAGTTATGCACTTGCTCTTTTGCAATCCAACAGCTTACCTAAGGAAACTTTGCAGAGCATACAATGTAAGATGCAAAATTGAGAACCTCGTCCAACCCCTCCCTCTTTCTTTCAGCATCAATCAAAATAGAGAGTTTTCTTTGACTTGCCTGCACTGGATTGTTCCATAAACACAGGTTAGTCTCAGTAGTAGTGCAGAAAGGAGAAAACTATACATTAAAAGGCTTATATGTGGCATTAATGCAACAGAATTTGTAGGATGACAACATGAACAATATAAAAATAAGATTTCTATTCAGAGCCATATATCTGATTTATAAGCTATTTGCAATCACTGTAGAAAGAGCGGAACTATATTTTGTTATTTCTCACCATCCTCCCGTACTGATTTGTTATTTCTCCATGCAAGCTCCTGCTCTCAATAGATAAAATACACTTATATTTACTAAGGTCCTTACCAATAATTACGGTAGAAGCAATTGAATTGAAAAACAGAAGGCTGAGTAAAATAATAAGAAATTCATTATCTGAAAGATGAATTAGTGGCATGAGCTAAAATAATGTTATTACCCTGCTCTAAAGTAAAAATCTAGAACTTTCATTTCGACTTTCATATTAGCACATGGATAAATGATACAAATATTCCAACTTCACAATGGTAGAAAGCAAAAAACACACAAAATACACCAAAGAGTATGATATTGATACTGGAGCGACTGGGTCGATACAACTAAAAAAACTACTTCATTATACCACGATATGGGACAAAATTTAGGAATCCGCTTATGTAATAAAGTCGATCCACTAAGGGATTAAGCAGCAGTGTAGTATCAGATCCCAAAGATAGTAAGTTCTTTTTTCTTTCTTATGGAAAAAGTCTTTTTCCAGGATTCTATAGAAATTTCATATATGAAAGAAACAAAACTGAGGTAGTTACCTTTTAGAAAATTCGAACGAAGGGAAGGATATAGGTCTATCTATGCTTCATTCTTCTGAAGGTGGGAGAAAAGATCAAACTAATTATTGATCAAAATTAGGGTTTGAAACTTAGGTAATTAACTTCTTTCTGCTTAACCCAAGAAGAAATTGGATTGATTTTTGAGAAATCGAATTCAGTTAATATAGAGGAAATTAAGATAGCAATTTATGAGCCGTATGAGGTAGGAAACTCTCAAGTATGGTTTTAGGGAAAGAAACCGCCTATTCCGACCGAGGAGAACATGGCATTCTACAGGGCGATTCAGAAATTGCAATAGTTTGGTTTGATCAAGCTGCTGGGTATTAGAAACAAGCTATAGCGCTTACTCCTGGAAATTATATTGAAGCACAGAACTGGTTAAAGAATATGAAGCGCTTTGAATTTGAATAAGACCACTCTCCATTTTCATAAAAGGGTGGTTTGGTTGAAGATCAAATCAAGAATTTTATCATATCCCTTTCTTCTACCTTCAATTTTATATCATATTTCATAAGGATAAACAATAGGGATAGGCTTTGGAATTAATATTGAAGTCAATCCAAGGCAAATGTTCGGATCTATTATGACATAAGGATTAGGTGTCTAACAGACATTGGCTTTAGTCCCGGGTTGGGCCAACAACCGGGACTAAAGGTTTTGCAGAATTATTATGAAGCTACGTGACTAGAAATTGATCCCTATGATCGAAGTTATATACTATATAACATAGGACTTATACACACAAGTAATGGAGAGCATACAAAGGCTTTTGTCCCATATCGTGGTATAATGAAGCAGTTTTTAGTGGCTCACTAATTGATCTTTGATCTTTACGGTGTTTTCTCTATCAATTTCAGCTTTATCCATAGAATAGTAGGGTAGGCTCTACTTTCTTCCTATTTTGATTCTCGTGAAGTGTCCTTCCTACAGCTGATAGGGTAAAATCGTTGTTTTGACGATCCCTATACAGCAATCCCTCTTTTCTAGTATTCATTAGAAAATCTTTTCTAGTATTCTTTCTTTTTCTAGTATGCATCAAGGATGGGACAGATCGACTTCTGGTGAAGGATGAGGAGATCAAGGACAGATGGAGAGAGTACTTCGACAAGCTGTTTAATGGGGAGAATGAGAGTCCTACCCTTGAGTTGGATGACTCATTTGACGATACCAACAGAAGCTTTGTGAGGAGAATTCAGGAGGCAGAGATCGGAGAGGCTTTGAAGAGGATGAAGGGAGGTAAAGCGATGGGCCCTGATGGTATCCCCATTGAGGTGTGGAGATACCTAGGCGCCAAAGCGATAGTATGGTTAACTAAGCTTTTTAACCTTATTTTTCGGTCTAACAAGATGCCTGAAGAATGGAGGAGAAGTATATTAGTACCGATCTTCAAGAACAAGGGAGATGTCCAAAGTTGTACTAACTACCGTGGGATTAAGTTGATGAGCCATACGATGAAGCTCTGGGAGAGGGTTATCGAGCATCGCCTAAGAAGAGTGACACATGTGACCCAAAATCAGTTTGGGTTCATGCCTGGTAGGTCGACCATGGAGGCGATTTTCTTATTACGACAATTGATGGAGAGATATAGGGAGCAGAAGAAGGACTTGCACATGGTCTTTATTGACCTCGAGAAGGCATATGACAAAGTACCGAGAAATGTCATGTGGTGGGCCTTGGAAAAGCACAAAGTCCCAACTAAGTACGTTACCCTCATCAAGGATATGTACAGGGATGTGGTGACGTTTGTCCGAACATGTGATGGCGACACCAGTGACTTTCCAATTAAAATAGGACTGCATCAGGGGTCAGCTTTGAGTCCTTATTTATTTGCTTTGGTGATGGATGAGGTCACAAGGGACATACAAGGTGGTATCCCTTGGTGTATGCTCTTTGCTGATGATGTGGTGCTAGTTGACGACAGTAGGGCAGGGGTTAATAGAAAGTTAGAACTATGGAGGCACACGTTAGAGTCGAAAGGGTTCAGACTTAGTAGGACTAAGACCGAGTACATGAGGTGCGATTTCAGCGTGACTAGGCATGAGGAGGGAGACGTTAGCCTCGATGGGCAAGTGGTGGCTAAGAAGGATACTTTTCGGTATTTAGGGTCGATGCTACAAAAGGACGGAGACATTGATGAAGATGTTAGGCATAGAATTTCAGCCGGCTGGTTGAAATGGCGTCAAGCTTCTGGCGTCCTCTGTGACAAAAGGGTGCCTCAGAAGCTGAAAGGTAAGTTCTATAGGACGGCGATTCGTCCGGCGATGCTATACGGTGCTGAGTGTTGGCCTACAAAAAGGCGACATGTCCAGCAATTGAGTGTAGCAGAGATGCGTATGTTGCGTTGGTGTTGTGGGCACACAAGGAGGGATAGAGTTCGAAATGACGATATTCGGGATAGGGTTGGGGTGGCACCAATTGAGGAGAAATTGATTCAACATCGGTTGAGATGGTTTGGACATGTCCAACGGAGGCCTCCTGAGGCGCCGGTGCGTAGTGGAGTTCTAAAGCGGGCCGATAATGTAAAGAGCGGTAGAGGTCGACCTAAACTAACGTGGGACGAGTCCGTTAAGAGAGATCTTAAAGAGTGGAATATCCCCAAGGATTTAGCTATGGATAGGAGCGCTTGGAGATTGGCAATCAACGTGCCTGAACCGTGACCTCTTTTTGTCTCGTGCCATTTTTGTCCCTTTATGTGTCTCCCTGTTTTTTTTCGTCTCTTTTGGGTTTCATCTCTAGCCTACCCCAACTTGCTTGGGACAAAAGGCTATGTTGTTGTTGTTGTTGTTTTTCTTCTTTTTATAGTGGAGATAGTCACACGTAATGACAGATCACGGCCATATTATTAAAAGCTTCCAGTAAGAAGGGGTTTCGTTCTAGCGTCCGGAAATAATATTCCAAAGCCTTTGTATGCTCTGCATTGCTTGTGTGTATAAGGCCTATGTTATATAGTATATAACTTCGATCATAGGGATCAATTTCTAGTCGCGTAGCTTCATAATAATTCTGCGAAACCTTTAGTCCCAGGTTGCGCCACCAACCGGGACTAAACGCCTTTTAGTCCCGGTTGTTGGCCTAACCCAGGACTAAAGCCAAATTTTGGCGTGTTTACCGTCCATGCAACAGTTGGTTTGGTGTCATGGTGTCCAAACCACTCCTCACTAGAATAGTGACCAATGTGTCAAATCTTGATGGCAAGCATCTCAAGAACTTATGGGAGAAGTCTTTGTCCTTCATCTCTTCTCCAAATGCTTTGAGATCATTTAAAAGCACTTGAAGCCTATGGAACATCTCTGGCACACTCTCATCTTTCTTCATCTTGAAGCTTGCAAACTTCTCCTTGAGAATTGTCGGGTATCATACCCAGGGTACCCAACAGGGGGTAAAATATGGCACCCTACACGTTTGTTAAGTCAGCCCACCATAGGGGACCCAAAAAGCACTGACAGCATGTCAGCCGCTCAAGGTGCGAACGACAAACTCTATCTCGCCCGAGCCTTATGGAGAGGCCTCGGGCACGATAGGCATCTCGGGCGAAATCTCTCCGTCTCGCCTGAGCCCCCGCAGCGTCATCAAAGGCGCCCAACCCCCCGCGACGTGTTTTCGCCTCGCTTGAGGGCCACATGGAGCCCTCAGGCAAGACGGGGAGCCACGGGGGGGGGGGGGGCAACTACGGTACTCGCTCCATCGACATGGACGTGACCGTGCACAGTCAACAGGGGCACATGAACGTTGACCTAACTTGACATGACCCATTCTCCAATGACGACATCCATACCTCCACAGCAACAGGGGTGACGGCAGCTGTGCCACCTAAGCCACTCACTATAAAAATCCCGACGCACACATCGACCACCTTCACGACATAGAGGTGTACAGGTCAAGGCATGGCCCCGACACGTCACACCAGCGAACGGAGAGACCAAAAGATTAACGCCCGCACGACTCCACACTATAGGGAAACTGTTCTCACCGGATAAGGAGGAGGATGGCTACGCCTGAGGCCACCTTTCTTGCCTTTCTCTTTCATTTTTCCTGTTTTCACCCCTTTACCGCAAATGTAACCCGAGCCCTCCCCTTAGAAGCTATAAAAGGAGAGGCAGGGGCCGCATCTAGGGGGACGAAACAACAAGGCAAGAACAGCTAGAACACACTGCAATAGAAACTGCACACCACCACCACTCAAGAGACTTGGGACCTGCTCCCTCTCTCGAAAGCTTGTAACCTCTACTACGAGCACCCCGATGCAAGGCAACATGAACCGCAGCGAAACCCACTGGACGTAAGGCCGTTCATGCCCGAACCAGTATACATCCTTGTGTCCACTTTGCACACCATCAGGGTCTAGACGTGCAGATACAAATTCACTAGTCGCTCTATTTAGACACCCGGTCCTCTAGACACCGACAAGAATGTATGCTTTTGCACCCTTCACGGCTTGAGTGCCCTTAAATTATTCCTCCAACTTCTTCCATGCCTCATGAGCCCTCTCAATGTTCTTGATTTGCTCCAATGTTCTTTCATCCAATGCATCATGAATGGCACTAAGAGCAATGTCATTGTTCTGAAGTATCACTTCTTCAGCGGCACTGGGAGCCTCCTCATTGGCAATCTCAATCTTGGTCCCCATCACCTTCTACACCTTTCTATTGATTGACTTGATGTAGGTGGCCATCTTAGCCTTCCAATAAGGATAATTGGAGTCATCAAATTGGGGTGGCTTCTTGGTGTTGTTGATTTGAGCCATTTTGACATTGAAGGTTGTTAAGCCTCAAATCATGGTGACCATGGCTCTGATACCACTTGAAAGGTTCTAATAGCTAGAGGGGGTGAATAGCCTATAAAAATTTCTATAACAACACTAAGCAAAGTGGTTAGACAAATATAAGGCGAAGCAAATGTTACGCTAGCCTACTAAAAATACAAGCCACCTACCACAATTCTAGTTTCTATAATCTCTATGCCACAAAGGCTATGTCACCACTCACCACACTAAGTGAGCTCTCAAAGACTAATTAAAGAGTCTCACTAACCACTAGACCTGACACAAGCTAGCTCTCAAAACTAATTACACTAAAGAGGGTAGCAACACTAGAAATGTAAATGCAACGTAGGAGATGTGAAGTTTATACCACCATGTCAAGGATAGAGCCAATCATAATATGATGACAATCAATCACAATGAATACCAAGAAATCCTCGGAATAAGATGACATGAGATTTTTTTACCGAGGTTCACTTGCTTGCCGGCAAGCTAGTCCTTGTTGTGGCGATTCACTCACTTGGAGGTTCATGTGCTAATTGGCATCACATGCCAAACCTGCAATTGGGTGCCACACAACCAACACAAGATGAAGATCACACAAGCCACGAGCAATCCACTAGAGTTGCCTTTGGCGCTTCACCAGGGAAGGCACAAGAACCCCTCACAATCACAATGATCGGAGCCGAAGACAATCACCTTCCTCCGCTCGATGATCCACCAATCACCGGGCTGTCTAGGTATCAGCAAACATCAAGAGTAACAAGATCTCCACCAGCCCAAATCGCCCAACTAGTACCACAAGATGCTAGAACACTAAGCAATGCACTAGAGGCTCTCCAATCTCACTCAAGATGATGAAATAAAGTGTGCAAGTGAGTGGAGTGGTGTGTTTAGCTCTCAAAGGGTGTAACTGTTAGAAGTGCCAAGAGAGTGGCCAAGGTCGGCCACACCCTCTATTTATAAGCCCACAAGCAAATAGAGTCCTTATCCCTTTAGAGCAGCTTTCTGCGAGGTCACCGAACATGGCGGTGCAGTCACCAGACAGGGGGTGGTGATGACCCTCTAGTGGTCATCCAACAGCTAGTTTCACTAGCCATTGGGGCACCGGATAGGCGGCGGTGGCACAGGACAGGAGGGACGGTGCCACCCAGGCCAACACCCCAAAAACCCTCCTCTCTGGAAAATTAGGGCGGTGCAATGCCCAGGGGTGGCGGTGCCCACCCTCGTTTCCCCTCACCTCTGGAAGAATGGGGCGGTGGCACCGGACACACCTGTGTTGCACCATCGTGCATGAGGCAGTGTACACCATCAGCGGCGCCCGTGCCAGCTCCCACTCAACTCGCTCTCGGCCAAGTCCAGGTGGGCACCGCCCTAGGTGTGACGGTGCCACCGGACAGGGTGGTGGTGCCCCTAGGGCAACCCGCTGTTCTCGGCCTCCTAGCCAGTCACCGTGCACTGAACAAGGGGTGGCGGTGCCCCCGTGGCAGCACCCCAAGCCAAGTTTCGTCTCCTTTTCTTCACCTTTCTCACCATCTTTGCAAATGTGCTAGCACTCCAAGTGTTTCACCATCACGTGCAAGTGTGTTAGCATTTTCACAAACATTTTTCAAAGGTTATTCACTTCTCACCGAATGTGCACTAAGCCTAAAATGCATATGCATGTTTTCCAACACCTAGTGGCACTAGATGATCGAGTTGTCTGATAAGAGCTCCCCTCTTAATAGTACGACCATCTATCCTAAATGTGATCAGACTCTCTATAGTGTCTCAATCATCGAAAATAAAATGGCTCTATGGATATCACCTTTGAGCCCATTTTTTTCTCTTTCTTTTTTCCAAGTCCCAGAGCTTGATCATCATCACATGCCCATACCATCATCATGATCTTCATTTCATGTGGCCATCTCCATCCATGAGCGCCACCTAGCTCCTTTACTTGGATTGGACCATCCTATCTAGTCACACACTTAGATGCAAGGATTAGTCCAAATAGGTTTCATCAATTAACTAAAACCAAACTAGGGCTTTCAGTCGTGCCCCACCGGCTCCCCGCGCCTGCACCCCCACCGCCTCCCCCATGCGCGGACATGCTGGATATGGCAGCGGCGGCGGATCTGCCAGATCCAGCGGCGGGGGGCCAAGTAGGCCTCCTCCTTCTCCTCTCTCTCCTCTCTCCTCTCTCCTCCTGGATTGGGCTAGGGTTTTGGCGAGCTAACCTCATTCTTCTCCAACTCTAGCGGGGTATAGAATGGCCAACCGGGGGGGGAGGTAGGTCAGGCGGTGGGAATGGTGGATGGGCGGCTTAGGGAGCCGGTAGCAGCAGGGGCGGTCAGGGCGGAGGAGGCTCGCCGGAGCTAGAGAAGATGGTGGCTAGCGAGCTCGCCAGAGCTAGAGAAGATGGCGGCGGTGAGGGGAGGGGAAGAGGGCGGCCGCCATAGGCGCTAGGATTTGCCAGAATTCGGCGAACCCTAGCGCCCGCGGTGGGTCGGTGGCCGGCGGCGGAGGCGAGGGCGTCAGAGTCATGGAAGAGGGCTGTTGTGGTTTTTTTACTAAAAACTAGTGTGTCCCAGGAGGTGTGCACGCGGAGCCTCCAAATACTGGCGTGCATGCTTTAGCAAAGTTCTTAAAACAAACTTTCCACCGAGGCTAGATAATAAGAACTCGAAGTGAGGAGCGATCTGATGCATGGCCATGTAAAGAGAGGTGTAACGAACCTCGACTACCAATCACTGTTATAAGGGTAACTGGATACAATTTGGGAAGAATTAGATGGAATCTAGACTAGGAATAGCAGGAATCCAAGGCAGGAAGCAAGAACAGAAACATGGGACGTTCTTGGACAGAGGACTCAAGGAGGAAGATGACTTCAGTCTAGTTCTGTTCGATGCCGATCTACTGTTGCCGTGGTCTCCTTATGTAGGTGATATCAAGGCCCATTGCCATTTGCAGCCCATATCCCTAACCAGTCCCATATACATGACAGGAGGGACAATTTTCTTTATTTGGAAAAGCTAGTAAATAGTACAGTACTCTACAATAGTCAAGTCTTGGCAACAAATCAGCTGCCTTGCACTTCCACTCTGGTGTGTTTAGATCCAAAAACTTTTCACGAAAAACTACAATAATGAATCTTGAGGCACTTGCATGGAGCATTAAATGTAGACAAAAAAAAATTAATTGCATAGTTTGGTTGGAAATCGCGAAACGAACGTTTTGAGCCTAATTAGTCTGTGATTTGATACTAAAGTGCTATAGTAACAAATATGCTAATGATGGATTAATTAGGCTTAATAAATTTGTCTCGTGGTTTCCAGACAAGCTATGTAATTAGTTTTTTTATTTGTATCCGAAAACCCCTTCCAACATCGCACAGAACATGACATTTTTCTAAAAACTTTTCACCCAACTAAACCCACCCTGGATGAGCTGCGATAGAGCCTTCACGAGATGTGTATGTGCCGCTCTGCAGTTTTTTTTATAATACGTATCTATATTACTGAATAAGGAAAACGTACACAGAGACGTACAAATACAGACACGTACATAGAGGATACGGATACAGTTGTTCCATTCAAACTACACAAAGGACCCTAGAAAATGAAAAGTTACAACGATACCCCTGGATCCTTCACGATTCCTCTATTCATGTCCACCTCGTCACCAACCGCCGCCAGCAGAGAGGACGATGACCACCGTGAGCTGAAGGAGTCCCATCGCACAACGGCTTTGAAGTGGAGCCGAAATAGACACCCGTCGAAGGAACAGGATGAAGCCAACGGCGATCGCCCATCAACCGGGGACGCGCCCCAACTCCTCCAACCCCTAGATCTAAACTCGCCATCGACGGCCACCGCCGCTGAGGGAGGAAAGAGCCAGATCCGGCGAGCCAGCAACCACAACACCCATGAACTGAACCCCATCTAAGCAAAAGTAGGCCAGTAGCAACCTCACCTGGTGAAGACGAAGATGCGCCGGCTCCGTACTCGCACAAAGGTCTCCCGGGACGAAGATGGAGTAGAACGCCGCCGGGACGAAGGAGGGGTGGAGACAGCTTATTCCGCAGCGATGTCAACGCCCTCGCCACAACGACGCCGCCTAGAAGAGCACGCCACGGAAGAACTACCCTGCGGCAAACCCTAGCCTCACCGTCAACTGATAGCAGGTAAACCCTAGACCTAGGTAACCTATTACCTACTCTATATACACCCGCACAGCGATTCCGTGGCCCATCTCCCTCTGCGACGGCACGCCGGCCGCCGGAGAAGAAGAAAGCCGGTGAAATCGCCGCCTGAAACGCGGTTCGCCCCTTTTTCGCCTCGGGCAACTGTAGCAAGGGGGAAAAGGGTGAGAGAAGTCGCCACTCTGCAGTTGGTAGTGACTAGTGAACCAACACCGCCCTATTTAACCGCTTACCAGCCACCCCAACCAACACAAAGCTTTCCGTTCCACACACTCCCGTCCATTTTCTTTCACAATTCCGCCCACCACGCTTTCACCAAGCCTAGCGATGGGTGGTGTAGCTGGTGCAGAGACGACGAAGAAGGCTCTACGGGCCACCACCAGCGACGGTGACGGCGCATCGGTGCATCCGCCGGAGCCGCAGCAGCAGCGGGCACCATTGCCTGCTGCCGCCGTCGCTGGCAACGCCGCCGACGGCTCTGCTGCAGTTCATCATCAGAGCTGCGGTGAGAAGGACGACTGTCGCACCTGGTTTTCCAAAGAATACCAAGCGCTAACTATATGTGTGCCCAGGATGTCCACACGACACATATAGCGACAAATATGGAGAATATCAAGAACAATGCTTTATTATATATCGAACATAGTTACATCAAAACTTACAACTAGTACAAAGCGTAGCGGAAATTATTCTATATCTTCTCTTCGGGACTCCATACTCCACAGGGACGGTTGACTGGGGGAAGCACTCGCCTAGTACTCATGGACTCCGCAAGAAACTCTCACTTGATTCACCATCTGGTACCCATCCGGGATTTTTATTGGTGACAACGACAAGCGTCAGCTCACCATGCTCAGCAAGTATACCATGAGGTTATGCAAGGCTCAAGAAGGCTTGACTCGGTTGTACTGCGGTAAGCATTTTTAGTTGGTCATATTTTATTTATTATGCCTATGTTTCTAAGTTATGCTTAAGGCTTCCATGTGAATATAATTAGTTATCACCATCAACATTAATCATATCCCAAACCATCCATAGAACCATCTATCTCGAAAAGGATCCAGGCCGCTCGTGACCGTGAGCACGGCTGATATATCAGTTTGATCAAACTCTGCAGAGTGTGTACACTTTCACCTTGAGTCGTGAATACCCCTGTGCCCGAGGTGGCCAACCTCTTGACTCACTTCCAAGGTAAGTCGGCAGGGTTCACTACGAAGCCTTTCACTAATTACCCTAACAAGTTAGTAGCCGCGAGGTTTCAGCCTAGGCGAATGGAGCCCCCCTTCAAGAGTGGCACACCATGACCGCAGCCCAGTACTCACCTTGACAGGCAAGAAGCCATTCTGCAACCTAGACCCCCCTCTTGCGCCGAAAACTTTCGGTAACTACTAACAAGCTAGAGAAAACTAGCTATACGACTAAGATCGTGCCCATTTTGATTCTCAAGGCTGTACGGATGTCCTGGGTTGCCGCTTTAAGATTCAGTCCTTACGGAGGGCAGACTAGAGCACCGAACAAGGCCCAATGCTCTAGCCCCCTTGTGTCCATGTTGCCAGAAGCATCATTTTAACCATTGATTCCATAAGTCATTAACCAATATTAACATTACAATATTTGGTAATTGCAAGCTAAGCAAAGCTACCCACATGCATGAGCCCATGGTAAACAAGGAGTATAGGGTATCAAAAGTACTAGGTAAGATCCTTAGCATCATATTAGACACATGCATATGAAAGTGATTATAAGGTTATTAGGTAACAAGGGAACTCATGTTACACTTGCCTCCAATTATCCGCTCCAACTTTCCATCTTTTCCTTCCAAACCATCCTCGCATAGTTCCTTCTATCGTTAGCAATCAACTGGCACAAGCACCTGAAAATGACCCTAAAAGCAATACACCAATCATTACAAAAATGATTCTTACACGAAGACGTGATTCTACGGTCTCGTGAGCGCAAAAACACCTAAAACGGGTTATGGCGAGCTTTTAAAGTTTTAGGGGTTAAATCATAAAATTTATGTTTTAAATAAACTAAATATTTTGGAATAATAAATTTAAGTCACAAAAAGGAATTGTGACAGGATATCAGTGCAAGGGCTAGCAAGAAGGATATGACAACAACGGGATGTAGAAGAATAAAAAGAACATGATCGAGTTATAGATTGCTATAGGGATACTAGGAATATTGGGATTATATTTTGGAAGGAAAATAAAAAAAGTACACGGCATCAACATGATGCCACTACCAAGATAATCTATAAGGATATACTAGAATTACATGTTTTTATTGGAATAGAAAAGACTTGATATATGAGATGAGAATGATGGAGCACTGATGTCACCAAGGATAGCCTACGCAACATATATGTATTGGGAAGGATAATTATCAGCAAGCTAATGTAGCCCAGGACAAAAGCAACATGCATGATGCGTGGTTGTGCTAATCTGAGCTGATAATTACCAAGGATAAAGTGACTTGAGCGGACATCACGTGCTAGGTTCCTGGTGACAACAAGGGATTAAATTCAATGAACCCAACAATGTCGGCTTCACAATTTTTGTATGGGGGGGTTCTGCAGGCATGTGTGTGATGGCTACAGCACATGGACCTGATAGCCGGTGCATATAACAGAGAGATCACCTTGGTGAGCTGATGATGCGCAACACGATTTATGCATCTGATAATAACCGGAAAAAGGGCAAAGTGAGGTTCACCTGCGTCCGTAGAATATGATAGCAATTGTGCGCAGAGGGATGAAGAAATAGTTCTGGATTATGCTTGTGCCTTCTTGTACCTATTCTGTAGGGAATCGATCAAGCTACTGGATTTTAGATGAAAGATAGAAATGAGAAGCACAAGGATTCCCAGGTTCTCACCGATGGTGATGGTATATGCTGAAGCAAAGTAATGGTGAGCGACGATAGGGGCGAAGCACAGCTCAACGATGACCATGAAGGACTTGAGCGATCTGCTGGAATTTGCCAGAATGCGGCCATGCATGGATGAACGTCGAGGAGCGTCGAGATGACTTTACAGTGAGCCTGTGATGGGGATCAAAGATAGAGAGATCAGCCTCAAGGTTAAGGGCAATGTGCCATTGATGAATTCTCACCGTCTCTGGTGAAGATGACTCAGCGGTAGCGTTGTAGTGAAACTGTGTGATGCAGTAGCTGAGCAAAGAAGTACGGCATGAAGGATAGACTGCCTGCGCCTTATCTAGGGCTGGGAAGGCAAAGGAGCAGAAAGGTCATGGGAGAAGACGTGAATTGCCAAAGATGGTGAAGCTGGTGGCTTAAATGCCACTTGGGCAACGATTCATATCTCTGGTGGAGGAAATTGAATTCTTGCCATTGTGGCAGCAGCCCGGTGAGTGGCTGTACTAAAAGCATAGATGGTGATTTGTGAACTTGCCAATGGAGAGAGATGGAGTGTGCCAAAGAGAGCTCTGAGGAGTTGAGGACCTTTAATATGTGCGTCAAACAAGTTGATTAGGTCGGCTAGTGAGATGAAATTAAAGATCATTGCATGCAAATGGAGTTTCTCAGGCAACTGACGTCTGATGTCAGTGATGGTGGAAATTAGAAGAGTTAGTGGGTGGCCTGCTTTCATCAAGAATAACTGCTGCTGCAGAATAAAGGAGAGAATGTAGGAGCTTGAGTGGGCGGCAGTTGCGCGTCTAGATGACTGGAACTTGAAACAGCAGCCTGTGCATGCAGCTAGCTGGTCTTTCCACTCAGACACATGCAGGAGGAGAGAGATTAAGAGAGAGATAAAATTATTGTGATGAAACGTGAAGAGTTGCACTAATTGGAGATGAGAGAGAGATTAATTAGTTTCAGTTTGCATGCTAGCATAATTGCGTGAAACTTTCTTTGTTGTAGACGTCGTACACATGCAAAGAAGTGAAATATGGGGAGAGAGAAAAGGAGAGAGAAAGGGAAATTGAATTTAGAATTGGCGACGGCTATTTAGGACTAAAAAGTGAGCACGTGATGAGAGTATGAAATAGACAATAATGATCAAAGATTTGGCATGAGATCAAAAGGATTTTAGCCAAACAAGGATTAAAGAGTTTGACTATGATTTTAGAAATTATATTTAAATTTCTTTTTCAAAGCCATTTAAAACTCAAACTATTTTCTGAGATCTTTCTAAAACATAATTTGAACTTTATATTTTTTATAAAAAGAGAATAAATAGAGCAAAACCTATTCAAGGCTTTATCGAATTTTCTAAATTCATTTTCCACTCAAGAAAATTTATGCAAGGGCATGAAATGCAACAAACAAGACATTTTAATTTGTAAAAGTTTTATAAAATTATTTTCTTTCGTCCACTAGATTGACAACAAACTAACTAAAGCTTGGAATTCTTATAGAAAAAAATACTAAATCATATATTTATTAAGTGTTTTCTATTCATATCCCAAAATGAAAATTTTGGGGTGTGACAAACTACCCCCCTTAACAGGAATCTCGTCCCGAGATTCGCTGAAGCTACACTCAATGCAAAGAGCCAAATCACACATGGACACCATAACAAAAAAATCAACCGTGTAAGAACACACTAACATGGTGTTGTCCTTAATCGGGAACACACTAGCACATACCTTAGCATCGTTGCTAACGTAGAAAGCGCTCGGGTAAAAACCTACTTATATAGGGCATAGGATAGAATGATCTTGAAATCTTCTCTCCTCTTAGTTTGGTGTGACAATTCTTCTCGTTGACATAGGATCTTCAATTTCACGTGCATCTTCATGGATAATGGGGAATCAAGGGGCTTTCGGTAAAGAGCATATTTTTCAAAAACGATCAAGGGGGAGGAAGTTAATGTAGTTTTTATCAAAATAAGTTTGTAAATACGACCATTGCTAACTAGGCAAAGCGTCCTACAGTCAACACTGCTCTGATACCACTTTGTCGCACCTGGTTTTCCAAAGAATACCAAGCGCTAACTATATGTGTGCCCAGGATGTCCACACGACACATATAGCGACAAATATGGAGAGTATCAAGAACAATGCTTTATTATATATCGAACATAGTTACATCAAAACTTACAACTAGTACAAAGCGTAGCGGAAATTATTCTATATCTTCTCTTCGGGACTCCATACTCCACAGGGACGGTTGACTGGGGGAAGCACTCGCCTAGTACTCATGGACTCCGCAAGAAACTCTCACTTGATTCACCATCTGGTACCCATCCGGGATTTTTATTGGTGACAACGACAAGCGTCAGCTCACCATGCTCAGCAAGTATACCATGAGGTTATGCAAGGCTCAAGAAGGCTTGACTCGGTTGTACTGCGGTAAGCATTTTTAGTTGGTCATATTTTATTTATTATGCCTATGTTTCTAAGTTATGCTTAAGGCTTCCATGTGAATATAATTAGTTATCACCATCAACATTAATCATATCCCAAACCATCCATAGAACCATCTATCTCGAAAAGGATCCAGGCCGCTCGTGACCGTGAGCACGGCTGATATATCAGTTTGATCAAACTCTGCAGAGTGTGTACACTTTCACCTTGAGTCGTGAATACCCCTGTGCCCGAGGTGGCCAACCTCTTGACTCACTTCCAAGGTAAGTCGGCAGGGTTCACTACGAAGCCTTTCACTAATTACCCTAACAAGTTAGTAGCCGCGAGGTTTCAGCCTAGGCGAATGGAGCCCCCCTTCAAGAGTGGCACACCATGACCGCAGCCCAGTACTCACCTTGACAGGCAAGAAGCCATTCTGCAACCTAGACCCCCCTCTTGCGCCGAAAACTTTCGGTAACTACTAACAAGCTAGAGAAAACTAGCTATACGACTAAGATCGTGCCCATTTTGATTCTCAAGGCTGTACGGATGTCCTGGGTTGCCGCTTTAAGATTCAGTCCTTACGGAGGGCAGACTAGAGCACCGAACAAGGCCCAATGCTCTAGCCCCCTTGTGTCCATGTTGCCAGAAGCATCATTTTAACCATTGATTCCATAAGTCATTAACCAATATTAACATTACAATATTTGGTAATTGCAAGCTAAGCAAAGCTACCCACATGCATGAGCCCATGGTAAACAAGGAGTATAGGGTATCAAAAGTACTAGGTAAGATCCTTAGCATCATATTAGACACATGCATATGAAAGTGATTATAAGGTTATTAGGTAACAAGGGAACTCATGTTACACTTGCCTCCAATTATCCGCTCCAACTTTCCATCTTTTCCTTCCAAACCATCCTCGCATAGTTCCTTCTATCGTTAGCAATCAACTGGCACAAGCACCTGAAAATGACCCTAAAAGCAATACACCAATCATTACAAAAATGATTCTTACACGAAGACGTGATTCTACGGTCTCGTGAGCGCAAAAACACCTAAAACGGGTTATGGCGAGCTTTTAAAGTTTTAGGGGTTAAATCATAAAATTTATGTTTTAAATAAACTAAATATTTTGGAATAATAAATTTAAGTCACAAAAAGGAATTGTGACAGGATATCAGTGCAAGGGCTAGCAAGAAGGATATGACAACAACGGGATGTAGAAGAATAAAAAGAACATGATCGAGTTATAGATTGCTATAGGGATACTAGGAATATTGGGATTATATTTTGGAAGGAAAATAAAAAAAGTACACGGCATCAACATGATGCCACTACCAAGATAATCTATAAGGATATACTAGAATTACATGTTTTTATTGGAATAGAAAAGACTTGATATATGAGATGAGAATGATGGAGCACTGATGTCACCAAGGATAGCCTACGCAACATATATGTATTGGGAAGGATAATTATCAGCAAGCTAATGTAGCCCAGGACAAAAGCAACATGCATGATGCGTGGTTGTGCTAATCTGAGCTGATAATTACCAAGGATAAAGTGACTTGAGCGGACATCACGTGCTAGGTTCCTGGTGACAACAAGGGATTAAATTCAATGAACCCAACAATGTCGGCTTCACAATTTTTGTATGGGGGGGTTCTGCAGGCATGTGTGTGATGGCTACAGCACATGGACCTGATAGCCGGTGCATATAACAGAGAGATCACCTTGGTGAGCTGATGATGCGCAACACGATTTATGCATCTGATAATAACCGGAAAAAGGGCAAAGTGAGGTTCACCTGCGTCCGTAGAATATGATAGCAATTGTGCGCAGAGGGATGAAGAAATAGTTCTGGATTATGCTTGTGCCTTCTTGTACCTATTCTGTAGGGAATCGATCAAGCTACTGGATTTTAGATGAAAGATAGAAATGAGAAGCACAAGGATTCCCAGGTTCTCACCGATGGTGATGGTATATGCTGAAGCAAAGTAATGGTGAGCGACGATAGGGGCGAAGCACAGCTCAACGATGACCATGAAGGACTTGAGCGATCTGCTGGAATTTGCCAGAATGCGGCCATGCATGGATGAACGTCGAGGAGCGTCGAGATGACTTTACAGTGAGCCTGTGATGGGGATCAAAGATAGAGAGATCAGCCTCAAGGTTAAGGGCAATGTGCCATTGATGAATTCTCACCGTCTCTGGTGAAGATGACTCAGCGGTAGCGTTGTAGTGAAACTGTGTGATGCAGTAGCTGAGCAAAGAAGTACGGCATGAAGGATAGACTGCCTGCGCCTTATCTAGGGCTGGGAAGGCAAAGGAGCAGAAAGGTCATGGGAGAAGACGTGAATTGCCAAAGATGGTGAAGCTGGTGGCTTAAATGCCACTTGGGCAACGATTCATATCTCTGGTGGAGGAAATTGAATTCTTGCCATTGTGGCAGCAGCCCGGTGAGTGGCTGTACTAAAAGCATAGATGGTGATTTGTGAACTTGCCAATGGAGAGAGATGGAGTGTGCCAAAGAGAGCTCTGAGGAGTTGAGGACCTTTAATATGTGCGTCAAACAAGTTGATTAGGTCGGCTAGTGAGATGAAATTAAAGATCATTGCATGCAAATGGAGTTTCTCAGGCAACTGACGTCTGATGTCAGTGATGGTGGAAATTAGAAGAGTTAGTGGGTGGCCTGCTTTCATCAAGAATAACTGCTGCTGCAGAATAAAGGAGAGAATGTAGGAGCTTGAGTGGGCGGCAGTTGCGCGTCTAGATGACTGGAACTTGAAACAGCAGCCTGTGCATGCAGCTAGCTGGTCTTTCCACTCAGACACATGCAGGAGGAGAGAGATTAAGAGAGAGATAAAATTATTGTGATGAAACGTGAAGAGTTGCACTAATTGGAGATGAGAGAGAGATTAATTAGTTTCAGTTTGCATGCTAGCATAATTGCGTGAAACTTTCTTTGTTGTAGACGTCGTGCACATGCAAAGAAGTGAAATATGGGGAGAGAGAAAAGGAGAGAGAAAGGGAAATTGAATTTAGAATTGGCGACGGCTATTTAGGACTAAAAAGTGAGCACGTGATGAGAGTATGAAATAGACAATAATGATCAAAGATTTGGCATGAGATCAAAAGGATTTTAGCCAAACAAGGATTAAAGAGTTTGACTATGATTTTAGAAATTATATTTAAATTTCTTTTTCAAAGCCATTTAAAACTCAAACTATTTTCTGAGATCTTTCTAAAACATAATTTGAACTTTATATTTTTTATAAAAAGAGAATAAATAGAGCAAAACCTATTCAAGGCTTTATCGAATTTTCTAAATTCATTTTCCACTCAAGAAAATTTATGCAAGGGCATGAAATGCAACAAACAAGACATTTTAATTTGTAAAAGTTTTATAAAATTATTTTCTTTCGTCCACTAGATTGACAACAAACTAACTAAAGCTTGGAATTCTTATAGAAAAAAATACTAAATCATATATTTATTAAGTGTTTTCTATTCATATCCCAAAATGAAAATTTTGGGGTGTGACAACGACCAAGACGACGAGCAGGTGGAGCGGTTCTACGCGCTCCTCGCCAACATCCGGGCCCTGAGGGGCTTGTACAAAGCCGGGACCGAACCAGTAGCTTCCGGCTGGGGCAGCAGGAAGGGCGCGGGAGGCGGAGGCGGCGCCGTGGACGCCAGCGTTCCGGCTGGAGGACTTCGAGGAGGAGGTCAACCAGGGCGCGGCCACGGCAGACGCGCGGTGCGCGGTGATGAACCAGGGTGCCAGTGGCAGCGTGGCGAGGCGGCCCGCTGCCACAGCCGCCGCGGCCGACGACGACCACGAGGATGACAGGGTCGCGGAAGTAGCGCGCGGAGAGAGTAAGCTCGGTCACCGCGTCGCAGCGCGTGGATGACCAGTGTTGACCGGCTACTACTTACTGAAGCCGAATTGAACTGAACATGTGATGCATGCTTGGAGGATTGGATTCTTATGCTAAACTTCCCTTCAGTAACGTGTCTATTTTTTTTTAACTCTGGTTTACTTACTGTTACTGAAGTACGTACGTACTGTATCATTCGAAGGCATCATTTGCCGTACCTGTAGCTCGAAAACCTCCGTCTCATATCTGAAGTTTACTCTCTTTATTAAGTTTTCTAGAGTTATCTTAAGTCAAGTTTTAATCGCAAAAAAAAATCTTTTGTCAAGTTTTATAAAATTTGACTAAAATTTCCAAGATTTATGACACCAAATTAGTATCGTTAGATGCGCCATAAACTATATATGTACAATATATTTATCTAGTGTGACAAATATTTATATTTTTTCTATAAATTATGATCAAACATTAAAAAAATTAACTTAGACAATTATAACGTTTCGGGCTATAACTTTTTGGTACTCTATTTTTTATCTACTGCTATAAAGAAAATTACTCAAATGTAACTATATTCTGTATTTTTGTTAAAAAAATTACAGAGCTAGAAACACCTACTACTGCAACTTATTTTGTTCTTACTAGAGCTATGCCAAATAAAGTCTAATTAAGTATTAGACCTCTCTGGGTTCGATGCCACTACTCAACCATGATTCGCTAAAATTTGGTTGCTGCTGATGCTAATACTGATTTGTTATGAGAGGGAAAACATTGTTCCTTGCTGAAAACTTATTTTGTTTATCGTTGTACTAATATGCCACTACCTTGCTCCCTCAAATAAGTACAATGTCCTCGCTCTCTTCGGCATTTGCTGCAGCTGCTAATGCGCTTTTGCTGCAGCTCCACAGCTGGCCGCATCAGGCTGTGTTTAGTTGGGAAAATAAAATTTTTGGGTGTCACATTGGATGTGTTCGTGGGATGTTGGAAGAGGTTTTCGGATACTAATAAAAAAACTAATTACATAGCTCGTCTGGAAACTACGAGATAAATTTATTAAGCCTAATTAAACCGTCATTAGCACTTGTAGGTTACTGTAGCACTTAAGGCTATTCATGGACTAATTAGGCTTAAAAGATTCATTTCGCAATTTCCCACCTATGGGGGTATAGACCCGTATACCCTCATGGCTTCACATGGGCTGCACCAGACGAGGTGGCCCAATTCACCAGAAAGGGTCACGCGGATCTCCGAACTGCTCAGCAAACCGTGCGGAGCAAGCAGAGACTACTTGACAGTCAAAAAAATCTACACCCTGTTCGTTTCACTGGTTTATTGTGCTGAAAGCACTGTTCGCTGGTTTGTTGTGAGAGAAAAACACTGCTGGATGACTGTTGATTCTGCTAAGTCCAAACGAACAGGGTGCTAGTCGGTTAGGATAGACATCGTGTCCTCCGTGGATACAAGAGTTGTAATCGGCTGGGATTAGATTCCTTAGATCTGTAACATTGCCCCCTGTACTATATAAGGCGGGCAAGGACCCCCTCAAAACATATCATCACACATCAGTACAATCCACAAAGATGCAGGACGTAGAGTATTACGCAATTTACGGCCCGAACCTGGATAAATCATGTGTTCCTCTTGCGTCACCATCTAGTTCGTTGTCTTGCGCACCTTCACCGATAATCTACTACCGTAGATATACCCCTCGGTAGACTGCCGACCATATCTCGTTGACACCACCAAACTGTGCAATTAGTTTCTTTTTCATCCACATTTAGTTTTCCATGCATATGTCCAAATGCTCAATGTTACTATAGAACAAAAAAAAATTTGGGAGCCTTATTGTACTTGTTGCTAGTGCAAGTGCAGTTGCAGCCTTACAGGCGTGCAGCTGCAGCAAGCTTATTCCAATTAGGTTGAATATATATACTAAATTTTCTTTTATGATGTCTTAGATCAATTGCCACCCCCCCAGGTTTTGAAATACGAAAGGAAGTTCTTAATAATATTTAGGCCCCGTTTAGTTGTTAAAATTTTGGGGGGGAAATTTCTGTAGCACTTTTCGTTGTTATTTGACAAAATTTGTCTAACCATGGACTAACTAGGTTCAAAAGATTTGTCTCGACATTTACAGACAAACTGTGCAATTAGTTTTTTTTATCTACATTTAATGTTCTATGCATACGTCCAAAGATTCGATGTGACAGGTACTGCGTAAAAATTTTTAGGTCTTTTTGCCCATCTAAACAAGGCCTTAGGAAAAAAGTTATATTTTGCCCTCGAACTATTGTTGAGTCCGGACTTAGTAGTTCGCAAGCTAAAAAAACTAAAAACTTCATCTCACCTCGCCTATACACCCGAAAATTATCAACACTGAGGCTCAATAAATTTGAAAGATAGGGCCTGTTCAGTTGGGTACCAAAGCCAAAAAAAAGTTTGCGCAGTACTCGTCACATCAAATCTTTAGACACATGCATGGAACATTAAATATAGATAAAAAATAATTAATTGCACAGTTTGTCTATAAATGTCGAGAAGAATCTTTTGAGCATAGTTAGTCCATAATTGAATAAATTTTGCCAAATAACAACGAAAAGTGCTACAGGAATTTACCCAAAAATTTTCACCAACTAAACAAGCCCATAGATGATTTTAGTTGATGTGGTGCATATGTAGCAGCGTGGTTCACTTGTAAGTCACACCTCACCTCATCTTTTCCTTCTTCCCCTCTCTCATCAGGACATCACGTACCCCTTTCACTTACCAGAGACCCAACGACATCAACAAAGGAAAAAAGAATTCTAGCAATATTAATGCCTTAACAACCACTGACTAGCAAACCATTATGCTTCACACACAACAAGCAATACAAAGAGGACCGGCGGAGTAATATGTTATGAGTCAACACTCAACAGATTGGAAGGTACAATGATCTCTTTTTTTCAACCTCAAATAATTAAACATGGTCGAAGAAGGGAACACAAAAAAGAGCCACGACGACCACGACTTAGCCGTCCAAATTAACCCTAAGAAAGCATAAGTAGAAAATGAAGGCGAGTTTAGAGTTTGATCCCCAATTCAATGTTTGGCAACAAAACTTGCTACTGGATGTGAAGTTAAGCTTCAGCTACTATGTCGGTGTAAAGTTAACAAACACATGTGGCACGTTTGTTGTCCTGCAAACGTGGAGTAAAGGTAGTCCACAAAACCTGTAACAACGTGGGAGCCAGTCCGCCGTATTTGGAATTGGATTGGATGGATGGATGGAGTCACATTAGGAATATAGTAATAATTATTATGGTTTTGTGTGCAAATTAAATCCGTTCCTTGTTGCTTAGCACTAACTTGAATCAAACAAAGTTCACCGGCGGATGGGACCCCACCCGCACCCAGATGCTTTGCTTTGGGCACAAGGCAGTTGTCACAACTCGTGGTTCTAAGTACAAATAGAGTGATCCACATAAATTAGGGAATATTGAGACTTTTATTCACATAATACAAACTATTACTATTTATAGTTTGCAAAGAAACTTTTTTTTCATCATGCATCACCTTTATTTCCCCTTTCTCTTCTTTTTTAGTATTGATCACCTTCTCTCCAAGTATATATAGCTTCTGCAAGTCACTATAACAAGTACAGAGCACCTACTTTTTTATCCGATTCTACAAAGCGCTCGGGGCTTAGACTGTCTGCACCGGCTTCTCCAGACACGTCCGGTAACCGTTGTAGCGTATGAGGTACCTTAAAAATAGCCTGCACCGGATACTGCATCCTCATCCGGTATCAGACGTCATCCGCCAAATCCAGCGGCACAGCGGAGGCACGCTACCGCGTATGTGCGTGGGCCAGCTGCTGCTGCACCACGAGAGAGGAAGGAGAAAGTGCATGTGACGTGGGCCCTACTGCTGCTACTAACTAAAAAATGCTATAAATCACAAACTAATTAACCAAATTAAATTCCGATTGCACCATTAAATTCGTGACAATAAATCATTCAAAACTAGATGTCACATGGATATATTTAGATAAAGTGATAAGTAGGCCCCATAATCGATAGAGGATGATATAGAGGATGAATGGATGCGGAAAAACTGTATATTTTGTAGTGACCGTAGTGCGGATAGTCTTTGTAACGTCCCGCCTCCTCGAGGCCGGATCCGCTTACATCTGGCCGCTTTCTAGGACATAGACTGCCCTCACAGACCAACACAAGTCTTTTCTGCGCACTTTGTCCTCACTCGTGCGCACCCGGAAAGAACTTCCCGGTCGGTCACCCATCGCTCCAGGGCCATGCGCACCATGTCTGCGCAACAGCGACACACGCGCCCGTGAAACCGCGAGAGTCGGCTCTGATACCATTCTGTAACGTCCCGCCTCCTCGAGGCCGGATCCGCTTACATCTGGCCGCTTTCTAGGACATAGACTGCCCCCTCACAGACCAACACAAGTCTTTTCTGCGCACTTTGTCCTCACTCGTGCGCACCCGGGAAGAACTTCCCGGTCGGTCACCCATCGCTCCAGGCCAACACAAGTCTTTTCTGCGCACTTTGTCCTCACTCGTGTGCACCCGGGAAGAACTTCCCGGTCGGTCACCCATCGCTCCAGGCCAAGCACGCTTAACTTTGAAGTTCTTTCGAGATGGGCTTCCGGAAAAGAAGTTGCAACTTGTTGGTATGAGTATCATATTAATCCTGTTAAGCCCTGGGCCGGGATGTTACAGTCTTACTACTAAAAAGTAGCGTTGGTGAAGGCAAGGTGGCACGCCGAGAGCTAGGCCCTGCCCTGGCCGTGGCCGACCGACCGGCGAGGACGCCTGCAGCTTTGCTGCACGCGCATAGTACCGCTACCGCTGCTGCAAGCCTGCAACACCACGCCGGCCGGATGGAGTCCCTGGTGGGCTTAGGCCATGTTTAGATATCAAATTTTGGAGGTAAATTTTGCATAGTAAACATTATGTCTGTAGTAATTTTGTTTTTATTTGGTAATAATTATCCAAACATTGATTAATTAGGCTTAAAATATTCGTCTCGCAAAGTAAAACAAAATTGTGCAATTAGTTTTTGATTTCATCTACATTTAGTACTCCATATATGTGCCGACATTTTGATGTGATGGGGAATTTTTTTTTTATAGTGAAATTTGGGGTGAATTTGGGTATCTAAAGTAGTACGTCATCTGGGGCCTCCCGCTGTGACATCCCCTGTTCGGCTGAGCTTATCAGCACGGCTTATCAGCCGTGGAACAGTGTTTTTCTCTCATAGCAAATCAGCCACAGCCGGCTTATAAGCCAAAAAAACAGTCTGCCGAACAGGGCCATCAACTTCGTGGCGTCAGCACCGGCTGGAGAAAGGAAAAAAAAAGGTGGACGACGACGATGGGACGAGACGATCACCCTGTTCGACAGGCTATTTTTGTGGCTTATAAGTCGGCTGTGGCTATTTTGTTGTGAGAGAAAATCACTGTTCTACGGCTGAGGTGGATATTATATTCTCCTCCTTTTGTGTTCCACACACGACACAAGTTGTTGGAGTTTGTTTTGTCGTTGGCGCTTGCGTCATCCGCCGGGCTGTCGCTGACGGAACCATCGAGGGCGGCGCCCGTGGGCCATGGGCCGTGGCCGCGGATGGAGCTAGCCTAGCCGTGGTTTCGGCCGTCCACACCCGAGGGCGGAGGGCCGGCCGATCGCCGTCGCTATCGCGGCATTGCTGGCGCTCCATTTCACTACTAGAGTAGTTTCACCAGTACTTGCTTAGCCGGCCCATTGATGCTGTCAGGGTCAAGGTTTAATTTTGCTGTATTGTGTTGAGACCAGTCCACGCCGCAGTGCTGCTCAGTGATCGATCACCAAATACAATTTCGATTTGGCCTTGTTTAGATGCATCCTAAAAGTTATAATTTTTTCACTCTCTTTCCATCACATTAATCTTTGAACCTATGTATGAAGTAGTAAATATAGGTAAAAAATAACTAATTACACAATTTAGTTGAAAATTACGAGATGAATCTTTTGAGTCTAGTTGGTCCACGATTGAACAATATTTGTCAAATAAGACGAAAGTGTTACTATTCATCGGGTTGAAATTTTTTGCAATCTAAACGTGGCCTTGATACCGTCGCTGCCTGTGGGCGCTCCACTGCATATATACCTACTCCCTCCGTCCCACAAAAAGTGTCGTTTTAAGTTTTTCAGACATCGTGTTTGATCGTTCGTCTTATTCAAAAATTTTTAATAAAAATTATTTATTTTGTTATGACTTATTTTATCATTAGAGATACTTTAATAATGATTTATTTATTTTATAATTTGTACAAAATTTTTGAATAAGATAAACGGTCTAACACGATATCTGAAAAACCTAAAACGACACTTTTTTTTTTATGGAGGGAGTACTCATCATCATAATGCTCTGCTGTGACTTGAGTGGAATCACATCACGCTCCTTATAGCAGGCACGCCCTCCTCTCTGGCTGCTACAGCTACACTCTGCACAACGCACACGTACGGCATTGTTGTTTCTCTAGAATCAACCAACCTACGCGTAGAGTAGTGACCGTCCTCCTGAATCCTCATGGACGGCAACGGAAAGAAACCATGCGGCGGAAACAAGGCTGCACGACCCGCGCCAGCCACCGATGCCACGCAGCAGCAGCCGGCGGCGCAGGCTGCCGTGCTGGAGACGCCGGCCTTATCCGACGACGCCGCCGCGGCCCAGCAGGTCGATGATGGTCAGCCCGACGTGGCGTCAGTGGACGAGAGCCGCGGTGGGGGCGGCGCCGAGGAGGAGGAGGACAATCGCGACGACGACGAGCAGGTGGAGAGGTTCTACGCAGTGCTGGCCAACATCCGGGCAATGAGGGGCCTGGCGCCGCACAACATGGCGTCCTCCTCCTGCGGCGGCCGCGGCGCCAACGACGACACCGACACAGACACCGCCGGCGCCGGGGACTCTACGAGGAACAAGCGGCTGCGGCGGAGCGCGGAGCCGCCGTGGAGGCCGGCGTTCAGGATGGAGGACTTCGAGGAGCCGCCTCCTCCAACGGCGGCGTCGTGCAAGATGAGTACGAAGCGGACGAGGGGCACGGCCCACGGCCCACGATGACCACTGCGGGCACGGCGAGAGCAGCGGAGGATCAGCGCGTCCGCCAGTCGCCGCCGTCGTCGTCGTCGATGCCGCACGCGGTGGTACGGTTCCAACAGTCCGACAGCAGCAGGAGCTGCAGCAGAGATTGACCGTTCTTCCGTCCGGTTTCGGTGTCCGACAGCAGCAGTTAGGTCTTCCCAAATTTTCTCTCAAATTTTACTGTACAAAAAGAAGATTTTCCGTCACATCAAAATACCGACACATATATAAAGTACTAAATGTAGATAAAATTAAAAACTAATTATACAGTTTTATTGTACTTTATGAGACGAACATTTCAAACCTAATTAATCAATGTTTGATAATTATTACCAAATAAAAACAAAATTACTGCAATATCAAGATACTGTTCATACCCCGAATTCATGTCCGAATTCGGCATCTAAACACGCTCTTTCTTTCTTTCCGGTGCTGCGTGTCGTACAAAACATGGACACAGTCGCAGTCATCGCACCATTCACAGCTCAGCTGGCGTGTGAAAAATCAAGCGAAATTGGGAGGTGCTTTCGTTCTCATCTTTTGGTTGCTGGTACTGTGCCTTGCTAGTCGCGGCCAAGTGAAGGCAAGCCACCGACACGGCAACTACGGAGCCGTGACCACGCAGAGGCACCGGTAACCATGTCGGTGGGGTTCACGGCCGGTGCAGCACAATAACAATTTCTTCATGTCATGTGTCATGTACGTCATCTTTTCAGTTGTTCCGCGCAAAGGGTGTTTAGACTGTCCGCACCGCACTACGGTAAATAATCCTGCAGGATTGTTTTAGACTACTCGTACTCATCAACCTCTATATTCATCCTCTCAAAGTAATATTCCATCCTAGTTACCACAAAATATACAGTTTCTCCGCACTCATCCCTCCTCTATATCATCCTCCATCCACTGTGGGGCCTACTTGTCACTTTATCTAAATATATTCATGTAAGATCTAATTTTGAAAAATTTATTGAAACGAATTTAATGGTGCAATCGGAATTTAATTTGGCTTTTTGGTTTGTGAGTTATAACATTTTTTTGTTAGTAGCAGCGCGGGGCCCGCGTCTATCCTCTCCTCTCTCTCTGTCGTGCTGTCTCTGTGGCTCTGCCGGTGCTTGGGTGCTGGCACAGGAGGCGGTCAGACGTCCGCCACAGCTAGCTAGTCCGGTATATTTGGCGTGAGCGAGCGGATAGAGTATCCTTTACCGTTCCCCGCTGCACCTGTTTTTTTGTCTAGCTGGTACTCCATCCGGTTTACCGGACACGCTTACCGTACCGAGTGCGGACGGTCTTAGCGGATGAATCGCCGCAGCGGGCTACGCTATGGTCATAGCGCGTCCGCTATAGCAGGCTCCGTCCGCCAAATTCCCAGGGGTACCGGGCCTCCGCTACCGCCCTCGTGGGTCCCGCCAGCGGGGTGGGAAAAAAGTGGAGAGAGAGAATGATACGTGGGTCCCACTTCATATAGAGTAGAAATACAAAGAATGGATGAGTGCGGGAGAAAGTGATATAGATGAGAGAATCTCGATGACCAAGACAGAATATTCCTTTTAGATGATGGATTTAGAATATGAAGAGTGCGGATAGCCTTAGTTCCCACCCAAAAAATTTTCACCCCATCGCATCGAATGTTTGGACACATGTATGGAGTACTAAATGTAGACGAAAAAAACTAATTGCACAGTTTGGTTGGAAACCACGAGACGAATATTTTAAGCCTAATTAGTCCATGATTAGCCTTAAGTGCTACAGTACCACACATGTGCTAATGATGGCCTAATTAGGCTTAATAAATTCGTCTCGCGGTTCCATGCGAGTTATGTAATTAGTTTTTTATCTGTATCAAAAACCTCTTCCGACATCCCATGAAACATCCGATGTGACACCTAAAAATTTTTCACCCACCAACTAAACACCCCTTAAATAAACTTCGAATCTGTCACGGGAAAAGCCATAGTACTCAGTTGTTCTCATCCTTGATACTTTTCTTTTACTTTTTTTTATTGGATTCTCTATTGTTATTTTTTATGTCAGCTGCAAGCACCAAAGTAAAGAGACCATACGTATACTTTGCTGCCTAGAATCGCATACCATGCGTAAAACGAATGCCACTGTTCATTAATACTATTCCCTTATCCAAAGAAGAATTAAAGCCCGTATGGCTTCCAAAAGTTCCAATTTTCTTAGCTATACGAGAGCATCTCTAAGGGTGTCCCCACCAGGAAGAAGTCGCTAGACTACACCAAATTCTATTGGCCAAAAACGAACACCAAATTCTATTGGCTGAAAACAAAACCGAGCACAGCGCTAGTGAGAGGGAAATCGTCTGTCTCGCACATTTTTGGAGAAGCTCTCTCTCATAGCAGGTTCTCCGCCGCATCTGATTTTCTTTTTTTTATTATTTTCAGAGGCTATGTCACTGGCGATTTCTTTATCATAGTTGGAGACGCCCTAAGAATCGACCTCACTGCTCTAGGCGACTTGATGATTCCAGTGCAGATCATCGCCCCATAAAAAGGTAAAACCCTCTTAGCTGCACTCTTCTTTTCCCTACCAAACTTGAACCTTTATTTGTCTACCTTTAGTTGCCATTGGCCAGTCACACCTCTGCCCTTGGCTATGCCCAGGGCATCGCTAGCCACTTAGAATACTCATTAATTTACCGAGTGTTTTTAGAACTTTAGAGATATTCTAAGACTTCTGTGTTACCTGCCCATGCATCCCTTTTATAGCAAAACAAACAAATTCATAACAAAATCACTTCACAAATTCAGGAACTGTAAAAGCAAGGCATTACAATTCCATAGAAAGTTATGGGTCTTTGTTGTTTGTAGCGAAATTGTAATGCATTAAGTGGACATGTGATAACTCAACAACAACTCCAAATTTGACCGAGGTGGTCTAAAAGCCTAAAATGTGGCACATTAGCCATAATTCTTTGAGATTGTGTTTGTGGTGAAGAGTGCTAAGTTCATTTGATGAGTTAGTTTCTCAATAAAAATTATTTAGAAGTGAGTTTTTTTATTCCTTTTAGTTATTGGGTCAAGGTACTATTTTCCTGTCAAGGAAAGCATGGGTCACCATCTAACCTTTTAGAAAATCTTTCTTAGGTTATCTGTTAATCTGTTTATTTGAATAGACCAAAAGGAGACATCGGAAATACATTGATATCTTTTGCTCAAAAGTATAGTGTTAGCATTCTACCATGAATGTGTAATGCATGTGGCGTCTAGTATTGTCATTTGTGGGAATGACAATGTACTTTAATTAATACTGGGAAGCTCTGCTCCAGAGTCTTTATTTCAACAATGTACTTTAATTGTTATTGTGTTGACGTTATGAGACTTTTTGGTTGTTACCGAAGATTCTTTTGTAGCAAATCTTGTTAAAAGTTGCCATTGTGAGAATTAGTTATCTGTATTTGGCAACCCATAGGTTAGAGGAAAAGGTTATAGGAATGAACCTAACGAGGTTTCAGACAACAACAGGTCCAAACAGATATACAGTTAAGTTTTGTTGACAGACTAAGAGCATCTCTAACAGTACCCCAATCCCACCCCTCATCCCCATAAAACTGTCATATTAGGGGAGATTTGTCACTTTTTCTTCTCCAACAGTCCCCCAATAACCCTCCCTTTTTTTTGGTGGCCACCAAAAAACACCCCATCTCCCCCAATATAGTGGGCCCCACAAATAACTGTCTTTTCTTCTTCTCCTTTCCGCACACTGAGCCATAGCAGCACAAAGTTGGGAGTTTAGTGAAAGGTTACTGAACTTGCATTTGGCTATGTGTTATCCTCTAATTATTAGAACATAGTACTATCCTTGCTATATGAGACTTTATGTAGCAGTACTATCCTCCAAATATTGGTGAGACTGTATGGGTCTGTACTTCTTTTATTAGTGAAAACTGATCTGAAGTGATTTGTCCACTAAAGTGCTAGCAGTTAACATTAGTAGGTCCTGGATATGCAGCGTTGGTGATTCTGCACTTGGAAACAATGCCATGCCATCTCTCTTTATATCTTGTTTATGATATATCCTTGTGTGAGTATGTTTAATTCCATTTTCTTATTGTTGAACAAACTGTTATTGCATTTTCGATCTTTGGTCTTAAGTATGCGACAAACAAGACATCAGCAACTTATTTTGACGTGAAAAATATACATGGGTCAATTTGCTCCAACATAGGCCAGAATTTGCAGTATGGGCCAAAATCACATATTGGGGATGAGATATTGGGGAACTGCAAAAGCATCTCTCCCAATAATGCAAAAAGTAAATATTGGGCTACCCCAATACTAAGTTATTGGGGGAGTTTTATTGGGGGACTGTTGGAGATGCTCTAATGTTAGCTAGATCTAGGTCTGTTTGGATAAGTTAGAACTAAAGTTTAGTTAGGTGGTGTTTAGATACCTACTAAAATTTAAGTGAGTCATATTTGATAGAATGTACCCACCCTTTGTGCATGGGAGAGAGGAGAAAGAAAGAGGTAGTGAGAGGTTATTTACATCTTTTTGTGTTTTGTACCACCTTTTAGTCTGGTTTATCTCACCTTTGCCATGTAAAGTAACAACCAGTTAAAGTTGAACTTAAGTTTAGTCTACCTCTGTGAACTGATCAAAGATTAGTTAGTTGGGTTTCTCGTGGTGGAACCTGTCCATCCGGGGTCAAGTTCTCGATTTGGTACGACTGCTCGCATTTTTCTGGATTTATTCCAGAATTTAACGGTGCTATGCTTTTAGTGGCAGGTGATGTCCCCGTCAACAGCTAGGCACCGGTGGTAACTTTATGAATCTCGAGATCTGTCGGCTCAATCCTTCGGAGGTGCTCATAGGGATAGGGTTTGCCTTCGAAGGTGCTCATAGGGGTAAGGTTTGCGTACGTGTGTTCATAAGGGTGAATGTACGTGCGTGTGTGGGTGTTTACGTTGTACTCCCTCCATCCTCAAATGAATGCAATTCTGGAACAATGTCATGTTTTAGTACATCAAGTTTGATCAATTATAGATAAAAAAATATAAATATTTATAATATCAAATAGATTAATTACAAAATGTCTTTTTATAAAAATTTAATTTAGAGTTATAAATGTGAATATTATTTAATCGAAACTTATCAAACGTGAATCATTTTAACTGGCACACAATCCGTAGTTGCATTCTTTTGAGGACAGAGGTAGTACCGTATAGTTCTAAAAAAAAGTTTAGTCTACCTTTTAATCCCGCCTATTTAAGACTAAAGTTTATGTAACTATCAATTCGTTCATAGTATCCAAACAGGCCTCTAATCAAAACGCTATACACTTTGGTAGTACTCCATAATGCAAATATTGTTATGGAACCAAACAAATTCTTTATTATTATTATTCTATCTTTTCTAAAAAACGATATACTTTTTCTAGGTACATAATTTTTCCTATGCACTTAAGTATACATGATTTTAGATACATAGCAAAAGTAATATATCTAAAAAAATATAAAACCATCTTATAATTTTGAACAGAGAGAGTTCGTGACAAATAAAGATACAAGTGTGGCATAATTTTTGCTAATAAATAAAGAATGCGTTGTCGTCTTGCTTGCAAAGCAAAACATGTGAGTTCTGCAATTTCAATGCCATCGTAGCAGACTAGCAGCAATGGATGCTGTCGACTCCTGCTCCGGTGATAGGCTGATAGCAGACTTCGGCTTCAACGCTGAAACACCGGGGAGGTAGCAGGAGCTGCAGTGACCTTTTTAATAAAATTTTATTCGTCGAAGGCCGCCGTGATGCTTTCGGTGCAAGCGCCTGGAGACGTGTGAGTGTGACCGGACCTACCACGAATCATGGAGATGGAGCCCGGGCCCGGGGGTTTCCTGAATCCTGATTGACCGGCGTCGTGCGAAGGTCGTCACTGATGAATCTGGCGATGACGTCACAGCCAATTCGTCACCGGAAGCAAGGAAGCACGATGGCATATTCTCTTCTGCCTTCTCTTCGTCGAGGTTTCTCTATGGTTGCGAGCAGACCAGCCTGTCGTGGCGATCTGCGATGGCCAATACCACTACTGGGACTGGGAAATGGACGACCCCAGAGAACTTTCGTTACAACGGATTAGTAATAATTGTTGGTATAACTAGAAGATACTCCGCACGCCGTTGCAAAATTTTCTTAGAAATAAAAAATTCTTGCATATATGAATTAAACCTATATATTCTTACATTCATTCTTACTAAAATTAGAGAAGACAAGAAAAGAATCCTATAAAAAATTAGCAGAACTAGATTGAATTATAAGACGATGGAATGGTAAAACAAATAGCAATATATAAATGCCTCTATATTTCTTATATGTTGAAATTAAATTATGCTCAGTGACATGCATACAGACTTACCGAGCGCCCCTCCCCCAACCCTAGCGCCCTGACGGGCTCTCCGCCGCCGCCGACGCACCCCACCTCCTCCTCCCACCCCACCTTTCCCTCCCCCTCCCTCTCCCCTTCCCCTCCCCTGCTCACCACGAATGACAACGCAGGAACTGTTGCCGGTTCCGGGCCGCACGCGCCTCCGCAGGAGCCGAACCTGACCACGTCGTCACCGCTGTCAGGTCCTGCCGCTACGGTCCCCGCCGACCTATAGCCCGACGGATCTGGTGGCCCGCCGGCGGCAGGCGCCAGATCTGGTCGCCCATAGGTAGCAGGCGCCAGGAACCCCACCCCCAAGCCAACACAGCAGGTTGCTGCCTCCACTGGCGCTGCGGAGTGCGCGGCGTAGCCACCCGCATCACCCATCAGCGCTCCACCACCTCCTGGCTCCCCGCCCACGCCCACGCCACCTATGCCGCCGAGGCCGGATGATGTCGCCGTCACCGCGGTCGCCGGAGCCGGTGCTGGGGCAAGCCCTGCCCCCGCCGCCGCTAACGTCCTCATCTTGCCGGCTGGGGCCAAGTCGGGGGCTTTGTGGCCCGCCGCGGCGTCGCCGGCCGCCCCCAGCTCTCTCTCACCGGCCGCAACACCATTCTTCCTAGGATGCTCCTCGGGAGGGCGCACGAAGCACCGTCGGTGGGCGGACGACGACGGCAAGGAGACCGAAGATGACCCTTCCGCAAGCTATCTGGAGGCCGCTCGTCGTCCGGCGAAGCCAACCATTGCGTCTCCTGTGCGCGCCCAGACTTGTTCAATCGTGGTTACAGGGCGCGGTGGAAAGGACACTGGACAAGAGCCTTCACGAAGGCAGAGGAAGCGTAGCCGGCCACGCCCTCAGCTGGTACACGACCTGCTTGCTCGACCAATGGATGGTCGTGTCACCCGCCAACGCCTTGGCGCCCGTAGGCGAGTCTCTGCCCCTAACGCCGATGGGTGGTGGGAGATCCTACCCCGGCAGGAGACGGGACCTACGGCCACCTCGGGTGAGCCTCGCCGCGGCCCACGTCAGCGCGCCCAAGCTCGAAAGATCCCTGCACAGCTCCGTGATAGATGTTTCAACTGCCTCTCCTACTCGCACCGAGTAGCGACTTGTCAGTTGCCATGGCGTTGCCTGTGCTGCCACAGATTCCGCCACATCGCCAGGGACTGCAAGCGGTCCAAATTGACGGTGAAGGGTGGTTGCCTACCCCGACACTCAGCTTGTGGCGACAAACCATCGGCCTCCCAGCAGGCTCCCCTCGGTAGTCCACCGACCTCAGATGGGACCGCGCAGGGGGCCGTGGGAGGCGCCGACAATAGCTGTCGACGCCGGCGACGACACAGGCGGCGCCGGGGTGAGTTGGCGATGGACATCAGCACGGGCGCGCCTGTCGACTACGCCGACAACACCGCTACTTCGACTGTCGCACGCTGCTTCCTCGAGCTAGATCCACTAGTGGTGGCGCTATGCGAGGGCACAGGGCCTCCAGCTTGGGTCGCCTCCGTTGACCCGATGCTGGATGAGCTTGTCGCCTCACTCGTCGTGAGCCGAGCAGCGGTCACACCATCGCCTGAGTGCCTGCCAGCTACGGCATCAGCCCCTCCGGAGGTTCAAGCTTCGTTGGTGGTTACGATGGACTCGCCTCCATTGTTGCCCGTGCAGGCCACGCCTCCACCCTCGGCGGTGGTCACCCATCTGGAGGATGAGGCCCCACGCAGGGCAGACGTCGTCCCAGCAGGCACCACCACCAGCGACCACACCCCCGGTGACACAGGTCACACCAAGGCGACTGGTGTTCGATGCCACCTCGACCATTGATGCGCCCACGGTTGGCGGAGAGGGCTACCACCAGGCTTCGGTCCCGTTGACCTCCCGGTGGATGCTGATCTTGATAGTACACCGCCGGTGGATGGTCACCAGATCATGGACAACGAAGACTCCTTCAAGCGCCGCCTCGACAACTTCACAAAGAAAGTGGTGCGCAAGAGGGACTCCCCGCTGATTCGTCAGCCACCCAAGCAGCTGCCTACGAAGGCGGTGCTGCCGTGGCGGAGCAAGTGGTTGGTGGCCCAAAGCCTCTCTCGAGTACCTGTTTCCAAGCGAGGTGAGGTCCTAATCATGCAGCTTATGGGCTACACCAAGAGTCCATCAGCACCATTCACGTCAGAACTGGAGACCTTTTACAGGATCTTCGACGGGAACCTGACTGTGTCCAACGCCGAAGCACTAGACGCGCTCTTCGCAGACAGTCGAAAGGGTTCATCCAGGCAGCCGTGAGGACGCAAGGCGACCTCCTAGGTTGCACCACAGAGTCAGTATTGGTTGTTTTTCATTTATGTAATATCGAAACGTGAGTTCTCTTGCTAGGATAGTCTAGCTATGGCTGTTTTGTCGACCTCCTTTGGCACTCGATAGATGCGCGTTGTTTGTAAGTTTAAACTCTTCTTCTTAATACAATGATACGCAAATCTTTTGTGTATTCGAGAAAAAAATTATGCTTAGTGGAGATGATGTGAACAACTTGTATTAAGAGATTAAAAAATAGTTGGATGACATGGCTATTAGTGTGAGGTGATGTGGATGTTATGCATGTTAAGATAAAAATTGTAGTGGGGATTATATATATATATATATATATATATATATATATATATATATATATATATATATATATATATATATATATATATATATATATATATATATATATATATATATATATATATATATATATATATATATAAAATCTAGCTGGGCCACCAAGAATGCAAGGAATATGTGCGCATAAATTGGACACAGAAGGGTAATAATAGTACTGACCACTACTATCTTGATTTGATCCCCTGCTGAAGGCTTGTTTAGGCCTGGTTTAGATGCCAAATTTCAACCCTAAATTTTACTATAAAAAAGAAGATTCTCATCGCATTAAAATACCGGCACATGCATGGAGTACTAAATGTAGATGAAATTAAAAACTAATTGCACAGTTTTGTTGTACTTTGTAAGACGAACATTTTGACCCTAATTAGTCAAAGTTTGGACAATTTTTACCAAGGCCTTGTTTAGTTCCCAAAATATTTCCCAAAATATTTCAGATTTCCGTCACATCGAATCTTTAGACACATGCATAAAGCATTAAATATAGATAAAAAAATAAAACTAATTACACAGTTTAGACGAAATGGACGAGACGAATCTTTTAAGCCTAGCTAGGCCATGATCGGACAATAATTGCCAAATAACAACGAAAGTGCTACAGTAGCGCTACAGTTACATTTCTCAAAATATTTCGCGAACTAAACAATGCCCAAATACAAATGAATTGCTACAGTGCGCATTTAATGCACACAGTACCGATTTGGCCGCCCGAATTCACGATCTAAACACGGCCTTAGATACTAAAATTCACCCCCAAATTTCACTATGCAAAAAGAAGATTCCCCATCACATCAAAATGTCAGCATATGCATGAAGTACTAAATATAGATAAAATCAAAAACTAATTACACAGTTTTGTTGTACTTTACGAGACGAACATTTTGAGCCTAATTAATCAAGATTTAGATAATTATTACCACTAAAAACAAAAGTGCTACAGTGCTCACGGATGGCACTGTGCAGAATCGGCCACCCCCGAGTCGGCCATCTGAACAAGGCCTGAAATAGGTATTCACTATTCAGTGTGTTGCTTTTAATAAATTCGACAGGATGGCACTCGATCCATTGCGTATTGCTCGTTGGCTCATTGGCTCATTGGCTCCCGTCTTTAATGCGCGAGTCGCGTTCAATAATACGGAGTATATATCGCGGTGGTACCGTACCATTCTTATATTTGCACGAGTAACGTATAACCACGCCACGTTTAGATTGCAAATATTTTGAACTTGATAAATAGTATAACTTTTGTCTTATTTGGCAAATATTATCCAATCGTAGACCAACTAGGCTCAAAAAATTCATCTCGTGATTTCCAACTAAACTGTGTAATTAGTTATTTTTTTACCTACATTTACTACTTTATGCGTGGGTCCAAAGATTGATGTGATGGAGAGAGTGAAAAAATTCTAACTTTTAGGGTGCATCTAAACAAGGCCCAGATGAGATATGGACGGATATTCTTCACACTTGTATTTGTTTTCATTCCTTTTCTAACTTTTAGGGTGCAACTAAACGAGGTCCAGATGATACCGGACAAATATGACCAAATGTACAGCGGCGGAGCACGATGCCAAACAAATGTGTATGTATCAAATATAGTAGAAGAAGAAGCCAGATTCAGACAATGTCAGTCACATATAATTCTTCAGATATTGAGCAAAGGCAACAAATGTACATCACATGTTTTCAATTCTTCAAGACGTTTTAGTAAAACACTAAAAACTTATAAATTCTCTCGTATTAAAAACATGTTAGTCAAAAGGCTGAAATTATTAGAAAATTTTAGATATTCTTTTGCAACAAAAGTCATTACTGGATATTTGTATTTTCTCAATTTATTGTGAGTTTATTAAAATGTTTTAGTGCAGTTTTTTTAAAAGACACGGGCCAGCGGCGGCCGCAAGCAACCCCTCCCTGGTGCTCGTCTGGAGCGGATGGGCCCCTCGGTGTCCTTGTCTGCTGGGGCGCGTGGGTTGTGGTGCTCCGTGTGTCCCTGCCGAGGTCTCACAATGATGTGGCGAGGGCGTCTGGCTGCGGTGCTGCCCGGGTGACGTGCTGCCTGTCTGTCATGGTGGTTTCTTGGCGAAAGTCTTGCTGGACTCGCTGCCAATGTCGGCTGCAACGGCGTCCTCGGGCGTCATGCTCCTCCGATCCTTGAAGGTGTCGCTGAAAAAACACTCCTCACCGAACCTGGCCGTCGGATCTGGGGTTGGGGTTCGCTCGTGTGTGGCTACCCGGGTGGATTGGGCAGGCCCCTTTGCAGTGGCGGTTCCTAGGTGAAAGCTATGTTCGGCCGCGGCGATGGCGCCCCCGGCATCATGTTCCTCCTTGGAGACATCACTGTAGGACCACAGCTCTGGTCTCGTGCCTTGGTCTTTGTGGCCTTCTGTCGTTGCCCCACAAGTTCATTTCTATTCTTGGTCCTTCGAGAGTTGTCGGTCCATGTTGAAGCTCCTTGTTGTGCCTTGCATGTGCTTATCGTCCATCTTCGCAATGGTTGGTCCTACATTTGGGTCGTCTTGACGGATGCTTTGCCACCGTCATTGAACTTTTGTGGCAGATGCTTTGCTGCTACCATATCTCTCTTGGCGGACACTCTCTTCCTGACAGATGCTTTGCTGCCAGCGTCGCTTCAGTCTCCACTGGTGCTTTCTATCGAGATCATGCCCCTGTGGCGGATGCTTTACCACCATGGTCGTTTGGGGCTTCCCACTGGTGGATGCTTTTCCACTTATGTTTGTGGATGTCTATGTCTGTCTCCTTTAGGTGGATGATTTGCCACCACAGGTTTAGTTTCTCTGTAGGCAACCATTGTGACGATGTCCTTAATTGATTTTCTTAGGAGTCTGCTTGCTGAGTGTTGTGGCTAAGGGTCTCCCCCTGCTTGTTCTTCGTGTTCTTTGCGTCTATTACCGTTGACTCAACTTGTACTAAGACTTCTACTTCCTCTTAATAAATACGTGTCCCAAGGTCATGGTCATGAAAAAACCTTAAAGAATTCTTTACACATTAGAGACACACGCTCACAAACCCAAATTTAAAAGAGTATAATAATAATAAAAAGACATGAGACATATTTTTGACCGATGTGAGTATTCCTTCTTAAACCAAATGCGAATGCAGATTTGAACTTGGCTAGGAGCAGTAGCACGATTTGAACTTGTGCAGTACACAGAGCAGCTTATGTAGACGGCTAATCCGGAATGCCCTACGCTTCGTGCAATTACCGTTCAATTAGCGAGTGATTGATCTTCAGATCCAGATGCGTCAACGTTTAGCACGTTTTTTCGATGGTTTAATGCTGGGGTAGTATGTTGTATAAAAATGCTGGGGTAGCAAGTAAAATTGTTAATAATGGTACAAAACAAATACAATCCACGCATCCAGCATGATGACGTGGTGCTGGCGTTCGCCACATATTCTTCGCGTAGCCGTCGCGAAACACGCAAGGCAAGATCCATATTAATAAATCCCTCGCCATTCTTCGACATCTCATCATCGCCATCGCCACTCTCCGCATCCAACAGCAACCCGCTCAACACTCACGCCATTGTTAAGACCACCCTACCCGGACCCCGAGCTGCAGCAAGCTCACAGCGTGGCCAGCACCCAGCATGGATGGCGGCGCCCTGACCCCGAAGGCAGGCAGCGGCGCGAAGGCTGTGCTGCCGGTGCCGGCCGGGATCGACGCCGGCGCCGCCACGTCTTCTGCGCGAGTGGCTAGGAAGGCGACGTTGCCTGCGGCCGCTGCGGGTGCGGCTGAGGCTGAGGCTGATGCGCCCGCGGCGGGAACGGCGGCCCCAGGCGGAGAGAGCAACGGCGGTGAGGAGGACGACGACGAGCAGGTGGAGAGGTTCTACGCGCTTCTGGACAACATCCGCGCCATGCGGGGCGCGTACGGGTCCGGCCCCGGCTCCGGCGACGGCTCTGGGGCTTTGGACGACGGCGTCGACACAGGTGGTGGCAGGGCGAGGGTGAAGCGGCTGCGAGGCTCGGAGCCACCGTGGAGGCCGGCGTTCAGGCTGGAGGACTTCGAGGAGCCAACTCCGACGTCGTCGTCGTCGTCCGACGTCGCGCCGTGCGCCAAGAGGACGCGCGGGCAGGAGGCAGAGGCGGACGGCGAGGGGAGCGGCGGAGCGCGCCTAGACGTCGCTGCGGTAGTACGTGTACGGCTCGACAGCGGCAGAAAGAGCGTGTGACGTGTGACCAATCCGTCAGCTGTACCTGTACTGTTACTGTTCTTGGGTGTGAATTTGCCGTGTTCGTACGAAATCTGGTCAAACAAGAAAGAGCAAGGCTGTGTTTAGTTCCATTAAAAAATACACTAGATAAAAAAATAATTTTCCGTTACATTAAATATGTGATACATGCATGGAGTACTAAACATGGATAAAATCAAAAACTAATTGTACAGTTTGGTTGTACTTTGCGAGGCGAACGTTTTGAGCCTAATTAGTCAACGGTGGGACAAATATTACCAAATATAAACGAAATGCTACCATGTCGCTACAGTGAATTTTAACACTTCAAATTTAGAACTAAATACAGCCCAAGACAATCGTGGTAGGTATAGCGCGCCAGTGGCCACGCGGCGAACGCCCGACAGGGGAGGGAACAGGCACGTGGGGAGTGATGACACCATGTGAAACACACATCCTTGCATCATCCATCGCGTGGGGACACCATGTAAGGGCGTGTTTAGTCTAGGGCTATAAAGTTTTCGGGGGCACTGTAGCGCATGTATAACTATAGTAATTAGTGTCTAATTATGGACTAATTAGGCTTAAAAGATTCGTCTCGCAAAATACATGTAAACTGTGCAATTAGTTATTTTTCTATATTTAATGAGTCTCTAAATATTCGATGAGATGGGATGTAAAATTTTTGAGTGGGAACTAAACACCCCCTAAAGCAATCCGTTAGACGACGGTGATTACTGAAAACGAGTTTATTTTAGTCTTATATATACTGGCCTCACTAAGAGACTCTCTGTCTGATGGGCTAGTATCAAATTGGCCCTTAAGATTAACAAACCCATTAAGCAAAATAGTCATTTTAGTCCCTCAACTACCACATGAAACTCAATTTAGCCCTTAAACTTTAAAAATGACCATTTCAATCCTTAAAGTTTACTCTTAAGCTCAAATTCATCATAGGACTATCGAAGTGACCATTTCAGTCTTTGAACCTTGCATTTTGGTACTCAGTTTTATTCATGAACTATCAAAGTGTGTTTTCATCCATAATCTTTTCTTTTGAGCTCAACTTCATCTATCGTCCTAGTGGAACGATGCACCATCGTACCTACTAAGCTCTAGCACCACCCACGATATTAGAAAAAAAAATATTAATAAACATCATTAGTGGACGTCTTAAACCTCTTTAGCAGCCAAAAATAATTCTAATGTGTTATTTTAAATATTACATTGTAATTTTAACATTTATATGGACCCGCTTGGTAGGCTACAAGAAATATTTGGATTTTCTAGTGTGGTCACCAGTAGCTCTAGGAAATCTTGGATCTACTGTTGCAGGCTGTTAAGTGCATTTACATGACTACTTTCATTTATATATTAGATTAAATGAAAATATTTAAAACACTTTGATTTAGTCTACGAACTATAGATCCCTCATATATCTCAAAGCTAGAGCTGTGCCAAACTGGCTATATTAATATTGCTTTTGTGGGAGTAACTACTATAAACACTATTTAGTACCTTGAGACCACATTGATTGATAAGAACAACAATAGATCTACAATTTTTCCTTACCTATTTCTAGACTAATAACTGATTGTGAATAAAAATAATATGTTTTTATTCATAAGATAAAAATAATATTAAGTTGTTGGAATGAAAAATAAGATTGTAACTGAACAGTATGATATGGGATCTGAACATACAATTATTCATATTCGAGGATATTTGGATCTATATTATGATCATTTTAAAATATGGATATAAATGTCAAAAGTGTGCTGCTCGATTTGAGCTCGGGACAATACCAAGAAAACTAGTACCTAGGTAACGATGACTATTCATCTCAAATGGTGGATGGTCCTGGAGTTAACAGGTACGACATTTTGGTGTTCCACGTAGGACAAGGATAATGTTGAGCCGAAAAGAAAAGTTTAGGGACTAAATTGTACTTTAGTAGTTATGGTTGGAATTAGTCCTACAATAGAGTTTAAGGACTAAAATGGTCAATTTAATTGTCACACCCCAAAATTTATATTTTGGGTTGTTCACGAAAAATACTAAATAAAATAAATGATTTCAATATTTGAATAAATTTATTAGATAAGTTGCTGTAAATTTAAATATAGAAAATTTTGGTTTTAAACTTTTTCATATTAATTTGATAATGTGATGTTTGCGTGATGCTTGTCTTTGGTGTTGGTGAGTGCTATTATCTTTAAAATACCATAGGACGACGTTTACTTCTCACCGGAAAACTTTTTGGTATTTTCTGGATTTAAAATTTCAATTTCCGTGAGCTTAATCTTTTTCCTTGATCTCTTCATCAATCTTTTCATGAGCCCAAACCTATTTAGTTGAGTTCCTTATCTTTCCAAGAGTCCCCAGGATTTTTCTCATGATTTTTCTGAGCTCCGGACTATTTTTCGCGGCTTAAAAGGAAATTCTAGATTTTCTAGAATTATTTTTATTCGCGGAATTAAAATAATTCCGAAATTAAGAAATTTCGAAAAGTTTCCAAACCCTACGACTATATATATGCCGGCGTAGCCCTCGACGCCCTAGTTTCAGAAGTACAACCTTTATCGCGAGCCGCCGCTCGTAGCTCCCTCCACCCCTCGCCGAAGTTCTTCATCTACAGCTTGCGTTCCGGTGAACTCTCCGACGAGCTTTTCCGACCAAACCGTCGCGTCCCGACGCCAGCCACTACAACCAAGAGGCAGCCCTCGTCGTTCTCTGCACCGTGGTATATCCGTTTGCGCGAATCCATCGTTGTTTCATCGAGTTCTCATCTCATCTTGCTTCTCTTCGACGAGATTCCACCATGGCTCACCGGAGCTCCTCTAAGCCTAAGGTAGAAGATGATACTATTTACAGTTTTGCCACTAAACTTGTTTTGATCATAAAATCATCGTTTTAACTCTGATTTGACCCGTTCAAATTACGTTAGGTTCATATTTGCGAGCTCTACATGTTAGTATAGCTGTACAGTAGGTTTGGGAAATTTAATTTTCGAGTTTATATTTAGGTTCATATTTGCGAGCTCTACATGTTAGTATAGCTGTACAGTAGGTTTATATTTGCGAGCTCTACATTATTTATCTATAGGAAATCTTAGAAAATTCATAACTTTCACGTTTTAAATCCAAATTTCGTGATCTTTATGTCTGTGTGATCGTAGTAACGTGTAGAAGAGTTTTACAAACTTTTTATACTATTTTGCTACTGTTGGTGTACTATTTTAATTATGTCTCTTTGTTTGCTTCGTGTATGATTGCTCGAATGATTGTGTGTTGATGCTTGATGATCGAGTATAGACGGTGAGCAGTTTCTTGACGATCAGGAATATTATTTTGAACCAGACCAGCAGTATCAATAGGGAAGCTTTGATCAAGGCAAGTATAAATGGGACCATCCTTGTTGTCCTATTCATTGAAATTATCATACATATGCATGTGTCTTCCTCGACAACCATAGAGATTATAACTTAGTTATTAATATCTTGATTCCTTATTACCTATGGATTGTGCATTTGGGTAGCTATTGTGTCGGTGTTCGGACCCGAGGGGGTCCTAGACCAACGAGTAAATGCTGCGTGTCCCTTTCCTGGATGGTGATGCAAGGAGAACACACGGGGGTTTATCCTGGTTCGGGCAAGAGAAGGCCCTACGTCCAGTGGGGGAATATTTGTATTTTCTTGCACCGAGGTGCTTGCGTAGGGGTTACAAGCTTGCGAGAGAGGGCGGCGAGCCCAGGTCTCAAAAGAGGAAAAAGAACAAGATGATTGCTTGAGATGTTGATCGCTATCTTGTGTTTGGTTCGTTGTCCGTTGTCCCCCCCCCCTTGTAGAGTCCCGGCCTGCCCTTTTATAGGACGAGAGGAGGCCAAGATGATGGGGAGCCTTGAGATGACGTTTTGTCGATCCCTGTTGAGGTGACTGCAGCGACGTGCCCTAGAAATGGAAGGCCATCCCTGGACACCATGGTGACGTAGAGGACGAGACACTGAAATGACCCGGAGCGCCGTGCCATGCCGTCCTCCCTTCCCTGTTGAGCCGTGCTGGGCGTCGAGGCCGGGTTGAGGCCGAACGGATAAGTCCGAATCCCTGGGATCGCGCTGTACGGACTTTGTCGTATCCTCCCTCGAGGGTAACTAGTGACGTACAGTGTGTGGTAAGGTGGGTACAGTGACGGTTTTCACCTCCCATCACGGGATGGGCGGTAAAACAGTGAGGACTGACACTGGCATTGTTCCCACGTCGACCATGCTCGCAGCCATACCGGTAGGTGGTAGCAGGTAATTGCATTAAATGCTAAGGCTTTTGTCCTGGGGTAGGTGAAGAGAGGGGGTCGAGCGCCTCGACCCGGGCTCACGCGAGTCGGAGTGCGGTCGAGGCATTTTATCGTGCGGGACGGGGTGCGGTCGAGGCCTCCCGTCGAGGGGGCCTCGCACGAGTCGGAGATGGGATGCGGTCGAGGCATTCCGTCGAGCCGGCCTCGTACGGGGCGGACTTGACGCGCGTTTTGAAGTGGGCTGTGTTTTGTCGTGGCTTGGTCGTTTTGATTTTTGTTATCATTGAATGTGGGTACCCCTATACTATTGGTACCGACAGTAGCCCCCGAGCCTTTGGGTGAGTGTGTGATCACTCTCCTAGAGGCTTTTTGCTGATGAACTGGAATCGTGGCGTCGTCGATTTCTCCGGTGGGGGCGAGCGAGTGCACCCGCCGGGTGTAGCCCCCGAGGCCTCGGTGGAGTGTTGAAGACTCCTCCGAGGTCTTTTACGTGTTTTATCGGGGAGTAGTTTGACGCGGTTGAGCCCCCGAGCCTCGTACGCACGAGGTCGATCGGAGTCCCAGCCGTCTTTTGTTGCGCGACCCTCACGCTCCTCCTACGGAGAGGAGGAGGAGGGGTGGGGAACGCCGTACTACCCCATTTGGGTGAGTCCCGACGATCTCCGGTGAGCTGCTAGCAGGGAGATTCGAGTGAGAGTCCGTGCACCAGTCGTTAGGAGTCGGCTTGTGGCCCGAAGGCGCTCTTCAAGGATGCCAAGGAGTGGTCGCGTGGATGTCAGTTCCCTGCGACAGGATCCGAGGGCTCGGTGCCTCCCCCGAGGGGATTCCTACATCGACCTCCTCCTTTGGCCTCGAATACGTCTTGGGGTGCCTCGAGAGCGTGGCTCGATCCCTGGCCATGTATGGGCGCACCCCTAGTCATCCCTAACTCTGTTGCTCGAGGGTGGCTGTCGAACCCGGGTCGAGGGCCAGCTTCCGTTCCCTCGAGACTTATAGTGGGCTCGGAGCCCATTATAGGTATCTGGGAATATCCGTCCGTGGATCTCGCCCCGCCCGTTAGCCAGGCGCGCCTTTTTAGGGCGAGATCGGCACGGTAGTGGGCGACGTGGCGTTCGGTTACGGCGTGGGGGATGGCCACGTGCCCGGTTCCTGTAAGACGTGGGGGACGGTTAGGTGAGCGCATTTAATGTGGGAAACTGTTCCTACCTTTTCGCGCGGCCGTTGGGCTTCCTCCAGGCATATAAAGGCAAAACCTAGGGGTCCGTGTTCCGTACCGGTTCCTTGCGCTCCTGCCATCCTCTTGCCCCAGAAAACCCTTGCCTTCTTGCGTTTTCTGCCTATGCCGCCGCCACCGCATCCTCTTCGCTCACACCCCTCCCGACAGCGCCGATGGCAGGAAAGAGCCAGATCCTCCCCGCCGACGACTGGGCCGCCTCCTCAGTGACTGAGAGGAGGTTGGAAGAGTTGGTCGAGGACGGGCTGCTGCGGCCGAGGACGAGTCAGTCGCGGCCGGAGTGGATCGCACCGCCGCCGGCCCACCGGGAGCCGGTGCCCCCTGAAGTGTACGTGGTGAGCTTCGTTTGCTTCCACGAGCGGGGGTTCGGCATTCCCGCATCCATCTTCATACGCGCGCTCCTCCACTACTACAGGGTGGAGCTTCATCACCTCGCCCCCAATGCCGTCGCGCAGGCCGCCATCTTTGCGGCGGTCTGCGAGGGCTACCTCGGGGTGGAGCCGCAGTGGAACCTGTGGCTTCACCTCTTCAAGGCTGAACTCTTCGCCAAGAGAGCAGGGGAGAAGGGGGTCCTGTGCGCGGCTCGAGTAGGGAGCTGCGTCCTGCAGTTGAGGTCGAGCCGGGCGGATCAGTACATCCCGGCTCGCCTCATTTCCTCGAACAGCGGGTGGCACGAGGGCTGGTTTTACCTCCGCAATGATGATAATCAGTTGCCGAGGTACACCGGCCGCGTGCTGACCGCCCGGGAGGACCGCTGGACGTATGGAGTGCCGGAGGCTGAGAAGTCGCGCCTGGACCCGCTGCTGGCGGCGCTGCAGCAGCTTCGCCTTCGGGGCTTGACGGCAGCGGCGGTGGCTACGGCCTTTCACCGCCGCAGAGCGATGCCGCTGTGTCGGCGTCGTCTGCGCCTTGACCAGATGACTCCGGAGGCATCTCTGGAGGGGACCCGGATGTCCCATGAGTCCCTCACCCTCGAGGAGGTTCTCCGGCGAGCGCGCCGGATGGTTGGGACCTTCAAGGTGGAGGAGGTCGACCGGGTCCCCATGAGGCCCACCGAGGGGTTCGAGCCCGTGGTAAGTATCTTTGGGTTGATACGTTTGCTTGTTTTGTTCGTTTTTTGGATTCCCCTAATTTAGTCGAGGCCGGCGCGTAGGACTTGTCGGCGCTGCGGGAGACGCGGCCGCCGGTCCCAGAGGACCGACCCGCCCGGGAGGCTCGACGCCTGCATGCCTCGAAGCAGAAGAAGACCAAGGAGTCAACCAAGAAGCGGGCGGCCCGCAAGGCTAGGGAGGCAGAGGCGCTGAAGAAACTCCGACGCAAGCAGACCGTCGAAGGGGTTCCTCTGGCGCCGTCGCCTTCCGAGACGATCTCCGGGGATGACGACGACAGCAGCGGCGAGGACGACGACGCTCTATCGTGGTATGATGCCACGACCGAGCTGGGGGACCTCCCCGACATCCACCCCCTGCTGGGGCCCATCGGGGGGTCATCCTCCTCTGTCGTCGTGGTCGAGGAGACCGAGGAGGAGGAAGAGGAAGAGAAGGAGAAGAAGAAGAAGAAGGAAGGAAGAGGTGGGCCCCTCGACGGGAGGGGCCGCTTTGCCCCGGACCCGGCAAGAGGGGTCGACGGGGATGCCTGTACTGGCCCAGGCCCCGCAAACTCGGGCGGGGGCCGGGACGGTGGTGCCGGCGTCGTCATCGGCAGCGCCGTCGGCAGGCGTAAGAACCCGAGGCCAGCTGGCCTCGGAGGCGCAGAAGGCGCAGGGCACTGCGCCGGCGAGGGCCCCACGGAGTGCCAGGCCTGCTGGCGGGGCCGCCGCGAGGCCGCCGCCCGCCTCCTCGGGAGGCTCGGACCACGCGGGGTCGAGGCCCTTGGTGCCAATTTCTGGGTGAGTATTCGTGCTTAGTGGCTTCGCCTCTCTCTGGATCCGTCAGCTGATCTTGCTCTTTATTTCACAGGTTGAAGCGGAAGGCGGAGCTCATGGGGCCTACCCCAGTGAAGTCGCTGCGGGCGAGCGCCTCCGTTCTCAACCGGACGGCGGAGCATGACGCGGCCTGGGTTCGCTAGGTCGAGGCCGCGAAGGGGCGTCTTCGACAGCAGCAGGAGGTGGCAGCTGCTACGGGGGTCGCGGGCCCTGATGCCGCCGCGGAGAGGTCCGACCCGGCGAGGGCGGTGGCGCCCGGTTCGGTCGAGGCGGAGCCCAGGCCATTGCCGACGGCCGAGGCTACCGTTGAGGCCGTGACGGGTGAAGCACCCGCCGGCGGCGCGGAGCGGGCGGGTGCCGACGTGACCATGGAGGAGGTCGCGTCGGCACCAGGACAGGAGGTGGCACCGGCAAGGGGACCGCTGCCGCAGCAAGACCTGCCGGCGCGACCGGTGGGCACGGTGGAGAGCGAGGCCGTCGAGCTCCCTACCGGAGCTCTAGAAGAAGGGGCGCCTGAGGTCGAGGCGCCGGCTCCGGGAGCACCGTCGGTCGAGGCGCCGGCTCTTGAGCCGCTGACGGTCGAGGCGCCGGCTCCGGAGACGTCGACAGTCGAGGTGCCGGCTCCGGAGGTGCCGGCGACCGAGGGGCCGGCCACCGCAGAAGGGCAGGCGCCCGTGGTCCTTACCCTCGACGACACCCCCCTAGACAAGGGGAAACAAGTGATGGGGGTCGAGGGGGGTGAGGCCACGGATCAGGCCGGTGCCTCGACGACCGCTGGAGCCGCGGGAGCTATGGGCGAGGCCGGCCCTTCGGCGGGACCGGGAGGCGCCCCGGCCGGGTCATCGTCGTCGTGGCCTGACATCGCCGCGCTGGCGATAGCACGGGCCGAGGAGGAGATTCTGAGGTGGGGGGGGCGTCCCTTCAGTTCAGGGACGCCGCGAACCCCGACGCCGAGCCCATCTTCACCCAGAATGACATGGATGAGGTGCACCGCTGGCAGTACCTCGAGGGCGTCCGCCGGCACCTCAATCGGATACTCAACGTGGCGTCCGACGCCGTCTCGCGGGGTATACGGGATGCCACCGAGGTACGATCGATCCGTTAGCTTTTTTCGTGGCTCTTAGTGTCTTTTTCCCTCGGTTTCTTTATCTTCTTGGTTTCTTTGAATCGTGACTAGGAGCTGAAGGAGTACTCTCGCCGCAAGTCGCTCTTCATCCAGGATGAGAGTGGCGTGTGGGCCGTGCTGGCGCAGCAACGAGCCCTGGTCGAGGAGGCCCAAAAAAGGCTTTCCGATCGGAACGCCGAGATGGCCGAGCTGCGTACCGCCTACTCGACGGTGAAGGAGGAGGCGATACAGGCTTGGGCGGCCGAAGCCGTGATGCGCACCGAGGTGGACAAGGCCCGGGAAGAGGCTGCCCAGGCTCGCAGGGACCTCGAGCCCCTGTCGGCACGGGTGAAGGAGCTCGAGGAGGACGTCTCCCAGGTCGGCCGTCAACGTGACCTCCTCAACGTCCAAATCGGGCAGGTCACGGCCCGGTTCAGTGCGCTGAAGGACGAGGTCACGGTGCTGAACGGGGCCGTCCAAGAGAAGGACGCGGCGCTCCAGACCGCGCGTCAGGAGATCGAGGCGCTGAAGGCGACCGTCCGCGACAAGGACAGCGCCCTCCTGGGGCTCGAGCAGACGTGCGGGGGGCTCCGCGACGAGGTTGTGGGCTTGAAGACCCATATCGAGGGTAAGTATGACTGTTGCAGTCATGACGTCGAGGCCTTGTGTTAGGTACTAATTTTTACTTTGTCGTGTTTCAGAGCTGGAGAGCGAGAATCGGGAGGCTCATTCCTCCGCCAACTCCTTCCAGAGCCTCCTCGAGGCCGAGACCCGGAGGACCCAGCTGCTCGAGGGCGCGATCACCACCGTGTGTGACGGTCTGGGGGTCGAGCCCGACGCCGACACCGGAGAAGACATTCCGGGGAACTCCTTCATCCATCGGATGGCTGCGCTGGGCCAACTTGCCCGGGAGAAGATACGGGATAGCCTCCACCACGGTGTGAAGAGGGCGCTGGCCGTCGTCCGTTCAGGGTTTGTGTTCGACATGGAGCTCGTCGCTGACGGCTTCATCACAGACCCGGATCGGACGGACGAGGACAATGAGAACACCTGCCTGGAGCTGATTGAAGCCGCTGAGGGGCCTGGGAGTCGTCTGGCCTCGCTCTTTGAAGCCGAGGTGGTCCCGCCTGCTGATGATGAAGGCCTGTGAGCCAGATCTGGGCGCAAAGGCCCGTGTAATAAGTTAGTACTTTAGATTTTGGTCGTGGTGGCCTTGGAGGCCCTAAAAACTTGAAGCACAAACTGGTTCGTAGTTAATTTAGTTTTATTCATGCCTTTCTTCCCCTTATTGCTTGGATTGTGTTCTCGTGTGATTTTCTTAGCGCGAAGTTGCGTCCTTTGGCGTAAGGGAGCGAGTGGAGGTACCGTAGCCTCGGAGGCGTAAGTAACCTCGCGGCTCGACTGCCCTCGAGCTTCAGGATGCTCTTGCGGCCTCGCAGATCACGTGAGAACCTGATCTAAGCGGTAGGGAGTGTGCTCTCTTTCAAAGTTAGGAACCGTCACTTGGCCCTTCCTAGCGTGAAGTTGCACCTCTGGAAGGCGTAAGGGGTGAGTGGAGGCACCATAGCCTCGGAGGCGTAGGTGATACTCCTGGCTCGAGAGCCCTTTCGAACCTTAGGGTGCTCTTACAGCACCGTTGATCTAAGAAGCGGTTATTAAAATTAAAAAAGAGTGTAAGTTTTTTCGGGGACTGGGGGGTTCCCCCCTTGTGTAGCCCCCGAGGGAGGGTCGAGTCTGGGAGTGCAGAGTTGATCCTTCCTCATTGTGGGACGAAAGTTTGGACATTGCTGTATTCTTTATTGATGAAAAAGAAATTACAGAGCCTCGAGGCTTTCTAAGGAAAAAAGCGACGTAGCTGTTCAATGTTCCAGGCGTTGGTGAAGATTTTGCCCTTCTCGTTAGATAGCTTGTAGGTGCCCGGCTTTAGCACTTCTGTGATGATGTATGGTCCTTCCCATGGTGGCGTGAGTTTGTGCCGTCCCTTGGTGTTTTGGCTCCGCCGTAGCACCAGGTCGCCGACGTTGAGGTCACGCTTGCGGACGTGTCTGTCGTGGTAGCGTCGGAGACCCTGCTGGTACCTGGCAGAATGCAACAGAGCCACATCTCGGGCCTCCTCGAGCTGGTCGAGGGCATCCTCTCTTGCGGCCTCATTGTTTCTTTCGTTGTAGGCCTTCAATCTTGGGGATCCGTATTCTATATCAGTTGGGAGCATTGCCTCAGAACCATAGACTAAGAAGAACGGAGTGAACCCCGGGCTCGACTCGGCGTTGTTCTTAAGCTCCATAGGACCGAGGGCAGCTCGGCAGCCCATCTTTTGCCATGTTTGTTTAGTTTGTCAAAGATTCTGGGTTTCAGGCCTCGTAGGAGCATGCCGTTGGCACGTTCCACTTGGCCTTTTGTTTTTGGATGAGCCACGGCTGACCAAAGCACACGAATGTGATGGCAGTCGCAGAAATCCAGAAATTTTTTACCAGTGAACTGAGTGCCGTTGTCTGTGATGATACAGTTGGGGATCCCAAAGCAATGAATGATGTCGGTGAAGAAGAGCACAGCTTGCTCGGACCTGATGCTGGTGATAGGGCGGGCCTCGATCCACTTGGAGAATTTATCGATGGCAACTAGCAAGTGGGTGAAGCCGCCAGTTGTCCTCTTTAGAGGTCCGACAAGGTCGAGCCCCCAAACGGCAAACGGCCATGTGATGGGGATCGTTTGTAGAGCATGTGCCGGAAGATGGGTCTGTCTCGCATAGTACTGACAACCTTTACAGGAGCGTACTAGCTTGACGGTGTCAGAGACTGCGGTCGGCCAGTAGAATCCTTGTCGAAAGGCATTTCCGACGAGGGTTCGAGGTGCTGCGTGGTGACCGCAAGCCCCCGAGTGCAGATCGCTGAGCAGGTCCCTGCCTTGCTCATTCGTGACACAGCGTTGGAGAATGCCAGTAGGGCTGCGGCGGTACAGCTCCCTACTGTCGCCAATGATCACAAAGGTTTTGGCCCGGCGAGCGATCCGTCGAGCCTCGGTCTTATCCGAGGGGAGGACCCCTCGGGTAAGGTAGTCGAGGTACGAGACGCGCCAGTCAGGCTCGAGGCCAGATGGTGGGGTCGAGCCTTCCACCTGCATGGCTTCAGCCCCGGTCGAGGGGGCTTCGGCCTCAGGTGGGGGTCGAGTGACGTCCCGTCGAGCCCCTCGTTTGGCCCGAGGTCGACGGATGGCTGCTGAAGATCTTTTGCGAAAACGTCTGGTGGAACCGTAGTTCGACTGGACGCGATTTTTGCCAGTTCATCGGCGGCCTCATTATACCTGCGTGCGATGTGGTTGAGCTCGAGGCCGTGAAACTTGTCCTCGAGGCACCGCACCTCTTGGCGATAAGCTTCCATCTTGGGGTCGCGGCAGCTCGAGCTTTTCATGACTTGATCGATCACGAGCTAGGAGTCGCCTCGAACGTCAAGGTGCCAGACCCCGAGCTCGATGGCGATTCTCAGCCCCGTGACGAGTGCCTCGTATTCGGCAACGTTGTTTGACGCAGGAAAATGAAGCTGAACGACGTAGCGCATGTGAACCCCGAGGGGTGAGATGAAGAGCAAACCCGTGCCTGCTCCTGTTTTCATCAACGACCCATCAAAGTACATGGTCCACAGCTCAGCCTGGAGCTGTGCGGGGGGGAGTTGGGTGTCGGTCCATTCAGCTAGGAAGTCTGCTAACACCTGTGACTTGATAGCCTTGCGCGGCGCATAGGACAGGGTCTCGCCCATGAGTTCGACCGCCCATTTAGCAATCCTACCCGAGGCTTCTCGGTTCCGGGCTATCTCTCCCAAGGGGAAAGAAGAAACCACAGTAACCGGGTGGCCCTCGAAGTAGTGTCGGAGCTTGCGCCGTGTCAGGACGACGGCATATAGCCGTTTCTGAATTTGTGGGTATCGGACCTTGGTTTCCGAGAGCACCTCACTGATGAAATAGACCGGCCTCTGGACGAGCAAGGTATGCGCCTCCTCGGCCCGTTCGACGACCAGGACCGAACTGACTACTTGCGACGTTGCAGCGACATAAAGTAGGAGCGGTTCCCCGGGGGTCGGAGGGACGAGGATTGGTGAGTTAGAGAGCGTGGCCTTGAGTTTTGTGAGAGCCTCCTCAGCCTCGAGGGTCCAGGAGAAGTGCTCCGATTTCTTCAAGAGACGGTACAAAGGGAGCGCTTTCTCGCCGAGGCGTGAAATGAAACGGCTGAGCGCTGCTAGGCAACCCGTGACCCTTTGTACACCCTTCAGATCTCGGATGGGGCCCATCTTAGTTATGGTAGAGATTTTTTTGGGGTTGGCCTCGATGCCGCGTTTGGATACGATGAATCCTAAAAGCATGCCTCGGGGTACGCCAAAGACGCATTTCTCTGGGTTGAGCTTGATATTCTTTGCCCGAAGGCATTTAAATGCAACGTCGAGGTCGCTGACCAGATCGTCGGCTTGTTTTGTTTTGACAACGATGTTGTCGACATAAGCCTCGACGGTCGACCCGATGTGTTCCCCGAAAACGTGCTGCATGCACCGCTGGTACGTAGCCCCTGCGTTCCGGAGACCGAAGGGCATCGTAACATAGCAATACATGCCGAAGGGGGTAATGAATGAAGTCACGAGCTGGTCGGACTCCTTCATTTTGATCTGATGGTAACCGGAGTAGGCGTCTAAGAACGAAAGAGTTTCACATCCCGCAGTGGAATCACCGATTTGATCAATGCGTGGCAAAGGGAAGGGAACTTTTGGACATGCTTTATTCAAACTAGTATAGTCTACACACATCCTCCACTTCCCACTCTTTTTCTTAACTAATACAGGGTTAGCTAGCCACTCGGGATGGTGAACTTCCTTGATAAGTCCGGCCTCCAGTAGCTTGTGGATCTCCTCGCCGATGAGCCTGCGCTTCTCCTCGTCGAAGCAGCGCAGGCGTTGCTTCACCGGTTTGGACCCGGCCCGGATCTCCAAGGCGTGCTCGGCGACTTCCCTGGGTATGCCCGGCATATCCGAGAGACTCCACGCAAAGATGTCGATGTTTACGCGGAGAAAGTCGACTAGCACGGCTTCCTATTTCGGATCGAGGGTGGCGCTGATGTTCAGCGCCTTCCCGTTGGGATCAGCGGGGTCGAGGGGCACGAGCTTGACGTCCTCCGTGGGCTCGAAGCTGCCGGCATGGCGCTTTGGGTCGGGAATCTCGTTGGCGAGACCGTCGAGGTCTGCAGCCAAAGTTATTGACTCCAAAACCGCCTCGCCGTGCTTGACGCACTCGACGTCGCACTCGTAGGCATGTTCATACGAGGGCCCCACAGTGATGACGCCGTTCGGGCCTGGCATCTTGAGCTTGAGATAGGTGTAGTTCGGTACAGCCATGAACTTGGCATAGAACGGGCGCCCGAGGATAGCGTGGTATGTCCCACGGAACCCGACCACTTCGAAGGTGAGGGTCTCCTTTCTGAAGTTGGCCGGTGTGCCAAAACAAACAGGCAGATCGACCCGTCCGAGGGGTTCCGCCCGTTTCCCTGGCACAACTCCGTGGAAGCCCCCGACGCTAGGTTGGAGGCGCGCTCTCTCGACCCCCAGAAGGTCGAGGGTCTGGGAGTAGATGATGTTGAGGCTGCTCCCGCCGTCCATGAGCACTTTGGTGAGGCGCGTGTTGGCGATGACGGGATCAATGACAAGAGGGTAGACCCCCGGATTGGGGACGTAGGCAGGATGATCATCACGGTCGAAAGTGATGGCCACCGCAGACCAGTCGAGGAAACGAGGGACCACCGTTTGTACGGAGAAAACCTCACGCCGCTCTCGCTTGCGTTGGCGAGCCGAGAGGCGGGTCGAGGGTCCTCCGTAGATCATGAAGCAGTCGTGGATCTCGGGGAATCCCTCATCCTTGTCGTCACCCTTGGGGTCTTCCTTCTTGTCGGTGTTTTTGCCGCCTGCACCCTCGAAGTACCTGCGGAGCATGTGACAATCCTCGAGGTTATGGTTAGTGGGTCCCTTGTGGTAAGGACACGGTTCTTTGAGCATTTTGTCGAAGATGCCCCCGCCGGAGGGGCCTCGAGGCTTCTTTCGCTCGGTAGCGGCGACAAGCTCGTCGGCCGGGGCCTCGAGCTTGCCCTGCTGGCCTTTCTTCTTCTTACGGTTGTTCCTCTTGGAGCCCCGGGTGGAGCTCGCGGGATCGTCGGCCTTCTGCTTCCCTTTGTCCTGCTCACCGCCGAAGATGGCACCAACTGCCTCCTTGTCGGCGGCAAAGTTGGTGACGATGTCCATCAATCCATTGGCAGTGAGTGGGGTGTGGCGGCCCATCTCTCGAACCAGCTCTTTGCAAGTGGTGCCAGAGAGGAAAGCCATAATGACGTCGGAGTCGGTGACGTTGGGGAGCTCGGTACGTTGCCTGGAGAAGCGCCGGATGTAATCCCGGAGGGATTCACCCGGCTTCTGCTTGCAACTCCGGAGGTCCCACGAGTTGCCGGGGCGCATGTAAGTTCCCTTGAAGTTTCCCTCGAACACCCTCACGAGATCATCCCAGTCATGGATCTGTTGGGGCGGGAGATCCTCGAGCCAGGCTCGAGCGGTGTCGGAGAGGAACAGGGGGAGCTATCGGATGATAACCCGGTCGTCGGTGGCCCCGCCCAGTTGACATGCCAAGCGGAAATCGGCGAGCCAAAGCTCCGGTTTGGTCTCGCCGTTGTACTTGGCAAGAGTCGTGGGAGGGCGAAACCGCGCCGGGAGTATGGTTTCACGGATAGCCTTACTGAAGACCCGAGGGCCCGGAGGCTCGGGTGAAGGGCTACGATCCTCCGAGCTGTCGTAACACCCGCCCCTGTGCACGTGGTAACCTCGAGCCACGCCGTCACCGTGCTTGTGCGTGCGGCGCTCGACGATGTTGCCACGGGTGTCTCGAGGCCCACGGTCGTGAGCGATGGGCTCAGGGGCGAGAGCCATCCGGATCCGTCGGGCAGGTTCGGGATGAACCGAGGCCTCTCTCTCCTGTCGGGAGGGCTCTGCGAGCCGCTCCGAGGCGGGCTCGCGTCGCCTCGAGGCAGAGCTCTCGGCCTGCTGCAGGGCAGCGGTCTCGAGGAGTTCTCGGATCTCATCTCGAGCCCGGCGGGCGTCGGGATTTGACGGCTCGGGCATGTTGCGGAGGAGCATGGCGGCGGCGACGACGTTCTGGCTGGCTCGAGCGAAAACCGGGGGGTCGGCCGCCCGGTCCTCGTCGATGCGACGGTTGACGTCGCGAGCTCTCTCGCGAGCTCTTCCGCCAAGTGCGCATTCCGCACGCTCACGCTCGAGGGTTTGTTGAAGTAGATGCAGGTTTTCTCGTTCCTCGTTGAGCCTCTCCTGCAATTCACGGATTTGCTCGAGCTGCATTCCTTGGTCGGCAAGGAATTGGGCCTCGTCCCGCTCGGCAGGGAGCTCGACATGAGGGGGCGTGTGCCTTCCTTCGACCGGCTCTTCTTCCTGCGATTCTGACGTGCTTTCAACTTCGACGTTGAAGCACTCGCGGGTCGGATCGTAGGTGTCATCAGCCGAGTCGGAGTCAGGAGCGCCAAAGTAATAGTATGATGGGGGAATGCGTGGCCGTTGCAAATCGTCACTGGGGTTGCAGCGTTGGGAAGCGGTCACGCGGGGTTCTGTTTCTGGTACCTCCGTAGAGTCCGGGTAATCAGAAGCCGGCGTGGACGCAACGAGGTCCAGAGTGGAGCGTAGATGGTGCCCGGGGAGTTCCTCATAAGCACTCATGCAAGTGCTCACGGAAGAAGCGTACACCCGGGCAGCCGAATCTAGCCCAAACGGGAACGGCGAAGGAGATGTTGCTGTCCACGCCAGAGCGGGTGCTCCGGGCAGCGGTGTCTCACCGGACGGGGGAGCGGCGGGATTCTCCGTCGGCATGTTACCCTCGGCCAAGCTTATCCTCCCCAGACCTTCAATGAGGAAGTCTGGGTCGGCGTCCGGCTGGGGGGTGCCGGACTGGGGAATCCCATCACCCTCCGCGAGATGAAGACGGTGGTTGCGCCGGGCTCGTCGTCGTTGGGCGGCTCGCGCCTGCCTGGAACGACGGTACCGGCGGATTGCTCCCCCAGGCTGGGAGAGCTCGTAATCCTCGTCGGTTGGGTGCCTAGGTGGGAGTAGGACCATGTCGTAGCCATAGCCAAGCGACATGAACTCCAAACTCCCGAACCAGATCACTGTGGCCAACGGGATAGGACGATCGGGGTCAGCCATCCAGGAAAAAGGCGGGAAAGCGACGTCGGCACGCAGCGATCCCCTACCTGGCGCGCCAACTGTCGGTGTTCGGACCCGAGGGGGTCCTAGACCAACGAGTAAATGCTGCGTGTCCCTTTCCTGGATGGTGATGCAAGGAGAACACACGGGGGTTTATCCTGGTTCGGGCAAGAGAAGGCCCTACGTCCAGCGGGGGGGATATTTGTATTTCCTTGCACCGAGGTGCTTGCGTAGGGGTTACAAGCTTGCGAGAGAGGGCGGCGAGCCCAGGTCTCAAAAGAGGAAAAAGAAATACAAGATGATTGCTTGAGATGTTGATCGCTATCTTGTGTTTGGTTCGTTGTCCGTTGTCCCCCCCCCTTGTAGAGTCCCGGCCTGCCCTTTTATAGGACGAGAGGAGGCCAAGACGACGGGGAGCCTTGAGATGACGTTTTGTCGATCCCTGTTGAGGTGACTGCAGCGACGTGCCCAAGAAATGGAAGGCCATCCCTAGACACCATGGTGACGTAGAGGACGAGACACTGAAATGATCCGGAGCGCCGTGCCATGCCGTCCTCCCTTCCCTGTTGAGCCGTGCTGGGCGTCGAGGCCGGGTCGAGGCCGGGTCGAGGCCGAACGGATAAGTCCGAATCCCTGGGATCGCGGTGTACGGACTTTGTCGTATCCTCCCTCGAGGGTAACTAGTGACGTACAGTGTGTGGTAAGGTGGGTACAGTGACGGTTTTCACCTCCCATCACGGGATGGGCGGTAAAACAGTGAGGACTAACACTGGCATTGTTCCCACGTCGACCATGCTCGCAGCCATGCCGGTAGGTGGTAGCAGGTAATTGCATTAAATGCTAAGGCTTTTGTCCTGGGGTAGGTGAAGAGAGGGGGTCGAGCGCCTCGACCCGGGCTCACGCGAGTCGGAGTGCGGTCGAGGCATTTTATCGTGCGGGACGGGGTGCGGTCGAGGCCTCCCGTCGAGGGGGCCTCGCATGAGTCGGAGATGGGATGCGGTCGAGGCATTCCGTCGAGCCGGCCTCGTACGGGGCGGACTTGACGCGCGTTTTGAAGTGGGCTGTGTTTTGTCGTGGCTTGGTCGTTTTGATTTTTGTTATCGTTGAATGTGGGTACCCCTATACTATTGGTACCGACATATTGCTAGTGCTTAATTATGAACAATGATCTTGTAATTTGATTAATGGATTAAGCAACCAACCATTAAGATGATTTTATTACTGTTGAAAGGGGGCTAGAGCAAGGGGTTATATTGTTGCTCTAGTTACTCTCCATAAGGACTTACCTGTAAATGATAACCGGGACATATAGTACAGCTGTGAGGGCTATATGGCTCTGGCTCTAGTTGTTCAAGAGACCTTTTCTAGCTTGTTAGTGGTTACCTTAAATGGCGTAAGAATGGTTTGACACATTGGGTGTATGACAACCTCTAGTCTATGAGTATAGCTGAGAAGGAATTGTATCATTTGAAAAGGGGTTTCCTACATCTGCCTGCCGAGTGAATCTAATGGCCCTAACTTGTTAGACGAACTTTTGAATAGCTTTATATGATTTTCGGTGTTTTGGGACTAGCTATCCCATGCATTTGAAAATTATGACTCACAGTGAAAGTGTACACCTCTGCACAGAGTTTAATAAACTGGTATGCTAGCCGTGCTCATGGACACGAGCGGCCTTGGGGATTCTTACAGAATAGGTGATCACCATTGTTATATCATGCTTAATTATTGTTGTTACTATTATGCTCATGTTAATGCTATTCATTATTCTTATTACAATTGATCATTGGTTCATTAATGGGAATTGGAATACCTTGATGCTACTCAATTGCTAATTACATGATGAATAAAAGCTAAATGCAGTCAAACAGTGTCTAGCCTTTTTGAGCCCATGAACCCTGTGTTATATTTGTTGAGTTCGAAAACCTCATGAAACCCTAGCCTCACCGTCAACCGACAGCAGGCAAACCCTAGACCTAGGTAACCTATTACCTACTCTATATACACCCGCATGGCGATTCCGTGGCCCATCTCCCTCTGCGACGGCACGCCGGCCGCCGGAGAAGAAGAAAGCCGGTGAAATCGCCGCCGGAAACGCGGTTCGCCCCTTTTTCGCCTCGGGAAACTGTAGCAAGGGGGAAAAAGGGTGAGAGAAGTTGCCGCTCTGCAGTTGGTAGTGACTAGTGAACCAACACGGCCCCTATTTAACCGCTTACCAGCCGCCCCAACCAACACAAAGCTTTCCGTTTCACACACTCCCGTCCATTTTCCTTCACAATTCCGCCCACCACGCTTTCACCAAGCCTAGCGATGGGTGGCATAGCTGGTGCAGAGATGACGAAGAAGGCTCTACGGGCCACAGCCAGTGACGGTGACGGCGCGTCGGTGCATCCGCCGGAACCGCCGGAGCCACAGCAGCAGCCGGCACCATTGCCTGCTGCCGCCGTCGCTGGCAATGCCACCGATGGCTCTGCTGCGGTTCATCATCAGAGCTGCGGTGAGAAGGACGACCAAGACGACGAGCAGGTGGAGCGGTTCTACGCGCTCCTCGCCAACATCCGGGCCCTGAGGGGCTTGTACAAAGCCGGGACCGAACCAGCAGCTTCCGGCTAGGGCAGCAGGAAGCGGGCGCGGGAGGCGGAGGCGGCTCCGTGGACGCCGGCGTTCCGGCTGGAGGACTTCGAGGAGGAGGTCAACCATGGCGCGGCCGCGGGGTGATGAACCAGGGTGCCAGTGGCGGCGTTGCGAGGCGGCCCGCTGCCACGGCCGCCGTAGCCGACGACGACCACGAGGATGACAGGGTCGCGGAAGTAGCGCGCGGAGAGAGTAAGCTCGGTCGCCGCGTCGCAGCGCGCGGATGACCAGTGTTGACCGGATACTACTTACAGAAGCCGAATTGAACTGAACATGTGATGTATGCTTGGAGGATTGGATTCTTATGCTAAACTTCCCTTCAGTAACGTGTCTATTTTTTTTTAACTCTGGTTTACTTACTGTTACTGAAGTAAGTACGTACTGTATCATTCGAAGGCATCATTTGCCGTAGCTGTAGCTCGAAAACCTCCGTCTCATATCTAAAGTTTACTCCCTTTATTAAGTTTCCTAGAGTTATCTTAAGTCAAGTTTTAATCGCAAAAAAAATCTTTTGTCAAGTTTTGTAAATTTTGACTAAAATTTCCAAGATTTATGACACCAAATTAGTATCGTTAGATGCGTCATAAACTATATATGTACAATATATTTATCTAGTGTGACAAATATTTATATTTTTTCTATAAATTATGATCAAACATTAAAAAAATTAACTTAGACAATTATAACGTTTCGGGCTATAACTTTTTGGTACTCTATTTTTTATCTACAGCTCTAAAGAAAATTACTCAAATGTAACTATATTCTGTATTTTTGTTAAAAAATTACAGAGCTAGAAACACCTACTACTGCAACTTATTTTGTTCTTACTAGAGCTATGCCAAATAAAGTCTAATTAAGTATTAGACCTCTCTGGGTTCGATGCCACTGCTCAACCATGATTCGCTGAAATTTGGTTGCTGTTGATGTTAATGTTAATTTGTCGTGAGAGGGAAAACATTGTTCCTCGCTGAAAACTTATTTTGTTTATCGTTGTACTAATATGCCACTACCTTGCTCCCTCAAATAAGTACAATGTCCTCACTCTCTTCGGCATTTGCTGCAGCTGCTAATGCGCTTTTGCTGCAGCTCCACAGCTGGCCGCATTAGGCTGTGTTTAGTTGGGGAAAGAAAATTTTTGAGCGTCATATCAGATGTTTCGTGGGATGTCGGAAGAAGTTTTCGGATACTAATAAAAAAAACTAATTATATAGCTCGCCTAGAAACTGCGAGACGAATTTATTAAACCTAATTAAGCCGCCATTAGCACTTGTGGGTTACTGTAGCACTTAAGGTTATTCATGGACTCATTAGGCTTAAAAGATTCGTCTCACGATTTCCCACCAAACTGTGCAATTAGTTTCTTTTTCGTCCACATTTAATACTCCATGCATATGTCTAAATGCTCGATGTTACTGTAGAACAAAAAAAAATTTGGGAACTAAATCAGGCCTTATTGTACTTGTTGCTAGTGCAAGTGCAGTTGCAGCCTTACAGGCGTGCAGCTGCAGCAAGCTTATTCCAATTAGGTTGAATATATGCTAAATTTTCTTTTATGATGTCTTAGATCAATTGCCACCACCACCACCCCCTTCTCAGGTTTTGAAATACGAAAGGAAGTTCTTAATAATATTTAGGAAAAAAGTTATATTTTGCCCTTGAACTATTGTTGAGTCCGGACTTAGTAGTTCGCAAGCTCAAAAAAACTAAAAACTTCATCTCACCTCGCCTATACACCCGAAAATTATCAACACTGAGGCTCAATAAATTTGAAAGATAGATGATTTTAGTTGATGTGGTGCATATGTAGCAGCGTGGTTCACTTGTAAGTCACACCTCACCTCATCTTTTCCTTCTTCCCCTCTCTCATCAGGACATCACGTACCTCTTTCACTTACCAGAGACCCAACGACATCAACAAAAGAAAAAATAATTCTAGCAATGTTAATGCCTTAACAACCACTGACTAGCAAACCATTTTAGTGCTTCACACACAACAAGCAATACAAAGAGGACCGGCGGAGTAATATGTTATGAGTCAACACTCAACAGATTGGAAGGTACAATGATCTGTTTTTTTCAACCTCAAATAATTAAACATGGTCGAAGAAGGGAACACAAAAAAGAGCCACGAAGACCACGACTTAGCCATCCAAATTAACCCTAAGAAAGCATAAGTAGAAAATGAAGGCGAGTTTAAGTTTAGAGTTTGATCCCCAATTCAATGTTTGGCAACAAAACTTGCTACTGGATGTGAAGTTAAGCTTCAGCTACTATGTCGGTGTAAAGTTAACAAACACATGTGGGCTGTGGCACGTTTGTTGTCCTGCAAACGTGGAGTAAAGGTAGTCCACAAAACCTGTAACAACGTGGGAGCCAGTCCGCCGTATTTGGAATTGGATTGGATGGATGGATGGAGTCACATTAGGAATATAGTAATAATTATTATGTTTTTGTGTGCAAATTAAATCCGTTCCTTGTTGCTTAGCACTAAGGTGTGTTAGTTCGCGAAATTTTTAGGCTTTGGCTACTGTAGCACTTTCGTTTGTATTTGTCGAATAGTGTCCAATCATGAACTAATTAGGCTCAAAAGATTCATCTCGTGGTTTTCTACTAAACTGCGTAATTAGTTTTTTTTTATCTACATTTAATGCTCCATGCATGTGTCTAAACATTTAATGTGACAGAAAATCTTAAAAATTTTTGGGAACCGCCTAACTTGAATCGAACAAAGTTCACTGGCGGATGGGACCCCACCCGTACCCAGATGCTTTGCTTTGGGCACAAGGCAGCTATCACTCCCGGTGGTTCTAGTATAAATAAAGTGATCTACATAAACTAAGAAATGTTGACACTATTATTCACACAATACAAATTATCACTATTTGTGGCTTGTAAAGAAACTTTTTTTTTCATCATGCATCACCTTTATTTCTTCTTCCTCTTTTTTTTAGCACGGAGCACCTTCTCTCCCTAAGTATATATAGCCTGTACAGGCCACTGTAACACCACCTGCTTTTTTTTATCCGATACTTACTCGGGGCTTACGACTAAAAAGTAGCGTTGGGGAAGGCCAGGTGGCACGCCGAGAGCTGGGCCCTGCCCTGGCCGTGGCCGGCCGACCGGCGACGTATAGTACCGCTACCGCTGCTGCAACACCACGCCGGCCGGACGGAGGAATCCCTGGTGGCGTAGTAGTACGTCGTCTCGGGCCTCCCGCTGTGACGTCAACTTCGTGGCGTCAGCACCGGCTGGAGAAAGGAAAAAAAAGGTGGACGACGACGACGGGACGAGACGATATTATATTCTCCTCCTTTTGTGTTCCACACACGACACAAGTCGTTGGAGTTTGTTTTGTCGTTGGCGCTTCCGTCATCCGCCGGGCTGTCGCTGACGGAACCATCGAGGGCGGCGCCCGTGGCCCGTGCGGTCGTTGGCGCTTACGTCATCCGTCGGGCTGTCGCTGACGGAACCATCCAGGGCGGCGCCCGTGGGCCGTGGGCCGTGGCCGCGGATGGAGCTAGCCTAGCCGTGGTTTCGGCCGTCCACACCCGAGGGCGGAGGGCCGGCCGATCGCCGTCGCTATCGCGGCATTGCTGGCGCTCCATTTCACTACTAGAGTAGTTTCACCAGTACTTGCTTAGCCGGCCCATTGATACTGTCAGGGTCAAGGTTTAATTTTGCAGTATTGTGTTGAGACCAGTCCACGCCGCAGTGCTGCTGAGTGATCGATCACCAAATACAATTTCGATTTGATACCGTCGCTGCCTGTGGGCGCTCCACTGCAGATATACGTACTCATCATCATCATAATGCTCTTCTTCATCCCTTGTCTGCTGTGACTTGAGTGGAATCACATCACGCTCCTTATAAATCATCCATCCTCTGCAGCTAGCAGGCACGCCCTCCTCTCTGGCTGCTACACTCTGCACAACGCACACGTACGGCATTGTTGTTTCTCTAGAATCAACCAACCTACGCGTAGAGTAGTGACCGTCCTCCTGAATCCTCATGGACGGCAACGGAAAGAAACCATGCGGCGGAAACAAGGCTGCACGACCCGCGCCAGCCACCGATGCCACGCAGCAGCAGCCGGCGGCGCAGGCTGCCGTGCTGGAGACGCCGGCCTTATCCGACGCCGCCGCCGCGGCCCAGCAGGTCGATGATGGTCAGCCCGACGTGGCGTCAGTGGACGAGAGCCGCGGTGGGGGCGGCGCCGAGGAGGAGGAGGACAATCGCGACGACGACGAGCAGGTGGAGAGGTTCTACGCAGTGCTGGCCAACATCCGGGCAATGAGGGGCCTGGCGCCGCACAACATGGCGTCCTCCTCCTCCTGCGGCGGCCGCGGCGCCAACGACGACACCGACACAGACGCCGCAGCCGCCGGGGACTCTACGAGGAACAAGCGGCTGCGGCGGAGCGCGGAGCCGCCGTGGAGGCCGGCGTTCAGGATGGAGGACTTCGAGGAGCCGCCTCCTCCAACGGCGGCGTCGTGCAAGATGAGTACGAAGCGGACGAGGGGCACGGGCCACGGCCCACGATGACCACTGCGGGCACGGCGAGAGCAGCGGAGGATCAGCGCGTCCGCCAATCGCCGCCGTCGTCGTCGTCGTCGATGCCGCACGCGGTGGTACGGTTCCAACAGTCCGACAGCAGCAGGAGCTGCAGCAGAGATTGACCGTTCTTCCGTCCGGTTTCGGTGTCCGAGCTTTCTATTTTTTTTTCCCTTTCTTTCTTGCCGTTGCTGCGTGTTGTACAAAACGTGGGCACAGTCGCAGTCGTCGCACCATTCACAGCTCAGCTGGCGTGTGAAAAACCAAGCGAAATTGGGAGGTGCTTTCGGGTGTGTTCACTTCCCACGTAAATCCAAAATATTTCCTCTTTCATTCATCACATCGAATCTTTGGACGCATACATGAAGCATTAAATGTAGGTAAAAAAGATAACTAATTGTATAATTTATCTGTAAATGTCGAGACGAATCTTTTGAGCCTAGTTAGTCTATGATTGAACAAATTTTGTTAAATAACAATAAAAAGTGCTACAATAACTTTTCATCCACTTTTCACCGACTGAACACACCGACAGGTTCTCATCTTTTGGTTGCTGGTACTGTGCCAGTGTGCCTTGCTAGTCGCGGCCAAGTGAAGGCAAGCCACCGACACGGCGACTCCGGAGCCGTGACCACGCAGAGGCACGGGTAACCATGTCGGTGGGGTTCACGGCCGGTGCAGCACAATAATAATTTCTTCATGTCATGTGTCATGTGCGTCATCTTTTCAGTTGTTCCGCGCTACTAAATAAACTTCGAATCTGTCACCAGAAAAGCCATAGTACTCAGTTGTCATTCTTTGATACTTTCTTTTACTTTTTTTCATTGGATTCTCTGTTGTTATTTTTTATGTCAGCTGCAAGCACCAAAGTAAAGAGACCATACGTATACTTTGCTGCCTAGAATCGTATACCATGCGTAAAATGAATGTTACTGTTCATTAAAACTATTCCCTCATCCAAAGAAGAATTAAAGCCCGTATGGCTTCCAAAAGTTCCAATTTTGTTAGCTATACGAGAGCATCTCTAAGGTGTCCCCACCAGGAAGAAATCGCTAGCCTACACCAAATTCTGTTGGCCGAAAACGAACACCAAATTCTATTGGCCGAAAACAAAACCGAGCACAGCGCTAGTGAGAGAGAAATCGCCTGTCTCGCACGTCTGTGGAGAAGCTCTCTCTCATAGCAGGTTCTCCGCCGCATCTGATTTTCTTTTTTTTTATTATTTTCAGAGGTTACGTCACTAGCGATTTCTTTATCATAGTTGGAGACACCGTAAGAGTCGGCCTCATTGCTCTAGGCGACGATGATTCCAGTGCAGATCATCGCCCCATAAAAAGGTAAAACCCTCTTAGCTGCACTCTTCTTTTCCCTACCAAACTTGAACCTTATTTGTCTACCTTTAGTTGCCATTGGCCAGTCACACCCTGCCCTTGGCTATGCCCCGGGCATCGCTAGCCACTTAGAATACTCATTAATTTACCGAGTGTTTTTAGAACTTTAGAGATATTATAAGACTTCTGTGTTACCTGCCCATGCATCCCTTTTATAGCAAAACAAACAAATTCATAACAAAATCACTTCACAAATTCAGGAAATGTAAAAGCTAGGCATTACAATTCCATAGAAAGTCATGGGCCTTTGTTGTTTGTAGCAAAATTGTAATGCATTAAGTGGACATGTGATAACTCAACAACAACTCCAAATTTGACCGAGGTGGTCTAAAAGCCTAAAATGTGGCACATTAGCCATAATTCATTGAGATTGTGTTTGTGGTGAAGAGTGCTAAGTTCATTTGATGAGTTAGTTTCTCAATAAAAATTATTTAGAAGTGAGTTTTTTTATTCCTTTTAGTTATTGGGTCAAGGTACTATTTTCCTGTCAAGGAAAGCATGGGTCACCATCTGACCTTTTAGAAAATCTTTCTTAGGTTATCTGTTAATCTATTTATTTGAATAGACCAAAAGGAGATATCAGAAATACATTGATATCTTTTGCTCAAAAGTATAGTGTTAGCATTCTACCATGAATGTGTAATGCATGTGGCGTCTAGTGTTGTCATTTGTGGGAACGACAATGTACTTTAATTAATACTAGGAAGCTCTGTGTAACACCTCAAGTGTTTAGTCCTTAATTGCATTGCATTTGCATAAGCATGACATGCATAATCCATGTTTAGTATTTCATGTAATGCAATTCATGTGTTTGTTTAGGGTTTGTTTGATTGATTTCATAAAGTATTTGATAGTTGGTATAACAAAAAGGTAAAGTAGTCAATCATGACCTACAACACCTTAGCTATACTTAGAGTAACATTTGGATCAAGGTTCATGTTGACCAAAATTACGAAATTGCCCTCCATGACAAGTTTGACCCCCATTTGACCATAGAAGGCTCTAGTTTGACCAATTAGAAAGTCTAATTTAGAGACCTTGCATGGAAGAGCACCCTTAAGCAAAGTTGTAAAGAAATTCATGAGGAACAAAAGTCTCAATATGACCATCTCATGAAAGTGACCACAACATGCTCAAAAGTGGCCCACAAGTCAGCTAGTGGTGTAATTCCAGGACTTAGAATTTTTCTAAGTCTGGAATTGGACCTTACAGTTTCACTGGTACCTACTTTAGGAGCTTGTAGTTTGCAAACCAAGCCAAACCAGCCTTCACTCATATTGACAAACTTGTAGATCACATGTAGCCCTACAACTTTGTCAATATTACCCAAGCCTGGTTCTCAATGGTTCAAGAGATATTGTGCCATGAAAATGACCTGTCAGTCGGCACCTTTAACTGAAACTTGGTTTCAGTTTCTTTGAGCACTACTTTGAGGCCATGTAGTTTCAAATATAAGCCGAACCAGCCCAAACACCAATTGACAAAATTGTTGACCTCATAAAGCCCTACAAATTTGATGTTATCATCTGCTCCTAACTCGAACCGGTTTAGGAGTTATTCAGGGACAAAATTGCTCTGTCAGTCGACCATCACGGACCTTCAATCGGGTTCAGTCAAGTGACACGGCGTGTCGTGGCGCCCGGGCAGGTGAACGCCGCCGCGTGTCCTCCACGCGCCGCGCGCGACCTGGCGCCTTGGCCAGCTGCCGAGCGCATGAAGGGCACCTCTGCGGTCGCCCCGACATCAACCATCCATTCCCTCCTCCTCCTTCCTTCTCGTTTGCAAAAGGGAAAGAACCGAGCCGCCATTCCCCTTTCTTCTCCGACGAGCTCGACCGTGAGCTAAGCCACACCACCGGCCGCTTGAGCTCGCCTGTTCCTCCGCCTCGACACCCTCCACCCCCCGGACCTACCGAAACCCACGATTGGACCCTAGGTGAGCCGCATTATCTTCTTCTCCGCCTCCGAGGGGTCGCCGGAGCCCGCCATGGGACCTCACCGTGGTCGGGGCGCTTCGGGTCCTTCTCCATCTCCCCTTACCCGCAAAACGGAACCGCCTCGCCTCGGTGAAGCTCGTACCGAGCCCAAACCGCACCTTGTTTCTTCACCGGTGCCGGTGCGCCGCCACCGGATGTCACCGGCCGCCACGCACGGTGGCAGGCCCTCTCCACCCCATCCCCATCCATCCTACGGGTACCAATCGGTGCGCCAGGTGACGGAGAGCACGATGCCGTGTTCGGTTGGCCGCGCGCGCCTTTCTCCGGCGAGCTCGAGCTCACCGGAGCTCGCGGGGTGCCGGCTCCCCTGCCTACGGTCGCTGACCGCGGGGGTCCACCCGTCAGCGGCGCGAGCGGGCGGGAGCGCTGAGCGGGCCGAGCGCGCGGGGGAAATGCGTTGTGGGCCGAGTTCGTTTCCGGGCCGGCCCAATCGTCCGAAATGAAAATGATTTTTATTATTTTTGACACTGATTTGTGTACTAGTTGGAAAAATAGGAATCTAGGGTTTTAGTGATCCAAAAATCATGAGATAAATTTTGTTAGAATCTACTGGATGTGTAGTATTTTAGAAAAATATGGATCTGGCTTGAGATGTTTAAATTTTGTAAGAATTTATTAGATCCTTTAAATGTGTTTTGGAATGCATGCAAATTTGTTTAATTTATAGCTTGAGCTGTAGTGTTCCATAAATCATGAAATTTGGTGGGTAGGTTAATCTATGCTAGTCCTAGCTCTGGTAAAAATTTGGGCATCAGTACTTAAGTAATTTTCAAGTTATAAGGCTATCATTTTATTCTAGGAAATAATTGAAGGAATTTTTATAATTTTTCTACATGTGCAATGTTCTTGTAAATTTTTGGAGAATGTCTTGGTACCCTAGAGTGTCTAAGAAAAATATGAAATCTGTTGTTTGATACTTTTCAATGTGACTTATGAATTATGCAAAAATCAGCCTTTTGGGCTTGTGAATTTTGTATAGGGAGTTTCTGTAAATAAAACTTGTTCAAATTTTTACTGTGGTCTATTTTGAGGTCAGAGAGTTCCCTGTAATTTTTGTAGAAATTTAGGAGCAGTTTACATATATGTTTAAAATTCCACCTAAATAATTAAGTAAATTAAGAAATAGGGTTAAATAAATATTCTAGTTGGTTTCACCTTACTTTCTGGTATTTTTATACCTAATGTGAACTGTTAGTAACATTAGTTTGGTTTTAGGAGACTTTGGTCATATCAACAAATATTTAACCTTTGTAATTTTAGGTTTTCTGGATAGCTGGAAGTATTTCTAGGTTTGACCTTTGACAAAATTGGTTGCTGGAAAACTTGTAAATACCAAAGTCACAGTAAACTTGATGAACTAGCTTGTGTCAAAATTTGGGAGCATTTGGCTTTGTAGTTTGAGAGTTACTGATGTTTTAAGTGGCAGTTCAGAATCTGCTACTCTCTGTTTTGAGAGGACAGATTCTGGAACTTGTGAAGTTTGACATGGAAAACTTAAGAATTTGGGGTTGAGGTCTGAAAATGAATTGTAGAGCATTTCTTAGGCTTTCCAGATTGTCCTAGATCATATCTTTTGGAATTGTAAATCTCCACTTATGATAAAAACAAGTAGCTGCTGTCCAGTATGCTCTACTGTGATGCTTTGCTGATTGATATGGTGTGATATCCTAAGACAAGCTACTTTTGTAATTGTTAGGTGTTAGGGCCTTAACTGAGGATGAGCAACTTTATCTTAGGTTAAGTAGATTAGGTGAGTATTTCTCTTTCGGAGAGGAAATTTGCACCTACTCTTTTGAAGTGATTTGAATAGAGCGTTAAATTGTTGTAATGCATTTCATTCCGAGCATATTGCATCTTTCATTATGCATTCATGAAATTTATTATGCACTCATGCAATAGGTGTACCGGAGGGGGTAACGCTCCTCGAGTTCGAGCAGACGATCCCAGAGGAAGTACTGAGTCAACCAGCGGAGCAGACCGAGCCAATCGGCGAAGAAGCCTCCGAAGAAGACCTTCCGGAGTGTCCAGATCACCGGCCTTCCACCTTCCTTAAAGGCAAGCCCCGGTGCATGCTGAACCCATCAATTTATAAAGATATCTTGAGTACTTTTAATTGTTTACTGCATTAAGTAGTAGGAGTTGTATGAAAACAACTGTTGCATTACACCTGTCCTTGTCCAGATACTATGCCCTAATCCTATATTAGGTGTAGGCACGTGTCAATGCTTAGCCCTGCTTAGAACGGTAGAAGTCGGGTGATTTCCGGTCATCCGCGAGAGATAGGACTGGGTCGCGAGTGGCTTACGGCTATCGTGATGGAACCATGCTTTAAAATGAAATTGAGACCGGGCGGGAGTTCGATGGTACAGCTGCAAGACACTTCACGTCTTGGGTGTGGAGCCATGCCCGTCTGAGTCGTTTAAGGACCGATTCGTTGTACGTCCTTGAGTCATGTTGAACGCAGTCTAACACTTAGTTGGCCGGATAAGTCGTTCTGACCGCGAAGCCGAGTAATGTGATTCAGGCCGGGAATCGAATGGTAGGTTGCTTCTTGGAGGAGAGAAAGGATGTGCTTGGGGACATTGGCGTGAGACCAAGGGGGGTTAGAGTCCCTATCACCTGGCAGAGTGTCGCCCTTGGGGTTGCGACATCATTCGGACCCGCGATTCCTGAATCATACGAAAGGTGGCTTGTGCGACCCTGGCAGGGGCCTGCGCGGTGAGTGTTAGAAATACCCCTCCAGCTGGATAGGAATTCGATTCGAATCGCCGTCGCTCCCGGTTAGTGAGCACTTGACTTGAGCAGCGGCAACGTAGATCTCATTAATTAAACAGATGGTTAAGTGAATGATACAATGTTGCCACAATTTATACCTGCTATGGAATAATATGAATAATTGCTTGATGATAATTAAGTGCATGTTTAGTACAGGTGCTAAGATAGATAACAGGTAAATGCTAAAAATAACTGCTAGTACAGGTTATAAGAGTTTCAACTACTTATGCCTTTATGCAAAATGTGGTGTCAGCTAGCCCCTTGTGTAAGCCTTGCATAATCCTTGGTGTCTCCTTTATTTCTGGTTTACGACGGGTAAGTCTAGCTGAGTACATTCCAGTACTCAGGGTTTATTCCCTCCTGTTGCAGATGACATGCTTTACCAGGGCTTCTGCAAGACTTGTCTCCACCCCGCGGGGGATGAGGACTAGATCACACGGGCGTGATCATCTTTATGTACTTTCCTCGTGCTTTTGTGGGATGTCGATCTATCCAAACTGGCAGTATTTAAGTAACTTAAGTGTGTGTTATGCTTCCGCTACTTTCAAAAATCGGTTTGTAATAATTGCTACTCCGTGGTGTTAACTTATTTCGGAACTACTTGTGAAATGTAACGTATGATGTGTATGTTGAATGATGCGATCCTGATTGTAAGCAGTTTGGTTTGAAATCCTTCGTGATTTCGATTGACTACCGGGATTATATGGGCTCAAGTTTGAAAATTTGAGCGCTTCGGTGCTTGTTTTCGTACTTGTGCTCTTATAATTTGGTCGGTTCTGTTACAGCTGGTACCGGAGCATAATTCAACATTAAGCACATCATTACGAGTAATTAAAAACAAAAGTATTTGTTTGCGAAAAGGGTTAAACTTTAAAAAGTATTTTATAAGTATGCCAGTGATCACATCCCTTAGCCCAAATAAGGACTCTTAGGTGGCTTATTATAAAGACTAACTTGGGGGCCTTGTTTGTTTTTGTTTCGTCGTCCATACGGTGTGATATTGTATGGATGCCATCCACTTGGGTGGTAATGTATGGATCAATTACCTCGACGCTCTGGTAAGTGTGAGTTGTGAGAGCATGATCGTCCAACCGGCGGTCTAGGGGAGAGTAGTTTTGGTGGTTTGCATATTTACATGTTCAAACCATGTAACTATGTAAAAGCACTTAATTGTGGGCATCTATCCATCGGGTAGCTTTGATACTGAAATATATACATCCGGGGATGTGTATATGGAAAGTATTTAGTTTACTGCTTCCTTGTATGTTATTTTGGGAATTGCTGGGCTGCAATGGAAATTTTCTGCAGGTACACTAACAGCGTAACGTGTAGACCGATAGTTTCGCTTATATGAGAGAACGTATGTATGCCACCGTTTAGCGTTAGCATATTAGTTTTCTACTAAGGTGAGAGGACGTACGGATCGTGCATGCATCATGTTTAATTATATCATACATGTCATTTACTCCCTCCTTAAAAATTTTAATAGTCCCGACTAAAGAAAAATTTCGTATCCCCTAAATGATTCTCACTTTAAGTCACATCTTGTTGATACAGATGGCTCGTACCAGGATGACAGCCCGTAAATCAACTGGTGGAAGGGTCCCTCGCCACCAGTTAGCTCCACGGGAGCCCCGTCCTGAGCCCTCTGAGGTGGAACAGTTACGGGCTGAGCTGGCAGAGGATGATGATGATGAAGTGGAGGTCGATGGACCACAAGATGCTCCACCTGCAGAAGCACCAGAGGAAGAGCCAGAAGAAGAAGAAGACGAAGAGTTAGAGCCGGTCAGTGATGAGGACGGCGGGGAGATCCTTGACACGGACTCGGAGGATGATGCTTAGAGTAGTCATCACGTACCTTTAATGCTAGGATCGTCTTTTGTGCCCTCCCTGCGAAGGAGTGAGGCCTTGTAATAACTTGACTCTGGGATGTAAGGCTGAACCGTATGTTTCCTAAATGTAGTTTGAACCTGTTAATTTCGATCGCAATGGGATGTCTTATTGTGTTGTGTTCGGTGATGGTGTCACGATTAGCACCCTTCGGTGCCGCGACGAAACCGAGGGCCTCCTATGGCGCGCGACATAAGGTTGTGCTGCTTGGCACGCGCAGGTATCGAGGTGGCTAGTCCTGATCCAACATAGAACTCTCCATTGAGAAGTCTCTTTGTGGTTAGTTTGAAGTAGCCTTTCACAGTCACTAACAATCTTGAGATCAAATCCAAGTACCGGGCAAAAGGTCAAAATCACGTAGATAGCAACGGAAACGATCCGATAACCGTTGTGCTCCCTGTGAGTGAGCCTTTATCGAAGAACGTCTTGATGGATTACCAAGTACGAGTTCGGCAATTGATGCGCTTGAATGGATTGTGCGGTTGTGATGAATTATTGTGCCTTAATTATTATGAGAATTCTATTCTTGAAGACAGTTTGACATTTCGCAATAATTCATCTACAAATTTCCCACATCGTCAGTGCTCATTGGCTATGCATTTTGCAGATGTCGTACAATCTACGTCGGGGTCGTGGAAATGAGGAGGAGGACCAGCCGCCCCCTCCACCACCACCTACTCCGGCAGAGTTAATGCAATCAGTGGTCGAGGGGCAGCGTATGTTGGCCGACGCCATGCGCCAACTGGCAAATCGAGAGGCTCGGCATGGTCGTCAGGGCCCAGAACCAAACCAGTACAGCGATTTCAAGGACTTCCTGGATACAAAGCCCCCGCTTTTTAAGGAAGCGGAAGAACCCCTGCAGGCTGATGAGTGGTTGAATACAATTGAGCAAAAGTTTCGTCTGCTACGCCTAACTGATGAGCTGAAAACGGAGTATGCTTCCCATCAGTTGCATGGTCCAGCAGGCATCTGGTGGAGCCACTATCGCTCCACGCTGCCTGCCAATGTCCCGATTGCTTGGGATCAGTTTAAGGCGGCCTTCCGGGGGAATTATATCCCTCCAGGTCTGATGGCAATCAAGCACACAGAGTTTATGAGGCTGTCACAGGGAAACAAGAGCTTGACTGAGTACTTGCAGTCCTTCAACAACTTGGCAAGGTACGCCACGGAGTTTGTGGATACTGATGCCAAAAAGATTGCTAGTTTCAAAAGGGGCCTCGGCCCAAAGCTAATGAAGACTATGGGTACTAGCAAGTGTACCACTTTCAATGATTTCATCAGCGATGCTTTGACACAGGAGAACAACAATGCTATTTATTCTGCTTCTAAGAGCCGTAAAAGGGCCCTTGAGGCAAGTGCTTCTCAGTCAAGGGCCTCAGCTGCACCAAGGTCTTCTCCACGCCCGCCTGCTCAGAATACAAGGTTCCGTCCGCCACAGAAAAAGCCTGCTGCAAAAACTGGGTTCCGTAAGGCATATACTGTCGCTCTGCCAAAGGGGACTTCTGGTCAGAGTAGTTCTAGTGTTCCTCCTAGCAATATGCCTTGCTGGAATTGCAACAAGCCAGGCCATTGGGCCCGGAACTGTCCGTACCCTAAGAAAAATGTCAACCAAGGTGGTCGTCAGGGACACGCTCATTATAACAGCATTGAAGAAATTCCATCTGGTGAGGTAGTCACGGCTGGTAAGTTCCTAGTTGACCAACATCCCGCAGTGGTACTTTTTGATTCAGGTGCTTCGCATTCCTTTATCAGTCCTAAGTTTGCATCCAAATTTGCACACAAGTTGCATACTGTTGAAGGTGTGGGTTATTGTATTAGTGCTGCAAGTGGGAATATTTCCACAAATAAAGTAGTGGGGAACCTTAAGTTTGAGATAGAAGGGCGAAGTTATTCGCTTGCTCTATTGGTGTTACCGGGGTTAGACATAGATGTTATCTTGGGAATGAATTGGATGAGTCAGAATGGGGTACTCATTGACACATCTGCTCGGGTAGTTATGCTCAGAGATCCTACCGATCAAAAGGGTTTTCTAGTTCAACTACCCAGAAAAGTTGAATTGTCGGGGGAAATTCATGCTGTGCAAGCAAAGGCGTTGGCTGAAATTCCCGTAGTAAAGGAGTTTCCGGACGTCTTTCCCGATGAATTGCCGGGGCTCCCTCCGGATCGGGATGTGGAATTTAAAATCGAGTTGCTGCCTGGTACCGCACCCATCTCTAGGAGACCCTATAGAATGCCTCCAAATGAGTTAGCTGAGCTTAAGGTACAATTGAATGAACTTTTGAGGAAGGGGTTGATCCGTCCTAGCTCATCTCCGTGGGGTTGCCCTGCTATCTTTGTAAAGAAGAAGGATCAAACCTTGCGGATGTGCGTGGACTATAGACCTCTGAATGCAGTCACTGTCAAGAATAAGTATCCTCTACCGCGTATCGACATCTTATTCGATCAATTGTCCAAAGCTAAAGTCTTTTCCAAGATTGATCTAAGGTCTGGGTACCATCAGATTAAAATCCGTCCTGAAGATGTTCCAAAAACAGCCTTCTCGATGAGATACGGCCTTTATGAGTATCTTGTTATGTCCTTCGGTCTGACTAATGCCCCAGCGCACTTCATGTGCTTGATGAATTCGGTGTTTATGCCCGAATTGGACAAGTTTGTGGTGGTGTTCATTGATGACATCTTAGTGTATTCTGAAAATGAGGAAGACCACGCGGAACACTTGCGTATTGTCCTCAGCAGATTGCGTGAGCATAAACTGTATGCGAAGTTCAGTAAATGCGAATTCTGGCTTCGGGAAGTACCTTTTCTTGGGCATGTATTGTCCGATGGAGGTATTATGGTGGATCCCACCAAGGTAGAAGAAGTATTGAATTGGAAGGCTCCTACTTCGGTTCATGAGGTCCGGAGTTTTCTTGGGTTGGCTGGCTATTATCGTCGCTTCATCCCGGATTTCTCAAAAATAGCCAAACCCATGACTCGGTTGCTGCAAAAAGACACCAGGTTTGTCTGGACTCCTGAGTGTGATGCGGCTTTTCACCAACTGCGAACCCTCCTAACCTCGGCTCCGGTTTTGGCACAACCGGATATCGAGAAACCTTTTGATGTTTACTGTGATGCCTCAGGCATAGGTTTGGGAGGTGTTCTGATGCAGGAAGGCCGAGTAATTGCATATACTTCACGGCAACTTCGGAAGCATGAGGTGAATTATCCGACGCATGACTTAGAACTGGCCGCAGTTGTTCATGCTTTGAAGGTATGGCGGCATTATCTGCTGGACAATGTCTGCAATATCTATACCGACCACAAAAGCCTCAAATACATCTTCACCCAACCTGAGCTAAATATGCGTCAGAGAAGATGGCTCGAGTTGATTAAGGATTATAATCTTCAAGTGCACTATCACCCAGGCAAGGCAAACGTGGTTGCGGACGCTTTGAGCCGTAAGTCTCATTGCCATTCCTTAGTTGAAGCTGATTTTCACCGATCCCGCCTGTTACATCCGGCAGTCTTGTACAACATCACTGTCAGTGGCACTCTCAGAAATAGAATCATTGAGCTCCAAAAGACTGATCCGGGTATATTTCACATAAAACGGAAGATGAAAGAGGAAGAAACTAAGCATTTCAGGTTAGATGACGAAGGTGTGCTGTGGTTCAAGGATAGGTTAGTGGTACCTAAGGATCGAGAACTTAGAGATCAGATCCTGTCCGAAGCACATTCTTCCAAGTTGTCCATCCATCCTGGTAGTAATAAGATGTATTATGATTTGAAACCACTTTATTGGTGGACCAAGATGCGGAAAGAGATAGCTGCATATGTTGCTAGATGCGACACCTGTTGCAGAGTGAAAGCTGTGCATATGAAAGCTGGGTTGCTTCAGCCACTTTCCATTCCAGGCTGGAAATGGGAAGAAATAAGTATGGATTTCATTGTCGGACTTCCTCCTACAGTCAAAAATCATAACTCTATCTGGGTAATTGTTGACCGTTTGACCAAATCAGCTCATTTCATCCCCGTGAGAGTGGACTATCGTCCTACTGACTATGCTGAGTTGTACTTCAATCAGATAGTCCGGCTTCATGGGATACCTCGTACTATCGTTTCTGATCGGGGTCCCCAGTTCACTGCTCGCTTTTGGGAGCATTTGCATCACCTTCTGGGAACCAAGTTAGTGAGAAGCTCTGCTTATCACCCCCAGACATCTGGTCAGACAGAACGAGTTAACCAAATCTTGGAAGATCTGTTGCGGGCATGCGTCATTTCATCCAAGGGTTCTTGGGAAAAATGGCTACCTTTAGCCGAATTCTCGTACAATAACAGCTATCAAGAGAGTATTAAGATGGCCCCATTCGAAGCTTTGTACGGTCGTAAGTGCCGAACTCCACTAAACTGGGTAGAAGCTGGGGAAAGAAGGTATTATGGCATTGATTTTGTCCAGGAAGCCGAGGAACAAGTCCGTACTATCCAGAAACACATGGCTGCAGCCCAAGCTAGACAGAAAAGCTATGCTGATCGTCGCAGAAAACCACTTGAATTTGAAGTTGGAGACTTCGTTTATTTGAAAGTTTCTCCAATGAAGAGTGTCCAACGTTTTGGCGTGAAGCGAAAGCTTGCACCAAGATACGTGGGTCCTTTCCAGATCATAGGCAAAAGTGGAGCTGTTGCGTACAAAATCCAGTTGCCTCCTGAGATGAGAGCCATATTCAACGTTTTCCATGTGTCTCAGCTTAAAAAGTGTCTTCGAGTTCCTGAGGAACAAGTTCCGTTAGGAGATATCAGGCTGGAATCCGACTTAACCTATGAAGAAAAACCAGTCCGAGTGATCGATACTCAGGAACGAGTAACTAGAAGTAAAGTGGTTAAGTGGTACAAAGTGATGTGGAGTAATCAGGGTAGTGAGAGTGATGCTACGTGGGAACGGGAAGATTATTTGCGGGATGGTTATAAAGAATTCTATGAAAAATGGTACGCTTTCCAAATCTCGGGACGAGATTTTTATAAGGGGGGAGGGCTGTAACACCTCAAGTGTTTAGTCCTTAATTGCATTGCATTTGCATAAGCATGACATGCATAATCCATGTTTAGTATTTCATGTAATGCAATTCATGTGTTTGTTTAGGGTTTGTTTGATTGATTTCATAAAGTATTTGATAGTTGGTATAACAAAAAGGTAAAGTAGTCAATCATGACCTACAACACCTTAGCTATACTTAGAGTAACATTTGGATCAAGGTTCATGTTGACCAAAATTACGAAATTGCCCTCCATGACAAGTTTGACCCCCATTTGACCATAGAAGGCTCTAGTTTGACCAATTAGAAAGTCTAATTTAGAGACCTTGCATGGAAGAGCACCCTTAAGCAAAGTTGTAAAGAAATTCATGAGGAACAAAAGTCTCAATATGACCATCTCATGAAAGTGACCACAACATGCTCAAAAGTGGCCCACAAGTCAGCTAGTGGTGTAATTCCAGGACTTAGAATTTTTCTAAGTCTGGAATTGGACCTTACAGTTTCACTGGTACCTACTTTAGGAGCTTGTAGTTTGCAAACCAAGCCAAACCAGCCTTCACTCATATTGACAAACTTGTAGATCACATGTAGCCCTACAACTTTGTCAATATTACCCAAGCCTGGTTCTCAATGGTTCAAGAGATATTGTGCCATGAAAATGACCTGTCAGTCGGCACCTTTAACTGAAACTTGGTTTCAGTTTCTTTGAGCACTACTTTGAGGCCATGTAGTTTCAAATATAAGCCGAACCAGCCCAAACACCAATTGACAAAATTGTTGACCTCACAAAGCCCTACAAATTTGATGTTATCATCTGCTCCTAACTCGAACCGGTTTAGGAGTTATTCAGGGACAAAATTGCTCTGTCAGTCGACCATCACGGACCTTCAATCGGGTTCAGTCAAGTGACACGGCGTGTCGTGGCGCCCGGGCAGGTGAACGCCGCCGCGTGTCCTCCACGCGCCGCGCGCGACCTGGCGCCTTGGCCAGCTGCCGAGCGCATGAAGGGCACCTCTGCGGTCGCCCCGACATCAACCATCCATTCCCTCCTCCTCCTTCCTTCTCGTTTGCAAAAGGGAAAGAACCGAGCCGCCATTCCCCTTTCTTCTCCGACGAGCTCGACCGTGAGCTAAGCCACACCACCGGCCGCTTGAGCTCGCCTGTTCCTCCGCCTCGACACCCTCCACCCCCCGAACCTACCGAAACCCACGATTGGACCCTAGGTGAGCCGCATTATCTTCTTCTCCGCCTCCGAGGGGTCGCCGGAGCCCGCCATGGGACCTCACCGTGGTCGGGGTGCTTCGGGTCCTTCTCCATCTCCCCTTACCCGCAAAACGGAACCGCCTCGCCTCGGTGAAGCTCGTACCGAGCCCAAACCGCACCTTGTTTCTTCACCGGTGCCGGTGCGCCGCCACCGGATGTCACCGGCCGCCACGCACGGCGGCAGGCCCTCTCCACCCCATCCCCATCCATCCTACGGGTACCAATCGGTGCGCCAGGTGACGGAGAGCACGATGCCGTGTTCGGTTGGCCGCGCGCGCCTTTCTCCGGCGAGCTCGAGCTCACCGGAGCTCGCGGGGTGCCGGCTCCCCTGCCTACGGTCGCTGACCGCGGGGGTCCACCCGTCAGCGGCGCGAGCGGGCGGGAGCGCTGAGCGGGCCGAGCGCGCGGGGGAAATGCGTTGTGGGCCGAGTTCGTTTCCGGGCCGGCCCAATCGTCCGAAATGAAAATGATTTTTATTATTTTTGACACTGATTTGTGTACTAGTTGGAAAAATAGGAATCTAGGGTTTTAGTGATCCAAAAATCATGAGATAAATTTTGTTAGAATCTACTGGATGTGTAGTATTTTAGAAAAATATGGATCTGGCTTGAGATGTTTAAATTCTGTAAGAATTTATTAGATCCTTTAAATGTGTTTTGGAATGCATGCAAATTTGTTTAATTTATAGCTTGAGCTGTAGTGTTCCATAAATCATGAAATTTGGTGGGTAGGTTAATCTATGCTAGTCCTAGCTCTGGTAAAAATTTGGGCATCAGTACTTAAGTAATTTTCAAGTTATAAGGCTATCATTTTATTCTAGGAAATAATTGAAGGAATTTTTATAATTTTTCTACATGTGAAATGTTCTTGTAAATTTTTGGAGAATGTCTTGGTACCCTAGAGTGTCTAAGAAAAATATGAAATCTGTTGTTTGATACTTTTCAATGTGACTTATGAATTATGCAAAAATCAGCCTTTTGGGCTTGTGAATTTTGTATAGGGAGTTTCTGTAAATAAAACTTGTTCAAATTTTTACTGTGGTCTATTTTGAGGTCAGAGAGTTCCCTGTAATTTTTGTAGAAATTTAGGAGCAGTTTACATATATGTTTAAAATTCCACCTAAATAATTAAGTAAATTAAGAAATAGGGTTAAATAAATATTCTAGTTGGTTTCACCTTACTTTCTGGTGTTTTTATACCTAATGTGAACTGTTAGTAACATTAGTTTGGTTTTAGGAGACTTTGGTCATATCAACAAATATTTAACCTTTGTAATTTTAGGTTTTCTGGATAGCTGGAAGTATTTCTAGGTTTGACCTTTGACAAAATTGGTTGCTGAAAAACTTGTAAATACCAAAGTCACAGTAAACTTGATGAACTAGCTTGTGTCAAAATTTGGGAGCATTTGGCTTTGTAGTTTGAGAGTTACTGATGTTTTAAGTGGCAGTTCAGAATCTGCTACTCTCTGTTTTGAGAGGACAGATTCTGGAACTTGTGAAGTTTGACATGGAAAACTTAAGAATTTGGGGTTGAGGTCTGAAAATGAATTGTAGAGCATTTCTTAGGCTTTCCAGATTGTCCTAGATCATATCTTTTGGAATTGTAAATCTCCACTTATGATAAAAACAAGTAGCTGCTGTCCAGTATGCTCTACTGTGATGCTTTGCTGATTGATATGGTGTGATATCCTAAGACAAGCTACTTTTGTAATTGTTAGGTGTTAGGGCCTTAACTGAGGATGAGCAACTTTATCTTAGGTTAAGTAGATTAGGTGAGTATTTCTCTTTCGGAGAGGAAATTTGCACCTACTCTTTTGAAGTGATTTGAATAGAGCGTTAAATTGTTGTAATGCATTTCATTCCGAGCATATTGCATCTTTCATTATGCATTCATGAAATTTATTATGCACTCATGCAATAGGTGTACCGGAGGGGGTAACGCTCCTCGAGTTCGAGCAGACGATCCCAGAGGAAGTACTGAGTCAACCAGCGGAGCAGACCGAGCCAATCGGCGAAGAAGCCTCCGAAGAAGACCTTCCGGAGTGTCCAGATCACCGGCCTTCCACCTTCCTTAAAGGCAAGCCCCGGTGCATGCTGAACCCATCAATTTATAAAGATATCTTGAGTACTTTTAATTGTTTACTGCATTAAGTAGTAGGAGTTGTATGAAAACAACTGTTGCATTACACCTGTCCTTGTCCAGATACTATGCCCTAATCCTATATTAGGTGTAGGCACGTGTCAATGCTTAGCCCTGCTTAGAACGGTAGAAGTCGGGTGATTTCCGGTCATCCGCGAGAGATAGGACTGGGTCGCGAGTGGCTTACGGCTATCGTGATGGAACCATGCTTTAAAATGAAATTGAGACCGGGCGGGAGTTCGATGGTACAGCTGCAAAACACTTCACGTCTTGGGTGTGGAGCCATGCCCGTCTGAGTCGTTTAAGGACCGATTCGCTGTACGTCCTTGAGTCATGTTGAACGCAGTCTAACACTTAGTTGGCCGGATAAGTCGTTCCGACCGCGAAGCCGAGTAATGTGATTCAGGCCGGGAATCGAATGGTAGGTTGCTTCTTGGAGGAGAGAAAGGATGTGCTTGGGGACATTGGCGTGAGACCAAGGGGGGGTTAGAGTCCCTATCACCTGGCAGAGTGTCGCCCTTGGGGTTGCGACATCATTCGGACCCGCGATTCCTGAATCATACGAAAGGTGGCTTGTGCGACCCTGGCAGGGGCCTGCGCGGTGAGTGTTAGAAATACCCCTCCAGCTGGATAGGAATTCTATTCGAATCGCCGTCGCTCCCGGTTAGTGAGCACTTGACTTGAGCAGCGGCAACGTAGATCTCATTAATTAAACAGATGGTTAAGTGAATGATACAATGTTGCCACAATTTATACCTGCTATGGAATAATATGAATAATTGCTTGATGATAATTAAGTGCATGTTTAGTACAGGTGCTAAGATAGATAACAGGTAAATGCTAAAAATAACTGCTAGTACAGGTTATAAGAGTTTCAACTACTTATGCCTTTATGCAAAATGTGGTGTCAGCTAGCCCCTTGTGTAAGCCTTGCATAATCCTTGGTGTCTCCTTTATTTCTGGTTTACGACGGGTAAGTCTAGCTGAGTACATTCCAGTACTCAGGGTTTATTCCCTCCTGTTGCAGATGACATGCTTTACCAGGGCTTCTGCAAGACTTGTCTCCACCCCGCGGGGGATGAGGACTAGATCACACGGGCGTGATCATCTTTATGTACTTTCCTCGTGCTTTTGTGGGATGTCGATCTATCCAAACTGGCAGTATTTAAGTAACTTAAGTGTGTGTTATGCTTCCGCTACTTTCAAAAATCGGTTTGTAATAATTGCTACTCCGTGGTGTTAACTTATTTCGGAACTACTTGTGAAATGTAACGTATGATGTGTATGTTGAATGATGCGATCCTGATTGTAAGCAGTTTGGTTTGAAATCCTTCGTGATTTCGATTGACTACCGGGATTATATGGGCTCAAGTTTGAAAATTTGAGCGCTTCGGTGCTTGTTTTCGTACTTGTGCTCTTATAATTTGGTCGGTTCTGTTACACTCTGCTCCAGAGTCTTTATTTCAACAATGTACTATAATTGTTATTGTGTTGACGTTATGAGACTTTTTGGTTGTTACCAAAGATTTTTTGTAGCAAATCTTGTTAAAAGTTGCCATTGTGAGAATTAGTTATCTGTATCCCGACATTTTGATGTGATGGGGAATCTTCTTTTTTCATAGTGGAATTTAGGGGTGAATTTGGGTATCCAAGGCTTGACCGGCGTCGTGCGAAGGTCGTCACTGATGAATCTGGCGATGACGTCACAGCCAATTCGTCACCAGAAGTAAGGAAGCACGATGGCATATTCTCTTCTGCCTTCTCTTCGTCGAGGTTTCTCTATGGTTGCGAGCAGACCAGCATGTCGTCGCGATCTGCGATGGCCAATACCACTACTGGGACTGGGAAATGGACGACCCCAGGGAACTTTCGTTACAACAGATTAGTAATAATTGTTGGTATAACTAGAAGATACTCTGCATGCCGTTGCGAAACTTTCTTAGAAATAAAAAATTCTTGCATATATGAATTAAGCATATATATTCTTACATTCATTCTTACCAAAATTAGAGAAGACAAGGAAAGAATCCTATAAAAAATTAGCAGAACTAGATTGAATTATAAGATGATGGAATGGCAAAACAAATAGCAATATATAAATACCTCTACATTTCTTATATGTTGAAATTAAATTATGCTCAATGACGTACATACAGACTTACCGAGCGGCCCCCCCAACCCTAGCGCCCTGACGGGTTCTCCGCCGCCGCCGACGCACCCCACCTCCTCCCACCCCACCTTTCCCTCCCCCTCCCCCTCCCTCTCCCCTTCCCCTCCCCTACTCACCACGAATGACAACGCAGGAACTGTCACCGGTTCCGGCCCGCACGCGCCTCCGCAGGAGCCGAACCTGACCACGTCGTCACCGCTATCAGGTCCTACCGCTACGGTCCCCGCCGACCTACAGCCCGACGGATCTGGCGGCCCGCCGGCGGCAGGCGCTAGATCTGGTCGCCCATAGGCAGCAGGCGCTAGGAACCCCACCCCCAAGCCAACGCAGCAGGTTGCGGCCTCCACCGGCGTTGCGGAGCACGCGGCGTAGCCACCCGCATCACCCATCAGCGCTCCACCACCTCCTGGCTCCCCGCCCGCGCCCACGCCACCTATGCCGCCCGGGCCGGATGATGCCACCGTCACCGCGGTTGCCGGAGCCGGAGCTGGGGCAAGCCCTGCCCTCGCAGCCGCTGACGTCCTCATCTTGCCGGCCGGGGCCAAGTCGGGGGCTTTGTGGCCCGCCGCGGTGTCGCTGGCCGCCCCCAGCTCTCTCTCACCGACCGCAGCACCATTCTTCCCAGGATGCTCCTCGGGAGGGCGCACGAAGCACCGTCGGTGGGCAGACGACGGCGGCGAGGAGACCGAAGATGACCCTTCCGCAAGCTGTCTGGAGGCTGCTCGTCGTCCGGCGAAGCCGGCCATTGCGTCTCCCGTGCGCGCCCAGACTTGTTCGATCGTGGTTACAGGGCGCGGCAGAAATGACACTGGACAATAGCCTTCACGAAGGCAGAGGAAGTGTAGCCGGCCACGCCCTCAGCTGGTACACGACCTGCTTGCTCGACCAATGGATGGCCGTGTCACCCGCCAACGCCTTGGCGCCCGTAGGTGAGTCTCTGCCCCTAACGCCGATGGGTGGTGGGAGATCCTACCCCGGTAGGAGACGGGACCTGCGGACACCTCGAGTGAGCCTCGCCGCGGCCCAAGTCAGTGCGCCCAATCTCGAAAGATCTCTGCACAGCTCCGTGACAGATGTTTCAACTGCCTCTCCTAATCGCACCGAGTAGCGATTTGTCAGTTGCCATGGCGTTGCCTGTGCTGCCACGAATTCCGCCACCTCGCTAGGGACTGCAAGCGGTCCAAATTGACGGCGAAGGGTGGTTGCCTACCCCGGCACTCAGCTTGTGGCGACAAACCACCGGCCTCCCAGCAGGCTCCCCTCGGCAGTCCACCGACCTCAGATGGGACCGCGCAGGGGGCCGTGGGAGGCGCCGACAACAGCTGTCGACGCCGGCGATGATGCAGGCGGCGCCGGGGTGAGTTGGCGATGGACATCAGCACGGGCGCACCTATCGACTACGCCGACAACACCACTACTTCGACTGTCGCACGTTGCTTCCTCGAGCTAGATCCACTAGTGGTGGTGCTGTGCGAGGGCATAGGGCCTCCAGCTTGGATCGCCTCCGTTGACCCGATGCTGGATGAGCTTGTCGCCTCGCTTGTCGCGAGCCGACCAGCGGTCACACCATCGCCTGAGTGCCTGCCAGCTACGGCATCAGCCCCTCTGGAGGTTCAAGCTTCGTTGGTGGTTACGATGGACTCGCCTCCGTTGTTGCCCGTGCAGGCCACGTCTCCACCCTCGGCGGTGGTCACCCATCTGGAGGATGAGGCCCCGGCGGGGCAGACGCCGTCCCAGCAGGCACCACCACCAGTGACCACACCCCCGGTGACACAGGTCACACCAAGGCGGCTGGTGTTCGATGCCACCTCGACCGTTGATGCGCCCACGGTGGGCGGAGAGGGCTACCCACAAGGCTTCGGTCCCGTTGACCTCCCGGTGGATGCTGATCTTCCTGACGGATGCTTTGCTACCAGCGTCGCTTCAGTCTCCGCTGGTGCTTTGCTATCGAGATCATGCCCCTGTGGCGGATGCTTTACCACCATGGTTGTTTGGGGCTCCCCACCGGTGGATGCTTTTCCACTTATGTTTGTGGATGTCTATGTCTGTCTCCTTTAGGTGGATGATTTGCCACCACAAGTTTAGTTTCTCTATAGGCAACCATTGTGACGATGTCTTTAATTTTCTCAAGAGTCTGCTTGCTGAGTGCCGTGGCTAAGGGTCTCCCCTGCTTGTTCTTCATGTTCTTTGCGACTAATGGTAGTCCTTGGATTAGCGTTGACTCAACTTGTACTAAGACTTCTACTTCCTCTTAATAAATACGTGTCCCAAGGTCATGGTCATGAAAAAACCTTAAAGAATTCTTTACACATTAGAGACACATGCTCACAAACCCAAATTTAAAAGAGTATAATAATAATAATAATAATAATAATAATAATAATAATAATAATAATAATAATAATACATGAGACATATTTTTGACCGATGTGAGTATTCCTTCTTAAACCAAATGCGAATGCAGATTTGAACTTGGCTAGGAGTAGTAGCACGATTTGAACTTGTGCAGTACACAGAGCAGCTTAGGTAGACGGCTAATCCGGAATGCCCTACGCTTCGTGCAACTACCGTTCAATTAGCGAGTGATTATTGATCCTCAGATCCAGATGCGTCAACGTTTAGCACGTTTTTTCGATGGTTTAATGCTGGGGTAGTATGTTGTATAAAAATGCTGGGGTAGTAAGTAAAATTGTTAATAATGGTACAATACAAATACAGTCCACGCATCCAGCATGAGAAGGAACGTGCGGCATGCTGCTGACGTGGTGCTGGCGTTCGCCACATATTCTTCGCGTACCCGTCGCGAAACACGCAAGGCAAGATCCTTATTAATAAATCCCTCGCCATTCTTCGACATCTCATCATCGCCATCGACACTCTCCGCATCCAGCAGCAACCAGCTCAACACTCACGCCATTGTTAAGACCACCCTACCCGGACCCGAGCTGCAGCAAGCTCACAGCGTGGCCAGCACCCAGCATGGATGGCGGCGCCCTGACCCCGAAGGCAGGCAGCGGCGGAAAGGCTGTGCTGCCGGTGCCTGCCGGGATCGACGCCGGCGCCGCCACGTCTTCTGCACGAGTGGCTAGGAAGGCGACGTTGCCTGCTGCCGCTGCGGGTGCAGCTGAGGCTGACGCACCCGCGGAGGGAACGGCAGCCCCAGGCGGAGAGAGCAACGGCGGTGAGGAGGACGACGACGAGCAGGTGGAGAGGTTCTACGCGCTTCTGGACAACATCCGCGCCATGCGGGGCGCGTACGGGTCCGGCCCCGGCTCCGGCGACGGCACTGGGGCTTTGGACGACGGCGTCGACACTGGTGGTGGTGGGGCGAGGGTGAAGCGGCTGCGGGGCTCCGAGCCGCCGTGGAGCCCGGCGTTCAGGCTGGAGGACTTCGAGGAGCCGACTCCGACGTCATCGTCGTCCGACGTCGCGCCGTGCGCCAAGAGGACGCGCGGGCTGGAGGCAGAGGGGAGCGGCGGAGCGCGCCCAGACGTCGCCGCGGTAGTGCGTGTACGGCTCGACGGCGGCAGAAAGAGCGTGTGACGTGTGACCGATCCGTCGGCTGTGCCTGTACTGTTACTGTTCTTGGGTGTGAATTTGCCGTGTTCCTACGAGATGTGGTCAAACAAGAAAAAAACTAAGGGCAGTCCCAACAATAAAAACTGTACACAATATCCAAGAGAGAATTAATATCTGTAGAAACCATCCTTTCCAACCGATAGTTTCTATAGCAATATTAATACAAAGGATGGATTAAATGCAGCATACAAAAGAGATGGATCAACTGTGGCAATATTTCTGTATAATAGATGCTGTCACATTTTAACAAACGCTGTGGCGGCATACCTGATCCGAATCAATGCCGATAGAAACAAGTAGTTTCTCTCCAGTGGCGTTTTCATCGTTTCGTAGAGCCTCGTTCCTTGTGTAGACGTCGTTCCCTCGTTGAGAAACGGTTTCTTCGTTTTACTATCTCTTTCTCTGTTTATTTCACTGCCACGTCATTTTCTTTGCCCTGTTAAATGCAGATAGAAACGGTCATTTATTACCATTGGGACTGCCGACAGGTGTGTGATTTGCCATAAAAAACGGGTGCGATTTCGTGTCGTGGTCAGGGTTTTTTTTACCGACCGGTTTCCGGTAACCGCCGGCCGGCGGTAGCGGTTTACCGGTCGGTTTACCGGTAAACCGGTCGGTAACCGGCCGAATTCAAATTTGAATTCAAATGTTCTTCGGTTCGGTTTCCGGTCGGTAAACCGGCCGGTTTGGAGCGGTAACCGGCCGGTTTGGCCGGTTTACCGCTCGGTTTGAGTTTGGAATTTTTTTTTCTTTTTTTTTTCAAACTTCTATACGTATAAATAAATACTAAACGAACTCGAATTTGAAAAATTTTTACACCATTGGCTTCTATAAATCATGAACTATTTTTAGGAATTTTTTCAGCATTTTTTGTTTTTTTCAAATTTTAAATTTGAATTTGAGGGCCTTAACGGGCCGGGACCGGGATTTTTTTTCTTTTTTTTTCAAACTTCTATACGTATAAATAAATACTAAACGAACTCCAATTTGAAAAATTTTTACACCATTGGCTTCTATAAATCATGAACTATTTTTAGGAATTTTTTCAGCATTTTTTTTTCAAATTTTAAATTTGAATTTGGGGAAACCCTAACCGGGCCGGACCGGAACCGGACCGGCCCGGTTTGGGCGGTTACCGCGGTAAACCGCGGTAAACCGGCCGGTTTTTTTAACCCTGGTCGTGGTAGGTACAGCGCGCTAGTGCCCACTGCCACGCGGCGAACGGCCCGACAGGCGAGCAGGCGCGTGGGGAGTGATGACACCATGTGGAAGTGGAACACGCATCCTTTGCATCCATCGCGTGGGAAGTGGGAACACTAGGACTTGTTCAGTTACAAAATTTTTTTGCAAAATGACCATGTAGCATGTTTCGTTGTTATTTGATAATTAGTGTTTAATTATAGTCTAATTAGGCTTAAAAGATTCATCTCGTTCATTTCGTCTAAACTGTGTAATTAGTTTTATTTTTTATCTATATTTAATGCTTCATGCATGTGTCTAAAGATTCGATGTGACGGGGAATCTAAAAAATTTTACAAAATTTTCTGGAACTAAACCGGCCCTAAATCAATCCCTTAGACGACGGGGAATCTGAAAAATTTTCCAAAATTTTCTGGAACTAAACCGGCCCTAAATCAATCCCTTAGACGACGGTGATTACTGAGGTTATTTTAGGCTCTGTTTAGTCCATGATTAGTTTTTTTATTAGTATGCGAACACCTCTTTTGACATTCCATAAAACATCCGATGTGACACCTAAAAACTTTTCACCCACGAACTAAACAAGACCTTAGTCTTGTATATAGTGGCTTCACTAAGAGGCTGCTCGGCTAATCGCTAGCTAACTAAAGTTAGTCCGTATATCTAAACATGACGACATGAAAGACTAACATAAATGTTATATTTTTAGCCAAAGTCTTCAATTAGCTGCCAAGCTTAACTAATCTGAGCTAATTTTTAACTCAACTAGTAGCTAGTCCTAGCTTATCCAAATAGTTCTAAGTTCTTACACGGCACAAACAGTTAAACATGCTCTCAGAATTTGAAAGAGCGGACTGATGATGTATCTTAGGGTCTGTTTGATTAGCTAGAGCTAGGTATTAGTTGGAGCTAAATATTAGCCCAAAATAGATTGATTGGCTAGCTAGTTGGATAATAACTAGTTGAAGCCTTGGTTAAAAAAAATTAGCCCACATGTTAGCTCTCTGTTTGATGGGCTAGGCTAATTTTTAACTGGCTAACAATTAGCTCTTGTATAAATAGGCCCTTAAGATTAACAAATTCATTAAGCAAACTAGTCATTGTAGTCCCTCAACTATAACATCAGGCTCAATTTGGCCCTTAAACTTTACAAATGACTATCTCAGTCCTCAAAGTTTACTTTTAGGCTCAAATTATCACAGAACTATCAAAGTGACAATTTCAATCATCAAACCTTGCATTTTGGTACTCAATTTTATTCATGATCTATCAAATTGTGTTTCCATCTCTATTCTTTTATTTTGAGCTCAACTTCATCTATCGTCCTAGTGGAACGATGCACCATCGTGCCTACTAAGCTCCAGCACCGCCTGCGATATTAGAGAAAATAATAATGTGCATATCAGCACCGCCTGAGACCTGGTACTGTGCATATCAGGGAGGTACTATTTATGAGACCCGTAGAGGACTATTTATGAGACCTGGTACTATGCATAACGGGGTGGGTACTGTTCATGAGATCCGGTACTGTCCATGAGAATCGGTACTGTGCATAACGGGTGGGTACTGTTCATGAGACCGGCACTGTTCTTAAAACAGTGGTGAACGGTGACCTGTGAGAGGGGCCGGTGCCACCAACTTTTATATATATGGTTAGATTACCTTCTAATTTTAACAGTTACATGGTCCTGTTTGGTAGAGCTCTGGCTACAGGAAATATTTGGATTTTCTAGTGCTGCTCACCAGTAGCTCTAGGAAATTTTGGATCTATAGTTGCAGGCTGTTAAGTGCATTCACATGACTGATTTCATTTTTATATTAGATTAAATGAAATATTTAAAAGACTTTGATTTAGTCTATGAACTATAGATCCCTCGTAGATCTCAAAGCTAGAGCTGTGCCAAATAGGCTATATTAATATTGCTTTTTGTGGAAGCAACTACAATTACTATAAATACTATTTAGTACCTTGAGAACACATTGATTGATAAGAACAACAATAGATCTATAATTTTTCCTTAGCTATTTCTAGCATTGGGCTCGACTAATAACTGATTGCGAATAAAAAATAATATGTTTTTATCCACAAGACAAAAATAATATTAAGCTTTTGGAATGAAAAATATAACTGAAAAGTATGATATTGGATCAGAACATACAATTATTCATATTCGAGGATATTTTGATTTATATTATGATAATTTTAAAATATGGATAAAAATGACGAAAGTGTGCTGCTCGATCTGAGCTAGGGATAATACTCTCTCCGTTCTAAATTATAAGTCGCTTTGACTTTTTTGGTATATTCATTTTGCTATGTATCTAGATATAATATATGTATATATACATAATAAAATTGATGAACCAAAGAAAAAAGTAAAAACGACTTATAATTTGAAACAGAGGGAGTGCAGCTAACGTTGGCTGTTCATCTCAAATGGTGGATGGTCCTGGAGTTAACTAGGTACGACATTTTGGTGCTACACGTAGACAAGGATAATGTTGAGCCGAAAAGAAAAGTTCAGGGACTAAAATGTACCTTAGTAGTTATGGTTGGAATTAGTCCTAAAATATAGAGTTTAAGGACTAAAATAATCAATTTAATAACTGAGTCCAAAAGAGCAATAGCCGGGGACGAAAGTAACTATTCCACCAATTCATTATAGTTACTTCATGGTTAATAGGTATATCAACTGCCATCAAAAGAATAATATACATTTATGGACAATGGTAGTGCCTGGACATTGGGACGAACATCTGTGTCCGGACAACAGTGGCTGCAGTCCATTTTCGTGCCTCCGTTTCGTGTGTCTACGTGAGGGCTCGCGCCACTCGGACGACGGCCATGTCCGCATTTCGCAGGCCCACGTTTGGCCTGCGCCACGCGCTCGCATGGGGTCCGCTCGCGCCCCCTCTGGCTTCCCATGCGCATCCCATGTGCAACACCCGATCTACTTTTGAAATATGATGCAATACCTGCAACATACAAAAGAAAGACACATGAAATACTTGAAACATGCGTCTAAAACACTTGTAAAAACACTTGAAAAACATTACAACGCATACGCAACATACATATAAAATGCTTGCAATATATTTGTGAAACATATGTAACATCCAGATAAACACACTTGCAACATACGTCTGAAAAACATATGAAACATTTGAAACAGGCGCTTGCAATATACATGTACAAACCATTGCAACATATGCAACACCCCGATCTACTTTTGTAACATCCGTATGAAACACTTGCAACATACCTTTGAAAACATCTGGAACATACGTTTGCAACACGCTTCAACGCAATGGGCGGTGCGGCGAATTTGCGTGGTGAAGGCGGCCACGACAGCATATGGCGGCACCCAATGCGGTGGAGGCAGCCGCGACAATCGGATGGAGGCGCCCCACCACGATGGAGTCGGCCACGACAAGCCTACCTAGGCGTTGCGGCTCGGTGTAAGGTCCTAGATGGCTAGAGGGGGGGGTGAATAGCCTATTAAAAAATCTACAAGAACCACTAAGTAAACTTGTTAGAATAACAAACGGCGTAAAGCGAGTTTTGCTTAGCCAAAGGTTGTGATGCAAGCCTCCTATCCACAAGTCTAGTAGATTAAGATCTCTAGTTCACACAAGAGCTAAGTCACTAAAGAAACACTAGTGAACAAGCTAACACTACTAGCAAAGCTACTACTAGAGCTACACAAGATAATCTAGTGAAAGTAAATGCGAGAGAGAGGATTGTGATTATTATACCAACGGTGAAGTGAAGATGTTGCCAATCACCAAGATGATATACAAACAATCAATATTGACAACAACCCAAGATGAAGACCAATCACCGGGAGACAAGAGACACAATATTTGTTCACCCGGTGTTCACTTGTGCACCGACAAGCTACGTCACCGGTTGTGTCGACCAACACTTAGATGGTTCCTCGGTGTGACCCTCAAGTCACTTGCCCCTCAAGGCACGCCCCGCAAGGCACCGCAAGACACCACTCTCAAGTGAGGTAACTCAATGACACGCGGATTTCACTAGAGTTGCTTTTGGCGTCCCGCCGAGGAAAGCACAAGAACCTCTCACAATCAACCGGAGGTGGCCAAGAACAATCACCTTCTCTTGCCAACGCCTCCAACAATCTCCAAGCCGGCTAGGAGCGGTACTCTCCAAGAGTAACAAGAAATCCACCGGCTAAACCACCCACAAGTGCCACTAGATGCCCTCAAGCTATGCAATGCACTTTGGGATCACTCAATCTCACTTTTGATTTGCAATCAAGCAAGAGAGATGAGTGGGAGGAGTAGCTCTAGCTCAAAGGATGCACAAGAGTGTTAGAAATGCCAAGAGACCTCCCCAAGGGCCGGCCAACAAGTATTTATAAGCATCCCATCCAAATAGAGCCGTTACAACTCCACTCACGATTTTCGCGGGACCACCGGACGCACCGGTTGTAACAGACCGGACGCGCTCAACCGCGTCCGGTGTCCCTGCGACGTCCACGTGTTCTCCGAAATTCAAATTCGTCCGTTAGATCCTCCAACGGTCACTGCGCGCCAACGGTCAAACGCACCACCGGACGCGCTGTTGCGAATCACCGGACGCGCCGGTGCGCACAGTCCCCGCACGCCCGAAGACATGACCGGACGCGCTCCTCGCAACCACCGGACGCCACAGTACCCGCGTCCGGTGCGAGTCCAGTAAGCTCCCTGGACCACCGGACGCGTCCGATGGTGAGGGACCGGACGCGCACCGCGTCCGAAGACTTCGTGACTCGCTGTTCGCCAGACCGGACGCGCCGGTCCCGTGGGTCACCGGACGCGCCGGTGTCAAACCCTAGCTCGCGCGCCAGACCCTGACGCTGTACTGACCGGACGCGCCGGTCGAAACTGACCGCGTCCGGTGCAGCGTCCGGTGCAGCGTCCGGTGCAGCGCTGTGACCGCGTTCGCCTCCGTTTCTTTTCCGACTTCCGGCGCAATGGAAAATAGGCATTTCACTTCCCCGAAATCGCCTGAATCCCGCGCTCGCACGCTCGGCGGGAGGGAGAAAGGAACCAAACCCCTCTCTACCCGCAAACCACAGCGCGACCAACGCCACCTTTGCAAATGTGCCAACACCATCAAGTGTACATCTCCATGTGCTTGTGTGTTAGCTTTTTCTCAAGCATTTTCAAAGGTTTTCCAGTTAGCTCACTAGGCCCTACATGCAATGCACTTCATGAATTCACCTAGTGGCACCCATGCGTCGAATAACCGATAAGATTTCCCCTCTTAATAGTTCGGCTATCGATCCTAAACCACTCACACCCTCTATGGTGTCTTGAGTGTAAAACAAAATGGCCCTATGGTTATACCTTTGCCTTGAGCCCATTTTGTTTCTCCAAATGATATGATCCACTTCATATCATCACATGACCATCTCGATCCATCGACCTTGACTTCACTTACTCTTCACCGTTGCATCGGTCCGTCGGCGCCAAGTCTTGCTCAAGCTTCACCATCGCATGGTCCTTCGCTTCGAAGCCTCGACTTGCCCTTCACCTTCACAACCGGTTCATCGAGCCAAGCCTTATCTTGGTCTTCACCATCTTGGTCACATGAGTCAATGTCATGTCTCATATTCAATGACCACCTTTATCTAAATCATCCACTTAGATACAAAGGTTAGTCCTAGGTTTCATCAATTAGCCAAAACCAAACTAGGGACTTTCAATCTCCCCCTTTTTGGTAATTGATGACAACCCTCACAAAGATGATTTTGATAATAAAAGTTTTGAACTTGTCATACTTGTCCAATCATTTTGCTCATAAGTAAAGTTTGGACAATTATCACAAGCTCGGTTTTGGTAGCATTAGCTCCCCCTACATATGTGCATAGAGTTTGGATTGAAAGCTTTGCACATATGCATGGATAGAAGTGTTGGGAGAGTAATTCTACCAAAAGGATGCTAAGGTGTAAGAAATGGACCTTTGAAGCGTGATACCAATCGGAGTTGCCTTTTACATCATCCTTAGCATCATGAAGTAACTAGACCTCCAACAAAACTCAAGAACCCCGTGAGATCAACATTATATGTAAAGGTTCTTGGACCACTTGTAAAGCTTTAGGCAAGTCTAGATACCACATGTAAAACTATTCCTATGCATGCTAGTAGATCATTTCATCATCCAAGTTCTATACTAGCATTGCACCACACAAGCATGTATATTGAGTTTAAATACAAGTGCAATGAGCAAGTCATATGAGAGTGCACAAACAAATGCAACAACTTTGTTTATGAGCTTGCTCCCCCTACTTGTGTGCATCAAAAATTTTATTTACCCCTTTATCATGTTGAATCATCTTTTTCTCTCCCCCTTTGTCAACAACTTACCCAAAAATGGGATCAAATTGTGGAGAGAAGAAAAAATGGTCGGTGGAGTAGGTTAAAATTCAACAATTTTGGTTCAACCTAGAACACTTGCCAAAGATATTTAATTCGATTTGAACCAAAGACAAGCTTCTTCACACCTCCTAATAAGGGTTATCTTGCCTATGTTGAATTAAACACTTATAGCAAATCTTCTAGATCCAAACACTAGGTTTGCAAGCTCACAAACATGTCATATGCCACCACTAGATCAAATCAATCATAGAGGCAATAGTGGTAACATATATCCATCAAATTCATTTTATTTATTATGAATGCTCATGCATACCACTTAATATGTCTACATGCTCTAGCAAGTCCTTAGCATAGGATGAATGACATGTCAATCAACTTTTACCTTGCAATGTCAAAGGAGAGGCATGTCAATAAGTGAGTGGGGTGCATTCAACTCATGTTTGAGAAATCAAGAATGTTCAATTCATTCCTTAGCTTGCAAAACCTCTTTTCATCAAGTGGCTTAGTGAGAATATCGGCAAGTTGATCATCGGTGCCAACACTCTCAATGGCAATATCTCCCTTTTGTTGATGATCTCTAATGAAATGATGCCTTATGTCAATATGCTTTGTTCTTCCATGTTGAACCGGGTTTTGTATCATCTTGATTGCACTCTCATTATCACATAGCAATGGCACATTCTTGAAGTTGAGACCATAATCCTTCAAAGTTGATTTCATCCATAGCAATTGTGCACAACAACTCCCCGCACTCACATATTCGGCTTCGGCGGTAGAGATTGCCACACTATTTTGTTTCTTTGAGGACCATGACACAAGTGATCTTCCAAGTAATTGACATGTGCCACTTGTGCTCTTTCTATTGATCTTGCAACCCCCATAGTCGGAGTCCGAATATCCAATCAATTCAAACTTTGACCCCTTGGGATACCATAGTCCAACATCTCTTGTTTGCTTCAAGTACCTCAATATTCTCTTTGCGGCCGTGAGATGACTCTCTCTAGGTGAGGCTTGATATCTAGCACACATGCAAACACTAAACATGACATCCGGCCTTGATGCGGTGACATAGAGTAGACTTCCAATCAAAGACCGATATTCCTTTTGATTCACCATATTGCCATCAAGATCACTATCCAAATTTCCATTTGTACCCATTGGAGTTGAAATTGGCTTTGCATCTTGCATTCCAAACTTCTTCAACATGTCCCTTATGTATTTCCCTTGACTCACAAATGTCCCATTCTTTAATTGCTTTACTTGAAGACCAAGGAAGTAGCTAAGTTCACCAATCATAGACATTTCAAATTCTTTGGCCATCATAGCACCAAATTCTTCACAATAAGCTTGATTGGTTGATCCAAAGATGATGTCATCAACATATATTTGCACTATGAATAGATCATTTCCAATCTTCTTGGTGAATAGAGTTGTATCAACCTTGCCCATCTTGAATCCCTTAGAGAGAAGGAAATCCCTTAGCCTCTCATACCATGCTCTAGGTGCTTGCTTTAAGCCATATAAAGCCTTCTTCAACTTGTACACATGGTTGGGTTTCTTGTCATCTTCAAATCCGGGCGGTTGCTCAACGAAGACTAACTCATTGATGATCCCATTGAGAAATGCACTTTTGACATCCATTTGATATAGTTTGTTGTTGTGTGCACAAGCATAAGCCAATAGAATCCTTATTGCCTCCAATCTTGCCACGGGAGCATATGTTTCATCATAGTCAAGACCTTCTACTTGAGTGTAACCTTGAGCAACTAGTCTTGCTTTGTTTCTCACTACAATGCCATCTTGATCTTGCTTGTTTTTGAACACCCACTTGGTTCCAATCACATTGTAGTCATTTGGCCTTTCTACCAACTCCCAAACATCATTTCTTGTGAAATTATTAAGCTCTTCTTGCATAGCCATGATCCAATCGGCATCCCTCAAAGCTTCTTCTATCTTCTTTGGTTCTATGGTTGACACAAATGATGCATGCTCACAAAACATAGCCAATCTTGATCTTGTTTGCACACCACTTCTAATATCACCAATAACACTATCAATGGGGTGATCTCTTGCAATATGTTGTGGTTGGAGTACTTGCATTTGATTGCTTGAGCTTGGTTGATCACTTGATGTATCTTGATGAGAAGAACTAGCACCTTGATCTTGCACTTGAGAGTCACTAACTAGCTTGAATGGTGAATTGAGCACTTGATTTTTATCATCATCTTGAATATCAATTACTTGCTTTGCTCTAATGTCCCCAATGTCCATGTTCTTCATTGCTTCCACTAATAGAGTTCCACTAATATCATCTAGATTTTCTTCTTCATCTTGTGACCCATTGGTTTCATCAAATTGCACATCATGGACTTCTTCTAGAATGCCACTTGAATTGTTCCAAACTCTATAGGCTTTGCTTGTAGTTGAATAACCAAGTAGGAACCCCTCATCACATCTCTTGTCAAACTTCCCCAATCTAGTGCCTTTCTTCAAGATATAGCATTTGCAACCAAACACCCTAAAGTAAGAAATATTGGGCTTTCTTCCATGAAGTAGCTCATATGGGGTCTTCTCTAGCAATGGATGACAATATAGTCTATTGATGTAGTAGCAAGCGGTATTGATTGCTTCATCCCAAAATGATTGACTCACATTGTACTCATGAAGCATTGATCTAGCCATATCAAGCAATGTTCTATTTTTCCTCTCAACTAGGCCATTTGATTGTGGAGTGTACTTGGCCGAGAATTGATGTCCAATACCATAATGATCACAAAGTTCTTCAATTCTTGTATTCTTGAACTCACTTCCATTGTCACTTCTCACTTTCTTGATTCTAATCTCAAACTCATTGTGAACTCTAGTGAGAAATGTTTTGAAGGTGTCAAACACTTCACTTTTGTCACTAAGAAAGAATACCCATGTGAATCTTGTGAAGTCATCCACTATGACAAAACCATACTTGTTGCCGCCTATGCTTGTATATGTTGTTGGTCCAAATAGATCCATGTGCATCAACTCAAATGCTTTGCATGTGCTCATTGTACTCTTCTTTGGATGTGAGCTTCCAACTTGCTTCCCGGCTTGACATGCACTACAAAGCTTATTCTTCTCAAATTCAACATCTTTCAAACCATTGACAAGATTGTGAGTTGTAAGCTTCTTCAATTGTTTCATGCCAACATGACCAAGCCTTCTATGCCAAAGCCAACCCATGCTTGATTTAGAGACTAAGCAAGTTGTCAAAGAAGTTTCTCTAGCATTGAAGTCAACTAGGTAGAGATTCTCATATCTAAAGCCCTTGAATGCCACATTTGAACCATCCACACTAATAACTTCCACATCATCAACCCCAAAGATGCATTTGTAGCCTAGATCGCATATTTGTGCCACGGATAGAAGATTGAAATCCAAGCTTTCAACTAGTAACACATTGGAGATACTCATGTCATTTGATATTGCAATCTTGCCCAAACCAATAACCTTGCCTTTCTTGTTATTGCCAAATGTGATAGAATCAACACCACTATCATTGTCATTGATTGAGTCAAACATTCTTGATGTACCGGTCATGTGTTGAGTGCACCCACTATCAATAATCCAATGCCTTCCTCCGGCTTTGTAATTGACCTATAAGCAAATCAATGAAGTTTAGGTACCCACTTTTGTTTGGGTCCTTGTAGGTTAGTAACTAAGCTCTTTGGTACCCAAATAGCCTTCTTCTTTGGGCCCACAATTGGTGTACCAATAAACTTAGCTTGCACACCCTTCACACCCTTGGTAAGCACATAGCAAGAATCAAAAGGTATAGCATTAACAAGGTTCTTGCTTTGGTTCTTTTTATTGCAATTATGCTCTAGGTGCCCAACTTGCTTGCATCTATTGCAAAACCGACCATTGCCCTTCACAAAGCTAGGCTTTGGAGTTGCAAAGGCCGACTTGCCTTTCTTGGGGGTGTAGCCCAATCCCTCTTTGTTAAGAGAGAACCTTTGGCTACCCAAGCACTTAAGCAAGCGGGCCTCACCACCATAGGCCTTGCCTAGGGCGTGAGTGAGCTCATCCACCTCTCTCTTGAGAGTCTCATTCTTAACCATTAGTGAGGCATCACAAGTGAAACCATCACTAGTAGTGGAGGTAGAGTTAGTGGTGGTGGATGAAGAGCTACAAGAAGGGTTAGCATTTGACATGATGATAGGTTCATTAATGGATTCATCAATTATATCACATGTAACACCTATATCACATGATACAACAACCTTCTTCTTAGCTTGTTGCTCAAGTAGCAATGAGTGAGCTTTTTCAAGCTTGGAATGAGCCTTATCAAGATCCTCATGGTCTTCCACTAGACTCTCATGAGTGGTCTTAAGCTCACTAAGGACTTTCTCAAGTATTGCTACTTTCATTGAAAGCTTCTTACACTCTTTGTCCTTGGCAATGGCTATGTCTCTAGTTTGTTGCATCAAGTCATATAGTTGTTCTTTAGTTGGTTCATCATCATCATTTTCATTATCATTATCATTATCATGAGCATATTCCATTTCACTTTCATCATCACTCTCATCATATAATACCTTAGCTTCTTTAGCCATGAAGCATGAAGAGGATGATTCAAATAGTGATGGCTTCTTGTTGATAGCAATGGAAGCAAAAGCCTTGTTGGATGATTCTTCTTCTTCTTCTTCATTATCTTCACTTTCCCAAGTGATCACATAGGCACCATTTTTGCCTTTCTTGAATGTCATCTTGGCCTCTCTCTTCTTCTTCTCAAACTTATCCTTTTTGTTCTTCTTCTTATCATAAGGACATTCCGCTTGAAGGTGCTCGGTGCTATCACAATTGAAGCACTTTCTTTGTTGCTCATTTCTTTTGAAGTTGTCATTTCTCTTCTTAAAGCCTCTTCTCTTGATGAACATGTGACCCATCTTCTTGACTACAAGAGCAAGTGCCTCATCATCAATTTCAAATTCCCCATCTTCATTGTTGTCTTCTTCTTCTTCAATGATGGTAGCTTTGCCCTTGGAGGAGGTGGCTTTGAATGCCACGGTCTTCTTCTTCTTCTCATCTTCCACTTTCTCCTTGTCATCAACATCTTGATCATATTTGTCATAGGTCAATACTTCACCAAGCAAATCATTAGGCTTCATTGCTTCAAGCCCATCTCTTTGCAACATCATGATCAACATCTTGAATCTTCTAGGTAAGCTCAATAAGAACTTGTGACAAAAATCTTGATCTTGAGTCTTGTGCCCTAAGCTCTTGAGATCATTGACTATTACTTGCAATCTATGAAACATTTCAATGATTGTTTCATCATCCTTTTTCTTGAAGTTCTCAAACTCACTCTTGAGCCCATATAGCTTGGCACTCTTCACAACCTTAGTGCCCTCATATGTTTCACTCAACCTTGTCCATACTTCATTTGCCAAATCTAAATCCTTGATGCCCTCAAATACTTTTGTGTCAATGCCATTGTAAAGTGTATTGAGAGCCATTCTATTGCATGTTCTATTTGCTCTATCTTCATCGGTGAGATGATCGGGATCAATGATAGCAAAATCATTCTCGGTGACTTGCAATACTCTCTCATGAATAGAACCAAGGTACATTGTCATCTTTCTCTTCCAATGAGCAAAAGAACTAACACCATCAAAGAACGGTGGCTTGCCCCCAACATGATTGAACACAATTTGAGCCATTTTTCACACCGAAGGATGTTAAGCCTTGATTAAAACGGTGACCACGGCTCCGATACCACTTGTAAGGTCCTAGATGGCTAGAGGGGGGGTGAATAGCCTATTAAAAAATCTACAAGAACCACTAAGTAAACTTGTTAGAATGACAAACGGCGTAAAGCGAGTTTTGCTTAGCCAAAGGTTGTGATGCAAGCCTCCTATCCACAAGTCTAGTAGATTAAGATCTCTAGTTCACACAAGAGCTAAGTCACTAAAGAAACACTAGTGAACAAGCTAACACTACTAGCAAAGCTACTACTAGAGCTACACAAGATAATCTAGTGAAAGTAAATGCGAGAGAGAGGATTGTGATTATTATACCAACGGTGAAGTGAAGATGTTGCCAATCACCAAGATGATATACAAACAATCAATATTGACAACAACCCAAGATGAAGACCAATCACCGGGAGACAAGAGACACAATATTTGTTCACCCGGTGTTCACTTGTGCACCGACAAGCTACGTCACCGGTTGTGTCGACCAACACTTAGATGGTTCCTCGGTGTGACCCTCAAGTCACTTGCCCCTCAAGGCACGCCCCGCAAGGCACCGCAAGACACCACTCTCAAGTGAGGTAACTCAATGACACGCGGATTTCACTAGAGTTGCTTTTGGCGTCCCGCCGAGGAAAGCACAAGAACCTCTCACAATCAACCGGAGGTGGCCAAGAACAATCACCTTCTCTTGCCAACGCCTCCAACAATCTCCAAGCCGGCTAGGAGCGGTACTCTCCAAGAGTAACAAGAAATCCACCGGCTAAACCACCCACAAGTGCCACTAGATGCCCTCAAGCTATGCAATGCACTTTGGGATCACTCAATCTCACTTTTGATTTGCAATCAAGCAAGAGAGATGAGTGGGAGGAGTAGCTCTAGCTCAAAGGATGCACAAGAGTGTTAGAAATGCCAAGAGACCTCCCCAAGGGCCGGCCAACAAGTATTTATAAGCATCCCATCCAAATAGAGCCGTTACAACTCCACTCACGATTTTCGCGGGACCACCGGACGCACCGGTTGTAACAGACCGGACGCGCTCAACCGCGTCCGGTGTCCCTGCGACGTCCACGTGTTCTCCGAAATTCAAATTCGTCCGTTAGATCCTCCAACGGTCACTGCGCGCCAACGGTCAAACGCACCACCGGACGCGCTGTTGCGAATCACCGGACGCGCCGGTGCGCACAGTCCCCGCACGCCCGAAGACATGACCGGACGCGCTCCTCGCAACCACCGGACGCCACAGTACCCGCGTCCGGTGCGAGTCCAGTAAGCTCCCTGGACCACCGGACGCGTCCGATGGTGAGGGACCGGACGCGCACCGCGTCCGAAGACTTCGTGACTCGCTGTTCGCCAGATCGGACGCGCCGGTCCCGTGGGTCACCGGACGCGCCGGTGTCAAACCCTAGCTCGCGCGCCAGACCCTGACGCTGTACTGACCGGACGCGCCGGTCGAAACTGACCGCGTCCGGTGCAGCGTCCGGTGCAGCGTCCGGTGCAGCGCTGTGACCGCGTTCGCCTCCGTTTCTTTTCCGACTTCCGGCGCAATGGAAAATAGGCATTTCACTTCCCCGAAATCGCCTGAATCCCGCGCTCGCACGCTCGGCGGGAGGGAGAAAGGAACCAAACCCCTCTCTACCCGCAAACCACAGCGCGACCAACGCCACCTTTGTAAATGTGCCAACACCATCAAGTGTACATCTCCATGTGCTTGTGTGTTAGCTTTTTCTCAAGCATTTTCAAAGGTTTTCCAGTTAGCTCACTAGGCCCTACATGCAATGCACTTCATGAATTCACCTAGTGGCACCCATGCGTCGAATAACCGATAAGATTTCCCCTCTTAATAGTTCGGCTATCGATCCTAAACCACTCACACCCTCTATGGTGTCTTGAGTGTAAAACAAAATGGCCCTATGGTTATACCTTTGCCTTGAGCCCATTTTGTTTCTCCAAATGATATGATCCACTTCATATCATCACATGACCATCTCGATCCATCGACCTTGACTTCACTTACTCTTCACCGTTGCATCGGTCCGTCGGCGCCAAGTCTTGCTCAAGCTTCACCATCGCATGGTCCTTCGCTTCGAAGCCTCGACTTGCCCTTCACCTTCACAACCGGTTCATCGAGCCAAGCCTTATCTTGGTCTTCACCATCTTGGTCACATGAGTCAATGTCATGTCTCATATTCAATGACCACCTTTATCTAAATCATCCACTTAGATACAAAGGTTAGTCCTAGGTTTCATCAATTAGCCAAAACCAAACTAGGGACTTTCACTCGGGGACGGCGGTGAGGAGGGACATGAGGCCGGCAGGGCCGAAGAACTTGGCAACGAAGGCGGTGGCATGGCCCTGTGCCTAAGTGCCCATCGATCCACTATAGCGGCATAGACAAATCTGTGCGGGCGAGGGCGCAGGGTGGGGGGCGTGGGCGGCGCGGGCGAGAGGAGGAGGGGGAGCGAGCGGCGCATGCGGAGTGCTTTTTGTCTATGTGGATAGTTCGATGCGTCTGGACGGGAACGGGGCGTGCAAACGCCCTAAACAAAGCATTACCGTATATTTATGTTGACCCGGTTAATAGGCTTCACCGCACGAAGGTTAACTAGCTGAGAGATCGAGATGACTACGATTGACGCATACAACTTATATTGTCCAAAAGTCTCTCATCATCTAAGTTTTGAATACGTATTTTAAAAATCTTCTTGAGTTTTTCTAATGGGTTAATTACAATCATGCCATTATAAATTCGTTGATTCTAAGAAACATTATTACTTCTCACCTAATAGAGCGCTCCGGCACGATGACCCGACTGGTGGTGGGCGGGCGTAGCGGGAGGTGGTGGGCGGGCGTAGCGGGAGGGCAAGGGAAGGGAGTGGCACGGTTCTCTAGCCTAGATGACTACTCCCTCCATCCCAAATTATAAGACGTTTGACTTTTTTGACACCAAGTTTGACCACTCGTCTTATTCAAAAATTTGTGCAAAATATCAATTCTTTTATCGTGGCTTGGTATATTAATAAAAGTTTCTCAAGAATGACTTAAATTTGACTATGTTTGCACAAATTTTTTGAATAAGACGAATGGTCAAACTTGAGATCAAAAAAGTCAAACGTCTTATAATTTGGGATGGAGGGAGTAGATCAGAGAGAGGGCAGTGCGAGGACGAGGGCGGTGGACGCAGGCCCTGTCGATTGGGTATTTTTTTCTTTTTCTTTTTTAATCGGTTTTCACTGCTGGTTTCAATTCGGTGGTGATGAAGCTGAGTACTGTATCTCTCTGTCTACTTGTTTAGTTTCATTGTCACTGTGCTAAACCGGTGGTGATAAGAGTTTCTAATCCGACGATGACGGAGCTGCTGTACGTAGTAGCATGATGCAACTGAGAGCAGGTATAAAGGCTTACGATCTTTCCCCGTCTTTTTCCGATCCCGTGGTTTCTTTCAGTTGCAGCAAAGAATCAACATCACCTGCTTTCTGATATTTTGCGCGCGGGAGAGAATCTATACCAGTGAATGTTAGCATGATCCTGTTTATCTTCTTCGTATCAGGAAAATAACAGAAAAATGTAGGAACAAACAAGATTTTCTTTTTATCTGGTTTTGCGATTTCAATCCTTTTATTTTTTTTAAAAAAAACTGTAAACTAAGACGCAAGTTTTTGCAGGAAAGGAATTAGCAGGCTTTGTGTCTCCTCTGCTAGGAGGTTGCACCTGTCGGTTGTTTGCCAGCGATGTCATTGCTGATTGCTGTAAGATATTGGTGGGAAACAATCCAAATATATAGTTGTTCGGAACTACTTCCTGATAAATCAATTTCTAGAATTTGTGCTAGTCAATTTTTTTTAAATTTAATTAACTTTATAAAAAAGAGTAATAATATCTATCACATAAAATGAGCACCTTATGAAAATACATTCTATGGTAAATCTAATGATACTCATTTCACACCATAAATTTTAACGGTTTTTTTCTAGTAATTTGGTTAAAGTTTAAAAAGTTTGACTTAAGACAACTTTAGGAATTTATTTATTCAGAGACAGAGGGAGTAATAAGCTATTTGATGTATTTAGTTTGTGGAGTCACTCCCTGCTTCATGGGGTGATGCATCATGAGTTCATCTCATGAATTTTAGTGAAATCAACTCATTGCTCATGCATATATTAATTATTAGCTCGTGAGGAATGAGGTGGTGATTGATCAACTCATTTCATTTCACAAAACAAATATAAAAAGCGAGAAACCAAACACATCCTAAGTCACTGATCGACTCATTTCACGGAAATTAGAACAATTCAATTTGGACAGATGGTGCAAAATTCCTGCATCGTTGATACCGGGATGTCGATCCGTGATTCTTTCGTTCCGCGGCTGCGTCATTCTCGCCGACGGCCTGATGGCGCATAGACGTCCCTTTGAAAACAAAAACAAGACCAATCCAAAAAGAGGTCCAGTTAGTTTAAGCAACTAGTACTAACGTCTACCTCTACCAAGGAGTGGTGATATGGTATACTATGACGTGAGGTGTTCGGCCATGCTCCCGCACCCGCCTATAATTTATTTGCTGGACTGGAGTTGTTTATACACAACACGTACATCTATATGTGTGACTTATCTGTGCAATATTACTCCAAATCTAAAAACGATAAACTAAACTCAGCATTTTATTTTTTTTCATTTAGGGGTAAAATTAAATGATTATTTTACCCTTGATTTAACACCGTTAAGTGCCAGAAACCGATGGAAGGCCATATAGGTAAGAGAATTTCATTTTAGGACCTTACAAGTAAGTTAAAAAAATGGATCATGAAAGGAAGATGCATTATTTTGAGGGCTATACAGGTAAATATCTCTTTAAAAATTACCAGCCAATAATCTTTACGTCCATCCACTTTTTTCTACATTATATTTACCACCCATGAACTTGCACCAAGTGTACGCAATGCCAAGCTCAAATAATATCCCAAAGTTAAATCCAGACTAATTGGGCATGTTCCCAGCAAGTTAGATCATGTAAAGCAAAAATTTGATTGCCTAGATCAATGTATGACATCATGATTCAGTGAACATAATATTTCAGGCAAAGAGGTGATAATTACTGAGTTCCTTGATGATGAAGCTAGAAACCGAAGGCAAGCAAAACCTACTGGCAGACTACAAACAAAATTCATCACAAATACACCACTCCAGAATAGCATTATAGTCAAAATGACACATGATCGGTACAACTCAGTATTTCTGTTTTAAAGAGGGCAGAGCACACAAAACTCCAATGAGGATACTATGTAATTTCCATTGAACACTAGTTAGGTCAATAATTACCAAGTGAAACATGCACACAACAATAGTGACTTAACAGAATTGCACAATGCATTTCCACAATAGATTAAGTCTTCATTTGGCTAACATTTAATAAATAAGTATTAGTTCTTTTCTACATTTACTCAAGGTAGTATTTTGTAGCTATAGATATAGTACCATGCACATATAAGAAGTCACACTGCAAAACTAAATTTCAAATTCATATATATAAGGGCAAAAATAACTATGACTATATATACTATAGAAGATGCCAGATCATTCAAAGGTGTAAAATCATGTCATAATGACTATTAACGGGAACCTCTCTACACTCTGCTAATCCGCTGCATTGAGTTTAAGTTTTAATGGGCATATTCACCCTCTCTAGGCCTTGCTTGATCCTTTCAGAGACGCATGATAGGTGACGTATGAATTTACATGATGCGTGTGTCATGGATTTTGTAATATGACAAAAATGCCACAAAAGCTACATGTGTTGTAATGATAGGTCCGTGTCACCTATTTGAACATCTACGGTTAGTCATCAGACACGAGAATGATTCCAACTACAAAGAGATGAGAGATGCTTGACCATTTGGGTTTGATGGGTTGATGTTTAGCTATTTGGAAAGAAGTGGGTCATCCTAGACTCTTTAGGCCAGACTAACTAATCCACTCAATAGTCGTCATACGTGTTTGTCTATATGGCTCAATTGTCTTTTCCACTTAGTCGCTCAATGCCAACACTACTAGTACGTGACCACAAACTTTAAATGGGGTCACCATATCACACGCTAGGAACTAAGGGGGAGCGGGGTGCCTAATTGCCTATGCACTTGTGGGGTAGTCAGGGCAGTTGCCACACCGTCCTAAGGGCATCCCACCTTTGCTAGGTAGGTGTGTGGGTAGGTAGGTGTGTTTTGTACTTTTGTTTGAGAATTAACTTCTCACTTCTCTTTATTAATTTGAACTGAACCATCATTATCTCATCCACACAAAGCTATTAATTGGTAAAATATATGCATGAAGAATGTGGGGATTCCACCAAAATCCATGAGGTGGACTTATATGATGCACCATGTTCTAGAATAGGGTCATTCCTCAAACCAAACTTCCTATTAAAGTATTGTTAATTGATTGGTCTAAATAATAGGTAGAGTTTAGAGACATATGAGATGCTTTAGATGCTATATGTGTATGCATTCTTTTTGTAGGAGGACAGCGAAGCCTATGACATTCTCATCTTTTTGGTGCATGTGTTATGTGCTATGTGCTATTGCATCAAATTAAGTAGCTTCTTTTCTTAGTTGGACTCTAGGATTGAAAGATGGTTTTGAGCTCTTTCTCGAGTTTGAGATTCAGTGTTGCTTAATTAGTTGACATTAACTTTCACCTTTTTGATCCTTTTCTATTTTCCTTGTATTTTGTAATAGCTATATATATTTTGACTTATTGCAGAGAAATTTGTTCATATACATGTCAGGGTTGGTATACTGTTTACTGCACATGGATGGAATAAATTCTTTATTTTTTTGCTTTACTGATAAATAATACTCCATCTATTACAAATTATAAGATGTTTTAACTTTTCTAGATACATTGTTTCAACTATGTATGTAGACATAGTGTATATCCAAGTACATAACAAAATCTATGTATGTGAAAAAGCCAAAATATCTTATAATTTGAAATAGAAGGAGTAATAAGCATGCGTTGAGGATTATTTTTTTCTTTTTAGAGAGAGAGAGAGAGTAGGAATTGAGGATTAGAAAAATGAAAAGAAAAAGAAACCACATGCTACACGTGGGCCTTCTTGGCCCGTATAATTTGGTGGCAAACCCATCCGCACGCCCAGTATGCATGGGGGTTCCTTGTCTTTTTTTTTTTTGAGTCCTTCCAATCCTCATTTGTGTTGGCCCGCTCCAACCCAGAGCCCAAAAACTCCACAACACAGATCTGCGCCGTTAACACCACATCCCACGGCCACCAGCACCAGCTCGGGCAATAAAGAGGTCTCATTCCGACTCCGCCGTCGCATTTCCTAGGGTTTAGCACCTTCGCACAGCCGCGCAGCGAGCTCGCCGCCGCCATCTTTCGTCCGCTCCTGCGCGCGAAAGAACCCTAGGCACCGAGCAAGATGGTAAGATTCCGGAAGCCTTTGCGTTCTACGCTATGTCATCTAGTTGTTTCCATCGATTTTTGTCTCTGATTTTTCGGGTAGTTGTTTTCACCTTCGGTTCACCGTTTACTATATGTTCGGTTCTTGATTCGATTCAGCTAGTCGCCGGGTAACCTTAGGAATATGTGCATTGTATTGTCCGTTCCCTGTTATGATTACCTGTTTGAGTTCTTGGTTTTTCGTTTGTTTAGTGTTTATTAGGTCACGCGTTTGGCTTATTTTTGCCTTGTAGACAGAGGTCCATTCAGATTGGATCTATATATGTTTGATGTATCATGTCCAGTTTGATATGTAGACCAGATTGCTTCCTGTGTTTTAGTTCATCTCCATAGATCTTATGATGAGATGGCAATAATTTTCTCTTTTAATCTATTTATTTTTCTAATTTAGTTGAATTATACTACGGGTCCAGCAGTGATTAGTCTAGGTGTGAAGCGTGATCGGACTCTGTTACCGGAATTTCTGTCGTTTTTTAATCATGATGGAGCTGTAGAGGAACAAAATGGTAGCGTAAGCTTTTGTTTTACAAAATATAATTTGATTGTCAATTTCAGGGTATGAAACAAAATCTAATTTGACTGTCAATTTCAGGGTATGAAACAAAATCTAATTTGACTGTCAATTTCAGGGTATCAAATGATAGATGGTACAGAATAAATTAAATGTCTTCCAACCTCCCTTACTGGACCAATGTATTTTTGAAACTAATGTTATGTTTTAGGGCCAACATAAGGTTTTTAGGGCCAACGTATTGGGTGTTTGGTTAGTCCACTAGTATCAGCCAATTCTGTTGTGGAGTATTAGGAATTGTTTTTTTTTTCTGTCAAAACCACTTCTCATGGAGTGCTGCGGTTATCCTATGCTATATTATGCTTTTTTCTTTGGCTATTACGTCCCAAGATGTTTAAGGAGTTTAAGACAATTTTGTCTCTGTTTAGTGAGCTCCATATTTTTGCAATTTTTTGTTTATGCATATAATCAGTGTTAGCTATATTCAACATCATCTTATGGCTAGTAACGTTTTATTAATTTTCCTGATGTTAACACTTAACAGGCGAGGGGTTTGAAGAAACATCTGAAGAGGCTCAATGCTCCGAAGCATTGGATGCTTGACAAGCTTGGTGGAGCATTTGTATGTTTGTCTTAAACTTGTAATATGATGTTCAATTACTTACCAGATACTGGCTCATCTGTGCTCATTCGTGTTTTTCTGTTGAGCAGGCACCCAAGCCTTCATCTGGTCCCCACAAAGCCAGGGAGTGCTTGCCTTTGATCCTCATCCTCAGGAACAGGTTGAAGTATGCTCTGACCTACCGTGAAGTCATTTCAATCTTGATGCAGCGACATGTTATGGTTGATGGAAAGGTCAGGACGGATAAGACATATCCATCTGGATTCATGGGTAGGTTGCATGCCAGATGTGATTTTGGGTGTATGTCTATTGTCATGGCTATTGCAAGTTACAGATTAAATTATTGTTTACCTGAATCCTGCAGATGTTGTGTCAATTCCGAAGACGGGGGAGAATTTCCGCCTTCTCTATGATACCAAGGGACGCTTCCGTCTCCACAGTATCAGGGATGATGAGGCCAAGGTAATCACAAGTTCTAATGGAAGTGTTTTTTTTTCCATGGTTTTGTGCTGCCACTGCACTGCTTTTCTATACCCAGTGTTTCAAAGGCGTCGCCTAGGCATCCAGGGGTACCCAGCTCGCCTTGGGAAACAGTGGCGCCTTGTTGCCTAGGCGCCGCCTAGGCGTCCAGGCAGACCAGCACTCGCCTGGACGCCTAGTCGCCTTTTAAACACTGTCTGTACCTATGAAATGATGTGATTATTTTGTTTCTTTAACCAACTAATTGTGGTAAGACGTCCGATTTGTATGTATTTTCATCTGTGCAAGGTTCTTATCTGAAATTAATAGCTTCACTGAAGCATATGGTCGTGTAATGGAGCAAATATGGTGCCCCTTTGTGCCAATGTAGTTTCTCCATGTTTATTCTTATTTTGATTCCTGAAATCTTATTTTTCCTAGTCTGTTTCAAAATTTCCTTAATGTTATCTAATGAGCACTGTTGTGCAGTTCAAGATGTGCAAGGTGCGGTCTGTGCAATTTGGGCAGAAGGGCATCCCTTTCCTGAACACCTATGATGGGCGCACAATCCGCTACCCAGACCCCCTCATCAAGGCCAATGACACCATCAAGATCGACCTGGACACCAACAAAATTGTTGACTTCATCAAGTTTGATGTTGGGAATGTCGTGATGGTGACTGGTGGTAGGAACACTGGGCGTGTTGGGGTGATAAAGAGCAGGGAGAAGCACAAGGGCAGCTTTGAGACCATCCACGTTGAGGATTCCCTGGGCCACCAGTTTGCCACCCGCATGGGCAACGTGTTCACCATTGGCAAGGACAAGAAACCGTGGGTGTCTCTTCCCAAGGGCAAGGGTATCAAGCTTAGCATCATTGAGGAGGCAAGGAAGCGCAATGCTGAGGCTGCTGCTGAGGCTTGATTCTCGCAACTTAGGCTACAGATAAACCATTGCTATAAGCATTCGATTCATAGGTGCAGACATGAGACTGATGGGACACAAGTGTTATCATGGAGCTGTTTTGAACACCGAAGCTGCTGGTTGACATTTCTTGTTTTTTTTTACGATTTTGATACTATATTTATCATGTGTTTTCGTTTATTGAGCAAATGAGACATTACAAGTTTGCGACCTTTGTTCACTTGTGATGATGCTATTCTACTTGTTCTGCTCCTTGAAGCTCCTCCAACTATGTTAGGTTTAGGGCTACAGGTGGCTTGTTTATCTGCTACATGCTATACGTGTTTGTGTTTCAGATGATGATAGCAGTGGTGCAGAGCTTTTAGTGGGACACCCTTGATATCTTTAAAAAGACGAGCTCTAGTTTGGACTAGCAGATTCTTTTTGAAACTGAATAATTTGCAGCTACATTTTTTCATCTTCAACATTAGCATGTTGACCACACGATAGGCCACTGTAGTTATGTGCCATTCTGCCCCCAGTTGGATACTGTCATCAAGTCAACACAAAGCAAAGTGATGCATAAAAGCTTCACCAAAGTCTTGGGACGCAACAATCCACAGGCTCCCAGCATATATAATGCAATATGCAAATAGATCATCTCGAGGAGGAGGAGGGGGAGGGAGGAGGGCATCCATCTATTCCATAACAATTATACATATGGTGAGCGACAACGGAAATGCAGGGTAGGGTGATGCTTTACTGAGGCTTCTCATAACTGTTCTGATCCCTGAACTCAGCTATCTTGCTTCTGATCATCTCTGCCACATGAGGCTGAACAAACATGTGTGTGGGATCAAGCATGTGCACGATGAACCTCTCTGATGCAGGCATCGAAGCATTCAGATTAACAATGAACTGTGCCATTGGTACATCACTGAGAAAAAGAAAAGAAGGAATAACATGAGTGTGTATTATAAAGAACTTCAGTAGGACAAAAAGAAAAACAACAAAGATGGATCAGCTTTTCTCGGGAGCATACCAGGAGATGAACAACCCCTTGATAGCATTCACCATCTTGTCTGTGCTCTGGAAAAATATTTATATTTCTTTTAGCTTTTGTAAACAGCCAACCCGAACCAACAGGCATATATATATACACAATGCATATAGGATGGTGTTTAATGACAACATAGCGGTGATCCTAGAAACACGGTTAAAATAAGGATGATGAAGATTGAAGAACCATGTGCCTTAAAAGATGGTCTGCACACTAGGAGATGCTGATGATGAGCTCTGATATACAACATGACCAACATCTAAACCAACAATACCTACCGCAGGTCTGAAAAAGATACAAGAAAATGGTTATTTTTCAAATATAAAACTGAAACCATATTAATATAGAATTGTCCATTGCTATTTATCTTATTCATTTTGACACCAGCATGTAACTTTGAGCAATTAGGAACAAACAGTTTAAACATGGAGCCACAATGGAAAAAGGGCATTTTCTGTTGTTTCATTGCTATATCTGTGTGAACTACTAGCATGCATCACAAGTCTACATTCAGTATGGTGCATGTAAGATGTCATAGAAACCCAAGCCGTAAAAGTACAGATAGTTCAAATCTTGGGGGTGAATACTGAATAGAGAGGGCACTTATTTTACTTGATGCGTTAGCACCAGGAGGGAGAATCAACAAGGTCAAGGACTTGTGTTGGGTTATCTGACACTTAACTGAAGCTTTGCACACGGGGCCGTGGCCCCTCCAACACTTAACTGCATTGTTGAACATCTCAGCTGAATTGTTGAACATCACAGGAAATTCAGAGTGAAATCATAGTACACTGTGCAAGGTGGGCAAGATACCGTTGGGCATGGAATTTCAATTAAACAGCCAACATGACTGCTCACAGAAGCAGGTAACTAGCTCTATCTCCCAGAACAAACAATTCTTCGAAAAAAAAATTGCATCTAGCTAGGGTTTCTTAGCTAGAAAATAAGCAACCGTAAGTTTGGATGGTTTACCAATCCAATCCGCCGGCCCTTTTTCGTCTTCTTTTGACGGTAGCTGCCTGCCCTTGTTCTCCTTCGGTAGAACCAGAATCAACAGAGGTCGCCTGGCAGGCTGGCGGCTGCCGTTCTTCGAAGTCTGCCGGCGGCGTCGCGGCGACAGCCGACAGCAACCGAAAGAGTGAGGCAAGCTGCGGCAGATGGGCTGGGCTGGGCTCTGAGTCAGGCCTCGGGCCAGATTTTGGGCCAATAGCAGCCCGGATATGCTGGGCCGAAAGGTTTTTCTTTCTCTTTTTTTTTCTTCAATATATATATTTTGTTTCCACATTATTTTTTTAATCTGTACCTAATATTAAAGAGCGAAATATTTATTCAACCTACCTTTTATATTCTCAAAATGCTCCCACGCGTGGTCCGTTATGTTTGGTGCCCCTCCTATCCATTGTGACCTGCACCTAGCCCCGATTTTCCTCTCCCCTCGGCCCATCACCATCCAAATTCGTCTTCCAACTCGCTCAAGGTCAGGTGTCGTACACTGCTGCATGCCACCCCTTGACCTGCACGACACAGGTTGGAGCTGCAAACCCGTGATCATATGAGAACCAAAGATTTTCAGGACCCTCGGAACATATAGGAGGAAGAGGACGACATTGGCCATGGGCGGATCTGTTATTCATTCGCTCAGTTGTTTCTTAATGCCGATTCCTTTTTGTTGTTTCTGCAAATCAAAACCTAATTATTTATTTTCCAGTTGACGTACCTATGACTCAAAGTTATGCCACCAAATATCCAAGTTCAAGTCATATCCTTAGTAGCCATGTTCCCGTTCCCGTCTCCGTTCCTGAAACGGGAACGAGAACTTAGGGTATCATTTTATAACGTGGGAACGGGAACATTCACGTTTCCGGAACGTAGATGTTCCCGCAACGTGGGCCATGTTCCCGTTCCTAGGCTGCTAAGGTCATATCTTGCTTCCAAACTCCTTTTCGACACAAATCAGAATATGCACGTCACAACATGTATCACTGAGAAAATCTAGTCCACGTGCATCTTTATTTTATTTTAAAATTCCTAAAGGCAACATCTATCGTATATATCTATATCTATACCTATATATTTAATATTAGAATAGAAAAGAGATTCATTCGTCTGTTTTTTTACTTTCCACAAGGCCCTTGTGTATCTCACTCATGATCTCTTCTTATGGTACATGCTCATCATATGAGTTAGAACCGTCGGCATTCGGGTGCCCAACGATAGTACAGAGTCCAAATCCAATATACTTTAGAACTCTTCAAGTGACCATGCAACAAGGTGTATGTTCTGTTGCAATGCATGGGCATGTTTGCTAGCACATATAAATATATAATAAAGTATTCTCTAGTGCGAGTGAGTGAGTCATGAGTGCGAGACAATTCCCTAATCCCCATTCCTAAATCTTTGATCCTAGCAGACCGGGCATTACGTGGTGGCAGCATTGCCGGCGTCTCGGGCTCTTGGCGGCATGGGCGTGCAGCACGAGCGCGGTCTCTATGACTAGGCTGTGCCTACATGGCGCCGACGATGTGCAATGGTGACAAGGTTGGAGGCAGCAACTAAGCGGCAGCCCAACAAGCACAAGCAAGCAAGGCAATACCCAAGGTTGAAATCCTGGCTCCACCACTAACATTGGCGAGGCAAGGCAGACTCTCAACAGGACGAACGCTTCCCTCCATGACTTCTTGGTTTGACATGGACAAAGCCCATCGAACCATTAGGACCCCTTTGCCTGAGCCTTCGACCTTGCCACACTGTGTTTCTAAGAGAGAGAAGAGAGAAGGAAACTAGAGAAGGGGAAGATGTGGAGCTTCCCACCATGTAGCTATGACGACATGCCATTTGCATTGGGTAGTGGCGGATCTACCAACCTTGCTTGCCCTAACCTTAGCATCCATGGGCTAGTGCACAAGCAGGCGAAGTTCCCCTTTTGCGCATGAGCAGGTGTACTAGCAGTGGATCAGCAGTGGTGTCTCCCAGCGCCCCTAAGCGATAGCAACAAGACATATAGGCCAACATGCCCATATATTCTTCTTCTACTCTCTGCTTATGATAGGAGTTATTGAAACAGAGAGACTCAATCAGCGGCTGGATTTGTTTGTTGCGAAAGAAAGGTACTAGAACTATCTAGGAAAGAAGAGAATAGAGAAGGGGACTGAGTGAATGAATAAAGGCAGTAGAGAAGAAAAATTAAATAAGTAGGCTTACGATAATAAGTGAGCCCTATCCACCAGCGGTGTGAAATGAAAAAATGGTATTTACTCATTGTTGGGCTTTCAACCTCGAATATCACTTTTCCCGAAGCCAGTAAACAAGTTTCTAACTAATGTATCGCAAATTGTCTTTCTTGTTCACGAGAGACTTCACGATTAATAAACAAGGGAGAACCTTCAGAGCCCTTTGGTGATGTCTAAAGAGCAGAGCCGAAGGTGAAAAGATGAAGTCAACAACGAAGGGCCGAAGGTGATCGAGCCACCTCACAGAGAAGTAAAGCCAAGGGTGAGCGAAACAAAGCTAGCATGGGTTAGGCCCATAAAGACTCATGCCAAAGACCCGTCTCATCCTGCGAAGCCTGATGGATGAAGTAGAAATGCTGGTCCGACTATGTAATGACTAGATTGCCCTTCTGATTAGAAGGCCTGATTTTGATGTAATGGCAGATTCATTGGTAAAATGGGGATAGTAATAGGATTACCAAAGACTCCACCCCCTATAAATACTCCATGACATGTACTTTTGTCGGACATGAAAATTTTATCCAATAGAGCTAAATCCACTCTCTGATGCTTGTGTGATTGTTTCACCAACACTAATATAAGCAATAACAATTGTAATTCTCAAATAAGAAAACCTGCCAATTTATATTGCCCCAATATTTCATTAATGATAAAAATATGAAGTCCAAACACACAACAGACAAATGAAAACTAACCACCACTAAAAACATAAAAGCTTACTCTGTAGTTATATCTATATCTATATCTATATCTATATCTATATCTATATCTATATCTATATCTATATCTTAATATTAAAGAGCAAAGAGTTTCTATCATCTCATTCTTTTTTACTTTTCAAACTATCTTTGTGCCCTTCATGTGAGGGTCCGGTGCCTCAGCCTAGCTAAACCAAGTGTCATCCACTTGACCGACCCGCTTTAGCCTAAACCGACACCAAGGATCCTTAGGAGAGTGCCATCTGCACCACCTTTTCAGGATCTTTTACGGTTGAGTTACACCACACGAACCATTTCATCAAGCCATTCACACATCACAATCATTATACATTAAAGAGTTTAACTGTTTGCTGAAACATCATTGACCATATATAAAAGAAAATACATTAAAAATTGTAATCTTGCACATCTCATCTACATGTTCATTTAGTATCCCATACTCCAACTAGGTTTTCTCTTGGTCACTTAATACTAACATCAGAGTAACTTGCAGCACTTTTGACGTCCGTCTCGAGGTCTGCTACACTTCCACTTCATTGAGCTTGGCTCAATGGTCATTAAGCCGAATGTACCTACACAACAACTTATTGGCAGCACTGAGTACATTTCATACTCGCAGGGATTATACCAATACCAACATATATATTTGGTGGATGCTAGGATTAATAGGCATTTTGTAACTTCACATAAAAAGCATGGCATTTATTAAAGAGATGACATGCTCATGATTCATACTTTGATTCTTATTAACAAGTACAATATTATTGACAAATAACAATGAGATCATCATTAAGTGATCAAAATCATAATTCTTCTCATCATCAAGTTTCATCATCAACGCTACACTGAGTCTAGAAGTAAGAATAATCGAATGGTTTTGTCTTGAAGGACTTCAGGCTTTCAAAAGGATCTCTGCAGAGGTGTACAACTGTACTCACAAGGACACCAAGGACAAACCACCATACTCGCGCCCAGATAAGGGTCCTCATGGTTCCGACCTTTCCTCAATGTGGCTCTCTAATCGACGAACAATTTGACTGGGTACGAATGTAATGACATCTCATCTACACCGTGTCACCCCTTGCACCAAATCCGTGTGATAAGTGAGTCACCACCAAGTACTTGACTTACCGCCCCCATTTGCGATATGTGGTCTGTATGGGTGGTTACTCAAACTCACTTTCCCATGGACGATCCTTAGCTACTCCACGAGCTACATCACTTGAGATCCGACACTCACAGTGACCTTACCCCTCGCTTGAGTAGAGATTACAAAATTGATCATCACTTCATTATCCCAAATTAAGGTTGGTCCTTAATCACACTAAGTCATTTGAGTAAAGTTGACACCCTTTGCAACTTTTAAGTGATTAATTATCCCGGTGTAGATCCTACACGAGTGAGAGTGAGTACCCGTTCACACTTGACTTCTAATGAAGCTAGCCATCTAAGCTTTTAAGCGATTCAAACCCATTGGTTGAGTAGAGGCTATGATCATCTTATGTGAGTTGGTATAACTTAGCAAGACATGATTAAGTAGTTCATCATTTTAAATGATATGCATACACATAATGAACAATAATAAGTATCCAAAGTAGGGTAGTAGTAGTGGTGCCTTCTAGTCATGAAGTTCCGATGACCAAGGGTGATCATGATGACACATAAATGTTCCTCACAACCTAGGTTAACCCACGAGAAGACATTGGAAGAGTTGGAGACAAGCTCACTTGATTGAATTGAGAGATAAAGACCATATGAGAGTGATTCAAGATAGAGAGCTTTGACGAGTGATCTAACAGTGGATTAGTGTTGTACTAATTTATATCTAAACATGTGATAGGGTGGTTAGGTCCTAGGGTTAAGGGTTTAACATTTTAAACATTCAAAATATTCGACAAACGAGTCTGTAAACTTCCACGTACGATCGTGGAATTGTTTCCCGAAGCTAACAAGTTTGGGTTGGGCTCTGAGTGAATTGGCAAAACATTTCGATAAACTTGATGGACGATCCATGGTGTCAACGGAACGTTGCATGAAATGATCCATCGTGCTAGGACTTAGTTATTTTGGGTAAACTATGCTCATGGACGGTCCATGAATTTGACGGACGCTCCATGGTGAATCTGTGCTCTTGGGTTCTCTGGAAAAATCAATTTTAATTATTGACGGATGGTCTGTGGATCTCACGGATGATTCATGGATTCATCACTACTGAAGGCTAAGTGTTTGGCTATGATTTTTGGCTAAGTGTTGGTGTTGACAGATGATCCGTATAATGTGATGGATGCTCCATCAATGCGTTGATAGTACCTATGTGTTTTGTTGTTCATGGTGTTCATGTGTGATTCAAACCTAGATTGTGGGTGATGTTTACCATGTATGTTCAAGGGTTTCTATGGTTGTTTAGTGACCTGTTGGGCTTGTGATGGCTAGGTTTTGAGCTCTAGTTATCATGTGCATCATATTGATTTGTGAATCAATTTAATCATGAGAAATGAGAGTTTCATGGAATTGGGCATGGCAACTTATCTGTGAGATTTGGTGACCTCAAGGCCACCAATATCAGAGATGGAGTCTTTCTTAACCGCTTTCAAGTAAAAGAGAGGGATTTGGCCATTCATGAGGATTCTTGTAAAAATTCATAAAAATGCATTAGAGGGGAATTGGGGAGATTCATGAGATGATTGAGCTAGCGATGATCTTGAGCTTACTCTTAAGATGATGGAGCAATTACTTCATCCATGCATAGAGAAATCAAGGGTTAGGGTTTGAGAGAGGATCTCAAGAAAAGAAGAAGAGAGTTCTTGAGCTAACCATGGATGGATAAGGAGATGGACATGTTCATGGTGGTTAAGATGGTGCTGATCTTTCCTTGCTTTTCCTCTTTTCTTTCCCATCCTTCTCTTCTTCTCCTTCAGTTTCTTTCTATAGTTCATCCTTGTAGAGAGAGAGAGGGAGGGGATTGGAAATGGGAGAGTGAATGGATAGAGCTGGCTTTCCTCTGCTGAGGACATTCTCAATTTTGAGCTGACAAGTGGGGACAACTTGGGTGGGGTAGAGGATAGATCATTCCCAACTCAATTCTACTGAACTAGTGAATTGACAGATAATCTGTCGATTTGGTCGGGACGTTCCATCAATTCTCTAACTCTAAGAAATTGACCTAGAGAAAGGGTTTTTTTGGCATTGGGGCCATTCTCCATGTCTTAGAGGTTGATAAACACTTGTAAAGAGGTTAAAGATGTTGATTAGCATCCTTCTTGGAGTATCTTTGCGATGTTGACCGTCTTTTGACCTTTGTTAACTTTGGATTGACTCTGGTTGACTTGAGAGGATTGATTAAGTTGAATTGCAAATTTGGAGTCCTTGTCCTAGTAGGAAGCACTAGGAATCCTTCAAAGAGGATGATAAGGTGATCCTTGAGTGTTTGAGGGACTGTGCAAGGTCATCAAGGAAGTTCTAATAAAAGTTTTTAGTTGGAACAACTCAGGTCATGACACTTTGTATCCGTATGTGACCTATATTCATGATTCATGCTTATATGAGTTAGAACAAATCATGTCCAACCATGATACAAAGTTTAATTCCTAGATGTATTAGGTTTCTTGTAATGTAACACATGAGCAACTTCTTTGTTTGGTATATGTTTGCTTCGTTAGTTGGTTTTCTTTTGTCCGTCCACTCGGTATGTTAGCTTTGTTTTTTTATTTTTCTGACCCCCCGACTATCTTTAATTAGTCTCCTGTACATCGTTTTGTTTTTCTTTCTTCGTCCGTATCTAGTCCGTCCATAGTTATTTTTCTTCATCCAACATGTCAATACTCAAGCTAGGCGGAGTGTAGGATCATGGGGCTCTTTGAGGCAAACCTGCATGACTCGGTCCACGGCTACTTCTAGAAGGGACAATCGCTAGGAGCATCTATGGTGTGGCGTAGTTCATACCATATGCATTCTACGTGCTGGGGCTTTGGTACACTGTGTGGCTGGTGAAGCATGGCATCTGTGACTTCTCACGAGCCATCCACATGTTCATGGTGCTCATGGTGTTGTGGCGCTACCGAGATGCTAAGGCTGACGCCGAACTTCATCAAGAGCGGGGGACTCAAGTGGACATTGTCTGGCGGGTAGCTGGAAATGGACCTCTCCATCCCCGAGCTCCTAGTAGGGCCGCTATGGCACCTCGATGGGCATGGGAACGGGTCCCTACAAGTAAGTTGAGGATGCTGAGCTTGCCCAAGCGTTCTTCCTAGAACCGCTGCTCTCCCACATTCACTGGACTGCTAGAGTCATGGCCGTCACCCACGCGAGCTCCCAGTTCTACTGCTAGTCTAGTACCGCCTCCACCGCTAGCCCAAACATATGCTACCCCCATGCACCACACACACTAATGCGCTACACTACAATATGGAAGTTAATCACCATGAGAATTGGTGATTCATTAGTGAAAAATCATTCCATCAATTAACCTGCCATTAGCACATAATAACCTTCCATTAGCACATTAGCACACAAAAAATGTTCCATTAATTAACCTACCATTAGCACATAATAAAGGAACGACCGTGGTGGCGGCGGATCTCATGATGCAGTTCTGCTTGGTGTGGGGGAGGAAAAAGAGGAGAGAAAATGAGGATTCAAATGAATTGCTGAGAGGGAATGGGCTTCTATTTATATTGGGCTTTGTAGAGTGATGGTGTAAGTGTGGTAGAGAGATGGAGGGACAGCTGGTGCCTCCCAACCAGCTCGCACGTGGACCATGGATGGGGCTTTGAATAACTATTCAAAGCAGATGGCTCTAAGTAGTTATTAAACACGCCAACCAATCAAATCACTTATAGAACCCTAAATTTCTGAATATCACATCTTATGCATATATCTACCACCTGCAACCATAAAAAGTATGTGCTACCACCAAAAAATTCTGAGCTCTATTTATTATGGAGTATAAATAGCGATCAATCCTAATTCACATGTATTTCTCTCCACCTAGCAGAGCCCTCCCCTCAATGGTAGAGGTAATCCCCTCACCAACATCGTCATCCTTTGCCACGGAGCCCTCCTCGCTATGAGCAGTTCTTGGGCCATATCTTCATCAGGACACCTGCGATTTGTTGTTCTTGTGAAGGCATGGCTAGAGGTAGAGCCAATCTGAGCCATATTGACCAAATATGCTCTTTCAAGTAGGCATAGGATGCATGGCGCGGGACTAGCAGTAGGAAGCACAAAAATGCTGCATGGTAAGGCTATCTCTGGGTGGGACCCAGGGCATATGCAGCGTCTCTCGCACTTGGCCAGCATACCCGGTAGGGGCGAATCTACAATATGTTACTCGGGTCCGCTGACCCGACGATTTTTGTTAATGCTTTGTAGATTAAGGCTTTATTTAGTTCATGACCCTACTAAAACATCATATTACACCAGCTTTCTCTAATGATGACCCCGATAACTCTATTTTCTAGATTCACCACTACCCGGTACCCAGCCCTTTCGGTTTTTTTGGGAACAATCACTTTCGGTTGGTTTTTAATAAAAGGTATATTATGTGACATAATACTACTAAATCCTTTATCTCTTCATTAGGAATTTCACATTCTGCGTAGATTAATCGCTCATGTCATGATTGTGTTATCTAATGTTCTAGTAGAAGTCAAGCGGTGATACAGGGAGTTGCACCTTTTCTTATTCACATCTCCGTGTTATATATATTTATCTCAATTTTGATGGCAAGCAGTAGAAATGCTGTTCCCTTTTTGAGTACATCATTGTTGCTTTCCTTTGCTGCGTCCTTTTAGTTACTACTAAAATGTTCAAGTTAAACCAAAAAATCTAGTATATTTATTTAGCAAATTTATTTTTATATATGCTCATAGTAGATGGTTGAAGATCAACGACACCCTTGATCACCCATGAGAGGATGATCACTAGGCTCCCTAGACCTATCTCGATAGGAACAATAGGCCAAAGCAAAAGTGTCCTCACCACAAGCAGCCACATCTTCCCCTTGCAGAGACATTGTCGTCCCCAAATGGAAGCGATGACCTCCCTTCTCTGAAGCACAAGGTCCATGGCACAGTGGATCTTGAGTCAATGAAGGGATCAAAATTTTTTTGTGAATCATTGTGTGATTGTAACAAATGAGAACTAATGTCATCTACATAATTTCATTTGCTTTTGTCAATGCATTGAAGCTTATATCTGTGGATTCAAGTATTTTGTCCTCATGGTCTATATGAACTCATGGTGTGAATTAATTGAAGTTTTCATCTATGAATGTTTAGTTCCTGTTATGAACCTTTTTTTGAGTGGTTTGCGAGGCGACAAGAGAGAAATACAATTTGGATTATCAAATTCATGAGAGTTTTACTCATGTTATGGTTTAGCAATCTGCTATATTTTTTTCCTCGCTTCAAAATGATCTACAAAATCATTGGTTCTTACGGTTGCGAGTTAGTATTTATAGATTTCATGAACCACAGGCTTTACGGTTATGGGCTGGTTGACTATGTGTATTATGATTTTATAGCTACGAGAGAATTTTACTACTATGGGCTGAGTTTTTACGGTTACGAGACTATGGAGGGGTGATGCATTGAATAACTATTCAACACATAACGCGTTCAATAGCAGACTTATCTAAATGGGTTATTAGATCTAAAATTAACCCAACTAACTGATGGTGCTGAAACAAAATACTACATGTGAGAGCAAGGGAATAGGGACACCCTGGGAGTATAAAGGATTTTCCATAAAAGTAAAGATTAAACTCATAGAAGATGTACCTTTTGATTTAGATAGAGATAGTTATTGAATCACACACTTGTATCATTAAACACAAGTAGAGAATAGAACAATAAATCATGAGAATTGTACAAAGAAATAGGACCACTCAAACAAACAAGAAGAAGAATGAACATGAGCGATACATCATAAGTCTTTGATTATTGACCATGAAGATAACGAGTACATCTCAAGATAAGGAGAACTAAAAATCCTAGGGTAGTGTTGTATGTGTTTAGCACTTGACCATGAAGCATACATTATATTGCATAGCATTCAAATAAATAATTGAAAATGTGCCAACATGAGATTTGTATTTTAACATGTACACTTAGATGTGGTTTAGAGCATGCCACTATGTCTTCATCTATGATAACCTAGTATTAATGTCTTCCAAACGTTACATTACTATCTCTCATTCCAGTGTATAGGCCAAGTAATGAGTTGTTATCCATGCGATTCCCAAGAGTTGCTGCTTTGACAACTTTTACATGACATTCATGTCGTGATCGTTTTTTGAGATGGTTGTCTAATGCAACAACATTAGTGCAATCTATACGATAGGCAATCAAATACATCATCATCGCACGAAGAACATCAAGACTAATATTCACTTCATTGGTGAGAAAGTTACTCTCCGTGAACCGTGATGTTCATGTGCTTTATGTTCCATCAGTTCACCAGTTTACCGACACCATGATAGACCACATGTATAATTGTTTGTTGATTTTAGGTCCATCCTTTGCATTCAAGATCCTCTTAATGCGACCGTGGGTGGGTATTTGGTGTATATGTATTGACTTGTGACACAAGCCGTATTGGCTACATATATGAAAGTCATGCAAGGCTAAGGATGTGTGGTATTTTGCTCTATCTCTCTACAGAAACAAAATGGTAAAAGGTTTTAAAAAGAAGATACATTTCCTTTTTCAATGGACCATGAATAGTTTTATCACAAATTGTGGTTCTGCTATCTCTTTAAACAATGTCTCCATGTCTACAAGTTGCATTTGCTATCTACCTCCCATTGTTCTTGAGTGGTATCGCATGGTCCACACTCCATGGGAAACACAATTTCCCCTTTCATGTTGAGCTTCTAAATCATTATCTCCATGGCTCCTCTCTCTCTCTCATCTCTTGCTTCCTCCCTCACCCAAACCCCTGGTGGTGTATAGGTGGACAACAAGAGTGCAACTTCTTAGGTACCAATCTTGCTACTATACTTTGGTGCTACCATACATATTAGCCAATCCCCTTTTTTCCAATAATATTCTACACTCTCTCCTGTGGTGTGATTTGGTGTGATTTAGATCCATATCAGCGAAGGAATAAGGATGGAGTGGGGTGCAAAGATAGGGATGGTATTGACTACATCTTTGTTTCCTACTAAAACGTTCATAGAAGGATCTTCTGCAATCCATGTTTTCAAAAAAAATTATGGAGTTACGAAAAAGTGTTCCAATTATTCCAGCCAATGCATTTCTAGTAGATTTTTTAAATAATGGTTTTTTAAAAAGTTCTCGAAAGGAGACATTTTTTAAGAGCTATGGAATATTGTTTGAAAGGTTTTACTAGATAAGAATGGCCTAGATTAATTCTAAAAGTTGAAGAGGAAGAAAGAATGAATGGCCGCTAGAGGGGATAGCTACATTCATTGGCATTGTGCTTTCACTAATTATCATTGTCCACACACAGAGGGTCCCCGCATGAGTGTACCTTATTTTAAGTCATGTCAAAACACAATTTGGGGAGTAGAACTCATACATTGTCCAGGCTATTGTTTCAATTATTGTATGGGCACTGATGACTCCTTATATTTTACATACAAGTTCACGCAAGAAAATGCTTAAAACTCCTATTACTATATTTCTTTGTCTTCTTGTACAGTATGCATGGTACAAACAATACATACTATTTATTGTATAGTTTCATTGGTAGTTCAAGCATAACAATAGGTACACCATCTCTATCGAAACCATTTCCATGTCTATTGTGCTCCCCTCATTGCCAAGCATATATTCCTATATCTCATCGTTCTCCAAGTCTAAATAGTGCACAAACTTTATACCTTTGCCTGACTCATTACGAGTGCAAATTAACTTGTTTCTTGGAAATGATATTGGTCAAGATCTCTTCATTTCCATCAGCAGAGAAGGTTTCACCAACTCTAACTTGCTCTCTAAAACCAGATTTACTTGTGACATCATATCTAGAAGCTTCATCTTTAGTGATATGAATTCCATATTTAGCTGCTTCATCACTAGACAAAACATCAACATGTTGGGACTCATCATACAAGATACCAAGTTGAATGGATCTTTGCATTGCGGTGTACGCGTTGCTCACATATAAGCTTCTTGCTTGTTCATCTAACATGTCTTGATCCTACATGGCAGTGAAAAGGAGTGCTTAGAAAGCTCCCAAATATTACAAAATTAGATCATCTCATGATGAGAAAAAATGCAATCACATGCGCCTTTTGTTTAATATAACAAAAAGTAATGTTGCTACATTATAGACTCACAGTTGTTATTCCCACTTGTTGAATGTCTGGACTGATAACGGATGTGTTAGGGCCTTTTCGACAACTCTTTGTAGATTTGGATGTTGAGCTTCTCTTTATGCACTTTGTTGCATCCAACAGTACATTCTTTTGTTTCCCTGATTCCATGCGTTTTCGATATTTCTGATGGAAAGATCAATTTCACAATTAGATTACTAGCTACTGAAACAAGAAACTTACATGGAAAATCACTATGTCTAAGAGTGTCAATGGAACTATATTCAGGTTGGAATTACCAGGCATGTATTTGTTTTTATTACAATGATAAATGTGAAAGCATTTTTTTGGAAAAAGTTCAAATTACTCCCCTAAAGTTTGGCCAATGTCCATAGAACCCCCTAAACTAACATTTCGTTCATTTTACTCCCTCCAACTATGTCAGTTGGTCCAATTTACCACTTAACAAGATTTATCTTTTTCTTTTGTTTCCATACGTACAATTTAAGTTTTAATTTCAATTTTTTAGGTGATAGTGGACATCATAATTTATATTAAAAAGATACATCATAAATTTTCATCATTATTTCGATAGGTTATGACATTTAATAAAAAACACTAGAAATACAAAACTATATGAAACATAGTGATGAAAATTTGATAATGTATTTTTCAACATAAAATATGATGTCCTCTGTGACGACACAAAGATTGAAATTAAAACTGAACTTGTGTGTAGAGAAATAAGAAAAGACAAATCTTGTTATGGGTCAAACTGGACCAACTGAAATAGTTGAGGGGACTAAATATAACCAAACATTAGTTTAGGAGGATACTTGCTATAGGCATACCTGCATGTGAGAAGCAATATGTTTGCGATTAACACCATTGATGTTCATGATAATCTCTATGTTTCTAGGACAAGCACCTGAAATATAAGACCGAAGAGTTTGTAACCATCTGAATTAATCTAAATAGAACTTTCTATGCGAAGAAATAAAGGGACAAGTTACAAGTAAGAAATTGTTACCTTCGCCAAGTATTTCAAGTGCACGTAGGAACTTCCCATGCAGATATGGAGTCCAACAAATATAACCTTTCTTTGTTTTATTATTATTATTATTATTATTATTATTATTATGTTTCTGGTGACTTGCTCCTTGTGTTTCTTCATTACCTATACACGTATACAAAATGTCGCATATCAATTGGACATCAAAACCATTGTATACCCACTAATCCAAACCACACCACTTCCTTTAATTTTACCAGGTGGTGTTGTCCAAATGTAACGGGATAGGTTAACTATTTTTATGTTTGTATCTTTTTCTTCTTTTAATGTACTAATATAATACTACTAATATGGTAAAACATTTCTGGTGGTTTAAATATGTATGCTTTTGACTCAGATGAAATTGCAACAATTAAATTTTCTATCAACTAATGAAGTAAAAATATTAGTAACTTGCATTGGTTTGAACCTTGTAATAAATGCACGATATTGTACATCCCTGGATTTTTTATATCAAGATGTTGCCAGATGTTATGTATGGTGTTGGCATCAACAGGCTTGTTCACTAGAAAACGTGCACCAAGCTCAACACATCTTCTCATTGTATCTAGTGTTGCCTCCTTTGACATCACTGGTTCAAATTTAGGACATGTTACTAGGTTCATCCAAAGAAATAGAAAATGACAAGCATATCAAAGAAATAAATGGGAATACACACATTAGAAAGAATTGGATATACAGTTGGGAATGAAATTGGCACTTACTAATCACTTGAATATCTTTATGAGCCTCTCTAACGATGTCAAGGAACTGAAAGCCATGTATATCTTCCATATGCAATGCTACAAAAGCGACATCAACCTCTTGTGCATGACCCTCAAGAAAATGAAGTGCTTCTATTGGACTTGTATATGCTGTTGCTGAAAAAGAGAGAAAAAAAGGTTTACGTTGTATATGGAAGGAAACTTCTATCCAAAAATAGTTTAGAATGAAAACAAATTTAGGAACTTCACAAGTATACATTGCTATATGCCAAATCATTTATGTTAGAAAACTATGTTTCCCACATGTAGAAAAAGGCATATAACATTATTTTCTTATTAGGGATTTTCTTCCATGGTTTGTACATTTCCCAAACAGAATGGAAGGAACTTACCTTGAAAATTGACTTGACAAAGCATGGACCTTGTAGAATTAGCATGATGTTTATCTTGGTCAACAACGATGACACTGAGCCCATTAATAGGGCATAACTTCGTTCTTTCATCCATGAGCTTTTGAAGTTATTAGGACCGAAGTACTTTAGGTATCTCACGAAGGATTAGAAGCACAGGGTATCTATTTATAACCAAACAATGTCTAACCAATGTTTCATGCCAAACCCCACCCCTCCTCTCTTCTTTTCTTGTTTAAAATACTATAGATAAAGATAAGTACGAGATACAATAATAAGTACAAAAAAGGGAAAAACTTCCATACAAAGTTGAAATAAAACAAATTTGAGTCATGAGTAAATAACCCCAGCCTAGAGATATCATTGTAGATATGATGATGCAAAAACGGGTTGAGACTGCGCCATTTGTATGGTGTGCCATCATGCCTCATTGACTAATGAAAACATATGCGTTTGTCACTATAGATTTTTAATCTCATCTACAAAATATTTTGCCTATGTTACTTCCATATTAGTCAACTATTTGTTTATAGTGTAAAAATTCACAAATGATTGTTCTAATTGAATATATTTTTATATATAAAAAGTACTACCTCCGTCCCTAAAAGAATGCCACTATGGGTTGCATGCCACGATAAGTGATTCATGTTTGATTAAGTTTCTAGTGAATGGTATTCACATTTCTGGCTCTAAATTAATTTATTATGAAAATACATTTCATAATTAATCTAATGGTATTAATTTGATACTATAAATATTTATAATTTTTTATCTATAATTGGTCAAACTTGATATGCTAAAACATGACACTGTTCTAGAATTGCATTCTTTTGGGGATGGAAGTTTTATTGTACCATATTTTTGTGATGAGAATGATTTATGAGTTATGACGAATAAATAATTTATAACAGTTTTGCTTTTGCCTTTATATGATTTAGTTTTTACAAGAGTAAGGCATAAATGTTAGGTCAAAACTAGTTCCAAATTTTGATTTGGAGAAACTCGAGAAAGAAAAATTGTACACATGGAATACTATTAAATGTTGCTTTTTCGATGCATATCTGTTTGTTCCCATTCTTTGATACCGAGTCATTATAGTCCCTCCTACCGCTGCCTCTCCTCTCCCTCTCCCTCCTACCGCCGTGTTGTTACTACAACACCCATTTTCCTGACTCCTTCATCCATTTTATGCCTTGATCATCAGATTGCTCCCCCACTAGCAAATTAGGGTCTAGGGAGGGGACTGGCGCGATGGTGGAGAGCATAGTTAAGTAACATGGAGATGATAAACTGACCTAGAGGGGAGTCAGAGGCAACAGGGACACAAGCTGTGGGAAGGTTCCATAGCTGGTGGTTAGGTGGAAGAAGGTGGGTTCAACAGTTCAGAAATTCATATGTGGTGAAACTCATGCTATTGTTCAATTCAAAATACATTGCATTTACAACATCAACACAGTCTAAAGGTGAAAGTTCAACCAGCAACAATCTCTATGGCGATGCCATTTTTAAAGAAAGGTAATTACATATTTTGAACATATTTTTCATGGTGAATGTAGTATGCATCTATCAACAATTATAAAAGTTAAGAAAATGTTTAATCTGTAAGATTCTTAGCTTAAAAGATATGCATTGAATCAACGTAATCAACTGTGAAAAATTAGTTCCTTAAAAAAAGATAGAAGCAGGACACAAGAGACTTTTGTGCTTTTGAACGAAGGTCGAAGTTTTTGGTTCAAGATGTATATACCTGCAGATGTGTGGATGATGTGTGCAGAAGAACATAAATAATATATATTATGCTTCTGGATCTATCATATCCCAAATTAATAAGGCTATATCTTGTAGCCTTCACTAAAGATATAGATTCCCTAGATATAAAGTTTATTGGAATGTCATTTAATGCATCTTATTTGGGCTGTGACACAAGATATATCACTTCATTAAATCACCAAAAATTCAAATACTATACTATAGTCAAACTAATATATCTCACCTCCAATTAGGAATTGTCCTAAAACTTATATAATGACTCCTAATGAAAATGTGTTGCTGTCCCGCATTGTAACACCCAAAAATTTTAAAATTGAGAATTAGAAAAAAATTGAGTTAAAAGAGATTTAATTATGAGTTTAAATAATTTAGATAATATTTAATGGGGATTAAAATTTAAATTTTTAGGTGGAATGTTTGTGATTTATTGTGTGGTGTGGTTTGATTTCATTTGATTTGGATTTTAGGGTGGAATGTTTGATGATGCATTCATGCTGTTGCATTTGATTTATTGTGTGGTGTGGTTTTGATTTCATTTGATTTGGATTTGAAAATCTATTTAAAAGGTTTGAAAACAAATAAAAGAAAAAAAAAGAAGAAACAACTTACCTGCTGTGGCCGGCGGCTTGGAGGCCCGCCCGAGCCGGCCTGCCTTTCTTTTCGCGATGATGGGCTGTCGAACCCGAGCCCCGCTCTTCCCCGCGCCCGCGTGGGCCGGCCCAGTCAATCAGACGCGCACGCTTCCCCTCTGGAGTGGGCCCACAGGTCAGACGTTTCCTCCTCCTCGAACCGTGACCGAGCCGGAGTCTAGTTCACCGACCGAACTCGAATCCAATCTTGAATCTCCGGGATTTCTTTCCTTGCGTAGCACGCATAGCCTCTATAAGAGTCACCGCCTTCCCCCTTGCTGTCCTTTTTCAATCTCGAGTTGTTTTGGCCGCGTCGAGTTCTTATAGCGCCACCTAAACCTTAGAAGCCGCTATGAGATTCAATTCGACGCGTACGTCATCCCCCTGCTACTGTAAGCCTCTTTACCAGCTTTAGCATGATCCTGTGAACACGAGGGTGCCCTCAATTTGTTTGCTAATTGTTTATTGCGCCGCCACCATGAGCAGGAGCTCGGCCGCCCGCCCTTTCGAGCCGGACGACCATCACGAGCCGCCTTCGCCTCCATCTTCTTGTCAGGTGAGATCGCCTTGAGCTCCGTTTTTGATTGGTATCGGTCTCACGCCAAATAGTGGCCTGAAGTGCCCGATTGCCTACTCCGGCGAGCCGCCGGCCATGGCGCCACCCGCGGGTGTTCGATTCTGGCGAGAGAAGCCACCGGAACCCCCTCTTGTTTAATCTGGACCCTTCATCTCTGGATCAACGGCCGAGAGTCACCGATACCCCTTCGTGGGAAAAAATTGCTAAAGAGCCCTTGGGTTTTTCTTTAATAGAACCCGCAGTCCTTAGCATCATTTAGTAATTACGTTTCTTTGTTTTGAAAACGTATTTCTTCTCGGTAAATCAAAAATATGTTTTCTGATATTTACAGTTTTGCCACTAAACTTGTTTTGATCATAAAATCTCCGTTTTAACTCTGATTTGGCCCGTTCAAGTTGCGTTAGGTTCGTATTTGCGAGCTCTACATGTTAGTATAGTTGTACAGTAGGTTTGGAAAATTTAATTTTTGAGTTTATATTTAAGTAATTATTTATCTATAGGAAATCTTAGAAAATTCATAACTTTCACGTTTTAACTCCGAATTTTGCGATCTTTACGTCTGTGTAATCGTGGTAATGTGTAGAAGAGTTTTACAAACTTTTTTATACTATTTTGCTACTGTTTGTGTACTGTTATAACTATGTTTCTTTGTTTGCTTCGTGTATGATTGCTCGAATGATTGCAAAACTTAAAATATTTCATACTATTGATGGGTCTGGGTAACGTGGAATAGCCCTATCTGGCGATGGCACGAATGGAAGATAGCCATGATGGAAACCTGGTTCCTGTGGCTAGGGAAGTCCGCCACCATTCATCATAACTAAAAAAACCAAAAAACTATCCCAATAAATATAGAACCCCCATATAAATATACTAAATCATCAACATATATATATGCATGCCAAGTAAACTTAAACATTTTGCACATAATTTTTTTAACGATTATTAACTCTCATCAAAAAATAAAGTTGCTAACAAAGATCTAGAAAACTATAAATATTTAAGGTTATGTAGAAATGATGTATAAATAAAAATAAAATCCACCATTATTATTTCTAATATTAAAAACCCACATATTTCTATGCTTATTACTAAACCATGAAAGATCTACATTATTAGCAATGAAAGATTAAAAGATGAAGTTGCTAACCTTTAGAAGATTAAAGATGAAGCAGGTAGCCGAGAGCAAGAACTTGCTCCCCCAAGCAAGAACACGGATGGACATAAAGCAAAGCCCAAAGATTTGACATGTATCACGGGCTGGGAGGATAGTGAAAGCGGGTATATATAGTGGAGACCTTTAGTCCTGGTTGGTGGAGCCTACCGGGACTAAAGGATCAACCTCTAGTCCTAGTTGGAGCCAAACCTAGGATTAAAAGCCAGCGGGACCTTTGGTTCTGGTTGGTGGTTCCAACTGGGATTGAAAGGCTACCTTTAGTCCCGGTTTGAACCATAGACCGGGACTAAAGGTCCCTGCTAAAAAGCCTGCTGCACTATCCATTGGGCAAGGGATTCTAGTCCCGGTTGGTGGTTCCAATTGAGACTAATTCTTTTATTAGTCTCGGGCCCAATGCCAACTGGGACTAAACCCAGAAAACCAAAAGTCTGTTAAATGGAGGAGATAGATGATGCTGACAAAAAAGAAGGGCAAGTCTAGTGATAAGCCGAAGCACCACATGGTCCTTCTAGGTAAAATATGGTTTATCAGAGACCGAATAGATGAGTCCAATCAACTTGATGAGCCACCTCTTTTTGAGGTGGATGTTATTGTGTCTTACAGTGTGAAGGTGAGTAGGATCCCTATTTATACATCAATCACAACGTAGAGACACTTGTTAAAACTAAGTATGCCATTTTGTATGAAGAACCATGGACATATTAGTTGAATTTAACATGAATTTGAATGAACTAAAACAATGCTACTATGACTTAATTCATGCTATTTGTATCAAATATGGATAAGATTTGATTAACTTTAATTTGCATGCACCATAAAATTTGGGTTGGCAAGACTAAATTTGTGGAAAACATGGAAGATCTCCAGAGGGAGTGTCACACCTATAACAAATGGGTAACCTAGATAATCAAGAAACTACATATTTGGTCATGGAGTTACTATTAATAAAAAAAGGAGACACCTTGATCCGCAAAAGGGCTAGCCACAAATGTGTGGCACCAAAGATGAAGGAATCCATCTTAGAATCTTCTCAAGGCTCCATTGTTCCAAATAGAGTTAAGGATGATCTGAACAAAGGTCCTAGAAAACCGTGACCACCCTAGGTGGATACAAAGGATTAGTCTACACCCCATATAAGTACATATTCACTGGGGGCTTCAACACTAATCGGAGTCGAAAGAGAACAAAGGTAGCCTAAGAAGTAATAATGTGTTGCATATTTAACGCATCAATGTTTTGGAATGACAAATGTCCCAACACCAGTAGGACACATGATACACTTAGCAACAATCCTGCGAACATTAGTTCCCTTGAAAAGCTAAGTAGCTATCTCTCAATGCCCCATATTACGTGTGGGGGCCGGTCTATGGACATGAGTCTTTACCCCATGGATGGTATATCACGCAAGGGTATCGATGCGAGCTACAAATAATACATACGAACCTCACAAATTAACAAGGTGACATATATGTTTGCAACAATTATACCGACACAACCGGGGACAATACACGACTGCTTCCTGATAAAGCTGGTCTTCGCCAATGCAAGGTCTCTATAGAACTACATACATAATTTTACATAGTGAGATGCACCCATAGATAAAAGTGTATCTAAGTAATAAATCTTGCATAACATTCCACTTTCTATGCAAACACAAATTGATGGGGTTTTCACTTATTCTATTGATAGCACATAAACATGACATAATAGTACTTAACTTGTGCAGGAACAAATCAACATCATTTAGGATCGGAACAACTCATCGAATTTATCCTTGATCAAATTATCGTTGAAAATGGTGAGTTCTTGACCCTTTGATCAAACTAGTTCTTCCACCTTCAATAGGACAAGAAAATGGACGGTTTCCACTAGGGGTACCTAGAGTAACACAAAGAAGCTTCGAACTCAACATTTTAATTATTTGGATCATTGGGGAGATGATGAACTATGGATGATCTTATGTGTATATATGAAGTAGTTTGGGTACAAGTGACATGTGTATATTTGAATGTTACATCGTGTGTGTGTACAAAGTTAGGGTGTAAAAGATTCATGTCAACTTCAATTGTGTCTATCAACATTGCGTGAATTTAAAATTGAAAGTTGTATTTGAAGTTTGTGATTAATTTGGATGCACTTTAATTTTGAAATAACCTCAGTGTAAATCGAATGTGAAAGCTAACTTGGCTTGTGTTAGTAGTCGATGATGATACTCCAAGTATCACTTTTGGTTGGTAACACAAGCTAAGAGTGTCTTCTAGTCCCGGCCAAGGGCGGAGCTAGCCTTTGCCATTGGCAGTCAGAGCATTTTAGGAGATATAATTTGATAAATACTATCTTCAAATTTTGATTAAGAGAGGCGGGCTTCTTAAGAGACTCATCTTTGAAAATAAATGCCATTTTTAGAGGCAGAACCTTATGAAGCCAACCTCTTGAAATGAGCTAGGCCTCACTGCCCCAGATCTTCACATCACTGTCGGTTCAAAAACCCCTTCATTGTCGGATTTTGAACCACCAGTGGCATATTGGCAGTGATGAAGAGGGCCCATCACTACCGGTTATAAAAAAATCGACAGTGATGTGGTTTTCAGGAAATCCAAAAAACAGGCTGAAAAATAGGAAAAATTTTTTATTTATGGGAGAGGCCCCACTGGACAGTCACAGGCACACGATTTTTCATGTGAAAAATGCGCGCTTCGCGACCACCGGCGCTCGAACCCTTGACCTCCTGCTTTGTGTCTTCAACCCCTAACCACTCCACTTCCAAGATGTTTGTGTCCGAATGAGATTTTTGCCCTAGCCATTTTATGTTCATCTGATTTTAAAATGAGTATTTGGGACCCTAAATGAATTCAAATGAAAAGTTGTCAACTACACAATTTTATAACTTTTCCAGATCTACAACTTCCATTTTGGTAGTTTTTTTAACCGAGGTCGTTTACAAAATTTGAATTTAAAATTTAAGAAATTCAAACGTAGTTTTCCATGACAAGATGATTTCAAATCAAAAAGTTGTCAACTACAAAGTTTCATAACTTTTTGAGATCTACAACTTTCGTTTTTGTTGTTTGTCCATCCAAGGTCGTTTAAAAATTTTAAATTTCAAATTTTTGAAAATTCAAACGTAGCTTTCTGTGACAAAATGATTTTAAATAAAAAAGTTATCAACTATAAAGTTTCATTACTTTTTGGGATCTACAACTTTCATTTGGTAGTTTCTTCATCCGAGGTCATTTACAAAATTTGAATTTCAAATTTCAGAAATTCAAACGTAGTTTTCCTTGACAAGATGATTTCAAATCAAAAAGTTGTCGACTACAGAGTTTCATAACTTTCCGAAATCTACAACTTTTATTTTGGTCATTTGATCATTTATTCATCTGACATAGTTGTAGTAACATTATTCATAAATTTTACATATCCCTCTTATAGTTTATGAAACTATAATGGAGATGTAAATTTTATGAACAATGTTACTACCACTTTATCGGTTGAAGAAATGACTAAAATAAAAGTTGTAGATCTTGATAAGTTCTACAACTTCTATGTTCATGATTTTTTTAGCTGAAATCATTTAGTGTTCCAAAATGACGTTTGAAGTTGCCATTTTTGAAATTCAAAATTCAAATAGATAAAACACAGTCACATGAAAAGATGGATAAAATAATAGCTGTAAGAAAAATAGAGCATGATTTTAGAAATTTTTAGAAAAAAATCATCAAATTTGAAGTTAGTCTGAGAGAGAAAGACTCGTTATAAGTTTTAGCCAAAAATTAAAAAGAGAAATCAGAGTTCTTCAATCATTTTAAAATTTAATTTTAAATAGCATTTTGAAGGTAGTAAATGATTTCAAATGAAAAAGTTATCAACTGCAAAGTTGTATAACTTTTCAAGATCTACAACTTTTGTTTTAGGCATTTCTCCATTTGAGGTCGTTTGAAAAATTCAATTTTAAATTTTAGAAATCAAACATAATTTTTGTTAGATAGATGATTTCAAATGAAAATATTTGGACATCCAAACGATCTCAAATTTAAAAAGTTTGAACTACAATGTTGTAGATCTCGTCGAGTACTACAACTTTGATATAAAATTCGTCTTCATCGGATATCATATGAGAAATTTATGAAGTTTTCTTGCAGCATATCACTGTCGGTTTAAACCACGAATCGACAGTGATAGTATCAGTGTCGGTTCTTAGCTAAAACCCAATATCACTGCCGGTTTTTAGCTAAAACCGACAGTGAAGACCTGAATATCAGTGTTGGTCCTATCACTGCCGGTTTTAGCCAAAAACCGCCAGTGATAGGCTATCACTGTCGGTTTTTTAAAATCCGACAATGATGAGGTCGGCAGTAATGTCCAATTCTGTAGTAGTGTTTAGGCCCATTAAATTCACAAACCCTAACCACCCATCATCAAAATTCACAAGTCCCTCAGCCGTTGCCCTCTCACATCCCTCTTGCTCTCATGGCACTCCACCTCTCCCCCGCCCTCTCTTACGGCTCCCATGCTCCCGTCTCCAGACGTCCATGCTCCCGGGGACCATGCTCCTGTCTCCAGACCGTGCTACCATCTCTGCCATTGTTGTGGTCCAGCTGGATCTCCGAGCGTGTAGACCCGTCCCTCGTCCATCAGGCCACAGGCGAGGGTGTTGCACTCTTAGGTTGAAGTGTTGAACCCATCTTTCTACGGGGGGCAGCGGCATCTGAGCGACTATCATCTTCCTCACATGCTGATCCCCTCATCTCTTCTCTTCTCTCCATATATCCCTCTCTCCTATCATAAGTGTGGCCCCCACTCTCTCTTCCTCTCTCTCAGATGTGCAGCCTCATGGTGGAGGCATCCATGAAACAGGAACAAGCAGTGCACACGTGGACGATGCGGCGGCCTGTAGGGACTAGACCGTGGCGCTAGGTGGTTAGGACTTAGGAGTGGGCCAAGGAAGGGAGGAGCTTCATCCGGGACAACAACCACTGTGGTTCTTCTTCAAAGGAGGCAGCAAAGGCGAGGGCTCCGTGGCGAGCGGAAGGGGCTGATTTTTTTTTTCACCTGCAGCCTCTAGCTAGAAACCTGAATTGACCATCTCTACAAATCGTTATTGCAGTAGTGAGTGAAGAGACCTCGGTAGCCATGGCAGCTTGCTTCTTCCCTCCTGGTTATTTAAGCGCACACCTGCATGCCTACAACTAGTTTCTTGTTTGTATTGGTTCTGGTTGTGAAGGGGTATTACTACTCCGGTTGTATTGTGATGGCAGCATTCTTAATAGTGTTAGTTTTTTTCTCTTTCTTTTTTACTTACATTATTTGCTTGTGCGAATAATTTTTTACTTCCCGCCTAATAACTCTACTAAATTTACAGCCATAACTATACTCCAACGTTTGTATGTGGGCCTTATGTAATCCAGCTGCTACGGAGGGCAAATCCATGTGATCACAGCCCAAACTTGGCGTCTACTACTCCTAGAAGAAACGGCAGCACGCAGGTCACCAGTGACCACAAATGACCAGCCTTCCTCTACGGCCTACCAAGTACCAACCTTCCCAGCAGCTTCGCGCCGCCCGCAGCCCTCCGTGGCCAGCCGGGTCCCACGCATGGAAAGCGTGAGTGCCTTGGCCACCCTGTCAGTCTATCACCACGCACCCCCGCTCCTTTACCTCTCCTCGTGAAGCGTGGCACAGGCACAGCACAGGTGGTCCCCCGCTCTTGCTCTCCTCCGATCCCATTTCTCTCTCGCCCTCGCCGCTGTCGCTCTCGCTAGCTGCTCTCGCCCTCGACTGCCATGGGCTCCGACTACGACGACGACGAATTCTCCGCAGAGTCTTTCCGTATCGTTCGCCGGCCTGCCATGGGCTCCGGCTCCGACACCGACGACGACGACGAATTCTCCCCGGAGTCTTTCTGTATCGTTCGCCGCAAGAAGCCGCGACCAGACACAGATCAGCAAGCTGCGGCCGATGCCGTGTCCGTGTACGTGCCCACCATGGCCGCGCTGTCGCCCTTCCCACCTTCTAGTCCTAGGTCTGAATCTGGTGCCCGCCGGAGGCGCGGGGCTCCGAGGCCGCACTGCACAGTGGAGAGCATCTTCTCCAACTTCAAGAAACGCCGCGGAGCCCTCATCCGTGCCCTCACAAAAGGTAGTGAACGAGAATCGATCAGCCTCCTGTCCTATGTGCATATGTCTCGATTATATTCTTCTAGCTAGCTCATCCGATCCCTCTGCGATGTCGTGGATCTGGTTAGCAAGGTCATACTATCCGATCATGAGTATGGCCTGATACTAAGGATCGGACACCCATCGGTAGACCATGAGTATTGCCTGATATTTCCTTTGTCAATCCACTATCCGATCCGTTTTATTTTGTTAGTTCTTCTACCACTGCTTTGGTGCAGATGTACTGTTGCATCCAGGTACCGACAGTGCAGACTGCAACTTTTTTTTTCCCGATCGAAGCTTCATCCACCAGTTCTTTCAGGCTGACAATTTCCAAGTTGGAATAGCTTGGATCTCTTTGAAAAGTTACCTCCTTGACCTTGTATTCTTCATGCTGCTTAAACCCTGAAAAGATGCTACCATCAGGCCCTATTACTGCTGAGGTATGCCAGCCAGCAGTAACACTAAAGCCTTCATCATCTTGCTTGCTGAATCCAAATGGAAGATCACATCCATTTCTTTCACTCCCTTATTTAATTTTCAGCACACACAAGGCTTGCTATCCATGAGGATTCCTCCTCAGAAGTTTCCAGCGATGCTGTCCTTGCAGGAACATCAATGCCACTACCAACCTCATCTAGGTTTGCATGCATATTTTTGGCATATTGCCTTCGTGTGAGGAGGGTACAGTCGAAAAAATAGAAGCTCTGAAACTACTACTGTACATTCCTCACACGAATCAGAGCTTCTAGGATACGGTGTCACAGGCATTGCTCTTGATCATTGAGTTGTTTCCATTACTACTTACTAGCTTGTTCTCTCTGTTTTCTTTTCTATTACATGCATGTCTACCAAAAATTTGCATGCCCAGGTTCTAACTTTTCACTTCATCTCAACAATTATGTGAATATATAACCTCATGGCCTTTATTTTACGCACTTACACTAACGAAGTACGAATGTTTTAATACTCGCATGTAGCTGTTTTCCATCTTTGTCAGTTTCAAAAATGTTTTAATATTCACTATCTAACGGTAGCCTTGTGTGTGGGTATGCAGATGAGGAGGTGTTCTTTCAAAAATGTGATCCAGGTGAGTGCTTGGGGGATCAATATCAATTCTCTGGCGCATGAAATGAGGTGATCAAGTGAATAGAGCGTGTTCTTTTTATTGCATTATTATTATATTATTGTAGGTATGCAGCCCCTACACTTATATGGCGGCACAGATGGGAGCTGGGAGGTGAAACCACCTGCGTTGAAGCTCCAAGCACCGGCGCCGCCTGAGCCAACACCTGGCATCAACAAATGGAGGGACACGATGGAACGGCACAAGTGGCTGCAAAAAGTTGCTGTGCACTGCGATGCATGGCTCATGAAGATTTTTGGCTTCGCTACTTCATATATGACAGCTATAGAACGGTATTTGATTACTTCGCTAATTAATTAAACATGAATATATGACTTAGCTAGTGACATTGTTATCTGATGCATTATAAGGAGGTGATAATCAATTCATTAGATGAAATCTCCAGACAGTTATAATTTTTAAAAACATCTATTGATTTTTATCTCATTGTCTAGCTAGTACTGCCTGTAGTCATAGACGTTTTGGTCTGCCTTTAAGCCAACCATTTCAAGCAGAGCTTACATTTTTCTCCATATTATATTGCTAGGTTCAGGTATTTGAAAAATGATATGAGTAGATTAATAAATTTTAAATGTAGTGTCACAAAATTATTTTTTTAATATGTTAAAAATATTTTGTGGAGTACAGGCTCAATGCACATTATTCTAGGTAGAAATGGTTCCAGCACATGCATCTGTCCCTTGCTCATATATAGTTTGCTCTTAATGAGGTGAATTCCATATATCCTGTTAAACAGAAGCAATAGCAGGGGATGGCGAGCTGTAGTGTGCATCTATCAGTGTCCTAAAGGAGGGGTTTATCTGATGATAGTTTGTTATATGTTTTCCATGGCACACCTTTTGTATATTGTCATCTCTTTGGGGGCCCTCTCTTGTAGTTTCTTTACTTTCTATGAAATGGCATGCAACTCTCTTGTATGTTTGAGAAAAAATGTTAAACAGAATCATATATAGAAAATGGAATAATACTTGCTTTCTTACGCTATATCTATAATGTTTAGCAGGACAGAAAACATTTTTCCACCTATGATAACATCATAACCCTTGTATACAGTTCTTTTAGTGAAATATAGAATTTATGAATAAGTATAACAACCAGGAAAATGTGTTTCAACTAGATTTTACTTATACATGTCAACATTTAACTACTCTTAGTACATGCTATCATTTTATCTCTTTCAACATCTACGCTGATGGAGCTCCTTCTGTCAGTGATAGGAAGGGTCTTTGTCTGATGGTAATTTGTTTTATGTTCTCCATGGCATCTCTGTTGTAGTGTGGTCATGTCCTTGGGACCCCTCTTGTAATTTCTTTATTATCTTCTTTAATGAAATGGTATGCAACTCTCTTTTGTGTTAAAAAAAAACTGATAAACAGAATCATGTATGGGAAACTGAACACTTGTTTCCTTACTATTTCTATATATATATATAATGTTTGCAATCATATAGTCATGTATAGTTTAGCAGGATAGAAAACATCTTTCCACATGTGTGGTATCAAGGCTAATTGATTACATACAGTTATTTTAGTGAAATGTAATTAAGAACTTATGGATAAGTATAACCAGGAACGTGTGTTGAAACTAGATTTTAATTTTCATGTTAGCATTAAACTGTTCTTCGTACATGATATCGTTTTAGTTTTTCAACATCTGCATTGGAGCATGATATATTAATGCATTCTGTTTGCACTGATACACTTAATAATAATATGTTAATTATAAAACTGGGTAGCTTAATTGTGTAGATAGTTGGCTTTGCTTATAGAACAATGTTGCATGTTCACCTGCTATACAAATGATACTAGGACATAGTTCCATAGAAGATGGATTGTCTTAATATTAGATCTATATGATTTCTTCATATTTGAAAGGGATAATTGTTTTTTATAACTCTTCTTGTCAACTTGCTGGCACTAATTATTAGCATATTTGTCTACAACGTTTATATACTGGAAAAAAAACTGTAACCAATTGTTGTATTGTTTCTTTCTAACTTATCACTTGGTTGTACACGTGTGCACTCATAGGGGGTTAGTATATGTGTACGTATATGCTGCACTCATAGGGGGTTAGTATATGTGTACGTGTATGCTGCGACAGTATAAACTATGTTTGCAAGAAAAACATCATTCAGCTTAAATTCTTATGCTTATCATAGTTAGGAAAAACTATATTAGAAAAACTACCGTTTTCTATAACGCCTATTACTGGCTTTGCATCTGGTAGTATGTAATTGGCAATGATGGTGAGGGGCTATCATTGGCGGTGCTAGAACTAGCAGTGTCGAGCTTTTAAAAAACAAGAAAAATGGAAAAGGTTCCAAAAATATCAACTAGATCTGCTCGCAGGTCTGTGCAAAGACTGCGCTCGCACCTGCGCCTAATCTGCTCACCACTACCGCTGCTTTGCACAGGCAGCCTGTGCGCCTGAGAAGAGGAGCAGAGAGAGGGGGGAGGAAGCCACCATGCCAGTGCTCCCGTGCCGGGGTCACCTACTCGTGAGGAGGAAGTGAACGGAGGGGAGGAGAGAGCTAGTGAGGATGTCATTACGCCCGAGTCGAAGGCCCGCGCGCCATGTCGAGGCCACCTCCCCGCGAGGAGGAGGATAACTCCGGGGAGGATATCGTCATGCTCGTATCCCCATGCTAGGGTTACCGCTTGCGAGGAGGAGGATGATACAGAGGGAAGGAGGAGGAGGAGGAGGAGGCCACCGGGGCTGCCCACCCGCAATAAGGAGAACAGAGGGGAGGAGGAGATTTGGGGAGGGAGATGGGGAGGAGGGGAGAGAGAGAGAAGATTCTGGGAAAAGGGTGGGGGAGAGAATGGGGGAGAGAGGGGAGAGAGAATCAGATAGTGCTTTGTGGAGTGTGCTATGCGGATGTTAGTGGGAGTCAATGGGATTGAAAAGATATTGGATCAAATGATCACTGTCAGTTGGTAATATGACCCGGCAATGCCAACGCTTTCCTGCAAGTTGTATTACCAACCGACGGTGATAATTACCTATTACGCCGGTTAATTTTAGAATAAATCCGACGGTGATTGACCTATTGCTTATGAAATGACAGTGATACCCCTATTACTATCGGTTTAAAACTGTCCAACGGTGATGGGCTAACAGGGATTGTCTATTCTGTAGTAGTGTTGTTTGGTTCTTTTATTTGGATTGTTGTTATGCTTAACTTTTTATTGCTTATTGGACTATTCTCAACATCACTACATATTTAGTTAGAAACTATTCTGCCATATATTCTTCAAGAACTTTGATCTTTCATTGTTCAACTAAATGGTTGACCATGCTTTTATTTCAAGTTTGTGTATGTGAAACTCTGGCCATTGCCAATTCACTAATAAAAATATTTTTGTATTGTAGGGATCGGCTGTTCGCTATGATCATCGATCTGCCATCGGTCCAAGGAATATTACTGGCTAGCAACGACACGTACAGATGCATGTACCACGTAGAAGGAAAGGTACATGTCTTGTATTCATAGTTGTGCAAATTAAGCTGTATGGTCTAATCAAACACAGACTAAGTTTGCATTTTTGTACTATATAAAAAGATATCTAGTGGTCCAGAAGCCAATGCGGTAGTTGATGAGGAGAAAGAGGAGGTACCTAGCTCATAAGAGCTGTGCAAATTAAGTTGTTTAAGTTCAAATCTAACATGGGCTGACTTAATTTTTTTCTTGTAAAAAGAGATCTAGTGGCCCAGATGAAGCCAATGAGGTGATGGAGGAGGAACAGGAGGTATACCTTATCGAAGAGCAGGTATGGCTTGTGTTTGGAGCTATACAAAATAAGTTGTTTACATTCAAATTAAACACATATTGATTTTAATTTTTCTTATAAAAAGAGATCTAGTGGTCCCAGTGAAGCCAATGAAGTGCTGGAGGAGGAGGAAGATGATGCTACAAGTGATGATAACAACTTTTGTGCTAGTTGCAATAGTCGCTACAAGGCAAATGCATTTTGGATTAGCTACGACGAGTGTGGAAAATGGTACCATGGAAAATGTGTAAATATAACATCTAGTGAAGCAGAGCATAAGGAACGCTATGAGTGTCCTGATTGCTACTACGCGAGGGTCGGTTGGTCATGACTACTAGACCCTATGGTATCAAATTTGTCCAAGAGATACTAGACAGACTGAGTTTGTATAAACTTTGTTTGACGAGATTTTGTACAAAATTTCTCTAGTTTGTATATGTCTTTGTATGTGCTATATTGAGAAGCTAGAAGAAACTAAAAGATATAAGAAGCTAGCAAGTTGTATTGGCTTCTTGTCATGGTCTCATGTGTGCATGGTTGTTCACGTGTGGAAAAACGGAGCTACTACTAGCTATTAGCAGCTGTTGCATGAATGTGCTTATGACAGGCTAATTAACACAAGTATGTACACGTATGGCAGCATGCATGTATGCGTGTGCTCCCACGCGATATGTCCCTTCTCCAAATACGCATTGACATGCACGGCTGATAACGTGAGCCATGCAAGAATAATAAAGAAGAAGCTAGCAAGTGTATGAGCTTCTATGCCGGCTGGTGTACGCACGTACGTATACGCAGCAGGTTTGTGTGCCGGCTGAGCCCGCAGGTGGCCCGGCCCGACTCGGAGCATTCTAGAAGCCTTCGCCATCTACGAGCCTGTACCCTGTAGATATTCCGGCTGACAGGTGGAGTCCAACCTTCGGAGATCAACGGGCACAAATCGTCTGGATGGATGGATAACCTCGAGGGATATCTACAGAGCCTGGAATCTGGATAAGTTAGCCACCAGATCCTTTCAACCTGATCACAAAGCAACCAGCTGACGCACAAATATCGCTCCCGATAATGCTCCACAGCGGGCGTCCGGATGGACGAACGACGGACCCGACCCACCCGACCCGCACCGCACGCAGCCTCCCGCACTCCACCTTATCCTTCAAGCGCCGCTCGTCAGTTCACTTCACCAAAGAAAACAGTGCTGCTCCCATCTCCAGCGCCAGGCTGCTCGTTGCAGGCAGCATGAGGCCGCTCACCGCGGCCTTCTCCGGCGCCTTCCAGAGCCGCGGCACCGCATCCGCCCCCGTCCCACACTCCTACATAAAACTTAACTGGGGCGGGCGTTTTTGGTTAACCGAGGCGGGCATAGGCGTCTGCTGCGGTTGTAAGGTCACGGTTAATGGCGGCTTAACTGCGGCGGCCACCTGTGCCTGCCATGGTTAATCAATTAACCAAGACGGGTACATTAGGATGACCGCCATGGTTAATAGATTAACCGAGACGGGTACGTTAGGATGACCGTCTCGGTTAATCATTTAAAAAAACAAAAAAAAATCCACGAGCCCGCCGGTGAGCCTGTTCCGAGCCCACCGGTGAGCCCGTTCTCAGCCCAGTACCCGGGCCTAGATCCGATCGCCACCACGCGCGCGCCACCGCTAGGGAGAGGGCGCGAACCCTAGATCCGCCAGCCAGAGGGGTGACCGGCCTAGATCCACCGCCAGGGCACACGTCAGGCATGGATCCGCCGCCGAAGAGAGTGGCTGGCCTCGATCTGCCGCCGAAGAGGGCGGCCAGCATAGATCCGCCGCCGGAGGGCCTACATCCGCCGTCGGAGAAGATGGTCGGCCTCGATCTGTCGTCGAAGAGGGAGGCCAGCCTGGATCCGCCGGATCCATGAGCCCCGAGGCCAGGCGCCGCCGGATCCGCCCTCGATCCGTCGAATCCGCCCTCTACTCCACCGGTTCTAGAAAAGGAGAGAGGGAAGAGTGAGGGAGATGAAGAGGGGAAGAGAGTGGGGGAGAGAGAGGGTTTGTACCTTCAGTACCGCACCGGGAGGAGCACCGTGCCCGTGCCTGCAAGCTCGTGCCGAGAGACCACACTGCCGAGTAGGGAGGAGAGGGAGACATCGCGAGGGAGAGAGAAGAGAGTGAGAGAAGGACTACGAGAGGGAGACACGGGCCGGCTGTGGGAGACCACGCGAGGGAGAGAAGGGAGAGGCCACGTCTTGCTCATGACTGCGCAAGGTGGGAGAGGAGTGAGAGAGAAAACCTTAAGTGCTCGGTTATATATGAGCCTAATAGACTGATAGGTACTGGGCTTTCTGGGCTTGAGCCTTTTTTTGAGGCGGGCCTTATAACGTGGCCACCTCGGTTAATCGATTTACCGAGACGGGCACCTTAAGATGCCCGCCTCGAAAAATAACCTATTTTCTGAGGTGGGCATCTTAAGGTGCCCACCTCGGTAAATCGATTAACCGAGGCGGGCAAAAGTATCCGCCTCGATAAATAAAAAAATGCCCGCCTCCATTAATCGTGGGCATTAACCATGGCGGGTAAAATGGGAGCCCACCTCGGTTAAGTTTTGGGGTGTGTCTTGCAAAATCATTTATGTAGTAGTGCCACATTGTCCGCAAGACAACGCCGCTTCCTTCTCTAGCGCGAGGCTGCTCACCACAGGAGGCACGAGACCGCTCGCCGGGGCCTTCTCCGGCGCCCTCAAGCGCCACGGCGCTGCATCCGCCCGTTGTACGCCGCTGCCTGCGGTGCCATTTCCATCCGCCGACATTGTCTCTGCCACTAGTCGCCTCGCAGCCAGCTGCGTGGACGCCCCGAAGCTCCCCGACTCCACCGAGCGCACGCCTCGATGCAGATCTGCGATGCCGCTAGAGCCACCACGTTGAGCCTCATCCCGAGGCTTCCCATCACCATATGTGGAGCCACCGCGGTTCCCCACTAGGGCCGTGGCCGCCGGCGACGATGTGTTTCAAAAGTTTTAAGTCTATGTTTCAAGTGTTTCAGTTGTTTCAGACGTTTGTTTCAAATGTTTTATCTGGATGTTTCAAAAGTAGATCTTAGTGTTACACCTATTGCAAGGCTACACACGCATGTTTCAAGTGTTTCATCTGATTTAGACTTATGTTGCAAATGTTTTATCTCGATGTTTCAAAAGTAGATCGGCTGCTGCACATGTTGCAATGGTTATACACGCATATTTTAAATGCATGTTTCAACATATGTTTCACATCTGGATGTTTCGAAAGTAGATCGGGTGTTGCATCGTGCCGGTGGCTCGCAAAGAACAGCCTACTGCAAAGCTTTGGCTCCTACCACACGCCTTCCTCGTGTAGTGTGCCTCGCCCTCTCCTCTTCTCTCCCTCCCCTCCCTTTCCCTTCCCTCCATCTCGCCATGGCAGTTCAAGCTCGACCTGATCTCCATATGGACGAGAGATGGGCGATGGGCGTGGGACAAGGGAGCTGCATGCATCGAGTGCAAGCGAGGGAGCTAGGGACGGATGCTGCCTCTAGAGCAGGATAGGCGCTGGGCGGAGGGGGCTGCGTAAGTCATGTTTTTTATTCAAGTGTACATCGTGGTTGGAAGCGGGCTGTAGACGCGGACGAATGGGAGCCGTGTCCGAATGCAGCCTAGGGACGAACGTCCAGACGCGAGGCTTACCGATATCGCTCTAGCTTCAACAAACACGGGGTAGCACATGTGCGGCGTCCCACAGCTGACAGCCCTAGGCCCTTGTCCTATAAAAGAAGACCTCTACTTCACAGGAGAGGCTAATCACGCCTGGCTGATCAAATGATGGAGAAAGGCAGGGGGCCATCCATCCAGAGGCTCGGAGCCGCTCCTGCACATGGCCCCAAGGAGGAGATGGCCGCACGGCTGTGCTGCTGCCCAAGGAGCTATTCATCTACTATGCACCATTGGCCGGAGAGCTGGGTTACGAGGAAGCCGAAAGTGCAACAAGGCAACCATCACCACACGGTGGCCACTTCCACGCAGCCATCTATCAAGCAAAGGAGGCAGCCCTAGCAGGCACCAAAGACGCCTAGGAGGCAGTTGGCACAATTCCCATATATCTGGGAGCGCCGCACGTTAACGCCGCGTGCAGCCTCTGTGCATCCCTACCGGCGACACTACGAGGAGGAGGAGATGGCCGCACGGAGGAGACGACTGCCATGTATGTATGCGTTGTCGGTCGACGGTCAGTGTTAGGAGGAGACAGAGGCATGCTTTGCATCTGCATGGCACCACATGCACACATCCCATCATCACCATGGCTATGTCGAAAGACGTAGGCTACGGCCACATGGAGACCGGACGCACGTGACTGTGTCCACACGGAGCCGAGATGTCATCACCTTCATCTACACCAACATGTGAGAAGTGTGGGGGAGGTGGCACCGCGACGAGCGTTTTGGCGCCGAGCCACGGACAATGACCTGACACCAGACCACTATGCCGATCTAGGGTCTGGGGACAATGACCCGAGGCACGGCCCAATGGACCAAAAGACGGTGTTACAGCACCCTGGCAAATTCTGGATGCTGAATTGTTTTGACGATTCCTATTGACCTCTGAAGAATTTTGAAGTCAAACTTAAGCCATTGGTTAGCTTATCAAATTATCTTTCCAATCACATGTGGATCATTGAAAATAGAGTCTGTATGCGGCCTGAGCATTGATTTTACTCGAGACTGGTCCTTGATTCTAAGGTGGATTCAAAACTTGATTTGGGCCTCCGCCTTGGTGACTCGAACCGGATAATCTTTGAGCCTCCTTCTCATTTTGGACACACTTGCTGATCTCCTTGGCCTGCATCTCCAAGCATGGTAGTATGCATGGAGGTCATGCCGTCATCATCTTCCCCTTCTTGACAAAAAGTCATCCTCGGCGTCGATTGTGTACTTGAAGTTGATCCAGCACATTAACGAGACTCAAACATAGGGATATGCTAACTACCTAGGGGAGAGGTTCCTAATCGAAGGACCCCCGATCGATCCCTCTAGGATCACTCGAGGGCTCGAGGGCTATACCCATTAGGTATGCTCATGCGTAACCTCTGGCAAAGGATCGGGCAAAACCCGAGCATGCCCTTGGCCTCTGCTCAGGACTCTAGGGCTCATCGGATCTCTAGGCTCCCGATCGATGGCAACCTAGGCCTGATCCTTAGCTTCACTCTAGTCAGAGCCAAAGGCCAGGTAGGAACCCAGCGCCCAAAGCGCCCAGGGCTAGAGGGCTCCTCGATGCCGCCCCGGCCAACGGGTGCAGCACTGTCGTCCACTCATCCGACAAGGTCACACACGCGGCATGACATAAGGAGATAAATCCCTTCACCGGCTCCAGGGGCTTGGGGGCTCCTAGGCCCACTCATCAGCCCCGCCCTCAAGTTTGACGCCTTCACCACCAAAGAAGCCTCGAGAAGGCTCACCGGTGGAGGCCAGTCCAAGCCAACAACCCCTGACGGTCATAGCATTAGGGCAGAGCAACCGAAGGGTGCCTGAGGCTTCTCTGACTCCACGACAACACCAAGGTCCATCCATGCCGCAACGGCACCCTCTTGGACTCTGACGCACGTAGACCATAGACTCAACCCTTGAACCGCCTTGTACCCGACATACCTTAGTTTATAGGGGGAGGTCAGATCCTACAGAGTGGGGACCGAAATAGAACATAACAGAGTTCTCTAGACCACCTCGTGCTTTGCACCAAGAGCAAAGCAACCTAGAGAGGAGCGACCGAGTGCTCCTCCCCTTTGTCTTTCTTTCCCATCACCGGGGAAGCAACCTCACCATCGACGAGCCATAGGATAGCACCGAGTGATCCCCTTCCAAATCTCTTACACACTCTTGTTGTAACCCCCCGATTTGGGTGCTCTCGAATACAAAGAACTACTACTGCTAGATGTAGGGCCCTGATAGTCAGAACCAAGATACATCACTGTGTCTTCTTTGTGTTCTTGAGTCCACCCGAGGCACCGGAGATGCATGCATGGATTATTCAAAGTAAATATGTAGTGGAATGCAAAAACTAAAAGATAACTGCTCGTCAAGTTTAAAGTCCATGAGCAGGACTATGTCACCTTTCTCGATCAAACTCACTATGACTCATGATGGAATTTGTGAGTAGTGCAACATCTATGTTCATCACATGAGATGTGATTTGAATTCTTGTGACGGCGACCTTTTCTCCAATCTACACATGGTTATAATAATAATAATAATAATAATAATAATAATAATAATAATAATAATAATAATAATAATAATAATAATAATAATAATAATAATAATATGTCTATACAAACCTGTGATATGGCAGGATTCCAATGTTGATGGATCATGAAATTCAAGCACCCTGGGATCTTTAATATTACTCGCTTCTTTTCTTTTCTTGTGGAATCTTGCCGGAAGGTCGAAACGACATCTGTTGTCCTGTCTATTCCATAATTCAACAGAACAGGGGTAATTCTACTAAAACTAGTGGTATGTTAATAATAAAAATCTTTACATCAATTGTTTCCCATGCAACGGTGCCAGAAATGCTTGTTGGTATTTGTTAATGCAAACTAAAAATAAGAGTTCTCACAAGCGCACAGAATACCATTGTAGCATTTTACTATGAGTATTCTAGGTATCGTCATTTATATTTTACCATAGGAAAACAATAGGATAAAGATTATTAAATAACAAAGGAATATCTACTAATCAACATACTAGCATAGCTATAGCAGGGGTAAATCTAATGATAGGAATTATAAATAATGACAATCAGGGGATAAACCATGCATATTAGATGAATAAACTTGATAACTTCGGAAAATAACAGGTGAGGTAGATTCCTATGATATCTATAGAGTTATAGAATTGCAGTGGCATATAAACTCTTTATAGCAAAAGATTAGCTCTACATTCATGCATAAGGGACATCTCTAAGGAGGAGCATAGTAAATATACTTCTCCATCATGATATAGGTCCTGCTAGTCCTATAGACAGGGGTGGAATACAAAGGATCTACAAGGCTATCACCCACACAAATCTACCATACTCAGAATGCAGGGTACATCCGCAGGCAGTATCATGTATAAGCACCATGCTTACTCAAGGTCTGCTACTAAACCCATTCGAATAAAGCTAGGTCAAGCGCTTTGTGATCCTATGCATTAACATAAAGGTAACTTTGACTACTTAAGCATATAACCAACGTAAACATAACCATGTAGATAAGAATATGAAACATAAATATTGAAGTCTCATAAGATATGAAAGTGTAGATATAATGGCTTACCAAACCTCTAAGACTAGATTCGGAATCTGGACATGAGTCCAACTCAACCCTAACTCTCAGGTTACTCATCTACTACGTTGGAGAGTTCTAGACCTATTCCTCCTAGTGTTTATTGATCTGATTGAGATCGAACTGATCCTGAATGGATGCCTTTTTGGAGGGGTCTAGGGGTCCTTTTATAGGGGCATCAGGCTCCTTGTGGGCCCATGAATCCGTGGCACGACTTAGTCTCGTCCTTCCATCCAAACCGACTTAAATAAATAGTGGAGATTTATCCATAAAGTCGGTTAAAGACAACTGACGCTGATAGGTGGGGCCCAGCGAGGTCGACCGCCTATAGGTAGGGTTAGCCAACCCCACCATGGTCCCCGTCCACATGGATCTCCTTCTTTGGCCCAGGAACTGTGGAGTAGAGCCTAGTAGAGTTGGTTTCGTTGTGGATGGATTAGATTTCTTCTGATAGTGTGGCCCACTTTGGCATGTTTTCTGTATAAACCCTCCTGCATTCACAAAATCATCAAAACTTATGAAAATACTTAGTTTAAACAACTAGACCTATGTTGGTGATTGATTTTTAGGATGATTATATGTCATATTGATAGTTTATAGTTGACGTTAACGACCGTCAACAATCACTGCCTGCCCTAGCTGACTAGTGCGCAAGAGGGCACGATCACACATGGGGGGCCTGACCAGGTCATCACCGGATCCGCATCGTACGCCTTTGATACCGCTCCTCAAACAAGATGGAAGCCTCGCCCATCGCAGCGGTGGCCTCGGCCACCCGGTCACCGCCTGGCCTAGCCGACGTGCATGCACGCAGGGTCACAGGGCCGGACCTCACGTGTATGTTCGGATCTGCTAGATCCGTCTTCCAGTTGTGGCCTCGCCACCCGGCCGCTGCCTGGCCTAGCCTGCGTGCATGTGCGGGGGCGCGGGGACCTGACCGAGTCGTCACCAGATTCGCTAGATCCGATGATGCCCAACCTGCCTATAGAACCCAAAGGCGACACTACTACATAAATCTTTATGGAGACGGGCAAAAACGATTTACGGAGGCGGGCATTGCAGCCGCCTCCATTCAAAGGTCTCGATTAATCAAACCCTACAGAGGTGATTGCTTTGCCCGCCTACATAAATCAATTAGAAAAAACAAAACAAAAAAAAATACATGGACAAGCCTGCCGAGCCCACCACGGGCCCGCCGAGCCCATCCATGCACTGCCACGGCTGCCGCCGCCCGCTGGATCGGGGCGTCATAGTCGTCGTCGCCGCTGGATCCACTGCTAGGGGTGCTCCTAACTTGGATCCGCCGCCGGGAGGCCCTTGCTGGAGGCGCGCACTGGATATGTGTGAAGCCGACGCCGCTCGGGGTCACGCCACCACTCGCAAAGCTACCACCGCACATGGAGGAGAAGGCCAAATCCGGGAGGAGGAGGCCGGATTTGGGCCACGGCCGCCGGATCCGCCCGCTGCCACCATGGATCTAAGCACCAACAAGGGAGAGAGGTCGCGCCATGCCACGCCATGGATCCGGGCGCCGTGAGGGAGAGAGGCTGCTCCACTGTGCCGCGCCCCACCCGCAAAGCCACATCACTGTACCGTGTCCGCGAGGCCGAGCCACCGTCATGCCGCGCTTGTGAAGCTGCCCTGCCGTGCCGTGCACGAGCCACCGTGCCCTCTACCAAAAGAAGTGACGCAAGGCCACCTGGGAGATGTGACTGCGCGAGTGCACGACGAGGAGAGAAGTGAGGGACTGCGCGAGGGGGAGAGAAGTGAGGGACAAAACCCTAAGTGCTAGTTTTATACGTGACTACGGTAATGGGCCTTCTGAGCTTATTTGGGCCTCGGGCCAATTTTCCGAGGTGGTCAGAAAAATAACCGCCTCCGTAAATCGATTTATGGAGGCGGGTATCTTAAAACGACGACCTCCAAAAATGGACCATTTTTTGAGGCGGTTGTCTTAAGATGTCCGCCTCCATAAATCGATTTTCGGAGGCGGTTATTTTTTTGACCGCCTCCGTAAATCAATTTTACAATGTGGGCAAACTTGACCGTCTCCGTAAATGAAAAAGCCCGCCTCCGAAAATCGTCCAGCAATTTCCGAGGCGGTTGGATTTTGTTACCGCCTAGGTTAATGTTTGGGCACCGTCTTACAAAATCATTTGTGTAGTAATGCGAGGAGGAGCAGTGATGAGAGGACCAGCACGCGGTGGAGGAATCATCAAAATTCACAAGTTTTTCAGCTATTGCCCTCTCACATGCATCCCTCTTACTCTCATGGCACCCCACCTCTTCCCAGCCCTCTCTCTCTTACGGCTCCCATGGTCCAGTCTCTAGACGTCCATATGCTCTCAGTGAACATGCTACTGTATCCTAACCGTGCTACCATCTCTGCCACTGTTGTGCTCCAGCTTAGATCTCCGAGCGTGTGGCGGTGGCCCGTCCCTCGTCCGACAAGCCGCAGGCGAGGGTGTTGCACTCTTAGGATGAACCCATCTTTCGGCGTGTGGCAACGACATCTGAGCGCCTATCATCTGAGCCGCATGCTACTGTATCCATGAAGCAGGAACAAGTAGTGGACACGTGGACGATGCGGCGGCCTGTAGGGACTAGGCCGTGGCGCTAGGGAAGAAAATTTGATGAAGACAGTATTCATGGGGTAGTTGTGCATACATGTATATCGGATGGCTGCTGCGTGGGTGCCCGTATGAATCTTACGGTAAGCCTACCCAATTCTAGAGCCACGCCTGATGCCTTGACCTGACCGCGTAGGAGCTTAGCTAAAGCAGGGGTGACCAATAGATCAACACAGGTGTCAATTCCTCTGGGTGGACGCGCGCGGCAGGGAGTATTTATGCACGGGAGGCTGTGTGCATACTGTCTCCACCCAATTTTCTTCGGTTATTAGGGGTGGGCCAAGTAAGGGATGTGCTTCGTCCGGGACAACAACCACTGTGGTTGTCCTTCGAAGGAGGCAGCACAGGAGAGGGCTCGAATTGATCATCTCTACAAATCTTTGTTGCAGTAGTGAGTGAAGACCTCGGTAGCCATGGCGGCTTGCTTCTTCCCAACCGGTTATTTAAGCGCACATCTGCATGCGTACAACTAGTTTATTGACTTGTTGTATGTATTGATTGTGAAGGGGTATTACTACCCCGGCCGGTTGTATTGTGAAGGCAGCTTTGTTGATAATATAAGCTTTTTCTCTTTCTTTTTTACATTCTCTGCCTGTGCGAATAATTGTTTTACTTGCCACCTAACTCTACTAAATTTACAGCCATAACTATACTCCAACGTTCGTATGTGGGAGCCTATTGTAATCCAGCTGCTACGGAAGGCAAATCCATGTGATCACAGCTCAAAGTTGGCGTCTACTACTCCTAGAAGAAACGGCAGCGGGTCACCAGTGACCACAGACGACCAGCCTTCCTCTACGGCCTACCAACCTTCCCAGCAGCTTCGCGCCGCCCGCAGCCCTCCGCGGCCAGCCGGGTCCCACGCATGGAAAGCGTGAGTGCCTTGCCCACCCTGTCAGTCTATCACCACCCCCGCTCCGCTCCTTTGCTTCTCTCCTCGTGATCCGTCACTCTCCACTTCCCCCGGCGGCGCGCGCGACACGGAAGGGAGGAAGGGAGCCAAACCTCGGCACCCCCTCACACTCTCTGCCTCTCTCGCTCGCTCAGTCGCTCTCGCTCTCGCAGCCTGCCATGGACTCCGGCTCCAACACCTCCTCCGACGAATTCTGCCCAGAGCAGTTCCGTGTCGTTCGCCGGAGGCCTTGTCGACCAAACACAGATCAGCAAGGCGCGGCCGATGCCATGGCGGCGCTGTCGCCGGACCCACCTTCTAGCCCTATGTCTGGCGATGCCCAGAGCCAGCCGCGACCAGGCACATATCAGGAAGGTGCCGATGCCGTGGACACGCCCATGGCCATGGAGAGGAGGTCGCCGGACCCTCCTCCTAGGTCTGAATCTGGTGCCCTCCGGAGGCGCCAGCCGACCAGGTGCCGGGCTCTGACTCTAAGGCCGCCCTACACAGTGGAGAGCATCTTCGACAACTACAGCAAACGCCGCGGAGCCCTCATCCGTGCCCTCACCGAAGGTAGTATTGTAGTAAACGAGAATCAGCCTCCGACCTTTGTGCATATGTCTTTCTCGATTATATTCTTCTAGCTAGCTCATCACTCTGCAATGTCGTGTGTATCTGGTTAGCAAGGTCGTCATACTATGCGATCCGTTTTATTTTGTTAGTTCTACCACTGCTTTGGTGCAGATGTACTGTTGCGTCAAGGTACCGACAGCGCAACAAGTGCAAAAAAAAAACGATTGAACCTTCATCCACCAGTTCTTTCAAGCTGACAATTTCCAAGTTGGAAGCTTGGATCTCTGAGACAAGTTATCTCCTTGACCTTGTATTCTTCATGCTGCCTAAACCCTGAAAAGATGCTACCATCAGGCCCTATTACTGGTGAGGTATGCTAGCCAGCAGTAACACTAAAGCCTTCGTTCATCGTCTTGCTTGCTGAATCCAAATGGCAGATCACCATCCATTTCTTTCACTCCCTTATTCTGAGCACACACAAGGCTTGCTATCCATGAGGATACCTCCTCAGAAGTTTCCAGCGATGCTGTCCTTGCAGGAACATCAATGTCACTACAAACCTCATCTAGGTTTTCATGCATACTTTTGGCATATTCTGGTGGAGACAGTGCAAGTGCAATTGCCTTCGTGTGAGCAATGTACAGTAACAGTTTCAGAGCTTCTAGGATACTGTGTTTCAGGCATTGCTCTTGACCATTGAGTTGTTCCCATTACTAGCTTGTTCTCTCTGTTTTTTTTTTTACATGCATGTCTACCAGAAATTTGCATGCCCAGGTTCTAAATTTTGACTTTATCTCAACAATTATGTGAATAACCCCCAATGGCCTTTATTTTACGCACTTATACTGACGAAGTACGAATGTTTTAATACTCACGCGTAGCTTTTTTCCTGCTTTGTCAAGTAAATATAGTCGTTTCATTAACTACTTCACATTTTGGGGGAAAATGATTTTCCAAAAAAGTGATAATAAATAACATGGGAAACCAACAGCCAAATGATTGTTGAGAGATGAAGTCGGATCCAAAGACAAACCTTAATCCTCAATTCTCGTTACTTTTTAAAAGTTTATTAGGAACTTCTTTCTCACTATCTAACGGGAGCCTTGTGTGGGTATGCAGATGAGGAGGCATTCTTTCAAAAATGTGATCCAGGTGAGTGCTTGGGGAATCAATATCAATTCTCTGACGTATGAAATGAGGTGGTCAAGTGAACAGGATGTTTTCTTTTTATTGTATTATTATTATTATTATATTATTGTAGGTATGCAACCCCTACAATTATATGGCGGCACGGACGGGAGCTGGGAGGTGAAACCACCTGAGGTGGAGCTGCCAGCACCGGAACCTGAGCCAGCACCCGGCATCAACATAGTGAGGGACACAATGGAACGGCACAAGTGGCTACAAGGAGTTGCTGTGCACTGCGATGCATGGCTTATGAAGATTGCTGGCTTTGCTGCTTCATATATGACAGCTACAGAACGGTATTTTATTACGTCGCTAATTAATTAAACATATATCTATGACTTAGCTAGTGACATTGTTATCTGATGCATTATGAGGAGGTGATAATCAATTCATTAGATGAAATCTCTAGACAGTTATAATTTTTAAAAACATCTATTGATTTTTATCTCATTGTCTAGCTAGTACTGCCTCTAGTCATAGACGTTTTGGTCTGTCTTTAAGCCAACCATTTCAAGCAACGCTTACATTTTTCTCTATATGTTAGGTTCAGGTATTTGAAAAATGCATGATATCAATAGATAAATAAATTTTAAATGTAGTGTCAGCAAAGTATTTTTTACTATGTTAAAAATATTTTATGGAGTACAGGCACAATGCACATTATTCCAGGTAGAAATGGTTCCAGCACATGCATCTGTCCCTTGCTCATATATAGTTTGCTCTTAATGAGGTGAATTTCATATATCCTGTTAAACAAAATCAATAGCAGGGGATGGAGAGCTGTAGTGTGCATCTATCAGTGTCCTAAAGGAGGGGGTTATCTGATGATAGTTTGTTATATGTTTTCGATGGCGCACCTGTTGTATATTGTCATCTCTCTAGGGGGCCCTCTCTTGTAGTTTCTTTACTTTCTATGAAATGACATGCAACTCTCTTGCATGCTTGAGAAAAAAATGTTAAACAAATCATACATAGAAAATGGGGTAATACTTGCTTTCTTATGATATCTCTATAATGTATAGCAGGACAGAAAACATTTTTCCACCTGTGGCATCATCATGACCCATTGTATACAGTTCTTTTAGTGAAATATAGAATTTATGAATAATATAACCAGGAACATGTGTAGGAACTAGATTTTACTTTTCATGTTAGCATTTACTACTCTTAGTACATGCTATCATTTTATCTCTTTCAACATCTACGCTGCAGCTCCTTCTGTCAGTGATAGGAGGGGTGTTTGCTTGATGCTAATTTGTTTTATGTTCTCCATGGCGTCTCTGTTGTAGTGTGGTCATGTCCTTGGGACCCCTCTTGTAATTTCTTTATATTCTTCTTTAATGAGAAGGTATGCAACCCTCTTGTGTGTTCAAAAAATAAATGATAAGCAAAATCGATCATGTATGGGAAACTGAACACTTGCTTCAATTCCTTACTATATTTTAGTAATTTTTGCAATCATTTTGTCATGTACAGTTTATATCAAGATAGAAAACATTTTTCCACATGTGTGGTATCATGGCTAATTATATGCAGTTATTTTAGTGAAGTGGAACTTATGGATAAGTATAACCTGGAACTGTTGAAACTAGATTTTACTTTTCATGTTAGCATTGAACTATTCTTGGTACATGATATCATTTTATGTTTTTCAACATCTGCATCGGAGCATGATATATTAATGCATTCTGTTTCCACTGATACACTTAATAATAATATGTTAATTATAAAACTGGGTAGCTTAATTGTGTTAGATAGTTGGCTTTGCTTATAGAACGATGTTGCATGTTCACCTACTATATAAATGATACTAAGGACATAGTTCCATAGAATATGGATTATGTCTTAATATTAGATCTATATGATTTCTTCATATTTAATTTGAAAGAGATAATTGTTTTTTATAACACTTCTTGTCAACCTGCTGAAACTACTTATTTGCATATTTGTCTACAACGTTTATATACTGGATAAAACTGTAACCACTTATTGTATTGTTTCTTTCTAATTGATCACTTGGTTGTACACGTGTGCGCTCATAGGGGTTAGTATATGTGTACGGGTATGCTGTGACAGTATAAATTATGTTTTGCAAGAAAAATATCATTCAGCTTAAATTCTTATATGCTCATCAAAGTTAGGAAAAAATATCACTAGTAGAAAAACTCCAATCACTACCGGTTTCTAAAGCATATTACTGCAATGGCCTTGGATTCGGTAGTGTGTAATCAGCAATGATGGTGAAGGGCTATCATTGGTAGTGCTAGAATTGGCAGTGCCGACCTTTTAAAATATTCCAAAAATATCAACCAGATCTACCCGCTGCTCTATGCAAAGGCCACGCTCGCGCCTGATCTGCTCACCACTACCATTGCTTTGCACAGGCGGCCCGCACGCCCGAGAGGAGGAGGAGGAGGAGGAGGAGAAGGAGGAGGAAGAGAGAGAGAGATAGAGAGGAGGGGAGGAGACCGCTGGTGAGGATGTCACTGCTCCCGAGTCGACGACCCACGCGCCCATGCCGGGGCCACCTCCCCACGAGGAGGAGGAGACCTCCGGGGAGGATGTCGTCGTGCTCGTATCCCTGTGATAGGGTTATTACCGTCTGCGATGAGGAGGAGGAGGAGGTGGAGGAGGAGGAGGCCATCGGGGCTACCCACCCGCGATAAGGAGAACAGACGGAAGGAGGGGAGAGAGAGAGAGGAGATTCTGGGAAAGGAGTGGGGGAGAGAATGAGGGAGAGAGGGGAGAGAGAATCAGATAGTGTGGATTGTGGAGTGTGGTATGTGGACGGTAGTGGGAGTTAATGGGATTGAAAAGATATTTCATGTCTAGGATCAAATGATCACCGTCAATTGGTAATATAACCCAGCAGTGCCAATGCTTCACTGCAAGTTTTATTACCAACCGACAGTGATAATTACCTATTACCACCGGTTAATTTTATAATCTGGTGGTGATTGGCCTATTGCTTATGAAATGACAGTGATACCCCTATCACTATCGGTTTAAAAATTGTCCAACCGTGATGGGCTAACATGGATTGTCTATTCTGTAGTAGTGTTGTTTGGTTCTTTTGTTTGGATATTGTTATGCTTAATTTTTTCTAGCTTATTAGATTATTCTCTGCATCACTACACATTTAGTTAGAAAACTAAGTGGTTCTTTTGGAATTTGATATTTACATGGATATAAGAAACTATCCTGCTATATGCTCTTCAAGAACTTTGATATTTCTTTGTTCAACTAAACGTTTGACCATGCTTTTATTTCAAGTTTGTGTATGTGAAACTCTGGCCATTGCCAATTCACTAAAAAAATATTTTTGTATTGTAGGGGTCGGTTGTTTGCTATGATCATCGATTTGCCAACAGTCCAAGAAATATGCATGTACCATGTAGAAGAAAAGGTATATGTCTTGTACTCATAGTTGTGCAAATTTAGTTGTATGGTCTATTCTAACACAGTCTAAGTTTACTTTTTTATATGACAAGAGATCTAGTGGTCCAGAAGCCAATGCAGTTGAGGAGGTACACTGCAAATTAAGTTGTTTAAGTTCAAATCTAACAAGGGCTGATTTAATTTTTTCTTGTAAAAAGAGATCTAGTGGCCCAGTTGAAGCCAATGAGGTGGTGGAGGAGGAACTGGAGGTATACTTTATAGAAGAGCAGGTATGGCTTGTGTTTGGAGCTATACAATATAAGTTGTTTACATGCAAATTAAACACATATTGATTTTATTTTTTCTTATAAAAAGAGATCTAGTGGTCCTACTGAAGCCAATGAAGTGCTGGAGGAGGCGGAAGATGATGCTACAAATGATGATAACAACTTTTGTGCTAGTTGTGATAGTCGCTACAAGGCAAACACATTTTGGATTAGCTGCGACGAGTGTGGAAAATGGTACCATGGAAAATGTGTAAATATAACATCTAGTGAAGCAGAGCATAAGGAACACTATGAGTGTCCTGATTGCTACTATGAGAGGGTCGGTTGGTCATGACTACTAAGACCCTATGGTATCAAATTTGTTCAAGAGATACTAGACAGACTGAGTTTGTATGAACTCCACTATCTCATGGTGGGATTTTTTTAATTTGGCATCATTGTCTATTTTTCTAATTGTGTATGTTCTTGTACCTCTTCAGTAAAATTTGTTGCAACATGATCACTGATGATAACTTTAGTATGCACAAGTTTAGTATGTGAGATATCAGATATGACACCACCACTGTAACCATTATTAGAGTCAGTCAAAATTAGTTAACAATGGCAGACAAGGTTCAACATTTGTGTTAATTATAGATTTCTAGAGGCGATACTGTATGGCTGCCTCTGTTAATCCAAAAAAACAAATAAAATCTAGGAAGCTCGTCGATGAGGCCCAATGAGCCCATCCATAGGGCATGCCGCCGCCCAAATGTCCGCGCTACCATAGCCCACCAGTGTCATGAGCCTTGATGAATCTGCCTCGTTGCATTCCGATACGTCACGCCCCTGGCTAGATCTGCCCCCTAGTGCCCTTCCCATCGTTGATGATTGAACTGGTGTAGGAGGCCACCCCTAAGTTGGATATAGGGGCTCTGTCGCCGTGTTCGATTTCAAGGCTTTGGAGCTAGTTCCGACCATTACATATATAGTAGAGAGAGCGAGAGAGCTGGGAGTGATACAAGAGGTCGCCATGTATCGTACATACATGAGAGCAAACTTTAGGAGCTATTTTATTTTACTCTTTTTTTAACTCATAAAGGTGAGGTACCAAATAAGACCTCAGAGGATCGTACAACTGGTGCCATGAAGGTCAAATAGTAGGAGAAAAGAGACTACTCCCTCTGTACCAAAATAAATGCACATCTCTGCTTCCCGAGGTGTCAAACCTTTCTAAGTTTGACCAAATATAGATAAAAAACTCATGATGTGTAGTAAGTACCGTTGGATTGATAATGGAATATTCTTAATAATTTTATTTAAAAATACACAAATATTAATATTATTTTCTATAATATTTGGTCAAATTTAAAAACGTTTGACTTCTTGGGAATCAAGGTAGGCCATGTTTAGATTTCAAATTTTGGAACCAAACTTTGCAGAGTAAGTGTCGCGTCACACTGTAGCATTTTTGTTTTTATTTGGTAATAATTGTTCAAACATTGATTAATTAGGCTTAAAATGTTCGTCTCGCAAATTACAACAAAACTATGCAATTAGTTTTTTATTTCATCTATATTTAGTATTCCATATATATGCCAGCATTTTGATGTGACGGGAATAGAAATTCTACATAGGCTGTGTTTAGATCATCGAAAAGTGCACTATGAAAAAAAAAGATTCCCCGTCACATCAAACTTGTGATACATATATAGAGTACTAAATGTGGATAAAATTAAAAACTAATTGCACAGTTTGGTTGTACTTTGCGAGACGAACGTTTTGAGTATAATTAGTCAATGGTTGGACAATTATTACCAAATACAAACGAAATACTACAGTGTATTTTGGTACTCTAAAATTTAGATCTAAACACTGTCATAGTGAATTTGGTGACTAAATTCTGGAATCTAAACACGCCTTTATGCACTTATTTCGAGAGGGAGGGAGTAAAAGCAAATCCATGCAGCAGCAGCAGACGAAGAAAAAAAGCGTTCACACAGGGAAACCGGAGAGCTGTGGGATGTCCTGACTCCTGACCCAACGTTGCTGCATCTTTCCCGTGAGGCCGTCACAAACGAGACTCTACACCCCAACCCAACACAACTTTTGCCTCAAAAAAAAAAAAAAACAACACAACTTCCCCTGCCATTTCCTTCTACAGGAGTGGACGCGTCGGTCTTGCATCCGCTGCCTGCGCAGGCCTGCTGCTCGACGCTGCTGTGCTGGGCTGCTGGCGGCTAGCATGGACTCTCCCCCGCCCCTGCTCGCGAGCTCTCCACGCTCGGCGCTACCAGACCATCCTCAGCACGGCCAGGCCACGGGTTCTCCTCCGCCGCCCCAGCTCACCTGCAGCGCTCCATGCTCGCCGCTACCAGCCGAGCCGCTCCTGCGCGGCCAGGCCACGGGAGCGCCCATGGAGGCGCCTCCCCCTGCGCCCGCGGCGGCGGCGTTCTGCCCGCCATCGTACACCGCGGAGTGGATCTTCAGGGACTTCGCTTGCCGCCGCGCCGCCTTGATCCGCGCCCTCACCTCAGGTCTACAAGCACCCCCTCGTCGTTCTTCCTATTCTTGCCCCTTGTGGATCTATAAACCGAAGGAGTTCCTCGATCGGTCGATCCCCACAAGAGTGCTGATTTTCTTTTTCTTTTTCTTTTTCTGTCATTTAAAGTTCGCTTTGGTTTGTTCACTAACGTTAAAGTGATGAACCTCATGGCCTTTTGTTTCTTTCATGCGTCATGCGTGCTGATAGAACAAGTATCAGCATTATAAAGTTGTTTTTACGCTTTACTTAAGGCATTACAATCTTGGACATCTGTAATCTGCTTCTAAAAGACTGCAACCTGGTGCGCTGAGGTTTATTTCCACATGAAGGAAAAAAAAAGGAATTTCTCAACAAGATGAACAACACAGTTGGATTATAAAAAACACAACTGGTCATTGTTTGTTTGACTGCATTTCTCGAACTTGACGCTTTCTTACAAGTTCAGAATGAAAATGCGAAATTCCTGTAATTCTCTGCAATTACTTCGTGGTGCTGGCTACCTGACTACCTCTGTTACTAGAACATTATGTGATTGTGCTATTCCATTTTTACTGCTGCTGCATACTTTGTGCTGTCATATGTAGACAATCTCATGTCAACGGTCAACCTATGTCCCAAATCTTAGCTGTGTCACTATCAAACATTCAAACTATAACCTTGTGTACTGTGCAGATGAGAAGGCGTTCTCTCGTAAGTGCAACAAAGGTGGGTGACTGTTTGTGGGACCAATCAGAAACCTCGCTCGAACTTTTCTTAATTCTCAAATGCTTGAGATCGTGTGGCCAAGTGAATGGGTTTTGTTTGGCTTCTAGGTACAGAGACCCTGTATCTGTATGGCAATAGTGATGTGAGTTGGGAGGTGCGGCCGCAGAAGTTGTTCATACCGCTGGGGCAGCCTGAGCCAACGACGACCGGCATCAAACTAGTGAGGGGCAACATGAAACGCACAAAATGGCTCAGACACATCGCTATGCACTGTGACGCATGGCTCATTCATATCTCCTCATTCCTTGGTGCCAATTTGGAGACTAGATCAAGGTATTATCCTATTTCTTTTCATTATATGTGTACCCCAGTTCTAATAGTTTTGTTTTATGGATCACGTATGAGAACAATAAGCAGGTGAGAAGAGTTTTAGTGTCGACTAAAAGTTTCTGAAAACTCACCAAGAAATGTCATCTCTTTAGCTAGTACCCCACAAGCACTAACAATGTATCGTCAAGCATTATTGCCACGCTCTGTATGTGTTTCTGGAGTATGAAAGATTATGTTATACTTTGAGCATTATTACCATGCTCTCTGTGTGCATTTGTTTTCTTGAGTCTGAAAGATTATCTTATACTTTGAAGGATTAACTGTGCTTAGATACTGTCAAGAGATTTTAGTTTAAATTCAATACGTGGGATCACTATCAGAGAAGTGAAGACATTGAGGTTTAGCACAGAATGCACCTGCCTTCTGCTTTCTCATAATTTGCACTTGAGTTTAAATGCACATGCGAAAAGGAGTATAATCCTTGATGCCTAAGATTCGTGTAAAACACTACAACCATTTTGTGGATCAAGTAGTATTTACATGCAAAAGCACAAACTGGATTTTCTTCTCAGGATGATCTTACTAGTCATGTTCCATTATTACACAGTATGACAGTAAGCATATGCAAATTAGATTTCTACCTTTTTCACGTTGGCTTTTAGCTATCCTTAAAACAAAAGAAATACTAACCAGATGCACTAATACTTTCATTTAGAGTAGGCTTTTTTTGTAAGGACATAAAACCTTTAACATACTCTTGCTGTTTTGCAGCGAGTTTCACAATTAAATCTCCAAAGTTGACAAGTACTCTCTATCTGGGAACGAATTTAATGTCAATAGTAATGGTTGCTTAATATTGCAACTTTTCATACCTCTTGTCAAAATTCTTCTATTCTTCCCAAATCATCATACATTACCTAGTAAAAAAAACCTTTATAACAAAATGGAAACGTTGGCTTATTTGATATGATTATGTCCAAAACACCTTGTTTTGAGAAAGCTCGGTAATTAGTGATTCTTTTATGCTGCATCATCCACATGGATTATTGTCTCACTTTCAATTAGAAAAACCATTGACTATGTTCTTGAAACTGTTCTGTCAGATTTCAGTTATTAGTATTTTGCCCTGCATTGATGTCATTTTGTTTTTACGAAAGCTCTACCTGAAACCCTTTTTCAGAACCAATGATTGGATCATTTTTGTTTAGCAGGCAGCGTTTATCTGATAGGATCAACAGTCTGCCAACTGTTCTTGAAACATTCGTTGCTAGTGACACATATCGCCGCATATGCAGTCTAGAAAAAATGGTATGATGATATGTTTCTTTTTTGTATCAAAGGAATATGCTAATGTCCAATTTTCTTATGCAAAGAGTTATTGGTTGGTTGTTGAACAGAATGAGGATGAGGATGAAGGCTGTGGTACTGAGCCAACCATCTGTGCAAGCTGTGGCAGCCGCTACCATGCAAATGGATTTTGGATTTGTTGTGATGTGTGTGACCGTTGGTTTCATGGTAAATGTGTGAAGATAACAGCGGCTCAAGCGGAGCGAATAGAGCACTATGAATGCCCTGAGTGCTGCTCCAACAAGAAAGGGCATGGTTATAATGTGGACCCAATGCTTTCTGTTCTGTCTAAGCGATACTAGATATGCCCAAGTCGTATTACTAGTGCATTTGAACTCTTCTGGACTTCTGTGATGCTATATAGCTTTGTTGGGCTATTTGATATTGTTTTGAACTTATGTGGTTGTTGCTTTAAGTTTGGACAGTTTTTATCTGCAGCCAGCATGCACTATAAGGCCAGTTGTGTACTAATCCGTTTTAGATATTGTACTAGACTTCTGGTCTCTATTTCTACTTCTATCGATCGATGTTCGTATTGGTTATTTGCTGTTACCTCAATTCTGAATTATATTGGTTACTTTAGCTTTGTCCTAAATCAAAACTTCTATAAGTTTGACCAAATATGAACGTTGTTTGACAGCCTTATTGGATCCTTTCCAATTAACGAGGGAAATGTATCGTGGCTCCTTAAACTTCTCTTTCATTCCTGTCTAGGTTCATGAACTCCCAAAAGTGATTATTTGGGTCTTTCCAATTTTTCATGTGGTTCATTTTAAGTTCACTCTAAGTCTAATCATGGATATGAATTTATACTTCGAATGAACCAATTAGAAAGTATAAAACTCTACAATACATTTCACTCCAAATTAAATACCTAGATGTTCTCTTAATCTCTTCACTATGATAAACTTAGTAGAGAGGACATCCAGTCTCTAATCTAAAAGATAAAAGCATCAAGAGAATTGTTAGGTGGCGAGGCAAACTTTTATCCTATGTGGGGTAGAATTACTTTGATTAAGACTTGCCTTGCTTGTATCTATGTACTTAATGTCCTTTATTAAGTTTCTGAAATGGACCATTAAGCGTTTAACAGCCTGGCATCCTCAACACTAGACTGTATTTTCCCTATTAATTCTAAAAAGATTTAGATAAAATATATTACCATCAACAAGTTCAATAAATACACTATAAGGATATTTCATAAAGAATTTAACAAACACTCATTGATTGTTGTAGACATTGGTGCGTTTGTTTATATATTTGACCAAAACTAGAAAAGTTTTATTAGTAATTTGGAAGAGAGTTCATTTATATGATTTCATTCTATTATTTCATAGACATTTAATTACATGGCTCATCTAGAGTTGGAAACCAAGACAAGAGCGTTTCATCATCTACGTGAAACTCAATTCTTCTCTCTTTATAAAAACATTGGCATATCATCGGAAATGCTTATGTAGCAACCTATTAAATGCAGATGAAACTCGTATGGAAGTTCTACTGAGACTAACCATAAGAGTTTGACAGCCTAACGATCATAGAGAATTCATGTGCAATTGGTGGGCGACGACCTAAGATGTTCTCACTCTTCGTCGCCGTGCTTGCTGTGAGAATTAAGTCCCATTACTAATGGTCACTAAGAACCACAAACCCAAATGTTTCAAAAAAAAGGGTCTATGTAGCTATCTGTTGACAGATTTCATTTGTCTAAATCTGTCAGATTTTTTGCCAATCACGAGATGACAGCTCACCAAAAAAACTGACTGATAATACAAAGATAAATCTGTCAAAATCCAACAATAACAAAGCAGACAACCAATAATGGGTTTTCCAAACCCAATATCCAATAGCAGGGAACGACGCTGTCCATAGGCAGTTAGGCACACACCACCACCACGGTAGCTGCCATGACCCCACGAACAAATCAAACACACAACAATACAGCCAGCTAGAAATAGGTTCAATCGAGGGGTCGAGGCTCTCCACGTGTTTCCAACAGCTATGATTCTGATTGATTGATGATGCTAATAGCAAAAGTACAGTACTGTAACCAACAATGGTGTTGTGTTCTCGTGGGAAGGGGACGAGTGTTGACGGTCCTTAAGTATCAATTATAACTATCAAATAAATAGAGAAAAGGATCCAAATGAAACCAACACCTAGACTTAGGGTTTTATCTGACAGAATTCCACGAGTTTTGCTGTTTATCTATTTCTGCAGGGGGTTATCAGGAAATACGGAAGAAAGGCCCACATGTCGGATTAATGACGGGATATTAACCGAACACGTAATTATCTTACATCTAGAAGAGTCCAGAAGCCATGAGAACGAACGGGAGGCGTAACAGAGCCGGGGACAGGGCGCCCGCCCTAGTCCCTAGGGCGCCCGCCCTGCTGGCTCAGCCAATCAGGCTCCGCCTCGAGGATTATGCTCCACCGACCTAGAGGATCAAGGAAAACCGCACGATCAATGTCGGTTTGATCCAACGGCCCAGATTCATCCGAAAGGGCTATATAAGCAAGGCCCCTGCCCCTGGAGGAGAGGCCCTCGTCTCATACTTCAAACCCTAATTCAGGAGGAGAGCCTCTGATCAAGCCCTAGAGCCACCACATCAACTAGATCTCTAGTTAGCATAGCTACATAGGATTAGAACTAGAAGGAGTCAATCTTCGATTGGTTCCCGGATCTTTCAAGAGGATTCTTGGTAATTCCTCTCTTGTTCTTCAATTGTTCATCATTGTTCTTCAATATTATGAATATGACTTTGTTCTATTTCAATATATTGGTTATGACTTTGCTCTACTTGATTATATTTGCAATTATATTGTTCTTAGTTTATCATAGTTATATGCTTGGCTTAGTTAGATTGGAATTATATACATGCCTAGGATCGTATAGCGTTTATCCATGTGTACAGTGGGTGAATGATAACTATTGTGTAGACGTGGTGTCTATACCGTATTTATCTGCGATTGCACCCTATATGCCGGATTGTGGGGTAGTTCGCGATAGTGACAGCTTCGTTGATTCTTATATAGTCCCCCTCTCGTGTATAGGGCAGGCAGAGCAACACTATTACAGGGGAGTGATTGCTATGTTCTTCATCTTCCTTGCTAATATTCACTATGCATGGATATAGTCTTTTCTCACCATGATTGCCAAGTATAATTGCAGTAACTATGATATGCTAGACTTTATAGTTAATAATAACTTAGGGAATATCTTTGTAGTTCATCCTAATTCCATGCTAATGACTTGCTAGAATATCTGTTGAGGTGCTTATCATTATTATATGTGGCTAGCTGATCAGATTAATTATCTTTGTCACCATTATCACTTTACCTTTACTTAATGTGACATTTATACTTGTATAAAGAGATTGATAAATACTCTCGGTTATACATGCAATGATGTGTACTCAGTTCCATATTCTCATTCCATTATCAACCAAGATACTTAGAAATCCCTTCCCAGTGGTAAAAATATAAATAACGATACCTGAAATACTTCCCGGTTAAAATGCTACATCGGTATTAATCTGTGCGCTTGCAGATCCCTTTTATTATTTATCTTGATGAGCAAATGCATATTTCAATACCGCGTCTCTCATGTCATGCTGGGGATGACAACTTGGCTTAAGTGGCATGAGGGATAGGTTTGACATTTTTGGCGCCGTTATCAGAATTAGAAAACTAAGTCTACTTTTGGTAGTGACGTTAAGAATGCCCAACAAGCATTTTTGGCGCCGTTGCCGGACACAGGGCGGGCGCCCCTCTCCGTGGGAAGATTACAAGTTTTCAGCAACAACATGATGAATCCGTTCCAGAAGCATGGGAGTGTTTCCAAGACTATATCCTAGAATGTCCCCATCATGGAATGGAAAGCTGGCTGTTGATGCAGACATTTTATCATGGGCTCATTAACAGTGCCCGTGAAACCATGGATGCTGCAGCTGGAGGAGCATTCCTATCACTCACCATACCTCAAGCCACAGCTCTTGTGGAGAAGATGGCATCCAACCAAGGTTGGAATGAAGAAAGAACTCAGACACGCAAGAAAGGTGGAGGTATACACCAGCTCAAGGAAGTAGACATGCTGTCTGCCAAGCTAGACCTACTCATGAAGAAGCTCGATGATCGAGCTGGAGAAAAGAAAGAAGTCATGCACGTCTACGACTCCCACATGACTTGTGAGGAGTGTGGAGGTACTGGACACTCGGGCAATCACTGTCCTGAGTTGCTGGAGGACGTGAACTACATCAACAATAACAACAACTACTACAACCGTCCTCAGCAGAATCAAGGTTGGAATCAACAGAGGCCTAACTACTCAGGTAATTACCAAGGTAACAATTCTTTCAATAATAATAATAATTATCCACCTTTGAGAGAGTTAGTGTCCAACCAAGGAAAGCTAATGGATAACCTGTCTAAGAAATTGGCATCTAATGATAAAATACTAGAAAATATAAATAATAGAATGGATAATTTCTCTACTGCCATCAAGAACCAGATTAGCTTTAATAAAATGATTGAATCTCAGTTGAATCAAATAGCTGCTGTTGTTCCTGCTACTAACCCCGGTATACCATCACAACCGGAAGGACTAGAATCTGCAAATCTTGTAGACATGTTTGATGCAGGAGATTACTGGAGTAACCCTATCGTGGAAGTAAGTACTGACCATCTGTCGGTCAAGAGAGGCGATCCAGGACGCCCCGTCATCCCGATCTCCATCGGCATGCGAGACTTCCCAGAAGCACTCTGTGACTTTGGCTCCAGCGTCAACATCATGCCCAGGGTACTCTATGAAAAACTCTTTTCACAACCATTATTAGAAACAACCATGTGTTTGCAGCTTGCAGATAGGACACTGAGTTTCCCGAGAGGAATATTGAAGAACATCTGTGTCCGAGTGGGTTCCTCGTACGCTCCAGCAGACTTCGTAGTGATAGAGACCGGTTCTGATGAGAGGGCTCCCGTCATCCTAGGGAGACCATTCCTGAACACCGCGGGAGCTGTCATCTATGCTAGTGCTGCCAAGATCAGTTTCTACAGCAAGGGGAGGAAGGAAACGTTTTCCTTCAAGAACAAGACCGCACAAATCCCAGAGCAACCCCAATATGAACCAAGGAAGAGGACCAACAGGAGGAACAAGAGTAAGAAGCAAGTATGGACCGAGACAACTAAGATGGTCACTGCCGTGCACAAAGGTCAAGATCGCCAACTCAAGTCACCGTTCTTGCCTAAGAAGGACGACCCAGGTATGCCAAGCATTTATTGCTCCATTAATGGGTCCCACTTCTACAAGACACTTTGCGACACTGGGTCGGGCGTCAACATAATGGCCAAGGTCACCTATGAACTTCTGTTCGGAACCATGCCCTTAAACCCAACATATATTCAGCTCCAGATGGCAGATCAGACATTCCGACAGGTCGAAGGTACAGTAACTGACGTCCCTGTCAAGATAGACGATCACTTTGTCCATACAGACTTTCAGGTTATTGACATGGGAGAAGATGAATACGATCCACTCATCATCCTTGGAAGACCATTCCTTAGTACTGTCAAAGCAATCATTTACATTGGAACTGGAGAAGTCCACATGCTCTTCCCCTCTGAGAAGGTACGTCTTTACTTTACTGACCCTAACTATGTATTTGAAGAATCCAAGCAGGTCAGGACAAGAAGAAGGCGGCGTAACCACAATCAGAAGCAACAGGTCATCAAGGACGGATGGGCAGATTATGAAGGAGAAGTGGTAAGATCTGAAGACATACCACTCAACCAACACTGTCCTGAGGAGACCAAAGCACCGAGACAGGTATGGAAAGAAAAGACAGTTGCACATGAAGAAGAGGCGCTGCCGGAACCACCGACTACGCCATCCACCAAGTCCCAGGACGACTGAACGAATAAGAGTCCCGTTCGGAGGACTTAAAAACACCGAACGCCTTGCCAAGAGGTAACTTGGTAGTTATCCTTTCCTTTTAATTATTTACTTTATCTTAAATAGTTTGCTTAGTTAATCATATTCATACTATCTTAAAAAGAAAATAAAAATGTTAAAAAACCCTAAAGCCCCATGTGAGTATGCGAGTGGCATAAAACCCATAAGTACATTCACTGTGGTGGCATAAAATATATATATATATAATAAATACATAAATATTTTCTTTTGCTTTATAAAAGAAAAAAAACAACATAAAAAAATCAAGGAGGCTCAGCATGATAAAGGCTAGATATTTATGCTAACACTTAATCAGTTCCACAAAGCTTTGTTGTCTATTTGAGCTTCAGAGAATTCAAGGAGACTAGCAGACAGAGGACATTCTAATCGCTGTCAGGGTGCTGCCGACTTTCAAATACACCTCCGCCATCTGCTAGCTACATCAGAAGAGATTATGTCAAGATCCAGCTTGGGGGAGAGCACCTCCATTATCTTGCTAAGTATTTCTATCTTTATCTTTATATTTATATATACTTCTACCCTATAAAAATAAAAATATACATAACTATGAAAAAACCAAATAAAGATTTTGTGCTTATATATATACCTATATCTTTTGCTTAGTGTGTTTTAATAAATAAATAAAGTGGCTATGCTAAACTGAATCTAGATAATAATAAAACTCTAGCATGGATATGATGAATAGTTGCTTTGCCTAACTTTCAAATTTGAAGTCCTCTCTCTAAGTTTAGACATAATTGTTATCATTTAAAGCTTGCTCTAAACCTGAACTTGTGGGAAGAGAACTTGATCTAAAGTCTAAGTTGTTAACGGATATGATATGGGAAGGTTGAGCTGCTGTTTATCTATTCCTAGAGATGCTAGAATTCTGGAGAATTTTATCTTTGAAAATTTTAAAATGCTACATGATGAGTTTCTGTATGATGAGAGTTTAAGTTCCTACCACAGCCATACATACATGCTTGCTAGACTTTAAGCCATACCTTTACTTTTTACTGCTTATGAGCATTGAGTGTAGTCAAGCTGTGTAGACCCTTAGGAGCTTGTCATGCGGTTAAAATCAAGATTCACTTGCACGATCACTCATACATGCTGCTTCTACTCCGGAAGTACGCATCCACATATATCCACTCATTCTCATCTCCAGATCCACATAAAATTATTCTACTCCTAATCCGGGAGAGAATAGCCAAAAATATTTTCCCATTCTTGTTATCCCCTGTGAAATAAATGCTCAAGCTATTTTGGTGACTACCACTTGCTATATTGTTCTAAGGAGATGAGTGCTCTATACGAGGAAATAAAAAGGGGCAAGTGCCCGGAACCTCGAAAAGAAAAAGATACGAGGAAATAAAAAGGAGCAAGTGCTCGGAACCTCGATGAAAAAAAAGAAAAAGTGTGAGAAGAGAGGTAAAAATGGACAAGTGTCCGACAGTAGAATTAGGGGTACAAGATACCCACCTGAGAGAAAAAAAAGAAAATATAGAGCACCTCATTCTCCTCAAGAGCTTTAAAAGCAAGAAAGGTACGTATCCCCTCAAAAAGAGCAAAAGTAGAATTAGACTTTCATCATTGTTATCATCACTACCACCATACACCATTTATTCGCCACACATGCACATCTTGATTTGACTTATTGGCTTGTTTCTCTGGATCCATGGTTTGACTATGCAATAAATGTCTTGTAAGTATGTATACTTTATCTCCCACCGATGAGCTCCAGATATCAAAAGCCTTATTAGAATAGGATGAGAGAGAAGGCAATGTCACTCTGCCTTATACCACAAATACTACATACTTTACTTTGAGAGAAGGCAGACATCATTACTGCCTTGGTGAGGATCCAGAAATACCACAAAAGAGAGACCTGAGAGAGTCATACAAGGAATCTCTGAGTTTTATTTGAAAATCTGCAAAAAACTCCAGAGCTATAGCTGATCAAGAATAAGAGACATGGCGCTTGACTAGACTGTTCTATCTTTTAACCGCTCAAGACAAAGATGACGGTTGCAAGCCCCATGGTGAAAGGTATAATGAGTAAGTTTTAAGTCTTGACAGTTTACTTTAATTCAGAGATGAGACTCTATTTGAAAGCATGTGTACCGTCAAAATTCAAAGGCATTTCAGCAACTACTGAGTCTCTCCTTGCTCAGGGACGAGCAAGACGTAAGCTTGGGGGAGTTTGTTGACGGTCCTTAAGTATCAATTATAACTATCAAATAAATAGAGAAAAGGATCCAAATGAAACTAACACCTAGACTTAGGGTTTTATCTGACAGAATTCCACGAGTTTTGTTGTTTATCTATTTCTGCAGGGGGTTATTAGGAAATACGGAAGAAAGGCCCACATGTCGGATTAATGACGGGATATTAACCGAACACGTAATTATCTTACATCTAGAAGAGTCCAGAAGCCACGAGAACGAACGGGAGGCGTAACAGAGCCGGGGACAGGGCGCCCGCCCTAGTCCCTAGGGCGCCCGCCCTGCTGGCTCAGCCAATCAGGCTCCGCCTCGAGGATTATGCTCCACCGACCTAGAGGATCAAGGAAAACCGCACGATCAATGTCGGTTTGATCCAACGGCCCAGATTCATCTGAAAGGGCTATATAAGCAAGGCCCCTGCCCCTGGAGGAGAGGCCCTCGTCTCATACTTCAAACCCTAATTCAGGAGGAGAGCCTCTGATCAAGCCCTAGAGCCACCACATCAACTAGATCTCTAGTTAGCATAGCTACATAGGATTAGAACTAGAAGGAGTCAATCTTCGATTGGTTCCCGGATCTGTCAAGAGGATTCTTGATAATTCCTCTCTTGTTCTTCAATTGTTCATCATTGTTCTTCAATATTATGAATATGACTTTGTTCTATTTCAATATATTGGTTATGACTTTGCTCTACTTAATTATATTTGCAATTATATTGTTCTTAGTTTATCATAGTTATATGCTTGGCTTAGTTAGATTGGAATTATATACATGCCTAGGATCGTATAACGTTTATCCATGTGTACAGTGGGTGAATGATAACTATTGTGTAGACGTGGTGTCTATACCGTATTTATCTGCGATTGCACCCTATATGCCGGATTGTGGGGTAGTTCGCGATAGTGACAGCTTCGTTGATTCTTATATAGTCGCCCTCTCGTGTATAGGGCAGGCAGAGCAACACTATTACAGGGGAGTGATTGCTATGTTCTTCATCTTCCTTGCTAATATTCACTATGCATGGATATAGTCTTTTCTCACCATGATTGCCAAGTATAATTGCAGTAACTATGATATGTTAGACTTTATAGTTAATAATAACTTAGGGAATATCTTTGTAGTTCATCCTAATTCCATGCTAATGACTTGCTAGAATATCTGTTGAGGTGCTTATCATTATTATATGTGGCTAGCTGATCAGATTAATTATCTTTGTCACCATTATCACTTTACCTTTACTTAATGTGACATTTATACCTGTATAAAGAGATTGATAAATACTCTCGGTTATACATGCAATGATGTGTACTCAGTTCCATATTCTCATTCCATTATCAACCATGATACTTAGAAATCCCTTCCCAGTGGTAAAAATATAAATAACGATACCTGAAATACTTCCCGGTTAAAATGCTACATCGGTATTAATCTGTGCGCTTGCAGATCCCTTTTATTATTTATCTTGATGAGCAAATGCATATTTCAATACCGCGTCTCTCATGTCATGCTGGGGATGACAACTTGGCTTAAGTGGCATGAGGGATAGGTTTGGCATTTTTGGCGCCGTTATCAGAATTAGAAAACTAAGTCTACTTTTGGTAGTGACGTTAAGAATGCCCAACAACGAGCTGGACTGATCCTCTCTCAGTCTACATCTACTGCCCTGGCACCGGCGGCCAGAGGGACGAAAGGACGACGTCCTGGAGGGAGCTGTCCTTCTGCATCACCGCCTTGAACTTGTCGAAGCTCACCTTGCCGTTGCCGTTGGCGTCCATCTTGTGGAACACCTCGTCCAGCTTCTCGGGCTCGTGACGTTACAAGGCAGGCACTTCTCGGGCAGCATCTGCGTCAACAATGACACCAGGCAAACTCATCACAACATATATCATATCATAACAGACAGGAAGGACGGGCAGCTTATTAGCTCTCTTAATCGCAGCATCGACGCCGGTTCGTCCTTGCTGATGCGACCGGTCAGCGTCACACATCTGACACGTCATTTTTTTCAGTCATTCATTCAGTATGTCAGTCGAGAGAGAATGCCGTTCGTTGCTATGAATCAGAATGACAATGACTATTCTTGGTATGGAAAAAAGGTGCACCAATTCTCATCTCATCACCTGGAAGCAGAGCCGGAGCGCGTCGTCGCCGCAGGAGTTGCGGAGGCTGGACAGCCTGCAGACGATCTCCCTCATGTCCACTGTGCCATCGCCGTTATTGTCAAACAGGTCAAACACACACAGTGCCAGAGGGACCAGCGATTCTAGCTTCATCACCTTCGGCACCTCCTCAAACTCCGCCAGCGTCGCGTTATCGCTATCAGCGCATCTGCAATAGGTTATTCAGGGCACTCGGCATATCATACCAGATATCTTTTTTTTCTTTTTCATTTATAGTGAAATGGTTTCAGAACAAACTATATGCAGGATTTCATTTTTGCCAGCAAAAACTGCTTGTTGCTACATAGTGCAATTTCTCAGGCGAATGAAGGAAACAATAATCCACGCTATTAGTGCTACGGCTTCTGAGTGATCATAAACATGGATATAGACAGATTTTGAACAGCTCAGTCTTCAGTTCAACCTCATCCTACTGCTAAATGAGAAAGCTAGAATAATCAAAACTCAAGTATCAAACAAAGTAAGGGGGGGGGGGGGGGGGGTCAAAATTCCTTAGATACTCACATTCGTGCGAAATGAGCCAGCAGATTATTGAGCTCTCTCTAAGCTTAGGTAATGTGTTCCCAAAAGGTTCCTCAGCCTTTTCGTCCTCAATGCCACCTTGCTGCTGAGGACGCTTGTGATTGCCGCTGCCCGCAGTTTCCTTCGTTCGAATAGAAGTAAATTCTATTTTAGTAGAAGTAACTCAAAACATGTCATAAAAAATTGAATTACAATGACAAAAACATGTCATCGACTTCAAAAACATCTTAAGATTTTCAAATAGAAGTAATTCTTTAAAACAACTTCAAGACAACCTGGCCATCTATCAAAACAGCACATCAACTACCTCAAGGCCATGCTCAGATACAAATCCACAACCAAAAACAAACACACACAACCACATTACAGCTAAAAAAAATACAACCAACTCAACTAAAATAAACAAATTCACATTCAGAGCTGACATTCAATTATCAGAAAAAAAATTCCTCAAAACAACCTAGGCAAATATAGAAATACACAAAAAAAATTCTAACAAATCTCATACAAATAAAAAAAGACACATTGAGCCAAAAATTACAAAGGATGAGCATCCTTAAATCCAGCATTATACATTCCAAAAATAACTACACAAAATCAAATGCAAAAAAAGGGAAAACAGCTCCAGCAGCAGCAGCCACACACACAAACAAAGAAAACCAAAAAACATACACAGCCACACTCACACAGAAACAGAAGTCAACAGGCCAGCTGACACACAACTGAGAGGCTCAGAAAAAAAATAAAAGAAAAAGGCCACAAAAAACACACACACAGAGAGAAAGAGAGAGAAACACACATAATCTGCACAGCCAGAAAAATAGAAGCCTAAAGAAAGACCCACAAAATAGCCCAAATTAAAGGCCATAAAAAATAGTCACACCTGCACCCACAAAATACAGACACACACTCACACCAAAAAAACAAAAACACACACGCACACACAGAAAAGCACAGAAAGAGACACACACATAGCCACAGAGACACACCAAAGAAAAAAAACACACACACAAGAGTCATGTAGGACGTCACAAACTCATCCTAATCATAGTTTTTAACTAGACCCAATCTGTTCCATACACCAAAAAAAAACAAATTCCATCCCAAATGTAATCTAAAAAAAATAACAGAAAAAACTAAACCAAACAGCTGACATGGTATCTTAACACTTGCATGTCAGCGACAACACACAGGATTCTCTGAACCCCACCTAGATTTTAGCCTTCCGTCAAAAAAAGAATGATATAGGAATAAACACCATACACTGAGATTTCAATAGCAGATCACAAGCAACATACAAGCACTGCAAAAAGGCAATGAAAAGAAATTAAGAAGTACTCTAGGCTAAGACAACTTAAATGTGAATGAAAGACAAACAATCTCAACAAAAATCCAACAAGCAGTACAATCATCCAGAGAATTATGTACAAAATCATTCACCACCTCATTGTGCCACAATGAACAAAATGTAAGAGATTGCTAAGATCAGGTCTAGCAAAGCTTTCTTGTGCTTGTCAGGTAAGTGATTGGTTCACAGGAACAGTTCAGTCATGCCAAATCAAATTTCCTAGCCAGATCACACACATCACTGATATCAAAAGAGGTTTTGCAGACACAAACTATGAACGTCCAATAATTGAATCTGATGAGATGAAAAAAATCTTCAAACCCAGCAATTCAATGGTATTGGTATCCATATCACACTGTACTAGCATCTCCTGGTACTCATTTCACAAATTTCTAGACCTAGAAATAAAGATAATGGCATAATTCACAACCATATAGCACAATTCCATGCTACTCTCATGGCCCATAATTTTTCTCGTGTACAATACAAAAAAATACTCACTTCTAGGTAACTGACACCACCTTAAACATACTGTATTCCTGCTTATAACTTCTTCATATCCGTAATTAAAATATAAAATCAGCAGGTTGCAGAAGTTCTACATGTCAAAAAAAGAACCAACTGAAATGCCTTCAAGACTGTACTGACCCCTAGCCTTATGTTTCATATCAGCTAATAATCACATTAGACATCACCAAAGGTCATTTGTTATAACAATGGCAACCCCTTTAAACATAAAATACATTCCTGTGGAACAAATAGTACATCTATGATTAAAAGACCACTCCACGAGGAAAAACAACACCTACAAAAAAAAACCAGCTGCCTTGCAACATCATTGGCATTGCCCACCTACTTAGAAAGGTAATGAGATTTCTATGGCATGTCTATGTCAAATAGGATTAGTTGCTTTTGACAACTTTTAGCATTCATTTGGTTCATAGCCTTACTTCTGGTAACAGCCCATTCACATCTGAAGACTAATTCATTTTCTTACAAATTCATGACCAACTAGATGTTACAACATATAAGCTATGGTACAAACAACTAAGAAAACCACAAAAAGAATAGAAGTCCACTGAATTCAGAAAATGAAGCTGAGTGGAATAAAAAAATCCATAACCATCACAAGGCAAACAAAACAGGGTAAAATCCAAAAGCATGCTTCCTAGGTGACTCAGAATCAGAGACAGGCCACATGACACACTTACAGTTGAGGAAATCACATTTACAGTAGCTGAGTCACATTTACAGTTGCTGAATTAACAGCCTATCCTACTTCACTTTTTGGACCAAATACAGAAGTTGAAAAATCATGTCAAAACCATCATTACTTGCTAAAAAATCAAACAAACATTGGAATGTCTGGTTCCTCTCTCTGCTTCACTCCCTCCCTAGCTACTTGCTTTGCTTTCCCCAAGCTGTAAGATCCAAAAGCAGCTGAGCCACCGACCACCATCCAAGTGAGCACAAAACGCAAATCCAACACACAAAAGACAAAAACTCCGGCGTGACGACGCCCGTCCAAGTGAGGAGAAAGCAAGCCAACTCCATCCTCCATGGACTTGAACCAGAAATACAACAAATCCTAGAACAACTACAGAACCAGATCTACTGAACCAAAATTACCCAAACAACGACCGTGGAGAATAAGGTCAGCTTCAATTCGTCTCAGCCTTCGCCACCTACCGCCCCCACAACACCCACCTCACACACAGACACCCGACACCCCATAATATGCCTTCCCTTCTAGGGCCCGAGCCCAAAGGCAGCGCGAAGAAGCGCACAGCAGCCATAGCTCCTCAAATCAGCGGCAACAAGGAACTTACAAAGAACATCGATAGCTCCTTCAAATCGGCAACAGTAGCAGCTACTCAACAGCTGCCGGAATGGGGGAAGCCCGCGACGATAGTCGCTACGGATAGGGAGGATGGAAGCCGCGCCGGAGTGGAGAGGAAGCCGCGCCGGATGGGGGAGGGAGCGCCGCTGGGGATGGAGGAGGCCGCACCGCTGTGGGAGCTGGAGGGCGTGCCACCGGCGGTGGGGAAGCGCGTGGCGAGGGCGAGGCACGGTGCGGCGCAAGCGAAACGGCCCGCGTGAGGACTGCCCAGTGAAACTGACGATACAGTGATGACTGGGGCTGCACGAATAACGGGTTTCGGGTTTCAATCGCGGGCCCATCAGGGTGGTGGACCCGTCAACGAACCCAAACAGCGGCATGAATCTCAAACACATCAAACGGCCTAGAATCTGACAGATAAAAGACAACAAAATCTGTCAACAGATAAATAGCAAAAATCCAAAAAAAACGCAAACCCAAGTTTCGGGCGTGGCGCATCTCACACTAAGCCAAAGGCAGCAGAACGGATGTTGTTGCATTAGGAGTCCGGAAAGAATTGCACTCACCATGCATTTGACATGTTCATGGTTTCTCGGGTGGGATGCCCTGTATCTTGGGATCACGCATGCGTGCATGGTAGTCATGCGGCGAAGACAAGATGAACAAGCAGGAGAAAACCATTCGGTCCAGTCCACGGAGTATATAAGCTTCAGCGACGCCAAACGCTATCTATGTCAAATTCGTGCTCGCAAACCATGGGTCGCTTCACGATTTTGCCCCTTGCATACGCCCTTGTCTTGGTCGCCGCGGCGTGCCCCGTGCTGGGCTATGTCCCTCACGGCGCGGCGCCGAGGAGCACCGGCGCCGCCCGGCATCACGCCAACGCCCGAACTTACATCGTCCTGGTCGAGCCTCCACCTGCGCACACCCATGAAGACGACGATGCCGCGCACCGCCGGTGGCACGAGTCGTTCCTCCAGAGCTCCGGCGGTGGTGTCCGCCCTCGCCGGGTTCGCCACTCGTACACGAGCGTGCTCTCCGGCTTCGCCGCTAGGCTGACCGACGACGAGCTCGCGGCCGTGTCCAGGAAGCCAGGGTTCGTGCGCGCGTTCCCGGAACGCAGGGTGCCGCTCATGACGACGCGCACACCGGGGTTCCTCGGGCTCGCTCCCGACGGCGGCGTCTGGAACGCGACCGGCTACGGCGAGGGCACGATCATTGGGTTTCTGGACACCGGGATCGACGAGAAGCACCCTTCGTTCCGAGACAATGGTATGCCGCCGCCGCCGCCCAGGTGGAAGGGCGCCTGTCAGCCTCCTGTTCGGTGCAACAACAAGCTCATCGGCGCAGCGTCGTTCGTCGTGGACAACACCACCACCGACGACGTCGGGCACGGCACGCACACCACCGGCACGGCGGCCGGCCGGTTCGTGGAAGGAGTCTCGGCCTTCGGCCTTGGCGCCGGCGGCACGGCTGCCGGGATGGCACCCGGCGCGCACATGGCCGTGTACAAGGTCTGCGACGCCCAAGGGTGCTTCGAGTCCGACTTGCTGGCCGGGATGGACGCCGCCGTGAAGGACGGCGTCGACGTTCTCTCGGTGTCCCTCGGCGGCGTCTCCACGCCGTTGGACAAGGACCCCATCGCCATCGGCGCGTTCGCAGCGGTGTACAAGGGCGTCCTCGTAGTGTGCGCCGGCGGCAACAGCGGCCCTCTGCCCTCCACGCTGTCCAACGAAGCGCCGTGGATACTGACCGTGGCGGCCGGGTCTGTGGATCGGAGCTTCCGTGCCAGCGTGCGGCTCGGCGACGGCGAGATGTTCGAAGGCGAGTCACTGACTCAGGACAAGCACTTCAGCTCCAAGGTGTATCCGCTGTACTACTCAAACGGCATGAACTTCTGCGACTACTTCAACGTCAACATCACCGGCATGGTGGTCGTGTGCGACACCGAGACACCGGTGCCACCGATGAGCTCGATCGAGGCGGTCCGCGAGGCTGGCGGCGCCGGCGTCGTGTTCATCAACGAACCGGACTTCGGATACACCATCATCTTGGAGAAATACTACAACCTCCCCATGACGCAGGTGACCGCGGTCGACGGCACCAAGATAATGGGCTACGCCATGAAGGGTGCGTCCACGACCAACCATACGGCAACGATCGTGTTCAACAGCACAGTCGTTGGCGTGAAGCCGGCGCCGATCGTGGCGGCCTTCTCGTCGCGCGGCCCCAGCGTTGCCAGCCCCGGCGTACTGAAGCCCGACGTCATGGCGCCGGGGCTCAACATCCTCGCCGCGTGGCCGTCGGAGGTGCCCGTCGGGGGCCCCGAGTCGAACAGCTTCAACGTCATCTCCGGCACGTCCATGGCGACGCCGCACATCACCGGCATCGTGGCGCTCGTCAAGAAGGCGCACCCGGACTGGTCCCCCGCCGCGATCAAGTCCGCCATCATGACCACGTCCAGCGCCGTCGATAACGACGGCAACCAGATCATGGACGAGGAGCACCGGAAGGCGAGCTTCTACTCCCTCGGCGCCGGCCATGTTGTCCCGGCGAAGGCCGTAGACCCCGGCCTGGTGTATGACCTCGGCGTCCGCGACTATGCCGGCTACATCTGCAGACTCCTCGGGGAGGCGGCCCTTAAAACCATAGCCGGAAACATCAGCTTGACTTGCACTGAGGTCGAGCCTATCACCGGGGCGCAGCTGAACTACCCGGCGATACTGGTGCCGCTGCGAGCTGAGGCGTTCGCTGTGAACCGGACGGTGACGAACGTTGGGCCGGCGAAGTCGAACTACACCGCCAAGATCGAAGCGCCGAAAGGCCTGACGGTCAAGGTGGAGCCGGTGGAGCTGGAGTTCACGAAGGTAAATGAGAGGAAGACGTTCACGGTCACAGTGAGCGCAGCCGGAGCCAGCAGCGAGCAGGAGCTCGCCGAGGGGGCCCTGAGCTGGTTGTCCCATGATCATGATCACGTCGTGAGGAGCCCAATCGTGGCCGACTCCAGCCTTACCCTCAGTTGATTGCCACGACCGCGTTGTCCATTGCGCGCGTGCGCGCGCGCGTATCTACCTTCCGTAAAACAAATGTCAGTATTACTTTTGAGTATATTCAAACAATCTTAACTTCAAATAAATATTATGATACTACAATATGTACAATGAAATATATTTTCATAATAAATATATTTAGAGATTGGTACTATTTTCTATAATAGTGAAATTTAAGAAAGTTTGATTTGATTTAGTCTAAACTTGGGATGATATTTCTTTTGGACAAAGAGGGTACAAGTGAAGCCTTGTGCCCTCATGTGCTGGAATAATTAGTCACGGCCTCGCCAACGTCCCAAAGAAATAAAAGAAATGGAAAAAGATTAGAAGTACTCTTTCCGTCCTAAAAGACAGCAATTCAAAAATATCCTAGAAAAACCGCAAAATTATGGGGTTATAAGGATCAGTTTTTAAGTGGGACCCACTCGTTAAAAACTCACCGCACAATCGTATCCTTCCATCTCACGGTCCTCACACCATAAACCACCATCGCTCGCACCTGTAAAAAAAATCAATCATACCACTTGCCATAGTGAGTCAGTGACTGTCCTCTTCCCATCTGTAGCGGTTTCCAATCTAGATCCGACGATCTCCCCAATCCAGAGCTTCCCTCCCGTTCTCCTTCCCTATCCGGTGCTCCGTCCCCGAACATGGTTTTGTGTGGCTGTAGGATGAGCTACCAGCGAGGACCTGGCCGCGGAGATTCTCCAGCTATTGAGGTATGTTTGTTTGAACGACTATTGACGGGGGCTCCGGGTGTGGTGTCGTCCATAGAGAGGATTCCAGCTATGGTGGACGTGGTGGGGGTCTAGATGTTCTTCGACATTGGCGTTTGACAGCGATTCACACTCTCATTTCTCCTATCATACTTCTTGGTGAAGAGGTCGGAGATCTTCTTATCCCGTTGGTGAGATGCATGATTGGGTAGTTGAGGTTATTAGGGACGGTGGATTGTTGTTCCAGTCATCAATGAGTCTGGCGGTGGTATTGTGGTAATTTAGTTCCTCTCCAATTCTTTTAGAGTTGGTGGCTAATTTTTGTTGAGGGACTTCGATTCGTCTTGGCGGGTGGCCTAGGCGATGGCTCTTGCGGCAAATATGAGGTTTAGCATCGCTTGGTGAGCTAGGAGGTGGTTTTTTTTCCTATCACTGACATGCATCAGCGGGGATCAGGAGCGAGGTCGATGGCGAGGATTCTCTGTAGCCAAGGTCATGTTTTTGTAATTTTTAGTTTTTTCATGGTGTTTTTGTAAAATGGTGGGGATGGACTACAAATGGCAGTGTGTCCGTTATCCTTTTAGGGTTATTTTAGTTATTGACCAGGAGCATTGGTTTGTTCCCTAAATTCTACAATCATGGTATCTTTGAGACTTGAGAGTACATCCTTGGGCAGCCCGTGCTCATGGTGGGGCCCGTTTGCTTCTTACTACCCTTCCAAACATCGATCTACCCTAGCTATATCTTGCGTATTAAACAAACACACGCCCTCCCAGATACCATCCCTCGACAAGAAGTTAAGGTAGAGAAACCCTAACTGAATCTGCAAAAGTCGGTAAAGCTACTTCTGGCTGCAGCTGTTTTGCTTGAGTTTGAGTTACTGTAGTACAGTTGCTATGGTTCTACAGCTTCAGCCTGTAGCCCTGCAGAAGTAGCACTCACTACTACACAAAACTTTATCGAGGCAGACAAAATCGATTTACCGAGGCGGGCATCGCAACTGCCTCGGACCAAAGGTCACAGTAAATGAGACCTTTTTAGAGGTGGTTGAATGCTCGCCTCGGTTAATCGAATTGGAAAAACAAAAAAAAGAAAAAAAACCCATGGATAAGCCCGACAAGCCCATCCATAGGCCCGCTAAGCCCATCCACGTGTCGCCGCGGCCGTAGCTCACCGGATTTATGCGCCGTGGCACCCGCTCACCGGATCTGGGTAGCAACCGCCGGATCTGGGCAGCAGCCACCGCATCTGAGCACCCGCCGCCGGATCCGGACATCTGCTCACCGGAGAGGAAGGGGGATGGCAGATCTGGGCACTAGCTCGTCGGAGAGGAAGGGGGAGGGCGGATCCGGGAACTAGCTCACCGGAGAGGAAGGGGGAGGGCAGATCCGCCCTAGGGGAGCCGCTGCAGGGCCCTCGCCATCGGATCCACCTCCACTGGAGCTGCTCCGCCACCCGCTGCCAGCGCTGGAGGTAGGGGCACTGCTGGATCCAAGCCGGAGGGTAGGAGGGGCACCACCGGAGCTGCTGCTCAAAGGAGAGGCGCCGCCAAAGCTGCTACTCAGAGGAGAGGTGCTTTCGACGCTGCTTCTCGGAGGAGGGGCGCCGCCAGAGCTGTTGCTCGGAGGAGAGGAGCCGCTGCCGCTGCTGCTCGTCGGGGCACGAACTCCAACCCACCGGCCGCGCGGCCTCCTGCCCGACGGGGTCGTCATGGGAGGAGAGGGCGAGGTGGGGGAGAGGGAGAGGGAGAGGGAGAGGGGTGCCGCCTGGGAGAGACCGACGTGGGGAGAGGAGTCACGTGCAGAGGAGTCACGGGAGACGCGGGGAGAGGAGTCATGACCTTGCTGTGGCTGCGGGTGTGAGGGAGAGAGTGGAGGGTGTTAGGGTATGTATTTGGTTTTATATGTTGGAGTGGTAGTGGGCTAGTATGGGCTTAGAAATGTTAGTGGGCTGGGCTATATTATAGGAGACGGGCCTTATAAAATAACCACCTCAGTTAATCATTTACCGAGGCAGTTGCGTTATAATGCCCATCTCGGTTAATTAGGCATTAACCGAGGCAGTTATATTACATTACCCGCCTCCGTAAATCGATTTTGCGAGGCAGTTTTTTGTGACCGCCTTGGTTAATAAAAACTAACCACCTCGGTTAATCCAAGGCATTAACCGAGGTGGTTGAAAATTGTACCCGCCTCCAAGGGGGTTTTCAAAAGGTCACAGTTAATGTCAGTTTGCTGATCTCTTGTCATTCCTTTTAAGGGCTCGTTCGGTTGTTCCGGAACGAGCCCAGGAACCGTTCCTGCTGATGATGGTTATTCAAATTAACAAAACAATCCGGCCTGAAATCCATTCGGGTGATCATTCCATAGCAACCGAACATGCCCTAAAAGGGAACAGAGGATACCCGTTCAATCAGTTTCTTTGAGATCCTCTGCACTTTCATAGATGCCCCCACATAGTCACATCACCGAACTCCACCGTGGCCAAGGCAGTCAACAGACATCGGAGAGATCGTCAAGAATCGCACCAAAATCAAGAGAAGCTATAGGTACGACACTGTGAAGCTTCATTGAGGCCAAAAGAGCCATGTATTTGTAAAGACTTTATGCTTGATCAGGGATTGTCATAGATGTGTTTAACCAGGTTGAGTCCAACTTGACAACGCACGTCAAAGCCGACAGGAGCTACATCGAGCGTACGTACCACAGCTTAGACGAAGAGCTTTTGTTCCTCCGCTTGGCACGCTTACCTTACCGAACGAGAAGATACGAGCAAAGCTTGTTTAATTTGTTTGGGTGAGACAGCTTGCGCCTGTGTGGACAAGTTTTAGTTTTCACGTGACAGTGGTGAATTGTCTCGCCATGCTAGGCAAGGTTGTAGTTCTTTGGAACTCTTTACTGCTTGCTGTGTAGCCTAGCTAGTCAAGGAATTAATATTAGACAAAGCATTTAGGCCTAGCTAGTCATGGATTTAGCGCCAGTTTGGCACGGTCCCCCCCCACACACACTACATAGGGTGAAAAAGGAAGAACACCTCGAGTGGAACCATGAAAACCTACCTCACAATATGTGGGCACCAGTAGAGCTAAAAACACCAGCTTCTTTCAGGTCCTTCTTGCTTTGATGGGCTCAAACATGGTCATGCATGGTTGGATTTTCCATGTGGGCACTTTGGCACCAGCACGATCGATGTAGGTGAGGCTAGCACTGGGAGGGCCGTAGGCGGTACAAAAGAGAAGGAGAGTGGTGGAACGAGATGGGTTGGAGGGCGACATGAAGAAGATGATAGGAGGCGGGAATGTGAAAATAGAGAGAGGAAGAAAATAAATAAAGGAAGGAAAAAAAGAGAGAGAAAAAGACAAGGGTATTATGAATATTTCATCCATGTTATCTACGTAAAAAGTTATTTAGCCAAATATTTTACCAAAACAGCTTCAGCTTCGCCCATAAAGCAAAGTTATACCAAGCAGGTCATTAGATTTACATCTGAAAGCATCTAGGCCCCTAGAGTGAGTTTCGATGATTGATGATAACGGTTAATTATCATGACTAACGTATGTTTTGCAGAGACGATAGAATGTTAGGTCATGGTAATGGCAATCATGGGCGATGTGTTGATCATGCCCCTTATCGATGGAAATCGTTTTCGGTTTTCAAAGAATGGACGACAAGGTTAAGGACAGTTAGTTCCAGACGTCGAGGAGTTGAGTGACGTTCGGATTAGTCGTCAGGACTTTTGTTTTTCTCCTTTGGCCGTACTATTAAGGGGGGTATGGATGGGTAGCTTGACCTAGGTGAGTCTAATGGTTAGGTGTGGTGCACACTTATCAAACTTAGCACTAGGTAGCTCCAAATGGCGCTGAGATTGTTTGGAACAAAAGCCGTTCAAGAAGTGTTTGAATCGGAAGTCATTTCGGCCTTCAAACAGGCGACAGACGCTGAAGGCGAGAGCGATAGACGTTGACGTCAGCGTCTGTCGCATGAAACTTGTGCGACCTGAGTGAATTTGGAAGCGACAGACGCAAGGGGTGAAGGGCGTCAGACGCGTTCCTCGCTGTTGCCCGCGATAGACGGTGATAGGGCATAGCGTCAGACGCAGTCCAGAATGCCCTGAGTGCTCATATCATGCGAGAGACACATTTGGTGCTAGGGCGATAGACGCGTCTAGTGCTAGGGTGACAGATGCGGTCCAGCATCTGTTGGTCCCTAACGGCTAGTTAAATGTTTGTACTCCGTTATATGCGATAGACGCGCACTTCTGTGGTGACGGACGCGTCTATTGGCCCCGAAAGTTGCTGTTTTTGAAGATAACGGTTGAGGAAGTTGAGGGGGAGTATAAATACATCCCCTATCCCTCCATTTGAGGCTCTCTTGCTCATTTGTTCAGCTAAGAAACACTTTTCAAGTGCAAAGATGTGCAAGAGCTCCGTGACGATTGAGATTTGAGAATCCAAGATTAAGGACCCTCATTAGTGACTAGAGAGTAGCAAGTGTGCATCCACCTTCTTATTAGGCTTGTTGTGGTCAAGTGAGAGTTCTTGCTTGTTACTCTTGATGATCGCCATTACCTAGACGGCTTGGTGCTGATTAGGAGCTTGGTGATCATCCAGTGGAGGTTGTGGATGACCCAACTCATCTTATGAGCGGTTGTTTCACGATTCACCGCGATGGAGTGTCAAAGAATCAGCCCGTAGAGAGCACTTGATCCTTGCGCAGATCAAGGATGAGCTACACCCTTGCACGGGTGCTCCAACAAGGACTAGTGGGGAGTGGCGACTCTCCGATACCTTGGGAAAACATCGCCGTGTTCCTAACCCTTTTACATTCAAGCAATTTACTTTCTCGCATTACTTTCATTGCTTGTTTTACTTTCCTAGAATTGCAATGCTAGACTAGGGTTGGAACTTAGGGTGTAAAATCTTTTTCGGTAGAATCACTAGGAACACTTGTAGGCACTAGGGGGTGATGGCTTAGTAGGATTCAATTCTTGCAATAAATTTTAGAAAAGCCCAATTCACCCCCTCTCTTGGGCATCTTGATCCTTTCAATTGGTATCAGAGCCGAGTTGCTCCTTAATTAGGCTTAACCGCTTAGAGCAAGATGTCTAATGGAGAAGGACCACCTCCCATCTTTGAGGGAGATAATTTTCCATATTGGAAAATCCGCATGGAGGCGTACCTCGAAGCCATAGACGTTGGGTGTCTTAGAGTCGCTATCGAAGGGCTTCCTAAAGTCAAGGATCCCGCTAACCCCGTTGGTGACGAGGAGAAGTACGACCGGTGGAATGTAAAGGCAAAAAATACACTCTACCGGGGCCTTGGCAAGAATATCTTCAATCGTGTGCATAATGCAAAAGACGCTCATAAATTGTGAAAAAACCTTTGTGCTCTCCATGAGGGAACTAAGAGTGAGCGTGAGGAACGCTATCATATTGCTTTAAAGAAGATTAATTCGTTTGAGATGCTTCCCAAAGAAAGTGCTAATGACATGTATAATCGCTTGAATGTTCTTGTAGAGGATCTCAATGCTCTTGGGCTCACTCAAATGAGTTCATCGGATGTTGCAAGGAGGATCTTAAGTGTTCTTCCCGTTGAGAAGTATGGCCATATTATCATCGTGCTTCACCAAAGCGATCTCTCCACCGCAACACCGACACAAGTATTGGGAAAGATCAATGCTCATGAGATGTACATGCACATCACTCCGGAAGGGGGTTCATCATCTTTCAAGAAGAAGGACTTGACCTTCAAAGCTAGCCATGACAAGAAGAAGAAGAAGAAGAAGAAGAGCCAAGCCATGATTGTTCAAGAAAGCTCAAGTGATAGTGACATTGATGATGCATCACTTGCTCTCATGGTGAATAAGACCACCAAGATGTTAAAAAGCTTAACAAGAGTGGCATCAAGTTTGATGGCAAGAAGAAAAAGTTCTTCACAAGTAGCAAAAGAAAGCCCATCTCTGAAATGGATTGCTATAATTGTGGTGAACTTGGTCATCTAGCTCATCAATGCCCTAAGCCTCCAAAAGACAAATACAAGAACAAGAAAAAGGGCAAGAAAGATGAATCTAGTGATGAGGAAGATGACAAGAAGAAGAACAAGCCATACAAGAAGAAGGGTGACAAGAAGAAAGAATATCACAAGAAGAAGAAGAGAGGCAAAGCTTATATTGTTGGTGATTGGCTCACTGATATTGGTTCATCATGTGAGTCTTCCGGTGATGAGAGCGACGACGAGAAAGAGAAGGTCGCCGCGTTTGTGATTGGGCCATCATTATCTTCATCAACATCCTCACCACCACCTTCACCGCCATCTTCACCGTCTTCATCCACTACTCACTTATGCCTCATGGCCAAGGGTGAACGAAATGTACAAAATAATGATAGTGATGATGATGATGATAGTGATAGTGATGATGAATTTGATGCACCTTCTTATGATGAACTTGTAAAATTGCTCAACAAATACTCTAAAGTCATAAGAAAGATTAGAAATGAAAATGGTGAGCTTCAAAATGAAAAAGAATCTCTTTCATCTAAGCTTGAGATTGCACAAAAGACTAGTGATGAGCTTAGAGATCAAAATAAAATTGTGTCTTCTACTCTCAAGGAGCTCAAAGCTTCCAACAAAGAGCTTGAACATAATAAACTTGAGAAGAAACATGAAGAGCTCAACACTAGGTATAACTTGCTAAAAGATGACTATACTTCATTGAAAGTCAATTATGATAGTCTTGTTGTTGCTAATGAGCTTTCTCTTGAGATACATGATGCTACTAACCAAGTTGTCAAGATTGATATAGCTACATCATGTGATGACTTGATTGATGAGAGCATTGAGCAAGGTTCTAGTAGCAAAGGCAAGAAAGTGGTTGAAACAAATTGCTTTGATGATTATGCCAATCTCAAGAGTGAAAATGAGAAGTGAAAGCAAGAACTCGAGAAGGCCACAACCACCAACACCATTGAAATTGAGAACCTTGATCATGATCAAGAGCTAGTTGATGAGATAGAAGAACTCAAGAAAGAGAACAACAAGCTCAAGGCTTTCATGGCACAAGAAAAGCAAGTACTAAATGAGTTGCTCATTGAAGAAAACAAGAAGCTTAAGAACGAAAAAGAGCATCTCAAGGTTGGTTTGAGCAAGTTCACAAGAGGCCAATATTTGCAAAGTGAGCTACTTATGAACACCGTCATGAAGATGGATAGAAGTGGCATTGGCTACTTGGCAAATCAAGAGAAGAAGATCAAGGCTCAACAAAAGGAACAAATCAAGCCAAAGCCCAAGCCTAAGAGATGTGTTGCGTGTGGACAAGAGGGCTATTTTGCTCATGAATGTGAAACTCCACCACCACAACTCTTGCCCAAGCATGCTAGACCCTTTGCTTTCAATGCTCACTACATGCTAAGAAAAGATTCTAGAGGAAAGATGATAGTCATGTTCTTAGGTCCCCCAAACAAGAATAGGCCTAAGAAAATTTGGGTTGCCAAGTCACTAGTTGAGAAAGTCAAGGGTCCCTCTCAAGTTTGGGTCCCTAAACAAAAAGCTTGATCTCTTGTGTGTAGGTGAACTATAAGACCGGTAGAACTCATTGGGTTATTGATAGTGGTTGCACTCAATATATGACCGGTGAACCTCGTATGTTCACCTCACTATAAGAAAATGGGAAATGTCAAGAAAAGATCACATTTGGGGACAATTCAAAAAGCCAAGTCAAGGGCCTAGGCAAGATTGTAATATCAAATGATCACTCTCTTTCAAATGTGCTCTATGTTGCTTCTTTGAGTTTCAATTTGCTATCCGTTGGGCAAATATGTGATCTTGGCTACCAATGTTTGTTCACTCCAAATGAAGTGGTTGTATTAAAGATAGATTACAAGCAAGTGATATTCAAGGACTTTAGATACAACAATCTCTATCTGTTGACATCGTTTTTAGCACGTGTCAAGATGGTCAGGAAGGGCTAATCAGCAGAGGAAAGATTACTATGTAGATTGATAGCCGATGAAAATGAGATTGCTTATGAGTGGTGGCAGCGTATGGATTCAAATTGAAGTGTTGCCGATAAGGTTAAGGGTATTATTGCCGATGCCGATGAAAGAGGGTTTAAAGCTTGCTGCCGATGAAACAGGGAGTGATGCCGATGAGAGGAGACTTGAAGACTGCTGCCGATGAAACAGGGAGTGTACCGATGGAAGGAACTTGAAGGCTGCTGCCGATGGAACAGGGATTGTGCCGATGAAAAGGAGGTCGATGAGAATACCATCGTGACTGAGGCGGACTATGGAATAAAATAGGAGTTAATTTCCTTGTATACGTTTATTAGAGTCTGAGTTGTATCAAAGTCATGTGTTTCCATAGATTTGGATTTAGTGTCCTAGTCGTGTTTGGTTACGTTTCTGTAGATCAGGATATAAATATAGGGTGAAGGGCAATGTAATAATGAATCAATCAATACATCAAAAACAGCTTTTACTCTTATTTACATCTACTTTCGGCGACTTTGTCAATTTGTATATTTTTTCTTTTTACGAGTTCTCATCGATTCGGCGAGTTGCATTGCTCCAGTGCAATCTTCGACGATCCTCAAGTTCCGCGTGAGTACCTCTTGGCCGTGACTTCCGGGCGTATCGCTGTTGTCAGGACCAAAGTGCCGTATCTTCATCCTTGTCGATTAACAGGTCAAATCGACTGGCACGCTTTGGATATCGATTTCGGGTATTAGCCCTTTGTGTTTGCAGATCTACTTTTGCATCAACACATCTTTTGGCATGCTCGGTGGGACAGATCTAGTCAACATGCTTAATCCTGAGATCGATGCGGGGAACATCATCGCGGTAACAGAAGAAGATCTTAAGGAAGATCAGAAGCAGGCTATGGAGAGGGCTATAGAAGAATACAGACAGCTCTGCTTGAAGTCATTCAGCTTGAACAAAAGTGGACAAGTCATCCAGAAGCAAGACTTGCCGTTGCCTCGGCAAGTTACCTTTGATTCTAATCCGGGTAAACTTCAAGAGATGGTTAATTCCGTAGTGAATCATGCTTTAATAAATCACTCTAATGTGTTGTCCAATACTGTTCATAATGCTGTGGTTCGAACTTTCAAAGAAGGGCAAGCATCACCTCATTACGTTGGGTCTGCTTATCATCAACCAGAATCAGCATCTGCTATTGCTCCATCGGCTCCCCCAGCCGTTGCGGATATAGAGATTTCTTCTCCTCCAGTATCAGCAGGTTTATCTAACGTACAGTCTACACCGATGCGTCCGGATTCAGCATTATCAAGATGAGTTCAGCTTAATACAGATCTATCAGCATCGGCTTTATCAGGTCCTGTACTACAGAATAATCAGACTCCTGCTAATTGGTGGGGATATGGTATGCCTCCAGAGCCATCTGCTTTCAACCACGGATTATCTCAAGTGTTTGACGCAGCGGGAAAAGCTCCTATGCCATCGGCTGGTTCGCCGATAGCTCAAGTGCCTCAATATACTACAGCAACTACTGTACAACCAACTCTAGGAGGTTTCCAGGTGTCTTTGGGTCAAACATCTAGTTCAAGTCCATCGGCAAATTTGTTACCGATGCAGGAGAAGGCTCCTATCGCAAGTCAACCTGGAGTCCAGGTTATGCCTCAAGTTGGATGTAATTATCCAGCAATGCCAACAAGCTACCAGCCATCGGCAAATTTTGTACCGATGAATACTAATAATAATTGGTCAGGGCAGTTTCCCACTCAACATACAGTTCAGCCAAATCAGCAAGCCACAGGTGTTCATCAAGGTCACATGCATGCTGGTTTTCAGAATCAAACATCGGCGGCTCAGCCGATGAATCCTTTCCAGCAGGTTAATGGACCATAAATAGTGGCAAATATGCCAATTGCTGGAGATCGTGGGCCACAAAGGTATGCAGAAGGGTATCAGCAAGTACCTCCAGTGGAGATTCAACCATATCGTCAACAAGATGTTGATGCTTTTTGGGTCGATAAAATAGCAGAAATTATGAAGGATCAGTTTGGGATCAAGCCCAAAGTTAATACTTATTCTTATCGGACTCCGTATCCTCCGGCATATGATTTAATTCCTCTCCCAAATCGTTATAAGGTGCCAGATTTCACTAAGTTTTCTGGGCAAGACGATATATCAACCATGGAGCATGTTAATCGTTTTATTATTCAATGTGGAGAGGCAGCTTGTAGAGATGAATTGAGAGTTCGTTTGTTTTCATCATCTCTATCTGGATCAGCATTTACATGGTTTATTTCACTACCGCCAAATTCTATTATTACTTGGGCTGATCTGGTAAAGCAATTTCATAAGTATTTCTTTGCTGGAGTTCATGAAAAGAAGCTTACCGATTTGGTAAAGATGAAACAACGCAATGATGAATCGGTAGAAGGCTTTGTGCAAAGGCTACGAGATGTAAAGAACAAATGTTATAGCCTGGTGTTGGATGATCGGCAGCTTGCCGATTTGGCCTTTCAGGGATTGTTGCCACACCTTAAGGACAGATATGCTTCTCAGGAGTTCGAAAGCCTAAGTCATTTAGTGCAAAGGATTTCTGATCAAGACACTAGGGTTTTTGAACCTAAAAGAAATTGGAACAAGAAAGTTTCATTTGTTGAAGAGGTAGAAGATTCTGATTCAGATGAAGAACCAGTTATCGGTTTGGCTGAGTGGGTTAAGAATAAGAAGCCGATATCTTGTCCCTTTGGTCACAAAGAGCCAGAAAAGTTTACTTTTGACGTCACCAAAGCTGATAAGATATTTGATCTTTTGCTTCAAGAGGGCCAGATTAAGTTGTCACCTAATCATGTGATCCCATCGGCAGAAGAGTTGAAGAATATGTTGTATTGCAAATGGCATAATGCAACTTCGCACAGTACAAATGAGTGCAAAGTATTTAGACAACAGTTACAGTTAGCTATTGAATCTGGGAGAATAAAATTTGGCAATTCCAAGATTCAGAAGCCGATAAAAATTGATCAACATCCTTTTCCAGCAAATATGTTGGATGCTGAAGGTAAAATTAAGGTGTTGACGTCGGAAGCTGCTGAAAAGAATGCATCAGTAGATCCCCAACATCGGATAACTACCGATGATGCAAAAGGCAAGGGGCTATTAACAGAAAGTGGCAGTTCTGGAAAGCCTCCTCGATCTGGCATCGTGATTACTCATCAAAGACAACAGGAAGACTGGCGTCAGCGAAGGGACCGGTATCGACAACAGCAAGAGGAAAGATGTCAAGAGGAGTGGAATCGGCATAAGGATCATTGGAGGTGTCCGTTTTTTATTCATTGTTGGGAAGAAGGTATTAAGCTACCTACTGTTGAAGATTGCCCAGAGTGCAATGGGTATTATGGAATTAATCGTCCTGTAAGGAGGTTTCAGTTTGGTAATCAAGGTTTGTCCATTAATGAGCCGATCAGAAGGAAAGCATCAGTATATGATCAGCTGGGGGGCAGGCTCAGTGTACATGAAAGGCTTGGTAAACGCGTTGCATATTTTTCGAGAAACCAAGAGGAACTTGAAGAGATGGCAAATGCAAGAGTTCCTGATGAAAAAATATTTTACAGGGATCCTAATATACGTCGTGTGGAGACAACCAGGACTTATCAGCCAGTGTGGAAAACTAAGCTTCCTCAATGGTGTCCAGAAGGTTTGACAAAGACACAAAAGAGGAAAATGCAGCGAGAGCGTCAAAAAGACTTATACCAAGAAGAAAGTTCCTCCAATGAGAGATTTGGTAATCACCAGTGGCAGATAAGGCACAAAAATAAAGGCCCATCGGCAGATATCAATATGGTGTTTATGTTGCCGATGGAATTTTTGGCTCTATCTGATAGCGAAGAGGAGGCTGTTTTCTCTGACCAAATAGCTCAATTAACGCTAGATCCAATGATGGCTGTTTTTGAGAAGCCTGTCGATGATGAGAGACAACATCTCAAGGCTTTGTTTGTAAAAGGCAGAGTTGATGGGCAGCCTGTATCTAAGATACTTATTGATGGAGGAGCTACAATTAATATTATGCCTTATGTGATGTATCGGAAGCTTGGTAAGGGAGATTAAGACTTAACTAAGACTGATATGATGCTAAAGGACTTTGAAGGCAATGTATCACCAGCTAAAGGGGCAGTGTGTGTCGAATTGACCATTGACAGTAAAACCTTATCAACAACTTTCTTTGTTATTAATAGTAAGGGTGCATATAATCTGCTTTTAGGAAGGGATTGGATTCATGCTAATTGTTGTGTTCCTTCTACAATGCATCAGTGTCTTGTACAATGGATTGGAGATAAAATTGAAGTTGTTCCTGGTGATTCTTCTTATATCATCGCATCGGCAGAATCAGACACTTATGAGCGAACCAGGTGCATATCAGGAGAAGCTTGGGAAAAAGAGTTCCTCAAGTTTGCCGATTACGAAATTCTACCGATCCAAGCAGTTGGTTCTGAAGAAGAGTTTTAATGGATAGATTTGCCGATGATGGAAAATTAGGTCAAGGATTTACATCGGCAGATGATTTAATAGAAGTAGATATTGGTGAAGGCGATAGGCCAAGGCCCACTTTTATTAGCTCTAAGTTAAATTTCAAGTGTAAACAGCAACTAGTTGATTTGTTAAAGGAATATAAAGATTGTTTTGCTTGGGATTATACTGAAATGCCTGGATTAGACCGATCTAGAGTTTAACATCGGTTGCCTATTAAATCTAGATTTCGGCCACATCAGCAGCCGGCACGCCGCTGCAATCCTAATATACTTCCTGATATTAAGGCCGAAATAACTAAATTAATTGAGGCAAAGTTTATTCGGCAGTGTCGATATGCAGAGTGGATTTCTAATGTGGTTCCTGTATACAAGAAAAATGAGAAACTTCGTATTTGTATTGATGTCAGGAATCTCAATAAGGCCACACCGATGGATGGTTACCCAATACCGATTGCTGATTTATTGATTGATGCTGCAGCAGGGCATCAGATTATTAGTTTCATGGATGGTAATGCGGGTTATAATCAAATATTCATGGCTGAAGAAGATATTTCCAAGACAGCTTTTAGATGTCCAGGTCATGTGGGATTATTTGAGTGGATAGTTATGACATTTGGTTTGAAAAATGCCGGTGCTACTTATCAAAGAGCTATGAACTTTATTTTCCATGAATATATCGGCACGTTGGTAGAAATCTACATTGATGACATAGTGATTAAGTCTGGAGACATCACAAAGCATCTAACCGATCTACGGAAGATATTGGAGTGCACAAGAAAGCATGGATTAAAGATGAATCCTAATAAATGTGCATTTGGTGTATCGGCAGGACAATTCTTGGGTTTTATGGTGCATCAGCGGGGTATTGAAATTAGTAGGAAATCTATTGAGGCAATCAACAAGGTTGTTGCTCCTGCCGATAAAACTGAATTACAATCCTTGATCGGTAAGATTAATTTCATCAGAAGATTCATATCTAATCTGTCGGGTAAGATCAAGGCTTTCAGTCCATTATTGAAATTGAAAGCCGATCAGGAATTTAAATGGGGGGATGAACATCAGTTAGCCTTAGATGAAATTAAGAGTTACTTAACAAATCCTCCAGTGTTAGTTCCACCCCAACATGGAAAACCTTTCAGATTGTATTTATCAACTGAAGATACTGTTATCGGTTCAGCTCTTATTCAAGAATTTGAAGGGAAGGAGCGTGTTATCTATTATTTGAGCAGACGGTTAATAGATGTTGAAACCAGGTATTCGGCCATTGAGAAATTATGTCTATGTTTATACTTTTCTTGTATTAAGCTGAGGCATTATTTACTATCGGCTGAATGTACTGTCATATGCAAAGATGACGTGGTCAAGTATATGCTATCAATGCCGATACTGAATGGTAGGATTGGTAAATGGATTTTAGCATTATCAGAATTTGACCTACGTTTTGAATCGGCTAAGGCAGTTAAAGGACAGGTTATGGCCGATTTCGTTACTCAACATTGCAACATGGTGGATTCTCTGGAAATTGCTCCGTGGACACTTTTCTTTGATGGGTCTACTTGTGGTGAAGGGGCAGGCATCGGTATCGTGTTAATTTCCCCTCAGGGGAAGAAGTATGAGTTCTCGTTGCCGATTGTTGCTACATCGACGAACAATCAAGCTGAGTACCAAGCCCTGATAAAAGGGTTAGAATTGCTTAAGGAAGTACATACTGATGCTGTTGAAGTCTTTGGTGATTCTATGCTAGTCATAAATCAGTTGACTGAGATTTATGAATGCCAAAGTGAAATTCTAATTTCATATCATGAAAAGTGTTTGAAATTGTTAAAAGGGTTCAGGAATTTTCATCTGGAACATATTTCTCGGATGCATAATGAAGAGGCTAACCGATTGGCTCAGCATGCTTCAGGATATCAACCTGTTCAAGAAGTATTAATATCAGCAGCTGATACCGATGACTGGAGAAAGGAAATTATTGATTATTTAAAGAATCCATCTAAAAAGGTTGAAAGACGTATAAGGTTCCAAGCTACCAAGTATGTACTCCTCGATGATGAATTGTATTACCGTACCATAGATGGAGTTTTACTCAGGTGTGTTAGCATAGAGGAATCAAAAGGCCTGATGGGTGAAATTCATGAAGGAGTATGTGGGGCTCATCAGTCAGCTTTCAAGATGAAATGGATGATCAGAAGGAATGGATATTATTGGCCGACTATTCTTGAGGATTGTTTTAAATATTTTAAAGGATGTCAGGAATGTCAGAAATTTAGTAATATTCAAAGGGCACCCGCATCGGCTATGAACCCCATAATTAAGCCTTGGCCGTTCCGGGGTTGGGCTATTGAACTCATCGATCAGATTTATCCACCATCGAGTAAAGGACATAAGTTTATTCTGGTTGCTACCGATTATTTCACAAAGTGGGTTAAAGCAATTCCTTTAAAAAAAGGTGACATCGGCTAATATGATTGATTTTGTGAAGGAGCATATTGTCTACCGATTTGGCATCCCTCAAACCATCACTACCGATCAGGGCACTATGTTTACATCGGGTGAATTTGATGAGTTTGCTATAGGTATGGGGATTAAAGTTTTGAATTCTTCACCGTACTATGCCCAGACTAATGGTCAGGCTGAAGCATCTAATAAAGGAATTATCAAGCTCATTAAGCGCAAGATTAAAGAGTATCCTAAGAAGTGGCATACAGTATTAAATGAAGCTTTGTGGTCATATCAGATGGCGTGTCATGGTGCAACCAAGGTAACACCTTATCAGTTGGTGTATGGACACGATGCAGTCTTACCTTGGGAGATTTAAATTGGTTCTAGGCGAATACGCTTTCAAGATCAATTGATAGCCGATGATTATGATATCCTTATGAAGGATGAGCTGGAAGATGTAGCAGGTCATCGGTTAAAAGCTTTAGTTAGCATCGAGGAGAATAAGAAAAGGGTAGCTAGATGGTATGACAAGAAGGTGAAGGTAAAGGAATTTGTCGATGGAGAATTGGTTTGGAAGTTGATTTTACCGATTGGGACTAAAAGTTCTAAGTTTGGCAAATGGTCACCTAATTGGGAAGGTCCATATCGGATAAATCAATCTGTTCCTGGTAATGCATATATTCTCAAAACTCTCAAAGGAGTTGTATTTCCCAGAGCATTAAATGGAAAATATTTAAAGAAATATTATCCTAGTATCTGGATAGATGCATAAAAGTGTAATTGCCGATAACAATCCTATCGGCTAGAGTTAAAACAAAGTATCAATTATTGCCGATGCGCTAATTTAGCAAAGCTTGGATAGCCGATATCGCACGCAGGCGAATTTCATCGGCTTCTTTCAATTCCTTGGCATCTTCATCGGCACTTCCTTCCACAGGTTTGAGTTTCTTTTTGAGAACCAAGGCCTTGCGAGCTTGGGCATCTCGTTCCTGCTGAAGGGCCTTGATAGCGTCAGGAAGCTGGTCTTCTTCTTGCTTGGCTTGAGTCAGGGCTGTTTCAACCTTTTCCAGTTCAGCTAGCAGAGCTGCCCTTTTTGCTGATAGATCTAAGATTTTCTGCTTAAGATCAGCACCGGAGGCTTGCAAGTTGCTGATGCTTTTGTGCTTCTCATCGGCAGTTTGCTTCAGCTGCAGCATTTCTTCCTTAAGTTGAGTCTGAGCTGCTCTGTCGGCAATACGATGAACAACCCTTTGATATTGAAGTTGTCTGCTCTCCAGATGGACTGCTGGGAAGATGGTTTCTTCAACATCGATAGAGACTTGACCGCAGATCGTTTTGAAGATGGTCCTTGCAGGGTCTGAATCGATCACCAGTTGAGCAGTATCTTGTTGCAGTAGATTCAGGAGAGCTTCTAGTTTGCCATAGGTATCTGCCGATATTGTTCCCAATGCCAGGGAAGAACTCACCTCTTCTCCGTCATCATCGGAGACGTCGATAGCAAAAGAAAACAAGCTATCGGGAGAATCTTGTTCCTGTGAAATAAAGAGAGTTAGAAATCCTATCTGTGGTATCTGGGGATATTGTAAACCAAACAGTTAATCGGTTTACCTGCTTCAGGGCAATTTCTTGAGCCTGGCTTGAGGGAGCGGCTTGAAGAGGATCATGCGAAGGATCGGCAGAGGATGCCGATGGAATGTCTTTTACGACCTCATCAGTAGTCGGCCCTTGGGGTATAATGGCCGATGGTGTATCTTGTGCAGAAGAAGCAGCTTGTTCAATTATATCAGTAGGTTGACTGACAGGTGTTGGAGCGGACGCAGGGGCTGGTGTAGATTTCTGTCGCTTTTGTTGAGCTTCAGCATCGGTTAAAGCTTTGCGCTTTGTTTGGGTCTCAGCGACAATTGGCTGGGGGGCATCGACATGTGTTGATTGGGGAGCTTGCATGCTTGGCGTGCTTGCCGATGTGCCCGTTTGTTGCTGCAAAAACGGGTATAAGATTGGATATTTAACAGGAAAAAATGTAAAAATAAGAGAATACCTCTGAAGGAGGGGTAGAGGTCGTGGTGTTTGATATTGGAAGAGTTGCCGATGATGATCCAGCTGCAGCTCTCACACCCTGATAGTTATATGTTAATATAGTGTGTATCGGCAGAAAACAAAGTAAGCAAGGTTATTACCTTAAAAGCCTTGATTAGGCTTGAAGCAGCAGCCATTGGAGTGGCCCTGGATGTTGCCAGTCTTGGTCTGGAGGTGATAGTTTTAGCGCGAGTCCTCTGGAAGGTTAAGGCCTCTAAGGTAGGGGCGTTGTAGCCGATTATTGAGACTGGAGAAATAGGGTGGAAGTTGAAGGGTCTTCCACTTTTGCTTATTGATGGAACTAGATCATCGGCCTGTTTCAGGGAAGATTAGCTACCGATATACATATGAAAGGGGGGAGAGAGACAAAACTTAAAAGGAACTTACTGCATCGTCAGGAACAGCATAGTCGGGATCGATCATGTGCCGATATGTGTGAACGGATGTTGAAAACAACTGTTCTTTCCACTCTTGCCACCATTGCTTATATGACTCTGTGATGAAAGACGCTGGTGACCAGGCGGAGAGATCAACATTTGAGATATCGGCATCGGGAGCAAGTCTTACTACCCTACTCCATTCAGTTCCAGCGGTAATAATTTCTCTGGGCTTGATCACATCGGCAAAGCATAGCTTGATTGGCAGTTGTCCAAAGGCCAGCTGGCGAGACACTGCCGATGGATTGTAGAATTCATAAGTAATATTGGAATTCTTCCCGCTACTAAATGTGTTTACTGGGATTGCTCTGGGGGTGATAATAGCCATCATAAGATCATTATCTTGGTTCAGATCACTATCGGCAAAATTGAAAAGAAGAGGGAACTTGTTATCCTCATCGATATAGGGTACCCAAGCCCTGAGATCACGAGGGAGACCATGGTAGAAATTCTGAAAAAACCTACCGATTTGATCTTCATTGGCCTCTGTTCCAGGAAGGACGATTATGGCTTCGCCGAAGTTGAGAGGAGGGCGTGTTGCCGATTCATCATCTCCAAGGATGTAATCTTTGGCGATCTCTCGTGGGAATTCTTGGGCAAAGAAATCCCACTGTAGACGGTTATGCATGTGAGTGTTTAACCACATATCGATGAACCACCACGGGCCTCCCAGATTGCCGATGGGTTCACCAAGTAGAAGCTTCTGAGACACTTGGTGGAGAAGGTGGTAGGTTGAACTCAGGTGGTATTGGCCAAGTGGGAATCTGACACCATTGGCCAAGAGTTTCGCTGCTAGGAGGAAGGCGTTGGTTGGTCCTACCGATCGACCACAGAAGATAAACTTCTCCAGCCACAGGTTCAGGAATATGGCGTGTTCCCTTTGATTAACGGTACCAGTCTTTTGGTACTCTTGGATATATCCTGTCCAGCCGCCGATGTTGCGTGTACTTACTCTATACTCAGCTTTTCTGCCAAAAATGTGGCCTTCATCGATAGTTGAGATATCCAAGCCGGTGAGCATATATACATCGGCAAGAGTAGGGGCGCATGGGCCATGACCGAACATGAAGGTATTTGTGGTATCTGACCAAAAGTGAGCGGCAGCTATCATCATGGATTCATTCTTTTGTATATCGGCAATGGATAGCCTGATACATTGGTCTATCTTCCGTTCTGCCCAGAACACTTGCATCGATCTGTTGACCCTCAAGTACCAGTTCTTCCACCCTTTGGTGGGTTTGGGCCAAGATCGGAATGTATCCTTCCACAAATTCAAAGAGAAATTTTGAGCTTTGAAGGGAATACGATTAGCCTCTGCATTGATCAGGTCGGTTGGATCTGGGTCGCCCATTGGACCTAGGCAATGGAGGGGAGGTTGATTGGTTGGAATAACCAGTGTGTTGCGTAGTTCCTAAGTTTGGAAGATTAAGAAAATGGAAGAAGTAGAAAAATACCGTCTGTAAGAACTCGCAAGGGACCAAAAGGATCAAAGTAAAGGTAATAGAAGAAGAACGAACCGCATGAACGTTGAAGTTGACCGCCATTGCTTCGAGAAGGATGAGGGCACGAGCTGGGGACTTGAAGATGACGATGGAAGGAGCTCTGGTGGGTTGAGGATGCGCGCTTGTTGGTTAGGGTTGCCGCCGGAGTGAGAATGCCAAAGGTTGAAGTTTGAAGGTAGAAGATGAGCAATCCAGAGAAATCTATTTATAGGCCATTTGGGGTAGGGGTATTCTTGACTTATCTCTATGCCGTGCGCGGATGGATCGAGGTGGTTCAGATGGATATGGTAACTGTTCGCACGATAATCAAGGGATTGTACAGAAGATTTGATGGCAAGTAATCATGACTTGAAGGATATCTTGATACAGGATCTTTCAGTTCTAAAATGGTGATGTTGCTGTGATAAGATCTTACCGATGGATTGTTATTTTGGTATCTCAACCGTAATTGAGGCAAAAACAGTTGGAAAATGTGTGATATTTACTGAGATACATGGATTAGATCTAGATTTGATTAAATCTAGTAACAGATCATGTTATGCTTGGAGAATGGGTTGAAAAAATAGGTAATAGCAAGCATTATCTGGAGTAAATTTCGGAGCATCAGTATCTTATACTCCGAAATTGGGGGGCATGTGTTGACATCGTTTTTAGCACGTGTCAAGATGGTCAGGAAGGGCTAATTAGCAGAGGAAAGATTACTGTGTAGATTGATAGCCGATGAAAATGAGCTTGCTTATGAGTGGTGGCACCGTATGGATTCAAATTGAAGTGTTGCCAATAAGGTTAAGGGTATTATTGCCGATGCCGATAAAAGAGGGTTTAAAGCTTGCTGCTGATGAAACAGGGAGTGATGCCGATGAGAGGAGACTTGAAGACTGCTGCCGATGAAATAGGGAGTGTACCGATGGAAGGAACTTGAAGGCTGCTGCCGATGGAACAGGGATTGTGCCGATGAAAAGGAGGTCGATGAGAATACCATCGTGACTGAGGCGGACTATGGAATAAGATAGGAGTTAATTTCCTTGTATACGTTTATTAGAGTCTGAGTTGTATCAAAGTCATGTGTTTCCATAGATTTGGATTTAGTGTCCTAGTCGTGTTTGGTTACGTTTCTGTAGATCAGGATATAAATATAGGGTGAAGGGCAATGTAATAATGAATCAATCAATACATCAAAAACAGCTTTTACTCTTATTTACATCTACTTTCGGCGACTTCGTCAATTTGCATATTTTTCCTTTTTACGAGTTCTCATCGATTCGGCGAGTTGCATTGCTCCAGTGCAATCTTCGACGATCCTCGAGTTCCGCGTGAGTACCTCTTGGCCTTGACTTCCGGGCATATCGCTGTTGTCAGGACCAAAGTGCTCGTATCTTCATCCTTGTCGATTAACAGGTCAAATCGACTGGCACACTTTGGATATCGATTTCGGGTATTAGCCCTTTGTGTTTGCAGATCTACTTTTGCATCAACACTATCTTGTTGATTTCACCTCCGAAGATGCAAATTTGATGACATGTTTGTTCGCCAAGACTTCACTTAGGTGGCTTTGGCATATGAGGCTTGCTCATGTTGGAATGAACACACTCAATAAGTTATTGAAGAAAGAGTTTGTGAGAGGCTTGAAAGACGTTAAGTTTGAGAAGGACAAACCTTGTAGTGCATGTCAAGCCGGTAAACAAGTTGCAAATACTCATCCAACAAAAGCATACATGTCAACATCAAGAGTGCTAGAGCTTCTACACATGGATTTGTTTGGCCCAACAACTTACAAAAGCTTGGGTGGCAATCTTTATTGTCTTGTGATTGTTAATGACTACTCAAGATACACTTGGACATTCTTTCTTCATGACAAATCCGAAGTGGCCGCTTATTTCAAGAAGTTTGCTAAGAGAGCTCAAAATAAATGTGAAGTCAAGATCAAGAAGATAAAAAGTGACAATGGCAAGGAATTTGACAACACAAATATTGAAGCTTGTTGTGATGAGATTGGGATCAAGCATGAGATTTCATCAACCTACACTCCTCAACAAAATGGTGTAGTTGAGAGAAAGAACCGGACTTTGATCACTCTTGCGAGAACAATGCTAGATGAGTACAACACACCGAAAAAGTTGTGGGCTGAGGCAATCAACACTGCATGCTATGCATCAAATCGCCTCTTCATACAAAAGTTTCTTGGCAAGACCCCCTATGAGTTACTCAATGGGAAGAAGCTAGACGTCTCATTCTTTCGGGTGTTTGGTTGCAAATGCTACATCTATAAAAAGTGGCAACACCTAGGGAAGTTCTAAAGATGTTGTGACATTGGCTTTCTTGTTGGCTACTCATCAAAGTCCAAAGCATATAGAGTATTTAACCATGCCACCGATTTGGTTGAAGAAACATATGATGTGGAATTTGATGAATCTAATGGCTCTCAAGGAGCAATTGAGAATTGTGATGATGTAGGTGATGAACCATTGAGGGAGGCCATGAAGAACATGCCCGTGGGAGATATCAAGCCTAAAGATGATGATGATGATGTTCAAGTGATCAATCAACCTTCTTCATCGAATGGGCCACAAGATGATGATAAAGATGAGAGAGTTGAAAATGAAGATACTCATGTCTCTCATGAACAAGCCGTGGCACAAGCATAAGATGTTGATGCTCTCCAACCTACTCCTCAAGTGGTTGATAGAAGACACTCACCACTACTTCAAGCACATCCACAAGATCTCATCATAGGGAGTCCAATAAAGGGTGTAATGACTCAATCTCAAAAGCTTGCTTCCTTTGTTGAACATCACCCTTTTTGTCTCTTGTCTTGAGCCTAAGAATGTAGATGAAGCTCTTCAAAATCTGGATTGGGTGAATGCAATGCATGAAGAATTGAATAACTTCACCTGCAATCAAGTTTGAACACCTGAGGAGCGTCCAAAAGGTGCAAGGGTCATTGGAACCAAGTGGGTGTTCCGCAACAAGCAAGATGACCAAGGCATAGTTGTGAGGAACAAGGCAAGACTAGTTGCAAAGGGGTTCTCTCAAGTTGAAGGCCTTGATTTTGGAGAGACCTTTGCACCCGTTGCAAGACTTGAAGCCATCCGTATCCTTCTTGCATATGCATTGCATCATAAAATGGGATTATATCAAATGGATGTTAAAAGTGTATTCTTAAATGGCTTCATAAATGAACTAGTCTATGTTGATCAACCTCCTAGGTTTGAAGACCCTAGATATCCTAATCATGTTTATAGGTTGTCCAAGGCGCTATATGGGCTCAAGCAAGCCCCTAGAGCGTGGTATGAGCGCCTTCGGGACTTCCTCATTGAGAAGGGCTTCACCATTAGGAAGGTCGACACCATACTATTCACCAAGAAGCTTAATAGGAAGATCTTCATTTGTCAAGTCTATGTTGATGATATTATCTTCGTCTCAACAAATGAAGATTATTGCAAGGAATTTGGTGAATTGATGTCGAAGGAGTTTGAGATGTCCATGATTGGTGAACTTACATTCTTCCTTGGTTTTCAAGTCAAGCAAATGAGAGAAGGGATTTTTATCTCTCAAGAGAAGTATACCAAGGATTTTCTCAAGAGGTTCAAGATGGATAATTGTAAGCCAATCAAGACCCTAATGCCATCAAATGGACATCTCGACCTAGATGAGGAAGGTAAACTAGTTGATCAAACTCTCTACCGTTCTATGATTGGTAGCCTGTTGTACCTTACCACATCTAGGCCCGACATCATGTTTAGTGTGTGCATGTGTGCTCGCTTTCAAGCTTGCCCTAAAGAACCTCACTTAAGTGTCGTAAAAAGAATCCTAAGATATCTTAAGCACACCTCAAGCAGTGGTCTTTGGTATCCCAAAGGAGCTAGATTTCAACTAGTTGGCTATTCTGATTCGGATTACGCCGGTTGCAAAATTGATAAAAAAAAAGCACATCCGGAGGGTGCCATTTGCTTGGGAGGTCACTTGTATCTTGGTCATCTAAGAAGCAAAATAGTGTGGCTTTGTCCACCGCTGAGGCGGAATACATTGCCGCGGGGGCTTGTTGTGCAGAAATCTTATATATGAAGTAAACCCTTCTAGACTATGGTGTTGTTCTTGATAAGGTGCCATTTTTATGTGATAATGAAAGTGTCATTAAAATTGCTAATAATCCGGTACAACACTCACGCACCAAGCACATTGATATCCGTCATCACTTTCTAAGAGATCATGTTGCTAAGAATGATATATCACTAGAAGGTATAAGAAGTGATGAACAATTGGCGGATATCTTCACAAAACCTTTGGATGAGGCAACCTTTGTAGGTTGAGGAGTGAGCTCAATGTGCTTGACTCAAGTAACTTTAAGAAATGAGCTTGTGTTGTCCCTTGCATTGCATTGTAATATATGTCATGCTTAAATTTTCGTAATGCATTTAGGGCTTGTCTAACACAGTTACGATAACCCTCATTGGGAGGAGTAAAGAAGCCTAACCGTGGATCGAACTTGACAAGCAACTAGCTTTACTTTCTTGCACTGCATTACATATGCATGGTTGTTGCTTTGTCGTTTCTTTTTTGTTACACTTTGAGCAACCGCTATGTTTGTCCATGAATGGAGCGAGCATTTGATGCTCCCAAGGGTTTACAAACTCTATTGCATGGCCATATGTTGCTCCTTGGGTTTTTATCGCTTATTTTCTTAAAAAGTAATACTAGCCTAAGGCAAAATATTTAGAACAAATCGAGGGTTTGAGAGACGTCACTCATATCAAGTTCCAATTGGTGTTTATTTGGGTCTCATTTATCTTGGAACTTGGTTGGGAGAAAGAGTCATAAAGAAAGGTGGAGAAAACGTTGTTTTTATGACGTCAGACGCTGCGAAAGATGCTAGGAGTTTGCATGGTACGCGTTTGTCGCGTGCAGAGGATGATCAAGGTGCAAAGGGCTTGACAAATGCGCGAGCCGTGTTTGACGCTGGAACATTATCGTGTCTGTAGAACCGAAGAAGGAGTACCCGAAGGCGACAGACGCTGGCCTGCGTCTGACGGCCACCCGACAGACGTGTCTGTCGAGTCAGGACAAAATATTGCTCTCTGTGAAGCGTTTGTCGGCTATTGTGCAGCGTCTGTCATAGGTGTCACCGTGTCTGTCGCTTAGGATGAAGGCGTTTTTCAACCTCTAAATGTTGTCTGACTCGTGGGTCCCTTACCTTCTCCTACATACCAATCGCTCGTGGCCGCTCTCCTTGACTCCACACGCCGCCACCGATCGCTGTGCCCTAACCCTAGCATCTCATCGCCGTCTTTCCTTGGGCTCGCGCACTGCCCTCTCTAGCTCGTCGCCATGCCCGCGCGTTCGCGCCACCCCATCCTCACCCGTGCCACGTCTGGGGCCATCGCACGCCGCCATGACAGCAGCATCTCCGACCAACTCGCCTGTGCAATCTCACCTCACCACCTACCGCCACCGGTGTTCCCAGGTCGCCCTGCCAGACCTCGTCCTCATCCCTTCACCTCCTCCGGCGTGGTTCAACCTTGAGACGCGACAAAGCTTCTATGGTGAGCTCCTCCATTGCATGTGACTTGTTTGACAAATTGTCTGACCCAACCCTTCTTCCTTTGCTAAGCTTTTGGTCATTGCTTCTGCTCTTGCAGCGCTCCCTCGTGTTGTGCGGTGCCCTCAGTGACGACAAATCTTATCTTTTCACCAGTTTTTTCCTCAAGTCTAAAGGTAGCAATGCTTTGCTTTATTCAATTCTTACCTTTCTTGCTTGCTTCCGATAGGAATTCTTAACCCCAGAAATTATGTTGCTTATTGTAAATCTTTCTATTCCATCTTGTGCAGTGAGTAGGTTCCTTGAGTGACTTGAATTGGCACCATTTGTCAGTGGCAGTTAAACCCAGGGCCAAGCCCGTGGGTATGGATTGAGGCCAAGCCTCATAAGGCGTCAGTTCACCATCTCTCAGAGTGTTAGTTGTTCTCCACAGATTGGCGTTTGTTCTTGACAGTGGGATTTTGTTAGTGTAGTGAGACAGGGGAAGCTTTAGTTGTTAGTTGTTTCTTTTAGCAACTTGGTCTTTTTGTTCTTCATACCATGGCTCGGTGCAAGAATGTCGGGGGCTCTTCCAGCGCCCCTCCTAGAGATGATGGAGGCGACAGGGGTGACAGTCCTCCTCGTATCATAGAGGTGGCTCGAGCGAAGCGCAAGATTCTCAGTAGGAAAAAGCATTCCAGAGAGGAGTGAGAGGCAGAGGAGGTTTTAGCAGTTGCCCGAGTAGCAGATAGAGCAGAGAAGGGTGGCAGGGGCAGTGGGATACTGATCTGAGATTCACACACACGCGTCCCGCTCTCGCACCATGTACTTGGCACAGAGGCCACTGAGGAGACAGAGGCTCAGGCAGAGGAGCCACAGGAGCAAGAGCAACAGTCTTCACCTCTTCGTCGCTCTAGACACACCACGTGTTCTCAGACGACACCAGCAGCGGCACCAGAGAGACCCAGACGCGGGGTCGTCCAGCTCCTAGACCTCGTCAGTCCAAGGTCATTCACTACGACCTGCGGAGGGCTACCGCTAGACAGATACAGAGTTTCTGCAGAGTCAGTCTTGAGGAGTGGTTCCCACTTCAGAGGCAGCCAGGAGTTGACTACTTCTTCATAGCTCTCCAGGAGGACTTTCACATGGCATATGTAAATGCAAATGTACCAGTCACAGCTCACAGGGTCATTCCACTTCAGAGTATAGTTGACCTGGTTGGAGAGGAGGTTCGCACATATCTGCAGATAGTGCCTGGCTTGACTGACCTAGTCCAGAGGAGTGGCTCTTACATGTTGTCTTGGGTGCGAGAGTTCTTTGCCACACTTTGGATCTCCCCAGATCACACCGTGATCTCGTTCAGCTTCTCAGGAGAGCACCGAGAGATTTCTAGTGCCAGAGCTAGAGAGCTGCCGAGGATTCCACTCCAGATAGTACATCTCCACCAGCTATGCTACCCTGCCATTGATCCCCCGAGGCGCGCTCACGGCGAAATTGTGCCACCTGTCGACGTTGTTAGGTGCTTGTTTGGCAGTGACTTCGGGGAGGGTTCGAGCAGGAGACCTGTTGATATGCTACCACCAGTTCGCTTGCTCGATGCTATCATCAGGCGGACGATCCTCCCTCGTCCGAACTTCAGGGATGGGACCACTCGACTATAGCAGTGGCTTCCATTTGATATATGGGACTTGATGTTATGCGAGCTGGAGGATACTATTCATGAGAGTTTCAGTGCGAAGAGGCACATGAACTATGCCCATTAGATCTCTTTTCTTATCTTCATGGGAGTCCAGCCTATGCTAACAGCCAGTGTTCAGGAGTGGAGCTCTACTACCTTCGAGTATCCTGTCTACGACTACTCACAGCTCATCCGCTCAGTTACAGCTACACTAGTGAGAGTGAGTCATAGGCCGGTAGTCTCAGAGACAGCTCCAGAGCAGGATGCTACAATGCAGGGCCTCACAGAGGCCAAATTAGAGCAGCTGGAGACTCAGGGAGCAGGGGCAGCACAGGTTGAGCTAGACTCAAACCCACGGACAGCTCGGACGATGACTACCAATCGTTGCCCACCTACCGTTCTTCTCGTCCGCACGATAGAGAGGCTAGCGGCTCAGGGCCAGCCACCGACCCCGCTCTGGTTTCCATACTCTCTAAACTGACAGAGAACCAGGAGCGGGCAGAGCGACATCATCAGTAGGACCATCAGGAGACCGCAGCTGCCTTTGCACAGGTACAGGCCCGCTAGGACGAGTTCCAGAGGCAGGTTCTTGAGCTATAGTGACAACAGCAACACAGTTAGTAGCAATACTTAGGCTTGATCACTTAGCTAGTCTAGGCTGCAGGCATTCAGCTACCACAAAGCCTCCTTCCGATGACTCCATCGTCACAGCCTAGTGGGCTTCAGAGTTGTCTCAGCTCGGTAGTCAGGCACAGGCTTTCACTTCTCCACTTCACCAGGTGCCTTAGTTGTTTGTGTCCCTAGGATACACTCCTATTCAAACAGGATTCACACCCTTGACACAGTAGCAGCTGCTCCTACCTGGTTCGAGTCAGTTCCATACTAGCTATAGTCAGATTACCGGGCAGCCAACACCGTCTTATACTACAGCAGCTACATCAGTCTCAGATGTGTCAGCAGCGCAGCCACAGCCAGATCCAGCTCTAGCTCCTGAGGGCGTGACAGGGAAGGGCACTACCGAGTCGATCCCGTCGTTCGTTGCTTTGACGGATCCACCTTTGGTTCCTGTCACACAGACCGCGCCCCTGGTGACCACTACTCAGACCGCTACAGCTTTAGAGTCACAGGGATAGCATACCGGTCCTCTACCCCCTCGACAGCCAGCCACCGAGACCGCTGAGTAGACCTGGACCGCTTCACCAGCACTTCTAGTTTTTGAGGGTCCGACAGGCTCCACAGTTCAGCCACAACCGTCTCCTGAGAGCAGTCCAGATGATGCCCTAGATCAGTTTATCATTGCTCACCGCACTCCTGTGGCCGGCTCGTCTACTCCTCCTTCCTCCGATCCTTAGTTTTTTGGTCCTTGATGCCAAAGGGGGAGAGAGAGTATATAGATTTAGGGGGAGCTTTGTGAGAGGGTTTTGGTTCTTTTGTGTGGTACTCTCTTGCATTATGCAGTATCATGTTTAAATTCCCGCACTAGCATTGTGTGATATGTGTGCTTGTGAGATACTTGGTGGTATGTTGGTTATCTTGTCTATTTTATATATCATGTCACTTGATTGGTTCTAGCTCATAATGTCTTGCTTCCGCATTTTACTCCGATTTCTTATGAGCTATGCTATTGTGTACTAACTCTTCTTGTTCCATCTTATGAGTACACCATGTTGGCTTGGAGCACATAAGCAATCCTAACTCCTTTGTTCTTATTGCAATTACTTATGTGAACCAAGCATGTTTGAAAACCTCAAATTTCTATCTTCATACTGAAGGATTGCATCAATCACCAAAAAGGGGGAGATTGAAAGCATTTAGGCCCCTAGAGTGAGTTTCGATGATTGATGACAATGGTTAATTATCATGACTAACATGTGTTTTGCGGAGACACTAGAATGTTAGGTCATGGTAATGGCAATCGTGGGCGATGTGGTGATCATGCCCCTTATCGATGGAAATCATTTTTGGTTTTCAAAGGATGGATGACAAGGTTAAGGACAGTTAGTTCCGGACGTCGAGAAGTTGAGTGACGTTCGGATTAGTCGTCAGGACTTTTATTTTTCTCCTTTGGCCATACTATTAAGGAGGGCATGGATGGGTAGCTTGACCTAGGTGAGTATAATGGTTAGGTGTGGTGCACACTTGTCAAACTTAGCACTAGGTAGCTCCAAGATGGCCCTGAGATTGTTTGGAACAAAAGCCATTCAAGAAGTGTTTGAATCGGAAGTCATTTTGGCCTTCAAACAGGTGACAGACACTGACGTCAGCGTCTGTCGCATGAAACTTGTGCGTCCTGAGTGAATTTGGAAGCGACAGACACAAGGGGTGAAGGGCGTCAGACGTGTTCCTCACTGTTGCCCACGATAGACGACGATAGGGCATAGCGTCAGACGCGTCTGGTGTGCGTCAGACGCAGTCCAGAATGCCCTGAGTGCTCAAATCATGCGACAAATGCGTCTGGTGCTAGGGCGACAAACGCGGCCCAGCATCTGTTGGCCCCTAACGGCTAGTTAAATGTTTGTACTCCGTTACATGCGATTGACGCACACTTCGGTGGCGACGGACGCATTTGTTGGGCCCGAAAGTTGCTGTTTTTGAAGATAACGGTTGGGGGAGTTGAGGGGGAGTATAAATACATCCCCTACCCCTCCATTTGAGGCTCTCTTGCTTGTTTGTTCAGCTGAGAAACACTATTCAAGCACAAGGAAGTGCAAGAGCTCCCGTGACGATTGAGATTTGAGAATCCAAGATTAAGAAACCTCATTAGTGACTAGGGAGTAGCAAGTGTGCATCCACCTTCTCATTAGGCTTGTTGTGGTCAAGTGAGAGTTCTTGCTTGTTACTCTTGGTGATCGCCGTCACCTAGACAGCTTGGTGGTGATTGGGAGCTTGGTGATCATCCGGTGGAGGTTGTGGATGACCCAACTCATCTTGTGAGCGGTTGTGGGTGATTCACCGTGATGGAGTGTCAAAGAATCAGCCCGTAGAGAGCACTTGATCCTTGCGCAGAACAAGGAGGAGCTACACCCTTGCACGGGTGCTCCAACGAGGACTAGTGGGGAGTGGCGACTCTCTGATACCTTGGGAAAATATCACCGTGTTCCTAACCCTTTTACATTCAAACCCTTTTACCTTCAAGCAATTTACTTTCCCGCATTACTTTCATTGCTTGTTTTACTTTCCTAGAATTGCAATGCTAGACTAGGGTTAGAACTTAGGGTGCAAAACCTTTTTCGGTAGAATCACTGGGAACACTTGTAGGTACTAGGGGTGAATTATGGCTTAGTAGGATTCAATTCTTGCAATAAATTTTAGAAAAGCCCAATTCACCCCTCCTCTTGAGCATCTTGATCCTTTCAACATCCATCTTGCCTCGAGCCTATATTTTCTATCATTTTCTTACTAACTCAAGTAAGCTAAATTGGCTGTCAAACCCTAGCAAGACTAGCCTTGCACATCCATGCAAGACAATCAACGCCAGCAAACTAAACGCACGCCCGTTCTTGCCTGCGCCAGCTAGGTCCACAAGGCTAGGTAAGTGGTGAGCTAGAGTAGACCTATTCATGGGCCAGGCGATCTGATCCAACTTGCCAAAAAAATTGGACATGAGCTAACAGTATGTCAGGTTGAGTCCGGGCCATGATTTTGGGAGTGGCTAGCGCACGGACATCCAAACGGACGTGCGCGTCCAAACGCCCAAGCAACCCGCCCTAGTCTGCCATCGCCCCACCCTTATCTGGCTTCGCCCCACCCCACGCGCGCACTTTGCCCCCCAGACCCGCTCCTCTCTGTAAGTGCATTCGCCCCCGATGTGGGTTTTGGATAATTGATGACAATCAAATTAGGGACTAACATATTTATCAAGTGTAATCTACAGGTGTTAGTCCATTGATGGAATTGAAAAAGAATATTTGGTGAATTATAGCACCCTATTTTTGATGGACAAAAGGCGCTTCGACTCAAGGGCTTCAACACCGTTTATTTTGATTTGAGTCGTAGGCAACGCCGCACTATCAAGAGGAATACAAATTTAGTTGGCAAAATGGGGATAAAAGTGCTCTTGTCAAATCTTTTTAGGCTGGAGAGATGTGCACCGGAAGTTCTGGTGTGCCCCACCGGAAGTTCTAGTAGCTGGCGCCCACGTGCGCCCACGTTCGAGAAAACTGTTCCGGTCTCGGTCCGGAAGTTCCGGTACTCACCGGAAGTTCCGGTCAGTGCTGTTTTGCGCGTGCGCCTGCATTCGAGAAAACTGTTCCGGGCTCCGTCCGGAAGTTCCGGTACGGACCGAAAATGTTGACTGACAAGCCCAACGGTTTGATCTAGTTTGACCGGAAGTTCCGGTGGGTTCCACTAGAACTTCCGGTGGCTTGTCCGAGCTCGAGTATATAAGCCACTCTTCATTTCTAACCGTTGCCTGAACTTTGCACACTCATTTTAGCTCTCCCAACCTTCCACAAGCTGTGACTCACCCACTCTCTCTCCCCCTTTGCCTCCAAGCTTCAATCTTCGATTGTTTGAGCTAGGGACGTGAGATTTGAGAGCGGGAGCATCGATCTTCGACTTGAGCACTTGGGTTCCTCGTTTTGGCGGCTTGATTTGTGTTTGTTTCTCTTGGGTTCTTGGAACCCTAGCCGGCTAGGCATTCTTCGTGGTTGCCCGTGTTGATTCATTTGTGAGGGTGTAACAGAACCGACCAAATTATAAGAGCACAAGTACAAAAACAAGCACCGAAGCGCTCAAATTTTCGAACTTGAGCCCATATAATCCTGGTAGTCCATCGAAACCACGAAGGATTTCAAACCAACTTGCTTACAACCAAGATCACATCATTCAACATACACATCATACGTTACATTTCACAAGTAGTTCCAAAATACGTTTACACACACGGAGCCGCAAATTATTACAAACCAAGTTCATAAAGTAGCGGAAGCATAACACACACCAGTTGTTTAAAACTACTGCCAGTCTTACTGATCAACATCCCGCAAAAGCATTAGAGAAAGTACATAAAAGATGATCACGCCCTAGTGATCTAGTATTCGTCACCCGCAGGGTGGAGACAAGTCTTGCAGAAGCCTTGATAAAGCATATCATCTGTAACAGGAGGGAATAAACCCTGAGTACTGGAATGTACTCAGCTAGACTTACCCGTCGAAAACCAAAAATAAGATGACACCAAGGATTATGCAAGGCTTACACAAGAGGCTAGCTGACATCACATTTTGCAGAAAGGCATAAGTAATTGAAACTCTTTTAACCTGTACTAGCAGTTATTTTTAGCATTTACCTGTCATCTATCTTAGCACCTGTACTAAACATGCACTTGATTATAATCAAACAATTATTAGCATTATATCCATAGCAGGTATAAATTGTGGCAACATTGTATCATTCACTTAACCATCTGTTCAATTAATGAGATCTACGTTGCCGCTGCTCAAGTCAAGTGCTCACTAACCGGGAGCGACGGCGATTCGAATCGAATTCCTATCCAGCTGGAGGGGTATTTCTAACACTCACCGTGCAGACCCCTGCCAGGGTCGAACAGGCCACCTTTTCATATGATTCAGGAATCGCGGGTCCGAATGATGTCGCGACCCCAAGGGTGACACTCTGCCAGGTGATAGGGACTCTAACCCCCCTTGGTCTCACGCCAATGTCCCCAAGCACATCCTTTCTCTCCAAGAAGCAACCTACCATTCGATTCCTGGCCTGAATCATATTACTCGGCTTCGCGGTCGGAACGACTTATCTGGCCAACTAAGTGTTAGACTGCGTTCAACATGACTCAAGGACGTACAGCGAATCGGTCCTTAAATGACTCAGACGGGCATAGCTCCACACCCAAGACGTGAAGTGTCTTGCGGCTGTACTATCGAATTCCCGCCCGATCTCAAATTCAATTTAAGGCATGGTTCCATCCACGATAGCCATAAAGCTACTCGTGACTCATTCCTACATCTTGCGGATGACCGGAAATCACCCGATTTCTACCGGACTAAGCAAGGCTAAGCATTGACACGTGCCTAAACCTAATTTAGGATTTAAGTACGATATCTGGACAAGGATAGGTATAATGCAACAAGTGTTTTCATACAACTCCTACAACTTAATGCAGTAAACAAATAAAAGTACTCAAGATAGATTTATAAAACAATAGGTTCAGCATGCACCGGGCCTTGCCTTTGAGAAAGGTAGATGGCCGGTGGTCAGGACACTCGGGCAGATCTCCTGCAGGAACTTCGTCGCCGGCTGGTTCCTCTGGCTGCTCTGGCTGCTCCTGGATTTCCTCCGGGATTGCTTGCTTGAACTCGAGGAGAATTACCCCCTCCGGAACACCTATTGCATGAGTGCATAATAAATCTCATGGATGCATAATGAAGGATGCAACATGCTCGGAATGAATGCATTACACCACTCCTAAAGCTCTATTCAAATCACTTCAATTATTAAGTACAAATTTCCTCTCCGGTAGAGAAGTACTCACCTAATCTACTCAACCTAAGGTATAGCTGTTCCTCTTCTGTTAATGCCCTAACACCTAACAATCACAAAAGCAACATTACTTAAGTTACTACATCCAAACACCAAAATATCACAGCAAACATTCTGGACAGCAGCTAAATGTTTCTATCATAACTGGAGATTCCCAACTCCAAAAGATATGATCTAAGACAAACTGGAAAGCTTATAAAATTCCCTACAAATCATTTTCAGACCTCAACCCTTAATTCCTAAGTTTTGCAGGTCGAATTTCCCAAGTTCCAGAAATCTGTCCCCTCTAAATAGAGAGCAGTCAATTCTGGACTGTCACTTAAAACAGCAATAACTCCTAAACTACTAAGCCAAATGTCCCCAAATTTTGACACAAGCTAGTTCAACAAGTTTACTACAACTTTGGTATTCACAAGTTTTCCAGCAAACACCCTTATTAAGGGTCAACCCCAAAAATACTACCAGCTGTCCAGAAAACCTAAAATTAGGAAGATTAATTATTTATTTATGTGGCAAACTTTCCCTAAGACCAAACTAATGTTACCAAAAGTTCACATTGGTCACAAAAATACCAGAAAGCAAGGTGTGCCCACCTAGAATATTTATTTACACTCCTTTCTTAATTTACTTAATTAATTAAGTGGAATTTTAATCATATATGTAAACTGCTCATAAAATTCTACAAAAATTACAAGAGACTCTATGACCCAAACAGAGGCGACTGTAAAAATTTGAACTAAAGTTATTCAAAGATACTCCCTACACAAAATTTACAATCCAAAAAGGCTGATTTTTGTATAATTAACAAATCAATTGAAAAGTATCAAACAACATATTTCATATTTTTCTTAGACACTTTAGGGTACCATGACACTCTCCAAACATTTATACGAACATTGCACAAGTATAAAAATTACTAAAATTCATTCAAATATTCCCTAAAACAACATGATAGCATTATAACTTGAAAAGTACTCAAGCACTAGTGTCCAAATTTTTACCAGAGCTAATACAGGTATAAATTAACCTACCCACCAAATTTCATAATTTTTGGAACACTACAACTCAAGTTATTCATTTAACAAATTTGCCTTCATTTTAAAACACATTTCAAAGACCTATTTAAATCTCCCAGAAACTAAACATCACATATCAAATTTATATTTTTCTAAAATACTACAAATCATGCATAGTCTAACAAAATTTACTTCATAATTTTTGAGCAAGTAAAACCCTAGATAAACATTTTCCAAATCTTATCTAAAACTATGACAGAATAAAGAAAAATGAAATAAATCATATTCGCTGCTGGGCCGGCCCGGGGAATGACGCGGCCCACGTCGCGCGTGCGGCCTGCTCGGCCATCCCACCCGCGCGCGGCATCTGCCAGGTGGGGTCCGCTGCCAGTGAGAGGGGAACAGAGAGGGAAGGTCGTGGACTCCGGCGAGCTCCTGCTCGCCGACGACGACGTCTCCGGCGACGGGAAGAGCACCGACGGGTTCCACGTGACCTCCCGCATCAACTAACCCTCGATTCGTGGATCCTACCCAACCCTAGCTACGACGGCCATTGCAACCACGGCTCGGAGGTGGCACCCGGTGGCGCTCCGGCGAGCTTCGGGAGCAAGGGACCTAGGTTGGGCGCGCTACGGCTTCCAGAGGAGATGGCGGACCTATCCATGCTAAGGACACGGACAGAGGTGGGGCGAATGTGGCTGATCGCGTGAGCATCGAGTCGGCGGCCATGGCGCGGCAGCGCACGATCGCGTTCTGGCGTGTACCGTACACCCCTGTCGGTAACATCATAGCCTAAGCTTCTCTACTAGACCCGGAACCCAGAATAGGAGCTAGCAAGAATGGAGGGTGATGGTAGTGAGCAGGCCACGGTGAGCCGCCGCGCGGATGAAACGCCGGCGAGGTCTCGCGGTGGCGGAAATGGAAATTCACTCTCACCTCTGCACAATTGGTTCAGGCAACGGATGGAGGAGGCGGAGGGGACTCTGGCGGAGCGGTGGACGAGGTTTGGGCGACTGTGGTGCGACGGTGAGCTCGCACGACCACGGGGAAGGGTGCGGCAGCAATGGTGCCTCCGCGTTGCCTCGGTGAGCACGACAAGAGCGAGAGTGAAAGGGGAAGGGTGAGCGCGAGTGGTGCGAAGCGAGGTGTCGGCTCGGTCTTCATCTCCGTGCCTGGGCTCGCGACGTCGAGGTGACGGCAGCGCTCGGACGCCACGCGGCAGCGCCATTCTGCCCGAGCGCCACGACACGGTCTCTGTCTGAACCCTGAACTCGACGGCTTCGGCGTCCATCGACCGACTGACGGCCAAAGTTAAACCGATCACCGTTCCCAATCTAGCCAGAGTTAGTGGTAAGTGTTAACAGCAACTTTGTAGAGCTATGTGAGGGCAACAAAATTGTCAATTGGAGCTTGGACTGGTTCGGCCTAGATTTGAAACTACCGAGCTCTAAAGTGGGGTACCTGGAAACTGAAACCGAGTTTCAACTAACCAACCGACTGAAACCCACTTTTCCAGACACCATATCTCCTAAACCATTTAGAACTAGGTGATGGTGATGTTGACAATGTTGTAGAGCTAAGTGAGTACTACAAAAGTGTCAACATGAGTTGGGGCTGGTTTGGTTTGGTTTGCAAACTACAAGCTTCCAAAGTAGGCCACTATCAAACTGGAGGGACACTTTTGAGACTTAGAAAATTTCTAAGTGCTGAGACAGCCCCTCTAGCTGACTTGTGGGCCAATTTTGAGCATGCTCTGGTCATTTTCATGAGATGACCATATTGAGACTTTTGTTCCCCATAAAATTCCCTACAGCTTTGATTAAGGGTGCTCCTCCATGCAAGGTCTCTAAGCTAGACTTTATAATTGGTCAAACTAAGGCATCCTAGGGCCAAATGCTGGTCAACTACACCTTGGAGGTCATTTTGGTAATTTTGGTTAACATGAACATTGCTCCATTAATTACTCTAAGTGAGATTAAGGTATTGTAGGATATAATTAGCCACTCTACCCCTTAGTTACACAAAAAATTCTAGGGTCACAAGATTGGAACCAATCAAAACCCTAAAACACCCAATTTTGTTGCAAGCAAAGTAAAACAAAATGAGGTGATGCATGTTCATGCTTATGCAATGCAGTGCAATTATGGAGCTAAACACCTGAGGTGTTACAGCCCTCCCCCCTTATAAAAATATCATCCCGAGATTTGGAAAGCGTACCATTTTTCATAGAATTCGTTATAACCATCCCGCAAATAGTCCTCCCGTTCCCACGTAGCGTCACTTTCACTACCTTGATTACTCCACATCACTTTATACCACTTAACCACTCGGCTTCTAGTTACTCGTTCTTGAGTATCGATCACCCGGACTGGCTTTTCTTCGTAAGTTAAATCAGATTCAAGCCTGATATCTCCTAAAGGAACTCTTTCCTCAGGAACCCGAAGACACTTCTTTAGCTGAGATACATGGAAAACATTGAATATGGCACTCATTTCAGGAGGTAACTGGATCTTGTACACAACAGCTCCACTCTTGCCTATGATCTGGAAAGGACCCACGTATCTCGGTGCAAGTTTCCGCTTGACACCAAAACATTGTACACTCTTCATTGGAGAAACTTTCAGATAAACAAAGTCTCCAACTTCAAACTCGAGCGGTTTTCTACGACGATCAGCATAACTTTTTTGTCTAGCTTGGGCTGCAGCCATATGTTTTTGGATGGTACGGACTTGTTCCTTGGCTTCCTTGACAAAATCAATACCATAATACCTCCTTTCACCAGCTTCTACCCAATTTAGTGGAGTTCTACACTTACGACCGTACAAAGCTTCAAATGAGGCCATCTTAATACTCTCTTGGTAACTATTATTGTACGAAAACTCGGCTAGAGGCAACCATTTTTCCCAAGAACCCTTGGATGAAATTACACATGCCCGCAACAGATCTTCCAAGATTTGGTTAACTCGTTCCGTTTGACCTGACGTCTGGGGGTGATAAGCAGAGCTTCTCACTAACTTGGTTCCCAGAAGGTGATGCAAGTGCTCCCAAAAGCGAGCAATGAACTGGGGACCATGGTCAGAAACGATAGTACGAGGTACCCCATGGAGTCGGACTATCTGATTGAAGTACAACTCAGCATAATCAGTGGGACGATAGTCCACTCTAACAGGAATGAAGTGAGCTGATTTGGTTAAGCGATCCACAATTACCCAGATGGAGTTATGATTTTTGACAGTAGGAGGAAGTCCGACGATGAAATCCATGCTTATCTCTTCCCATTTCCAACCTGGGATAGAAAGTGGTTGAAGTAACCCAGCTTTCATGTGCAAAGCTTTAACTCTACAGCAGGTGTCACACCTAGCAACATATGCAGCTATCTCTTTCCGCATCTTGGTCCACCAATAAAGTGGCTTCAAATCATAATACATCTTATTACTACTAGGATGGATGGACAACTTGGAAGAATGTGCTTCGGACAGGATCTGATCTCTAAGATCTCGGTCCTTAGGTACCACTAATCTATCCTTAAACCACAGCACACCTTCTTCATCTACCCTGAAATGCTTAGTTTCTTCCTCTTTCATCTTACGTTTTATGTGGAATACACCAGGATCAGTCTTTTGGAGCTCAATAATTCTGCTTTTGAGAGTACAACTGACAGTAATGTTGTACAAGACTGCTGGATGTAGAAGGCGAGATCAATGAAAATCAGTTTCAACTAAGGAATGGCAATGAGACTTACGGCTTAAAGCATCCGCAACCACATTTGCCTTGCCAGGATGATAGTGCACTTGAAGATTATAATCCTTAATCAACTCGAGCCATCTTCTTTGACGCATATTTAACTCAGGTTGGGTGAAGATGTATTTGAGGCTTTTGTGGTCTGTGTAGATATTGCAGACATTGCCCAGCAGATAATGCCGCCACACTTTTAAAGCATGAACAACTACAACCAGTTCTAAGTCATGCGTTGGATAATTCACCTCATGTTTCCGAAGTTATCGAGAGATATATGCAATTACTCGGCCTTCCTGCATCAAAACACCTCCCAAACCTATGCCTGAGGCATCACAATAAACATCAAATGGTTTCTCGATATCCGGTTGCGCCAAAACCGGAGCCGAGGTTAGGAGGGTTCGTAGTTGGTGAAAAGCCGCATCACACTCAGGAGTCCAGACAAACCTGGTGTCTTTTTGCAGCAACCGAGTCATGGGTTTGGCTATTTTGGAGAAATCCAGGATGAAGCGACGATAATAGCCAGCCAACCCAAGAAAACTCCGGACTTCATGAACCGAAGTAGGAGCCTTCCAATTCAAGACTTCCTGTACCTTGGTGGGATCCACCATAATTTCCCCATCGGACAACACATGCCCAAGGAAAGGTACTTCACGAAGCCAGAATTCACACTTACTGAACTTCGCATACAGTTGATGTTCATGCAGTCTGGTAAGGACAATACGTAGGTGTTCAGCGTGTTCTTCCTCATTTTCAGAATATATCAAGATGTCATCAATAAACACCACCACAAACTTGTCCAATTCGGGCATAAACACCGAATTCATCAAGCACATGAAGTGTGCGGGGGCATTCATCAGGCCGAAAGACATAACAAGATACTCATAAAGGCCGTATCTTGTCGAGAAAGCTGTTTTTGGAATATCTTCAGGACGGATTTTAATCTGATGGTAACCAGACCTTAGATCAATCTTGGAAAAGACTTTAGCTTTAGACAACTGATCGAATAAGATATCGATCCGTGGCAGAGGATACTTATTTTTGACAGTGACTGCATTCAGAGGCCTATAATCTACACACATCCGCAATGATTGGTCCTTCTTCTTCACAAAGATAGCAGGGCATCCCCATGGAGATGAGCTAGGACGAATCAACCCCTTCTTCAAAAGTTCATTCAACTACACCTTAAGTTCAGCTAGCTCATTCGGAGGTATCCTATAAGGTCTCCTAGAGATGGGTGCCATGCCAGGCAACAACTCGATTTTAAATTCCACATCCCGATCCGGAGGGAGTCTCGGCAAATCATCGGGGAAAACGTCAGGAAACTCACTCACTACGGGAATTTCAACCAACGCCTTTGCTTGCACAGCATGAACTTCACCAGACAAATCAATTTTTCTGGGAAGTTGTACTAGAAAACCCTTTTGATATGTAGGATCTCTGAGCATAACTACCCGGGTGGATGTATCAATGAGTACCCCATTCTGACTCATCCAATTCATGCCCAAAATAACATCTATACCTAATCCAGGCAAAACCACTAAGGCAAGCGAGTACTTTCGCCCTTCTATCTCAAACTCAAGATTCCCCACTACTTTATTTGCGGAAATATTCCCACTTGCCGCACTAATGCAATAACCCCCACCTTCAACAGTATGTAATTTGTGTGCAAACTTTGATGCAAACTTAGGAATGATAAAGTAATGCGAAGCACCTGAATCAAAAAGTACCACTGCAGGATGTTGGTTAACTAGGAACTTACCAGCAGTGACAACCTCACCAGATGGGATTTCCTCAATACTGTTATAATGAGCATGCCCCTGACGGCCACCTTGGTTGACATTCTTCTTAGGATAAGGACAGTTCCTGGACCAATGGCCTGGCTTGTTGCAGTTCTAGCAAGGCATGTTGCTCGGAGGAACACTGGAGCTGCTCTGACCAGAATTTCCCTTTGGCAGAGCGACTGTATATGCCTTGCAGAACCTAGTCTTAGTAGCAGGCTTCTTTCTGTGGTGGACGGAACTTGGTATTCTGGGCACGTGGGCGAGGGGAAGCCCTAGATGCAGCTGAGGTCCGAGACTGCGAAGCACTCGCCTCAAGGGCCCTTTTACGGCTCTTAGAGGCAGAATAAATAGCATTATTATTTTCCTGAGTCAAAGCATCACGATAAAATCATTGAAGGTAGTACACTTGCTAGTGCCCATGGTCTTCATCAGCTTTGGGCTGAGGCCCCTTTTAAAGCTAGCAATTTTCTTAGCATCGGTATCCACAAACTCTGTTGCATACCTTGCCAGGTTATTGAAAGCTTGCATGTATTCAGTCAAACTTTTATTACCCTGCGACAGCCTCATGAATTCTGTGTGCTTGATAGCCATAAGACTTGGAGGAATATAATTCCCGCGGAATGCTGCTTTGAACTGGTCCCACGCAACCGGAACATTTGCAGGCAATGTGGAACGATAGTGGCTCCACCAAATACCCGCTGGACCATGCAGTTGATGAGAAGCATATTCAGTCTTTAGCTCATCAGTCAGGCGAAGCAGACGGAACTTCTGCTCAATAGTGTTCAACCACTCGTCGGCTTGCAGTGGTTCCTCCGCCTCCTTAAAGAGCGGGGGCTTAGTGTCAAGAAAGTCCTTGAAATCGCTATATTGATTGGGTTCCGGGCCCTGGCGACCATGATGAACCTCCCGGTTGGCAAGCTGGCGCATAGCATCTGCCAGCATGCACTGCCCTTCTACCACGGTCTGCATCAGCTCAGCCGGGGTAGGTGGTGGCGGAGGGGGTGGTTGTTCCTCATCCTCATTGCCACGACCCCGACGGAGGTTGTACGACATCTGCAAAATGCATAACCAATGAGCACTAACGATGTGGGAAATTTGTAGATGAATTATTGCAAATATGTCAAACTGACTTCATGAAAATGACTTCGCACAGAATCAAGGCACAATAATTCATCACAACCGCACAATCAATTCAAGCGCATCAATTGACGAAATCATGCGTGGGCATCCAACAAGATGTATTTTGATAAAAGGCTCACTCACAGAGACACAGCAGTGACTGGACCATTTACTTTAATATCTATGTGACTTTTGACCTTCCATACGGGTACTCGGATTCGATCCCAAAATTTCTAATCGACTGAGAAAGGCTACTTCAAACTGACCACAAAGAGACTTCTCAACGGTAGAGTTCCATGGTGGATCATGACTAGCCACCTCGATACCAGCGCGTGCCAAGCAGCACAGCCTTATGTCGTGCGCCACAGGAGGCTCTCGGTTTCATCACGGCACCGAAGGGTGCTAATCGTGATACCATCACCGAACGCAACACAATAAGACATCCATTTGTGATCGAAATTAATAGGTTCAAACTAAACATCCAGGAAACATAGGGTTCGACCTTACATCCCAAAAGCCAAGTTATTACAAAGCCTCACTCCAACACAGGGAGGGCACAAAAGATGATCCTAACATCGTAGCTACGTGATGACTACTCTAAGCATCATCCTCAGAGTCGGTGTCAAGGATCTCCCCGCCATCCTCGTCGCTAATAGGCTCTAACTCCTCATCTTCTTCTTCTTCTTCTGGTTCTTCTTCTGGTGGGGCATCCGGTGGCCCATTGACCTCCACTTCATCCTCATCTTCAGCCATGAAGATCCCCGAACCCATCTCCTCATCTGCGTTATTGTCCTGAGGCAGCAGAGGATTGAGCTGGTTGTTCAGGCGGTGCACTTCTTCGTGGAGATTGTCATTGTATTCTTCTGCATTCTCCAATTGTTGCTCGAGCTCCACTTGACGAGCTCTCAGGACGTTCTCCTCGTGCCAGGCTTCATCCCTTGGTTTATGACATGGATCAGCATGCGTTGACAGTTGCGATTGGCTACTGTCAACCTCCGGACCGCAAGTGTTTCCTGATCTCGGTCATGGATTACTTGCTCCAGTTGCTGTTGCACCGCATTCCTAGCAGCAGTCACCTCTGCCAACTCAGCCCTCAACCTTTCCACCTCAGTGGGCTCGGGACGGGGCTCACGTGGAGCGAGCTAGTGGCGAGGGACCCTACCTCCGGTTGACTTGCGAGCGGTCCTCTTAGTGCGTGCCATCTGTAGCCAAAAGAGACGACTTAAAGTGAGGATAATTTAGGGGATACGAAGTTTAATTTAGTCGGGACTATTGAAATTTTTAAGGAAGGAGTGAAATGACATGTATGACATAATTAAACATGATGCATGCACGTTCCGTATGCCCTCTCACCTTAGTATAAATCTAAAAGTTCTAACGCTAGGCGGTGGCATACATACGTTCTCTCATATAAGCGAAACTATCGGTCTACTCATTACGCTGTTAGTGTACCTGCAGAAAACCTCATTTCAGCCCAACAGTTTCCCAATATAAACACACAAGAAAACAGTAAATTAAATACTTTCCATATACACATCCCCTGATGTATATACTTCAGTATCAAAGCTACCCGATATATAATCCCACAATTAAGTGCTTACATAATTACATGGTTTGAACATGTAAGTATGCAGGTCACCAGAGCTACTCTCCCCTAGATTGCCGGTTGGACGATCATGTTCTCACAACTCACACTTACCAGAGCGTCGAGACAATTGATCCATACATTACCACCCAAGTGGATGGCATCCATACAATATCACGCCGTATGGACGACGAAACAAAAACAAACAAGGCCCCCAAGTTAGTCTTTATAATAAGCCACCTAAGAGTCCTTATTTGGGCTAAGGGATGTGATCACTGGCATACTCATAAAAATAATCTTTAGAGTTTTAACCCTTTTCATAAACAAATACTTTTGTTTTTAAATACTCGTACGATGTGTTTAATGTTGAATTATGCTCCGATACCAGCTGTAACAGAACTGACCAAATTATAAGAGCACAAGTACAAAAACAAGCACCGAAGCGCTCAAATTTTCGAACTTGAGCCCATATAATCCCGGTAGTCAATCGAAACCACGAAGGATTTCAAACCAACTTGCTTACAACCAAGATTGCATCATTCAACATACACATCATACGTTACATTTCACAAGTAGTTCCAAAATACGTTTACACACACGGAGTCACAAATTATTACAAACCAAGTTCATAAAGTAGCAGAAGCATAACACACACCAGTTGTTTAAAACTATTGACAGTCTTACTGATCAACATCCCGCAAAAGCATTAGGGAAAGTACATAAAAGATGATCACGCCCTAGTGATCTAGTCTTCATCACCCGCAGGGTGGAGACAAGTCTTGCAGAATCCTTGATAAAGCATATCGTCTGCAACAGGAGGGAATAAACCCTGAGTACTAGAATGTACTCAGCTAGACTTACCCGTCGAAAACCAGAAATAAGATGACACCAAGGATTATGCAAGGCTTACCAAGACGTGAAGTGTCTTGCGGCTGTACTATCGAATTCCCGCTCGGTCTCAAATTCAATTTAAGGCATGGTTCCATCCACGATAGCCATAAAGCTACTCGTGACTCATTCCTACATCTTACGGATGACCGGAAATCACCTGATTTCTACCGGACTAAGCAGGGCTAAGCATTGACACGTGCCTAAACCTAATTTAGGATTTAAGTACGATATCTGGACAAGGACAAGTATAATGCAACAAGTGTTTTCATACAACTCCTACAACTTAATGCAGTAAACAAATAAAAGTACTCAAGATAGATTTATAAAACAATAGGTTCAGCATGCATCGGGGCTTGCCTTTCAGAAAGGTAGATGGTCGGTGGTCAGGACACTCGGGCAGATCTCCTGCAGGAACTTCATCGCCGGCTGGTTCCTCTGGCTGCTCCGGCTGCTCCTGGATTTCCTCCTAGATTGCTTGCTCGAACTCGAGGAGAGTTACCCCCTCCGGAACACCTATTGCATGAGTACATAATAAATCTCATGGATGCATAATGAAGGATGCAACATGCTCGGAATGAATGCATTACACCACTCCTAAAGCTCTATTCAAATCACTTCAATTATTAAGTACAAATTTCCTCTCCGGTAGAGAAGTACTCACCTAATCTACTCAACCTAAGGTATAGCTGTTCCTCTTCTGTTAATGCTCTAACACCTAACAATCACAAAAGCAACATTACTTAAGTTACTACATCCAAACACCAAAATATCACAGCAAACATTCTGGACAGCAGCTAAATGTTTCTATCATAACTGGAGATTCCCAACTCCAAAAGATATGATCTAAGATAAAATGGAAAGATTATAAAATGCCCTACAAATCATTTTCAGACCTCAACCCTTAATTCCTAAGTTTTGCAGGTCGAATTTCCCAAGTTCCAGAAATCTGTCCCCTCTAAATAGAGAGCAGCCAATTCTGGACTGTCACTTAAAACAGCATAACTCCTAAACTACTAAGCCAAATGCCCCCAAATTTTGACACAAGCTAGTTCAACAAGTTTACTACAACTTTGGTATTCACAAGTTTTCCAGCAAACACCCTTATTAAGGGTCAACCCCAAAAATACTACCAGCTGTCCAGAAAACCTAAAATTAGGAAGATTAATTATTTATTTGTGTGGCAAACTTCCCCTAAGACCAAACTAATGTTACCAAAAGTTCACATTGGTCACAAAATACCAGAAAGCAAGGTGTGCCCACCTAGAATATTTATTTACACCCCTTTCTTAATTTACTTAATTAATTAAGTGGAATTTTAATCATGTATGTAAACTGCTCATAAAATTCTACAAAAATTACAGAAGAATCTCTGACCCAAAAAGAGGCTACTGTAAAAATTTGAACTAAAGTTATTCACAGATACTCCCTACACAAAATTTACAAGACAAAAAGGCTGATTTTTGTATAATTAACAAATCACATTGAAAAGTATCAAACAACAGATTTCATATTTTTCTTAGACACTTTAGGGTACCATGACACTATCCAAAAACTTATATGAACATTGCACATGTAGAAAAATTACTAAAATTCATTCAAGTATTCCCTAAAATAACATGATAGCATTATAACTTGAAAAGTACTCAAGCACTAGTGCCCAAATTTTTACTAGAGCTAATACATGTATAAATTAACCTACCCACCAAATTTCATAATTTTTGGAACACTACAACTCAAGTTATTCATTTAACAAATTTGCCTTCATTTTAAAACACATTTCAAAGACCTATTTAAATCTCCCAAAAACTAAACATCACATATCAAATTTATATTTTTCTAAAATACTACACATCATGCATAGTCTAACAAAATTTACTTCATAATTTTTGAGCTAGTAAAACCCTAGATAAACATTTTCCAAATCTTATCTAAAACTATGACAGAATAAAGAAAAATGAAATAAATCGTATTCGCTACTGGGCCGGCCCGGGGAATGACGCGGCCCACGGCGTGCGCGCGGCCTGCTCTGCCATCCTGCCCGCGTGCGGCATCTGCCAGGTGGGGTCCGCTGCCAGTGAGAGGGGAACAGAGAGGGAAGGCCGCGGACTCCGGCGAGCTCCTGCTCACCGACGACGACGTCTCCGGCGACGGGAAGAGCACCGACGGGTTCCACGTGACCTCCCGCATCAACTAACCCTCGATTCGTGGATCCTACCCAACCCTAGCTACGACGGCCATTGCAACCGCGGCTCGGAGACGGCAGCCGGTGGCGCTCCGGCGAGCTCCGGGAGCAAGGGACCTAGGTTGGGCGCGCTACGGCTTCCAGAGGAGATGGCGGACCTATCCATGCTAAGGACACGGACGGAGGTGGGGCGAATGCGGCTGACCGCGTGAGCACCGAGTCGGCGGCCATGGCGCGGCAGCGCACGACCACGTTCCGGCTTGTACCGTCCACCCCTGCCGGTAACATCATAGCCTAAGCTTCTCTACTCGACCCGGAACCCAGAACAGGAGCTAGCAAGAATGGAGGGTGACGGTAGTGAGCTGGCCACGGTGAGTTACCGCGCGGACGAAACGCCGGCGAGGTCTCGCGGTGGCGGAAATGGAAATTCACTCTCACCTCTGCACAATTGGTTCAAGCAACGGATGGAGGAGGTGGAGGGGACTCTAGCGGAGCGGTGGACGGGGTTTGGGCGACTGTGGTGCGACGGTGAGCTCGCACAACCACGGGGAAGGGTGCGGCGGCAATGGTGCCTCCGCTTTGCCTCGGTGAGCATGGTAAGAGCGAGAGTGAAAGGGGAAGGGTGAGCGCGAGTGGTGCGAAGCGAGGTGTCGGCTCGGTCTTCATCTCCGTGCCTGGGCTCGCGACGTGGAGACGACGGCAGCGCTCGGACGCCACGCGGCAGCGCCATTCTGCCCGAGCGCCATGACACGGTCTGTCTGAACCCTGAACTCGACGACTTCGGCGTCCATCGACCGACTGACGGCCAAAGTTAAACCGATCACCGTTCCCAATCTAGCCAGAGTTAGTGGTAAGTGTTAATAGCAACTTTGTAGAGCTATGTGAGGGCAACAAAATTGTCAATTGGAGCTTGGACTGGTTCGGCCTAGATTTGAAACTACCGAGCTCTAAAGTGGGGTACCTGGAAACTGAAACCGAGTTTCAGCTAACCAACCGACTGAAACCCACTTTTCCAGACACCATATCTCCTAAACCATTTAGAACTAGGTGATGGTGATGTTGACAATGTTGTAGAGCTAAGTGAGTACTACAAAAGTGTCAGCATGAGTTGGGGCTGGTTTGGTCTGGTTTGCAAATTACAAGCTTCCAAAGTAGGCCACTATCAAACTAGAGGGACACTTTTGAGACTTAGAAAATTTCTAAGTGCTGAGACAGCCCCTCTAGCTGACTTGTGGGCCAATTTTGAGCATGCTCTGGTCATTTTCATGAGATGACCATATTGAGACTTTTGTTCCCCATAAAATTCCCTACAACTTTGATTAAGGGTGCTCCTCCATGCAAGGTCTCTAAGCTAGACTTTATAATTGGTCAAACTAAGGCATCCTAGGGCCAAATGCTGGTCAACTACACCTTGGAAGTCATTTTGGTAATTTTGGTCAACATGAACATTCTCCATTAATTACTCTAAGTGAGATTAAGGTATTGTAGGATATAATTAGCCACTCTACCCCTTAGTTACACAAAAATTCTAGGGTCACAAGATTGGAACCAATCAAACCCCTAAAACACCTAATTTTGTTGCAAGCAAAGTAAAACAAAATGAGATGATGCATGTTCATGCTTATGCAATGCAGTGCAATTATGGAGCTAAACACCTGAGGTGTTACAGAGGGCACCCCGAAGTGTTTGTAATCACCCCTTGATTCTTAGTGGAAATCTCAAGCTAGCCTTCGTGGTTGCATGAGGGAGGAGACCTTAGTGGTCGGACCTTTGTGGTCACCTCAACAACGAGAAAGTAGGAACTCCTTAGTGGGGATTGCCGAACCTTGGTAAAAATAACTTGTCTTGTTGTGGCGGTAGCTTCGACTACCCTTTGTTCTTGTGTTCTTGTTGTTCTTCCTCTCTACCCCAACTTCTTAGGTGGGAGGTCCCGATCTATGATTTGGTGCGGTGCCAAGCCTTGAGGAGCTCAACATATTCATCAACAACCTCTAGGAGGGTGTGGTATCACTTAGATCTGAAATCCCAACTCGATTCACTTTGATTTTGTAGCTCATTTAGGGCACCAGAAGTTCTGAAGGTCTGCACCGGAACTTCTGGTCCCCCTGACCGGAACTTCTGATCCAGACCACCGGAACTTCCGATCAGGTATTTAACTTCCACAAATTCGAGTTTGTGAGTTTCAGATTTTGCAAAAAGGCCTATTCACCCCCCTCTAGGCCAATTAGGTCCTTTCAATTAGTATCAAAGCATTGGTCCCTCGAATAAACGCTTCACCGCGTGAGGAGTAACATTGGCCAAGATGGATCCCGAAGCACAAAAGCAAATTGTTGATCAAATCACAGCTCAAATCACCGCATCACTGCAGCTGCAACAACAAGAGCAAATGACCAAGATGCAAGAGAAACTAGACAAGATGCAACAACTTCTGGACAAGAAGAATCAAGAATCGTCAAGTGATGGTGGTGATGCAAGCAAGACACCGAAGGGCTACAATAGAACAAGTTTTGATTATGGTGGGTCAAGCAAGAACAACAATCCTACCTTGCCCATGATCAATCCCAGAAAGCCACCTCCATTTGATGGTACAAGGTACACCGATTGGGCTCATAGGATGAAATTGCATCTCATAGCCGCAAGATGTTGGGAGGTAGTGGACATTGGTGTCAATCCACCTCAAGATCCTAATGATTGGTCACCCGAAGATGAAAGAGACTTTCACCTCAATGCAACGGCGGCTACCTTGATTTTGCAATGCCTCACTCTAGAAGACAACAACAAGGCTAATGGAATGGTCAATGCAAAGAAAATTTGGGACACCTTGAAAGTATCATTTGAAGGAGATAAGAGTGTGAGAATTGGAAACATTGAGCTCTTACAAGGAAAGATTGAGAACTTTACCATGATTGAAGGAGAAACAACTCAAGCAATGTTTGATAGGTTCATGACCTTGATCAACAAAATTAGATCACTTGGAGACACAAGATTGGATGACAACTCCGCCGCAAGGAAGATATGTAGAGTGTATAGACAAAAGAACAACATGCTTGCATCCGTCATAATGGAGAGAGACAACTACACCACAATGACACCACAAGAGATGTTAGCCAAGTTAATGCATCATGAGGTACTTGATGATGAAGCCAAGGAAGCAAGTGTGCTAAAGAAGAGTATTGCCCTCATGGCATCACATGGAAATGATTCAAGTCATTGCCACAAAGGGTGTTGTGAGCATAGGCATAACAATGATGATAATGACCTTGACGAAGAGCAAGCCTTGCTAGTGAAAAATTACACAAAGTATTTGAGAATGAAGAAAGAGAAGATGATGAGATATGGAGGAAACAAGCCATACAAGAAAGAGATTTTGCTATGAGTGTGGTGACACCGGCCATCTTGCGGCCGATTGTCCTAACAAAGGGAAGAAGTCAAGATATAGCAAGCAAGGTGACAAGAAGTACAAGGACAAGAAGAGAGGTGAAGCACATCTAGGTCAAGAATGGCAATCAGATAGTGATAGTGATGATGACAATGAAAATGAGAAGAAAAGTGTGGCTGCAATTGCTATACAAGAAACGTCTTCCTCAACAACGGTTCCCATCGACAATGTTTCATCAACATCTCTCTTCACCAACATTTCTTCATCACCTAGACTCTTCGCCAACCTCTCCGACGACGACGGTGATGCTCCTTCTTGCCTTATGGCATTAGGAGATAAGGTACAACTTGATCCTCCTACACATACCACTAGTGAATGTGATAGTGATGATGAAAATGATGAAAACTATGCTTATAATCTCATCAAAAGATATGGTAACGCTGCTGCAACTAAAATCTTGAAGCTAATATATGCCAAAGATAAGCTTGAGTCTGCATTGAGTCGCAAGGGGAATTGCACCTAGAGGAAAGAGAGAAAACCCAAGGACTTGAGGCATGTCTCTCCAAAGAGAAGGAGAAGGTTGAGAAGTTGAGTGTAGAATTGTCTTTAGCCAAGGATGCTAATGAGCGCTTGGCTAAGGAACATTCTTCACTCAATGACTCTTTGGCAAGTCTAAAGAATGATCATAGTTCGGCTCAAGAAAGCCTTACAAGCTTGACAAATAAATATCATGAGCTTGAACTAAACTATGACAAACTTTGGACTAGCACTTCTACCGTTTCCAAGGATGCCAAAGCTATAACCAATAAAAGTTGTGAAAGATGCTCTAATATTGATATACATACTTATGCTACTAACATTGATGAGCTAGCCAAGAAGGATAAGGAGATTCAAAGGTTGAACACAATTGTCAAAAATGGTTGCAAGTGCAAGGATAAGCAACCGGCAAATGTGTTCAAGGCATCAAGGCACCCCATGATTAAGGATGGCATTGGCTACAATAAGTATGATGGCAAAGCCAATGGAAGGAAAATGATTAATGGGGTGGCTTGTGTGAAGTTCAATAAGAGTGTGCCGCTTGTTGACCTCATCAACAAGGTGAACAATATTGTCACACCTACAACTCCACTTGTCAACAACAAGAACAACAAGAAGAAGCAAGTGGAGGTGTCCAAGCAACAAGTGCCTATTTCACGTAATCACATTTGTGATTATATGTGTTGTTGGGACAAGGATGGCAAGATTATTGTGAAGTATGTGGCGCCCTCAAGAAGAGACAAATCTTGAGGAGTGTTTGGGTGCCCAAGTCTTATGTTGCTAGCCCCCTAGGTTCTATCTCGGGACCTAAACCAAAAGCTTAATCTTGTTTTGTAGGAATATTCCTCCGGAGGGCCAAGTTGGGTGCTTGATAGTGGATGCACCAATCATATGACCAGAGAGAAGAACATGTTCACCTCCTTTCAACCAAATAAAATCACAAGTGAAAGGATTGTCTTTGGTGACAATAGTAAGGGGACATTCTCGGTTTGGGTAAAATTGCTATCTCAAATGATAATTCTATTTCCAATGTATTACTTGTGGATTTGTTGGGATACAATTTGTTGTCTGTCTCACAACTTTGTGAGAAGGGTTACAATTGTCTCTTTACGGATAAGGGTGTGGAAGTTTCTAGAAGATCGGATTCCTCTATTGCCTTTACGGGTCAATTGAAGGGCAAGCTCTACCTAGTTGATTTCTCATCTAGTAGAGTGGGGTCCGAGACTTGGTTAGTGGCAAAATCTAGCATGGGCTGGTTATGGCATCGCCGACCAGCGCATGTTGGCATGAGGAACTTGGCCGATCTTCAAAGAGGCGAACACATCCTTGGACTAACAAATGTTTCTTTTGAGAAAGATAGAATTTGCAGTGCATGTCAAGCGGGTAAGCAAGTTGGAGCCAAACATCCAACCAAGAACATCATCACTACAACAAGGCCACTTGTTACTTCATATGGATCTATTCGTACCCAATGCTTATATAAGCATTGGAGGTAACAAATATAGTTTTGTAATTGTTGATGATTTTTCTCGCTTCACTTGGGTGTTCTTTTTGAAAGATAAAAGCGAAACCCAAGGGATCTTCAAGAAGTTTGCAAGAGAGCTCAAAATGAGTTTGAAGTGAAGATCAAGAAAGTGAGAAGTGACAACAGAACGGAGTTTAGGAACACCAACATTGAAGCATTCCTTGATGATGAAGGCATCAAGCATGAGTTTTCGGTTCCATACACTCCACAACAAAATGGTGTTGTGGAGAGGAAGAACCGAACGCTCATTGAAGCCGCAAGAGCAATGTTGGATGAGTACAAGATTTTAGAGAAAGATTATTGGGCGGAAGCGGTTAACACGGCATGCCATGCCATCAACCGCTTGTACCTTCACAAGATAAGGAAAAAGACCGCCTACGAGCTTCTAACCGGTAAAAAGCCTAAGGTGGATTACTTTAGAGTTTTTGGATGCAAGTGTTTCATACTTAATAAGAAATCCAAAAGCTCTAAGTTTGCATCGAAGGTTGATGAAGGGTTCTTACTTGGTTATGCTACTAACGAACATGGCTATCGTGTTTTCAATGAGGCCACCGGCCAAATTAAAATGGCAGTAGACATGACTTTTGATGAAAGTGACAGCTCTCAAAAGGAGCAAGTCAATGCTCAAATTTTAGGTAAAGAAGAACCATCTCGTCAAGTGATCAAGAAGCTTGCTACCGGTGAAGTGAGACCCATTGAAGATGAAGATGATATGCATGTGCAAATTCCTCATGATCTAAACATGCATCATGGGTCAACCAATGCCCATGGTGATGCTTCTACCTCAAGAAGGGGTCATGACTCAAGAGAACAAGCTAGGCAAGATCCACCACAAACTCAAAGAGACAACCAAGATGGTGATCAAGACAATGAAGATAATGAAGATGAAGATGATGGTCCAATCCAAATAAGAACAATCATTCCTCACCCAAGAGTTCATCAATCCATTCAACGGGACCATCCCGTTGATAGCATATTGGGAGACATACAACGAGGGGTAACAACACGCTCTCGTTTAGTAACTTTTTGTGAGTATTACTCTTTTGTCTCTTCCAAATTGCCAGAAAAGGTGGAGGATGCTTTGAAAGACCCGGATTGGGTGATGGCCATGCAAGAAGAGTTGAACAACTTCACCAGGAATGAAGTCTGGTCCTTGGTGGAAAGGCCCAATTAAAATGTGATAGGTACCAAGTGGGTCTTCCGCAACAAAGAAGATGAGTATGGCATGGTCACATGGAACAAGGCACGGTTGGTAGCCAAAGGTTTCACTCAAATCGAAGGTTTGGATTTTGGGGAGACCTATGCACCTGTAGCTAGCTTGAATCTATTCGCATATTACCTACCTTTGCTGTCACCATGATTTCAAGTTGTTTCAAATGGATGTGAAAAGTGCATTCCTCAACGGCCCCTTCTCCGAAACCGTGTATGTGGAGCAACCACCGGGTTTTGAAGATCCACATCATCTTGACCACGTCTACAAGCTTGACAAAGCGCTCTATGGGCTTAAGCAAGCCCCTAGAGCTTGGTATGATTGTCTCAAGGATTTCCTACTCAAACAAGGGTTTGAGATTGGGAAGGCCGATCCCACTTTATTTACTCGCAAAGTCAATAATAATATCTTTATATGCCAAATATATGTCGATGACATTATATTTGGTAGTACTAATGCCGATTTTTGTGAGCAATTTAGTAGGATCATGACAAAAAGGTTTGAGATGTCCATGATGGGGGAGTTGACATACTTTCTTGGATTTCAAATCAAGCAACTCAAGGATGGCACGTTCATAAGTCAAACCAAGTACACCACCGACATGCTAAAGAAGTTTGACATGGACAAGGCAAAGCCCATTAAGACCCCAATGCCTACAACCGGACATCTCGACCTTGATGGAGACAGCAAGGCCATAGATCAAAAGGTATATCGCTCCATGATTGGATCCTTGCTTTACCTTTGTGCATTTAGGCCCGATATTATGCTTAGTGTGTGCATGTGTGTAAGATTTCAAGCCAATCCGAAAGAATGTCATCTCATGGCTGTTAAGAGAATTTTTCGGTATCTTGTGCTAACTCCTAGTCTTGGCTTGTGGTATCCTAAGGGCTCCACTTTCACTCTACTTGGCTATTCTGATTCGGATTATGCCGGTTGCAGGGTAGAGCGAAAGAGTACATCCGGGACATGCCAATTTCTTGGTAGGTCTTTGGTGTCATGGAGTTCTAAGAAGCAAAACTCTACTGCCTTATCCACCGCTGAGGCCGAGTATGTGGCGGCCGGCGCTTGCTGTGCCCAACTACTTTGGATGAATCAAACCTTGAGAGACTTTGGTTGTGAGCAAAGTAAGATTCCTCTCTTATGTGATAATGAGGGAGCAATCAAGCTAGCTGACAATCTTGTAAACCACTCAAGAACAAAGCAGATAGACATTCGACATCACTTCTTGCAAGACCACCAAGCCAAAGGAGATATCGTTGTGCAACATGTGAGAACCGAATTTCAGTTAGCCGATATCTTCACAAAGCCTCTAGATGAGTCAAGATTTTGTGCTTTGAGGCGTGAGCTCAATATTGTTGATTCTCGTAACGTGGCTTGACATCTTGTGCACACTTGTATGCCTTAGAATTGGACAAAAACTCTTGTGAAAAGTTGTGTGAAACTTTCAAAACCTATTTTTCACAGCTCCAATGTGTCCATAGTTATGTGTTGATTTCATAAAATCTGGATATATTTGAGTTGGTTTGAGTATATCATATGGTACACCACTCCTTAGTACACTTCTTGCTGGTTTTTTGCCTCTACCGGAACTTCCGGTTGTGTTCTGGAACTTCCGGTCAGTCAATTCTATGCGCAAATCCAATCTGTTCTGGCCTACCGGAACTTCCGATAACTCCCACCGGAACTTCCAGTCTGTCAGTTTTGACTGCAGTATAAATGCGGGCCGCAGGGTTAAAAATCTGGTTTCTTCATCTCCTCTCTCCCTGACCTCTCCTCTAACCGACGGCGGCGCCCCCATCTTCCCCACCACCGATCTCCCTCCTCCATTACTTTTCAAATCCCTTTGAGGGGAGCAAGCCCTTGCCTAGGAGATCGCTTTGGTGGTGTTGGTGGCTGCCGGGAGGGCTCGGAACTTGCGGATTCAACCCCTTCTCTTCAAGGAACGAGGTACCAGAATTTCGCGCTCGATCTCCCAATGTACTTTGTTTTGGGTCGATTCCTCGCACGTGCCTACTCATTGTTGTCCATACATGTGGTTTGGGTGCTTTTTTGCCAATTCCATGGATGGATTTGTCGGGACGCGACCACGTGCCGCGCACTGCCTCGGACCGAAACTTTCGGTCCCATGCACCGGAACTTTCGGTGGGCAGTGGGCAGCACGTGACCATGGCTCCGCTTGTCCGTCCATTCACCGCATTCACTACATGTCTTGTCTGAGCCCTTCCTTACCTTGCTTGTATCGCAATATGGTTCATACCAATCCTAACCGTGCCGCTCGTCCCCGTCCTCAAAGTTTGGGGGATGGCGAGGAGGATCGTCCTCGTGGTAGTCGTGCTCGTCGTCCAAGCACTGCTCAGTCGTCTCAGCAGCAGCCCGACAGTGAAGAAGGTCCGTGGTTCTACCCCGATCGCTCTACCATCCCATGTCCTCCGCCCTTACACCGTGATCAGGTTCATGATGCAGTGGCTCCTAGTGTGATTGATGTGGAGGGCCGTGCTATTGATCCGGGAGTTGTTCGCCACTCTCCGATCTGTATTGGGGTTACCACTATGAACCGCGTTCTCCAGCGGTTTCCAGAACACGCTCCTCGCATCCATCGACCTCGTGAGCCTACTCATTGTATTCCAAGGAGGTCCATCAACTACAAGGTACAATCCTCTGACATTAGGCGCATGCGAGAGGAGAATCCTTTTATGTGGTCCAAATTTGAAGTTGTGGATGATCATTTTTTGTCTCAATTCCATAAAGACTATTATGAGTCTATCTGCATGAAGGATGGCATTCATGGTTTGACTACACCCATCATCCAGCATAAAGCACCAACTCTGAGCTCTCTTCAGGGACATCATCATCCAGAGGTTGATGCTTTGATTGCCAAGCTTGAAGAGTGGCGCATCTTGCCCCTCATGACCTTCAAGCATAGCTGGAACACTGAAATCATCTGTCAATTTTGGGCAACCATCCACATTGATTCACAGCACAAGGTACTTCATTGGATGACTAATGGCCTTCACTACCGATGTGACTACCGTCAGTTCTCCAGGCTTCTTGGGTTTGATCATGTTGACCGTGAGGCTCTCAGCTTATATGATCACTATCCCAATGGTGTTGGCAGGGCAGATTTTATTGAAGCCGGTTTGTATGATGATCCGCAGCAGGCAAATGGGAAGACAGTTGGTCTGAAGCCCTATTTTTATGTGCTCAACAATTTGCTCTGGGCTACTATTGATCCTAAGATTGGCGATGCCACTTCCATTCAGAACCATGCTCCTAGGATCTTAGTATGCTTCGGACTTGACAAGAGGTTCAGTGTGACTGATCTTCTGTGGCGTCACATTGACGAGCTGTCTTTGACCTCCACTCAGTCTTTCCCTTATGCTCCTTACCTCATGTACATCATTGAGCAAGTCACCGGGTTTGACTTTCCTTGTGACATGAAGCATCCAGATTGGAATGTCAGGCGACTGCAGGCTCAATCTAGCAAAGGAAAAGGGAAGGCAACTGAAGCCAGTGACAGTGGTGCAGCACAGGATGATGAGGATGCCCCTGCAGCAGTGGAGGAGGATGTTGTCCCTCCTGTGGATCCTTCAGCTGGAGTCTCTGGAGGGCGTGGGCATGTGCATGGTCGTGGGCGTGGCCGTGGTCATGGTCCCATGGATGCTACTCGCCATGCGCTTCAGAGGTTCATGACTTACTTCTGCTATTGTCAGGCCAAGCAGGACAAGCGCATGCAGCGTCTGGAGGAGAAGGCCGGTCTTCCTCCAGCTTCTCCTCTTCGTCCCTTTGTTGATCCTTATGTGTTGTATGACAACCTCTCTAGACAGCAGTTTGATGATGCAGAGCAGCAACAGCAGGGCTTTCAGCAGCCCAGTGCCTTTGATCCCACCTATGGTGGTGGTATTCCTGCTGGCACCGAGGGAGGCTTTGCTTATCATGACATCTTTAGTGGTGCAGATGATATCACTCGGCTTTCTACCTCTCGTGCACCCGCTGTTGACCCTCAGTTTGGGCAGTCCACCTCTGCTGCGCCTCACGACAAGAGCTATCTAGTGGACTATGATACTGATGATGACGAGTAGATCCCTCGCTGCCGTTGCCCCTTGGAGCTTCTCGAAGCCTACCCTTTTTGGCATTTGATGCCAAAGGGGGAGTGTTAGGCTTTTATCTTGATGTAATAGGGGTAGTTTAAAACTTCTTTGTTTTGTAATAACCTTATCTCGTGTGGTGAACCATGTGGTAAACTTGAACTATGTGTGTGTGATGGTTGAGTGTAGGCTAAAACATTTATGCTTAATGTCTATCTCGCTTGTTTAGCCTTTTGTGTTGATGCTTATGGTGATTGTTTATTTAAGAATGGTTATGTTGAGTTTAAGTCCTTTTTCTTTCTTGCATAACCATTCAAGTTCTCTTGATTTATTCTTGTGATATAACTTGTCATATGCATCACCGTTTTATTGTTCCACACACACTTAGGCACCCCACGTATTACAAAATTTAGGGGGAGCTTATTCTTAATGTATGCAATCTTGACTTGAATCAAGATTTGAAATTTCAAATCCTATGCATACATTAAGGGGGAGCTCAACTTGAATTTTGGAATTCAAAAGCTTCAATTATTTCTATCTATTGTAAGCCTAAATTGGTTGTCATCAATTACCAAAAAGGGGGGTTTGTAAGTGCATTCGCCCCCGATGTGGGTTTTGAATAATTGATGACAATCAAATTGGGGACTAACATATTTATCAAGTGTAATCTACAGGTGTTAGTCCATTGATGGAATTGAAAAAGAATATTTGGTGAATTATAGCACCCTATTTTTTGATGGACAAAAGGCGCTTCGACTCAAGGGCTTCAACACCGTTTATTTTGATTTGAGTCGTAGGCAACGCCGCACTATCAAGAGGGATACAAATTTAGTTGGCAAAATGGGGATAAAAAGTGCTCTTGTCAAATCTTTTTAGGCTGGAGAGACGTGCACCGGAAGTTCCGGTGTGCCCCACCGGAAGTTCTGGTAGCTGGAGCCCGCGTGCGCCCGCGTTCGAGAAAATTGTTCCGGTCTCGGTCCAGAAGTTCCGGTACTCATCGGAAGTTTCGGTCAGGTACCGGAAGTTCCGATCAATGTTGTTTTGCGCGTGCGCCCGCGTTCGAGAAAACTGTTCCGGGCTCCGTCCGGAAGTTCTGGTACGGACCGGAAGTGTTGACTAACAAGCCCAACGGTCTGATCTGGTTTGACCGGAAGTTCCGGTGGGTTCCACCAGAACTTTCGGTGGCTCATCCGAGCTCGAGTATATAAGCCACTCTTCATTTCTAACCGTTGCCTGAACTTTGCACACTCATTTCAGCTCTCCCAACCTTCCACAAGTTGTGACTCACCCACTCTCTCTTCCCCTTTGCCTCCAAGCTTCAATCTTCGATTGTTTGAGCTAGGGACGTGAGATTTGAGAGCGGGAGCATCGATCTTCGACTTGAGCACTTGGGTTCCTCGTTTTGCCGGCTTGATTTGTGTTTGTTTCTCTTGGGTTCTTGGAACCCTAGCCGGCTAGGCATTCTTCGTAGAATCATGGTTGCCCGTGTTGATTCATTTGTTAGGGCACCCCGAAGTGTTTGTAATCACCCCTTGATTCTTAGTGGAAATCTCAAGCTAGCCTTCGTGGTTGCTTGAGGGAGGAGACCTTAGTAGTCGGACCTTCGTGGTCACCTCAACAATGAGGAAGTAGGAACTCCTTAGTGGGGATTGCCGAACCTCGGTAAAAATAACTTGTCTTGCTGTGGCGGTAGCTTCGACTACCCTTTGTTCTTGTGTTATTCTTGTTCTTCCTCTCTACCCCAACTTCTTAGGTGGGAGGTCCCGATCTACGATTTGGTACGGTGCCAAGCCTTGAGGAGCTCAACATATTCATCAACAACCTCTAGGAGGGTGTGGTATCACTTAGATCTGAAATCCCAACTCGATTCACTTTGATTTTGTAGCTCATTTAGGGCACCAGAAGTTCAGAAGGTCTGCACCGGAAGTTTTGGTCCCCCTGACCGAAACTTCCGATCCAGACCACCGGAACTTCCAGTCAGGTATTTAACTTTCGTAAATTCGAGTTTGTGAGTTTCAGATTTTGCAAAAAGGCCTATTCACCCCCCTCTAGGCCAATTAGGTTCTTTCACTCTCTCTCTGCGCAGGCGGCACTCGAGATTTGGGACCCACAGTGCCCCGACCGGAGCACCCGTCTACCCGCCCCCAGTGCCCCCGTCTATAGCCCCCCGGCGCGCCGCGCGCACTGTCCGCCTACCCCCCGGCTCGCCCCCAGCCAAACAACATAAAACACTTGCAACACGAAAAAAAATGAATGCAATATACGTCTAAAAACTAATGAAACACTTAGAACATGCACTTGCAACATGTGTGTGGAACACATGAAACATCCAACAAATAACACTCACAACATGAAACCACTTGCTGCAATGTAAGACTAAAACAGGTAAAACATTTTGGAACATATTGTTGCAACATATGTGTAAAACATATGCAACATCCAGATAAAAATGATTGCAACATACGTCTGGAAACGGATGAAATATTTTGAACAAACGCTTGCAACATGCATCTGAAACACTTGCAACATATGCAACATCCCCCAATCTACTTTTGCAACATCAAAATAGAACAATTGCAACATACATCTGAAACGTCTGAAACAATTGAAACATACATTTGCAACATAGGAGAGGAGAAGGCCAGGGCTGGTTGATTCTAGTCGTCGGGGTCGGTGCTGGCAGGGAGCGACACGTGCGCGAGCACCACCATCACCAGTAGCAGGCTTGGCTCGGTCGGGGCGGATGCACTTGCACCAGCGGCGCATATGCGCACCACCGCCACCAGCACCGGTCTTGGCTCAGCCGGGCGAGTGGAGCGAGCACCACCAGTCACCGACGGGGAGGGGGTGAGAAGCGCCTGTGATGAGGGCGAGCGAGCAGGGACGGATGGGGCGCGTGACAGCAGCGAGGTAGACTGCCCCCCTCTAATTCTATGGTCAACCTCTGCAAGTAGGCACGAGTATGACAAAGCATGTTCTCTCTCTCAAGTCGTAGCCACGGACACATTAGTGTAATAGTGTCAGTCAATGCATATGTTATGGTGTCACAATACTACAGATTGATTTTTCATCTTTCACTGCCGTAGTGATAGAAGTGACGGTGTGATACTTACATCGTCAGTTGGAACGATAGCGAGGTCTCCTACAACTGAAACCAGTAGTTCAGACTTCTACCACCGATGAGTTAATGATAGATGCGACAGTGGTATTGGGTTTGCATTTTCTCTATCGCATTAAAAGGCGGGACGACTGGCATATGCATTTTGCCCACCGGCCCTAAAGTAGCGTTTGGTCAACTAGCGGTAAATTCAGCATGAGTGTTGAATTGCCTCAACTTCTAAGGCCGTCAAATCACCATTACTTCCGTCCCCTGAAGCCTAAGAGCCGCGTACCCACTGCTGTACATATACTTCAAGCCCGGTGCCCTCTGAAATGACCCCTCTCTTCATCCATCATCCTCTTCTGTTCCAATCTACAAAGAAAATGCTGGACAACCCCATCAAGTTTCCAAGTAGCCCGTCGTCTAGCGAGGATGAATTGCCTTCCTACCACTCCTTCGAGGAGAACATCTCCTCCTCCGATGGGATGTCTGATTATAGTCCTCCATGGAGCTCTGAGAAGGAGGACTCGGAGGAGGAGGATGAGGACAAGGACGACACCGAAGACTCCGACGACTCCGACTCTGACTTCGCCTCGCCTCCTCCCAAGCGAGCGAGGCGAGCATGATCTTCTGTGAGAGGATCATATATTTAGATTGAGTAGTTTGTAGTTAGTATAAGTAGTTTTAATAGTTTAGGTTAATTATTATGCTTCCAGATGAGCATAATCATATACCCATCCAAATTGTATCTATATGTTAGATATATATAATCAATCAATCAAAAATTCTATTTGCGCAGATTTGATCTCTTCAATGCCACCTTTTTTATATGAAATGCAAAGCAAGTTCTTTCCAATACTACTTCCAAAATGCTAGTGCATGGATTTGATCTCTCGACGAATGTTTTTTAATTTTTCTGTATATTTGTAAATGAAAATGAAAAAACTATCTTGTACGGTTGCGGTTGTTTCTAGGAGAATCTAAAAGCAGCTTACCTGCTAGCAATCACTGTATTATAGCGTTGGATTAGCGTGGCAATGGTCGGCTTAATACGAACACTGTTTAACTTATCTCGTGCTGTTCGTTCTCGCTGCCGATCAATCTGGACCGTCCGTTTGGCAACAAACCTAGAAGCGTCCGGCCCATTCCCAACTCCCCTTGAGTCCTGTCGGCGCCTTGGCAGCGATTCGACCAACTAAAAAAGCCCAATATGAATCCATTAGCTCTCCCCACCCGTTGTTACTTCATTTTATTCTCTCCACCCATTGCTTCATCTTCACTTTGACCCGTCGCCTATACTTGCACTGTCTCGAGCACCTTGCATTGTCATCGTGGACAACGCCTGGTGAAGGTTAGATGGATTCGGTCATCCCCCTGTTTGCATTTGTTTCCAATTAGTTTTGGGTTCGGTATTAGTTTTGTTCATATTAGGATTTTTTCATTACAACAGATATCTTACTTCGGAAGAAGCCATTTCAATGCGAGCAACCTTGCGTTTTGGCGGCTAGGGGTGGCACCAAGACCCTAGATGATGTTGTTTGCTACTTGGGGATGGAGCATTCACTCGAATCGACTGTTGATTTTTGAAGCCGTTGTTCGTCACGTTCTCGGACCACAAAATTTGACAAGAATCGTTCAAGACCCTATTTGTGGAGAGATTTTTGTGTTTTGCAGGACTGGACAAGAAGTAGACATACTTTACAAATACAATGTGTCCGCGGACGGAGATGCTGTTATCTTCACTATGGTTCACTACCTCTAGCTTTCGGGACTGCATCAACTAATTGAGTACCTTAGCAATTGCCTACCCATTCGACATTAAGTATTAGAATTTGTGAAACTTTTATGTTAATAAAGTTTATATGTACTGATGAAACCGCTGGATTAGTATGTATGAGTACTGCATAATCGTTGAAATATTACTTCGGTTGAACTTTTAATTGAATAAGTTGGTCTTGATTGTGGTCCACGTGTACACCTCTATGTAAGCATAGAGGATCCAAAACAGGCTTTCTTCTATAGGTGGATAGTACCCTGAACCGTCGATGACACAGCATTTCATCTTGGTGGGAGTGTGAGGTTTTCAAGGACGTTTTGGCGCCTTGGCGGGAGGCAAAAGCGTAGATAAAAGACCTGGGCCGACTTCTTTACTCAGAGTGTGTAACACTTTGAACCCTAACAGTTCCATGGCTGCATCTAGCTCCAACTCCTCCTAGTGGTCGGCAACATCTCAGGGCGCCGTCGCGAGAAGAACACCGCTTCTGGCGGAGGAGGCTACAACAGGAGGGGGCTGCCCATCCCGTGCTGTGTCAAGAACCACCCCTACGCATACCAGCCACCACTTTTGTGTCGCTGCGGCTTGAAGACGCCTCAGTAGATTTCGTGGAGTGATGGAAACCTAGTACGTTAGTACCACAGATGCTGCAGGGAAAATAATGCAACTCGATTTCTTTCTTGTTCATTCTGTTTTCGCAATACAAATGCTAAAATCCCGCTATACTTATGATAATTTGGTTTTTTTCGTAGCCCGACTTAGATTGCGGATTCTTTAAGTGGCATGATCCCCCATAAGGAAAATTTCTGAGGACTTTGATTTTGGATTTACGTAACAAGATTTAGGAGCTGAAGGCGGAGGCCAATGTTACAACAAATAAATAACATCTGCGGGAGGACGAAGAGATTATGCCATAGATTGAAGAAATGGCCAGGGTTCCAACGAAGATGATGGAAGATTTTGTACCTTTGAGGAAAAAATATGCTTCCTATTCTTGTTTCACCTATTTTGTACTTACCTTAGTTCTTAGAATGTTCATTAGCAAGTTGCTTAGTTCACCGCAGTAGATTCAAGTATCAATTTATGTATCAGACTGAAATCTGTCACTTTTGTATAACTATTGTTGAACTAAATGCAAGATGATTAACCAGGTGTTCAATTTATTAAACTGTAAATGATAGTAGATCCAATTATCAATTGATGTGTCAGACTGAAATCTGTCACTTTTGTACATCTATTGTTGAACTAAATGCAAGGTGATTAACCAGGTGTTCAATTTATTGAACTGTAAATGATAGTAAATCCAAGTATCAATTGATGTGTTGCAGGCATCCTACTTCCCTAGACACTGGGCCCTAATACAGGAGCAACCAATTTATTAAATTGTATATACACTCTCCTACGGTCCTACCACACCTTCTTCTCATCCATTCCCCACTATGCTCCTTTGCTCTACTTCACCCTGCTAGTGTCGGACGAAAGGCAGCCTCTGCGCTATAAACAATGACAAATTAGGATTGATGCCCTTCGCTGTCATTGGCCACCTAAAGTTTAGTCCCTATCACATTAGATATTCAGATGCTAGCTAGGAGGACTAAATATGAGCTAATTATAAAACTAATTGATCAGATAAAAACTAATTTGCGAGATGAATTAATTAAGCCTAATTAATCCATCATTAGCACATATTTACGGTAGTATCACATTATCAAATCATAGACTAACTAGGCTTAATAGATTCATCTCGCAAATTAGTTTCCCTCTGTGCAATTAGTTTTGTAATTAGTCTATGTTTAATACTATAAATTAGTGTTAAGTATCTGATGTGACGGAGACTAAAGTTTAGGAGGGGGTATCCAATTCAAATTTCTAAGAATCAGTTGCAATCGCTGATGTTTCTTTTTCTATTGCCAGAAAAATCCAGCTGCAATACAGCAGCATTGTTTTTGCCCTGCCAGAGAGGACCACGCGAACCGGAATATTTAACCCATTGCCACTTTTAGGAAAGAGTGGCAACAGATTTGCCATCCACGTGAGAGAAGTGGATGTGAGAGAGATTAATTGACCGTGGCTGAGAGTGGCAAATAATTAAATGTCCCCGAACCGGGTCTTCTCAGATTTGGCAGCAGCTTAAACAACAGTACCAAGTCATACATCCAGGATACAAAATGCACACATACACAGTAACAGAAAATCAACGCACACATACAAAATGCAGACAATGAACGCACACATACATAATGCAGACAATGAATAAGATGAATCAGACAAGTACAAAGCAGCATATAACAACAATTAAACTTGAAAGCAAACAAATCGCAATATTCATATATAGTTAAAACTTTGTTAATCTGAACCACATAACTCAGGTTAGTCCATTCCAATCCAGGTTTCTCAAAAATCTTCAGAAGCAGGGCACATTGCTGGAACCAATTCAAGACTCGGGAGGTATCCAGCTACTATTGACTTGACCTACATAATCTAAGTTCACTCCAGAGTCCAGGCTCCCTCCAAACTGTCTTGCAGCAGTAAAAATGTATACAATATCTACACCATTATTGGCGGAGAAGACAGAACATGAATTTCTATTCTGCAGATAGACCACAGAGAAAATCTGCTAATTCAATCCTATTACACAAGTAATGTTGCATCTGTTGGTAAGTTCAAGTGTTCCAAGCTACCATCGTCATGAAGACCTGCACACATATCAAAATCAGAAGAGTGACTCAATAAAATGGACTAGAAAGCAGCATGGCAGCAATCAAAATCCACCACTAAGAGATCACCACAATCATATCCAGATGCATCAGTAATCTTATTCTTAGCTAATGCACTCAGTCCATTCAGTTTGTCAAAAGGTCATTTAAAAAATGCATTACTATTGACAGCAAACTCATTTCAGACATAGATTATTCGGTCCATTTTCAGAGACACGTAAACATGCACTTCATTTCTATAGAAACAAAAACAACAATAGCTAAAAATATACAGACACTTATCACCTCAATCTGGGTATTGATAAATGGTTCTGTATCTTCTAGCAATAGTGTGCCCTTCTCAGCACCTAAATCGTGATCACTGTCAAATACAACAGCATAAATAGTAAAACCATTTCTAATTCCAACGTTCTATTACTTAAAAGAAGAAACAGAATAAAAAGTGACATGTTAGGGTGTGTTTAGTTCCCCATTTCAACATAGCCTTTTGTCCCAAACAAGTTGTGGTAGGCTAGAGATGAAAGCCAAAAGAGACGAGAAACAGGGAGACACATAAAGGGGCATAAAGGGCACAAGACAAAAAGGGAGACATGTCGATTGCCAATCTCTAAGCGCTCCTGTCCATAGCTAAATCCTTAGAGATATTCCACTCCTTAAGATATCTCTTAACGGACTCGTTCCAAGTTAGTTTAGGTCGACCTCTACCGCTCTTTACATTATCGGCCCACTTTAGACACATAAAGGGACATGAAGGGCAAGCTTGGTGTAGTTGGTGAGTGCTAGCTCGCCGAGTCACCAGGTTTTGGGTTCGAAGCAGTCTCTCTGCAGAATTTCTGCGGGGGTAAGACTTTGCTTCGGTAATTACCTTCCTCAGACCCCACTCGTGTGAGAGCCTCTGGCACTGGGTCTGCCCTTTTTTTAGAACTCCACTACGCACCGGCGTCTCAGGAGGCCTCCGTTGGACATGTCCAAACCATCTCAACCGATATTGAATCAATTTCTCCTCAATTAGTGCCACCCCAACCCTATCCCGAATATCGTCGTTCCGGATTCTATCCCTCCTTGTGTGCCCACAATACCAACGCAACATACGCATCTCTGCTACACTCAATTGCTGGACATGTCGCCTTTTTGTAGGCCAACACTCAGCACCATATAACATCGCCGGACGAATCGTCGTCCTATAAAACTTACCTTTCAACTTCTGAGGCACCCTTTTGTCACAGAGGACGCCAGAAGCTTGACGCCATTTCAACCAGCCGGCTGAAATTCTATGCCTAATATCTTCATCAATATCTCCATCCTTTTATAGCATCGACCCTAAATACCGAAAAGTATCCTTCTTGGCCACCACTTGCCCATCGAGGCTAACGTCTCCCTCCTCATGCCTAGTCGCGCTGAAATCGCACCTCATGTACTCGGTCTTAGTCCTACTAAGTCTGAACCCTTTCGACTCTAACGTGTGGCTCCATAGTTCTAACTTCCTATTAACCCCTGCCCTACTGTCGTCAACTAGCACCACATCATCAGCAAAGAGCATACACCAAGGGATATCACCTTGTATATTCCTTGTGACCTCATCCATCACCAAAGCAAATAAATAAGGGCTCAAAGCTAACCCCTTATTTTGGGTTTAGTTCCCCATTTCACACAAAAAAAAATTTAGGGTTTGGCCCATTATTTTGCAAAATGGAACTAAACACATGCAAAATTTTTGGCAAAAAGGTATCCATTCTCCATTTTGAATTTTGGCTTCAAGAGGCCAAAAAAAAGCCAAAAAGCTAAAAAGCCCTCACCCACCCCATGAAAAATTTAGCATTTTGGATGAGAACTAAACACACCAATGAAAATTTTGGCATTTTGCATTTCATCATTCCAAAGTAGTTGGTATTTTGCATTTTGCATTCTATGGGGAACTAAATACAGCCTTAGTGTTCTTGTTATGTCAAATAGTCTTGATTCCTGAAGTTAAAAATAAGTTCTTTGGAGATATTTACAGTACACAAGATAGGGTGACGGACCTCCTGTTTTCTTCTGCAGATATCACAAATAAGTTACCAAGGGATATAATTCTTGAATATCAAATAGAAAACTCCCCTAAATATAAATTTTCTTCTCTCCATTATATAATCGTATCCTCTTTGAATGATAAATATTTTACCTTTCACTGAATCTCAAAATTTGAACCGGCGAAAAAAAATCTATTCCCTCCGCCCTTATAGAACCAATGCCTCCAAGTATACCATCCCCTTCAAACATACTTGAGCAAAATTCCTCAATGCACGAGCTGAGAAAGTAGAAGAATCCTTTTTTTTTACTGCTGGGCTCCAACTAGAGGTGGCAATGGATTAGCATCCAAATCCATATGAATAAATCCAATTAAATTCCAAGGAAAAAAATCCAAATCCAAACCTACCCTAATACAAGATGATTAATGTCAAGTCCAATCCAATCCAATAGATATCATCATGTTCAGCTAATAATCCTTTAACAATAGAAGAAAATTTTCTCTCAATTGACAACTTAACCATAGCGCTAAGACAAACAAGCTGAGAAGATAAGATTAGAAATAAAAACTAAAGACTAGATGAAATCTTCTAAGTGCAAATTGAATCATCATGCGATGTTACTTTTAGACCATTAACAATGTTGTAACAAAGTTCAATTTCCATGTGAACTTGTTATTAAAAACTGTTTGCTCAAATCATTCTTCATTCTTTCTACACGCTTAGGATGTGATTTTGCAAAACAATAATTCTTTTTGTTCAAAACCAGTATATTATATCACTGGCAACAATAATTGTGGTGAATATCAAATTAGAACACATTCTAACTGAAATAATTTAAGAATAGCTTAAGCCAATGTAACTTTAAAGCTAAGGATTCATGACATTAAGATAATAAATGTGCTGAGTTGTATATCAAATGTTTTTGGAAAGTTGGACCTAGTAAAATATCATATGATAACTGATCACTTCATATGTAAGGAATTATACCATGCTATCGTAGCAAATCACAAAATCATGAGGTAGTTGCAAAAATACAGAACTGGCTAAAGAACTACTAACAAAAGAACTGGCCATCATACATGTGCAGTTGCAAAAATACAGAACTGCCTAGGAAACAAATATATATTGGGATGAAAACATCAGATAGATAAATTTGAAATAGTCAGCTGACGACACTACACAGCAGCTGTTGTTGCATAATGCATTAGTCTTCTTTTTTTTCCCTCTCCAATGCATAACTTATAAGTCCTGATATCGGATTTTCTTCTTCCTTTCGACATATCAAGTCAGGCCTGATTGTATATTTAAACAATTATCTTATGGAAAAAAAACCAGAAATGAATGCTATGTTTCATTGCCATCCTCATCAAGTTGTTGTGCGAATAGTACTGCAGGAAACCACAGAGTCACCAATAATCCCCACAGGAACATTTTCCACCCCTAAAGTGATGGAACCTGTTGGTATCTCTAACAGATATCTCCCTCCCCTCAAAAGATGATATAAATTTCATTGCCTCATGGCAGTCGCCACAAATTCGGAGGTTCTTTATCACCCGAAGGGTTGTTCCTGGGCTAGTGCTTATGAGTCCCAAAGCGACAGCTAGCTTCTCACTATGAACAGAAAGGATATCATCTTTCTCTTGTTCCTCCACATCATGTAGGACAAAATCTGTGCTTGGTACAAAGCCCAGCTTCCTCATCTGAACATTAAGCTGCTTTAGTTTCTCAATTATTGCAGTCATCATAGGGTGTGAATCATCACCAGCCAACAACATATGCACCTTGTTCTTGATCTCAATCCAGCTACAGCCCTTTTCTTTCTTCAAGCCTACATCCTTCATCATCTCTCTAACCCTATTAACCCCATCCCACATTTTCTTAGAAGCATAAATGTTAGAAAGCAGGACATAGTTACCAGCATTTTCTGGCTCTAGGCGAAAGAGTTTTTCTGCTGCAACCTCAGCCAGATCCACATTGCCATGAACCCGGCAAGAGCCTAATAACGAACCCCAAATACAACCATCTGGCTCAAATGGCATATCACTTATGAGATCATATGCCTCATCAAGCTTGCCAGCACGTCCCAGAAGAGTAACCATGCATGCATAATGTTCCATCCTCGGAGAAACACCATACTCATTATGCATTTCTTTGAAATAGCGACGCCCTTCCTCTGTCAGGCCAGCCTGGGTGCAAGCAGCAAGCACGCAGGTGAAGGTGACCATGTCAGGCTTCTGTTTGCACATCAGCATTGAGTGAAACAACCGAACTGCATTCACAGCCTCTCCATGCATAGCATAGCCACCGATCATCGCATTCCATGACACCACATTCCGAGATGGCATTGCGTCAAATATTGTTCTCGCATCCTTAACCCTGCCGCACTTAGCATACATGTCCACCAACGCACTGCTCACATAAACATCATGAAGAAAGCCCTTCCTGAGAGCAAAACTGTGTGTTGACCTCCCATGCGTCAGAGCTGCAACATTGGCAAACGCTGGCAGCACACAAGGGATCGTGACAGAGTTTGGTTCGATCCCTTGTGCCTGCATCTCCCTAAAAAGTTCCACAGCTTCCAAATCCTTACCGTTCTGCACACAACAAGCAACAATCGAGGTCCAGGACACGACATTCAGCTCAAGTCCCCGGCCAACAAACTCCCTGAACAACCTTAGTGCCTCAGAGACTTGCGTGTTCCGAGATAGCCCTGCGATGAGGGCATTACAAGAAGCAACATCCACGTGGCTGGACTCATCAAACACCTGAACAATCTCCGCAGCCCGCCCGCACTTTCCGTACATATCGATGAGGGCGGTGACCATACAGGCATCCACCCTGCAGCCTGCCTTCACTGCATATCCGTGCAGCTGTTCGCCCACCGAAACCAAACCGACGTCCCCAATGGCAGAGAGCGCGCACGAGACGCCCGTGGCGTCAGGACGCAGGAGCCCTTCCCCGTGCATCCTCGCCAGCGCCACGACCGCGTCCCGGGCACGCCCGCTGCGGTTGAGCCCAGACACGAACCCGTTCCAGGTGATGACGTTCGGCTCCACGCCGCCATCCCGCCGCATCTCCTCGAGTAGGCGGCAGGCGCCCTCGGCGTCCCCGCGCGCCGCGTGCGCCGCAACCAGCGCGCTCCAACCGACGACGGTCCTCTGCGGGCGCGGCATTCCGTCGAACACGGCGCGGGCGTTGGCCGTGGTGCCGAGGCGGAGGTAGGCATGCAGGAGCGAGGAGGCGACGAAGGGGTCCCGCACGAGGCCGGTGACCTCGGCGGCGGCGTGGAGAGCGCGGGCGAGCGGCAGCGTCGGGCATGACTTGAACGCGGTGGGGAGGAGGTGCGGGTCCGGAGGGATGGAAACGTGGCGGAGGAAGTGGTGGAGGGAGCTGGAGTGGGACATGCCCACTCGCCTATACTCTGCTCATTCGTGAACGCGGGAGGTTGAAATATGGGACATGCCCACAGGCCACAGCACCGATTGTTTTGGTTGACCAGTCCTGTTCCTGCTTCCATGCTCGAGAAAGAAAAATGTTCGGTAGGCTATGTAGGACAACGGTGAAACGATCCTCGCCACAACACACAACACTCATTCCGTTCAAAATAAATTACATTTCTGGCTATGTACTTGGACAAAATTATTTCAGAAGAACGTTCGGACAAGACGTCGCATCTAAACGATGCTCCGACACTTGCGCCGCTCTCGCATCGCATCCTCCCCATGCCCCGCGTCCTGCCCAAGCACCCACGCCCGCGTCCGTCGCAGGGACCCGCACCCCCACGCCCTACAGGAAAACCCACATGGGTTGATCAACGGCTGCGCCTCAGTAGCAGCGACAACCACCGGCTGCGTCGTACAACATCCCGATCTATTTTTATAATATCCAGATGAAACATTTATAACATACATCTAAAACAGATAAAACATTTGGAACATACAGTTGATATACCATTGCAACATGTATAACATCTCGATCTACTTTTGAAACATCCAGATGCAATACTTGCAACGTATAAAAGAAGACAGATGAAACAATTGAGACATGTGTCTGAAACACTTACAACATACGTGTACAAAAAACAGATAAAAATATTGGGGATAGATGCTTGCAACATACGTGTACAACCATTGCAACATATGCAACATCCCAATCTACTTTTGCAACATTCGTATGAAACAATTAAAACATACATCTGAAACAACTGAAACACTTGAAACATGGACTTGCAACATGTCTGAAAAAAAACGTACAGAAACACTTGAAACATAGCATCGCCACGTGGCCATAACGTACCTAGTGGGCAACTGCAGTGACACAGGCTTGATGGATGGTGCGCCCACGCACGCCCGCCATGCCCGCCGTCGGCCAAGGGACAGGAGACTCTGCCGGATCTAGAGAGGGCGCCGCCGGCCGGGGTAGGGGAGGATCAGTGGCTTGCTTGGATCTCACTAAGGTGGGGGAGAGGGCCACCGGATCCGCGGACATTGGGCGCTCCCGGTGGATGAGGACGCCGGGGTGGGGGAGGAGGCCGCCAGGGTAGGGCAGCGCGCCGCCGCCGGCCAGGGAGACAGCCATGGCCCGGCGTCGGGGTAGGCGCGGGGCGTAAGCGTGGAAGGTGAAGGGTCGAGATGGCAAACTAGAGGAGGGTGAATAGTCCTTTCTAAAACTTAATTGTGTTGGCTAACCGAAACAAATGCAGAATTAAACTTATCGGTCTAGCCAAGACTACACCCCTCTATCTATAACTTTAGTACCTTACAAAAGATCCTAATTAAACAACTAAGGTATCAAGCATAACAAGAGCTCACTTAATCAATTCTAGAGTAAGGTCACATAAACCTATGCACTAGTACTTTGCCAACCGAGGGAGCTCCTACACAACTAGTGAAGTAAAAGCACAAAGCCTCTAAGCTCACTAACAATGCTCAATAATAAGGCAACCAATACCAATTTAGAGAGTGCAAATTACTTAGCTGTACAAACTAAGCAATGTGACTAATAAGGTTACTCAAACCAAATTAGCCACGCAAAGGGAATACTTCTAGCTACACAAGCAAGAAGATATCTAGCTAGCTACACAAGCACAACTAGATACAAGAGTAACAACACAAGCAATATATATATATATATATATATATATATATATATGAAAGTAAGTACAAGCTTGTGTTGCACGAAGGCAAACCACCAAGAAGATGATGAACAATGTTGACACGGTGATTTTTCTCCCGAGGTTCACTTGGTTGCCACCAAGCTACGTTCTCGTTGTGTCAAGTAACACTTCGTGGTTCGACGGCTAATCAGTATCCACAACCGAGCTCTCCCAAAGAGCACCGCAAGAACCCACCATCAAATATGGTAGCTCAATGACACGCTCTACTAGAGTTGCTCTTCGCGATCTCCGCGGGATGAGCACAATCCTCCTCATAAAAGCTTCTCCAGAGCCTCGCACAATCTTCTTGCGAGCTTCGATGGAGCCACAAGCCACCAAATCGTCTAGGAGGTGGCAACCTCCAATAATAACAAGCACCACTGGCTTGCAACACGAACACCTAGTGCCACTCGATGCAACCTCACGATGCAATCGCACTAGAATCACTCACTCACTCGATCGGATAAACACTATCAAGCAAGAGTGAGTTAGAGGGCTCCCAAGCATCACATAAGCCACCAAGGCTATAGTGTGCTCAGCACCCGGCCAAGCCCCGCCACCACAAGTATTTATAGCCCCACAAATGAATATAGTCGTTGGCCCCTTCACTAGGCAAACTGATCGGATGCGCTGCACCGCATCCGGTTACTCGCAGTCGTCCATGTGTCCTCCCACGTTCAACGTCGAACACCAGATCTCAACGGTCGACTCAGCGCTCCAATGGTCACCGCGCGACCGGACGCGCTGCTCAACTGACCGGACGCGGCGATCGCACAGCGCTTACACCCACGAAGCACTGACTGGACGCGCTACAGAATTGACCGGACGCATTACATGCGGCGTCCAGTCCGAGTACAGAAAGGGTCCAAAGAGGGTTTTTCGCGATCGGACGCGTCCGATCGTGACTGACTGGATGTGCCCAGCATCCGATCAACCCTGTGCGCCTCGTTGCCTCACCACGTGTTTGACCAGACGCGCCGGTCACGCAATCGACTGGACGCGGCGGTTGAACTGACCGCACCCATGCCGCGCGCTGCTCTGCCACTGACCGGACGTGTCTGGTCATACCGTGACCGCGTCCGGTCACTACCAATGACCTCCGTTTCTATCCACGATGACTTAGAGAAAATCTCCTCCACCGGCGTAGTGGAAAATATGCATTTCACTTCCATGAAAGCGCCGAATCCAACCTCGCAAGCTCGGTTGGAGGGAGAGAGGGCCCCACACCCATCTCTACCGCTCAAACACCACCGCCTTCGCAAATGTGCTAACATCACCAAGTATACATCACCATGTGCATGTGTGTTAGCATTTTTACAATCATTTTCTTCAAAGGAGTTAGCCACTCAACTTGCCACGCCACTCGATTCTAGCAACGATGCAAAGTTAGATCACTCGAGTGGCACTAGATGATCGATATGTAAACAAGTTTGCCCCTCTTAATAGTACGGCTATCTATCCTAAACCCGGTCATGCACTTCTCTACACACCTATGACCGGTGAGATGAAATGCCCTAGGTTATACCTTTGCCTTGCGCATTCCATTCCGTCTCCTTCGATGTTGATGCAACACATGTACCAACCAATGACCAAATGATATGATCCACTTCATATCATCACGTGACCGTATTGGTTCATCGATCTTGACCTCACTTGCTCTTCACCGTTGCCTCGGTCCATCGGCGTCAAGTCTTGCTCAAGCTTCACGGTCACACGCGGTCCCTCGCTTCAAAGCCTCTGACTTGCCCTTCACACTTGCAACCGGTCCATCAAGCCAAGCCTTATCTTGATCTTCGCCACCTTGGTCACATAACTCCATGTCATGTCTTATATGCAATGAGCTCCTTCATGACACAATCACCTATGGACTAATTCCCTGTGTATCTCATATAAACACAATTAATCCACCTAAGGTTGTCACTCAATTACCAAAACCAAATAAGGATCTTTCAGAAGGGTGGAGGAACGAGGGACTGGATGCGGGAGTGAGCGAGTAAGGCATCCGTCCATTCCGGATGTCTTAACTAGAGCATTATCGAAATTATTTCTATAGAACTTAATATTTCTATAGTACTCTCTTTTTCTGCATAACAAAAGCTGAGTCAAAGCATTTTTATAATTTGGAATGGAGTGACTAGCTGTTAACCAGGAGAAGAACCCTTATTTCTATAGTAGCTTAAAATTTGTTCAATATAATGATGGATCAATTTTTATTAGTACAACAATTTTGTCCTTGGATGCAACATTTTTTCTTGGTTAATGGACCATCTTGATATAGAGGTTGCATCTTGATAGATGCAAAATATGAGGGTGATGGTGATGAACGCATGTTCTCTTTCAGCTAGGTTCCTTCTACCATGGGTATTTTTCCTATGTGATGAACGCATGTTCTCTTTCAGCTAGGTTCCTTCTACCATGGGTATTTTTCCTCGAATATCAACAACTTAATTGAGTGTCAGTTCAGCTTTATGCTGTCGATATCAATGTTCGCTTTTTTAAGTCAGGTGCTCAGTGATGATAAAGGGAACAATTTATACACCAATAGGTGGGAGGGGCAATAAAAGCAACTCCAGCAGGGTCCCTACTTGAGTCCTCATAGCTAAATATAGAGCTAAAAAACCTGCTCCAGCAGGGCTCCTACTTAGAGTAACTCCAGCAGGGCCCCTATTTGAGCACCCATAGCTAAATATGGGGGCTTGGGTCAAAAATCCAACTCCAGCAGAGCCCTTACTACGTACCTCAAATTTATGTGGGTACCCAAATCCTCCCACTAGACCAAAATTCCTGTTGGCCCAATAGCTCAGCCCCCATCCTACAGCACTGTACGAAAGCCCGAGCGTAGTCGTGCACTGCCTCCATGCGAACGCGAACACGGTCGCTCCTCTAGCGAGCGCACCCATCCTCCCCTCCAGCGAGCGTGGCCCCCTCCCCTCCAGCGAGCAGCTGCGTAGAGGACAAGCTCCCAGTGCGACAATGAGCTCTGACAGCGCCCTCCCCTCCGGTCGTGTGGCAGCGAGCTCCTGCGGCACCCTCCCCTTCGGTCACACGGTAGCGAGCTCCAGCAGCGCCATCCCCTCCGACCGCGCGACAACAAGCTCCGGCTGGCTTTCTGTTGGTATTTCTTAACACATGTAGAAATAATCTGTAAGTGCACGGAATTATCGTCGTAGCATTTCACTCGGAAGTATTCAGGGTATCGTATTTTCCACAGGGAACGGAGATACTCTCCTAGCTAGTTCGCCAAAGGACAACACAAGGGTAGAGTTTGGAAAGGTTAAGATGGATTCCTATGGTTATAGGTTCTATGGGTAGATAAACTTTACTTTTACTTGCTTACTTCGGGCACCGGGTTGCAACTAGTCTGCTAGTCGATTCTGGCCTGTAGCCGGCGTCAAACCCGGACGTGGGGGAATACAATGAACAGACATGGCTGTCACCACCTACTGCCTACCCATCAACCATAGGGAACGAGACAAACGAAAGTAGCCTCTAGCCTAGACACCACATCTACGCTATCGACTACTACTCCAGCGTCGATCAGGGTTATCCATCTTCATCAGGGCCCTCTACTAGAGTATCAGCTACGAGAGCGGACGACGAACCCGTAAATAAGTAAGAGTATAGCTTAACTAATCAAAGACTTTATAACCAAAAGAACCACGAACACTCACTTAGCGGGAAAATTCGTTGGAGTACAAGTGCTCGTCGAGGTACGAGACGGGGAGACACCGACAAGGCCGGTGCTTTCCCGAACTCTTCCTCATATCTCTCCCTTACAACTCTAGCTAGCTACTAGGGCCTAAGCCCTTTGGAGTGTTGCTCTAACTCAAGTGAGGTGTGCTCTTTGCCTTGTGTGTTGTGTGTCTTGTAGAGGGGGGTACCCCTCTATTTATACAAGGTCTTGAGGCGGTGATGAAGCTAATTCTAGCGTGAAACTCAGTCTCCACCGCCTCAGCATGGTTCCATGCAACCGCCACTCGAAGGAGGGGACGAGCAGCGCCGGGAAGGGAGCAGGCGCCCCCTGGGAGCTACCGCCCCTTAACTAGCTCCAATGGCCACCGACTTAGCACGGTGGGCTCTAGGCTAGATGTAGAGTGTGTCCTGGTGTTGTTTTGCCCTACTAGAGTTGAGTTGGTGGCATCTTTGTTATTTCTTTGCGCAAATGAACGTCGAAAACGCCTTTTCAGTGAATTTCTTTATGTACTCGTGTTTGTAACCTGCAAAACATGTTTACACCAAAACTCATGGAGAGTGTGAGTTGAAAACTCCTAGTTCTATGTTTTGATGTTCACTTTTGTATATTTTATGTAAATATTGGTGGTAAGATTATGAGTTAAGCATCGCCAACACCCTCCGTGTGGGCACCGGGAGCAGCCCTGTCCTTCCATCACACGGGCGCGCTACACCGATACATGAGCGGCCCCGGCCTCGACTCCGATGTGGTTCGGAGGAGGCCCTGCAGCACAGCGGCGAGGCCATCTGGAGGCCTCGGCAGCGTGGCACAGAGGAGGCCCCGAGGCCTCGGCAACATGGCGCAGAGGCCCCATGCACCCTCTTTCTCGTGCGGCTAGATCTGGGAGAAAGAAGAAAGAGACTAACGAGTGGGTCCTGTCTATCATTCTCTACCAAAATAGATTTAGGGGCACAAATTTGGGGCTGGTGTTGGAGTTGAAGCAAAAAATTGAACCAACAAAAAAGGGTGGAGCATCCAAATCAAAAGTAGGGGCCCTGATTTAGGTGCTCCTGCTAGAGTTGCTCTTAGGTCCCGAAATTTGGTTGGGCTCCCAAATCCTCCACTCAACTGTTGGGTTACCCCTTGGCCCCATCCTGCCTTGCGTGCTCCCTCCCTTCCTCTGACCCTTGCGTTGTAGCCGTTTGTTCCCCGTGCGCGTACGAAACCGACGGCCTCCTTCCATCGCAGCGAGCACGACGAGCACGGACGTGATGCTCTGACGAACGCGCTGCGAGCACGAGAGAGCGACAAGATCATGAGCCTACTGCCCTGCCTCACCGTGTGGGAGATGCCAGTGCCCTACCTCGCCATGCAGGAGACGCTCCGATGGACGCTGTTGATGATAGTTAAGGATGGCAACGGGTCGGGTTCGGATCGGGTGGAGTCTCCGTGCACCCAAAACCGAAACCCGAAATCAAAACCCGAACCCGAACCGAAAACCGATTCGGGTGGAAATCCATCACCAAAACCAAACCCACGGATACCCGAAACCCGAACGGATACCCGAAACCCGCGGATAAATATACACATATTCACATGTATAAATAAGAGGCAATAAATAATAAATATTTTCATGAGTCAATTTTGAATAGATTTAATAATCTAAGTAAACAAGTTATTATTAGCATATTATAAAACATGAGTTTTAATTCCAAATAATTTATTTCGGATATCCATTGGATATCCACGGGTGAAAAACCAAACCTGAAACCGAACCCGATACCAAACCCAAACCCGAAACCAAAACCAAAAACCGTGGGTGAAAAACCATCCCCAAACCCGAAACTACAGGACCCGAAACCCGCGGGTATCTGACCCGAACCCGATCTGCTGCCATCTCTAACGGTAGTTATTATTCATCATAAACCGTCAACATAACTTGAAGAAATGCATAAAATGGATCACCAATAGAAACTTAGGGGTTTTAGCTGACAATTTCTATAAATTTTGGTGAATCTATGTTTTCAGCAATGGTATCCTAGAAAAGAGAAAAAGGAGGATTAAAACGTCAAAAAGAACCAACAAATGCTTAGAGTTTAAACTAATGAATTCCACAAGTTTTGGTGCTCTCATTTGTCTTGCAGGATGCTTAATTTTTCATAGAATAAAACTATCTCAAATTATGAATTGGAGTTCACCATTGTGAAGAGCTGGTTGAGACGATCGAAACGGATATATTACTTGCTATATTTGGAGTTCGGAATGAAAAGATATCAATCCATGACGAAACCTGTAACAGAACCGTCCAAATTATAAGAGCACAAGTACAAAAACAATCACCGAAGTGATCAAATTCTCGCACTTGAGCCCATATAACTCCGGTAGTCCAATGAAATCACGCGGGATTTCAAACCAACCAACTCTTACAAGCCAAGATCGTAGTGATTCAACATAACAAGTCACATGTTACAACCATTTCACAAGTAATTCAAAATATACATCGGAGTTAACATAGTTGTTACAACTTAAGTTCAAAAGTAGCGGAAGCAAAGTAATTTGAAACTAACAACACTCTTATCTCAAATACAAGCCAGTATGAAGGTCGATCTCCAACAAAAGCATTAGAGAGAAGATAACTCAGAAGGATCATGCCCGTGATCACACTCCGCCTCTAAGGCCGGAGCCAACCAACTCTTGCAGCCGTCATGATACATCACAACCTGCAACAAGTGGGGGTAAAACCCTGAGTACGAGAAGGTACTCAGCTAGACTTACCCGTCATAAACCAGAAATAAAGTGACACCAAGGATCATGCAAGGCTGATGTAAAGTGGGCTAGCTTGACACATTTTGCATAAAAGCTTAATATGGATAAGTAATCATTAATGCTTAAGCATCAAGTTAATTATCATTAACATGTCATCTATATTAACCTATACTAGAGCACTCACTTTATTAGGAGCAAACAATATTAACCATAGCAGGTGTAAATTGAGGCAACCTTTTCATCGTTATCCAATTAACCATCCGTTCAATTTAATGGAATCTACGTTGCCGCTGCTCAAGTCAAGTGCTCACTAACCGGGAGCGACGGCGATTCAAATCGAATTCCTATCCAGCTGGAGGGGTATTTCTAACACTCACCGAGTCACGCCTGGCGAGGGCTGCTCAGGTCATCTTTCGTACAGTTCAGGAATCGCAGGTCCGAATGATGTCGCGACCCCAAGGGCGACACTCTGCCAGGTGATAGGGACTCTAACCCCCCCTTGGTCTCACGCCAATGTCTCCAAGCACATCCTTTCTCTCCTCCAAGAAGCAACCTACCATTTGATTCCCGGCCTGAACCATATTACTCGACTTCGCGGTCGGAACGACTTATCCGGCCAACTAAGTGTTAGACTGCGTTCAACATGACTCAAGGACGTACATCGAATCGGTCCTTAAACGACTCAGACGGGGATAGATCCACACCCAAGACCTCCATGCCTTGCTGCTTCCCTATCGTCATCCCGCCCGGTCTCATTTCATTTTATTAACACATGGTTCCATTCCACGATAGCAAATATAGTCAACCGTGCCATATATGAATATCCCTATATCTCGCAGGTGACAGGAAATCACCTGACTTCTACTGCTTAAAGCAGGGCTAAGCATCTATTCGATCCTAGTCTATGTAGGATTCAAGGATTCATATATCTGGACAAGGAATGATATAATGCAGCAAGGTTTTCAACCAACTCCTACCACTTAATGCAACAATACTTATAACATATATATATATAATTAATTGCTTTGAAGATAGGAGGCTTATAATGCTCCGGGGCTTGCCTGGGATCCGACACAAGTCAGTGGTTGTCAGACATCACTCGCCGAGTACTTCCATCTTCGGGATAGTTTCCCAAACACCGTCTTCGGGTTTGGCTCCACATTATATCTTCCACGTAGTGCATCTAGCGTACCTAGATGAGATGTAAGATGCAAGTGTATGAATGCGTAGAAATGCAATAACACAACTTTCATGTCAACACACCGAGTTCACTTGGGCACTACCGTTAATCAACTTAACTATCACTTAAGCATATCCTTAGAAGATGACCAGCATATCGATCATGACACAAGTCACACAAGATCTCAAGCACACTTAACACTAACAAGATGTATATCACTCTTTAGGAATCAACATAGCAAAGCAAGTCAAGATGAAGCAACAACTATAACTAGAATATGTCAATTTCTGGACTTACAAATAGTAGCTTCATAAACCAATCATATCTGGAGTTCCATAAGTCCAAATGACTTGCAAGAAGACATTATAGAAAGCTTAGGAAATTATCTACATTTCATTTATAATCATCACAGCATGATTCCAAAGTTTCACATGTATAATTTACACAAACACCGAAACTGGTCTAGCAAGACAGAGAGCAAGCAATTCTGTAACCCAACTTTAAATAGCTATAACTCCTAAACCACATGGCCAAATGCCACCAAATTTTAATAGCAGCTAGATACATAAATTATCTACAACTTTTGTATAAATAAGTTTTACAACAAAGCGCATTATCATGAAGAACTTTGCTAAGTTCACAGATCTGTCCAGAAACCTCATTTGCAAGAAATAATTATTAACTTCCATTGCAAACATATAATTAGACAAAACCAACTTTGCCAACATGTCACACATGACTAATGAACACCAGAAAACATAGTGTCCATTCCTAAATAAATTCTTTTAATGCATTTTCTTAATTTATTTAGATAATTAGGTGGAATTGTGAACACCTACCAAAAGTGCACAATAAATTCTACCAAAATTACAGTGGCCTAAATATTCTCCCAAAAGTCTACTGTCCAAATTTCATGCCATTTGGACATGTATATCAATCTCTATGAAAAAGACAAATTGCTATTAAAGAATTCATGTGAGAGCAAGATGAATCAATAACTCACTCATACTACCACCACAATTCATGAAATTTTTATCACACATCAAAAATCATAGGAGTAGCATGCCACAAAAATTTCACATCATTTTGAGCTCTAAATTTGCAGTTATGAAAAAGACAAATGCGACTAGCATTGAAAACCTCATCTGAAAAATCTATTTTTACAGCAAAAACATTAAACTAAAACATGCCATATTATAGATCCACTGGATAGATAATTTCACAAGGATTCCAAAAAGTCCTCATTTGCTATTTTACGAATTTCCTATGATTTACTATGAATTTCCAAAAATTAGCAAAAACTACCACAAACGGGTCCTTATAGCACTATTCACTTGAGTCTATGACAGTTCAGATAGGTCCCTGTATTTTGTCGAATTGTTGCCCGAAGTCCTTGGTCGGGATTTACAGAGGGGCGCACGGAGACTCGCCATCTCCGGCCGATGGGCGCCTCGTCGGCGTCGAGGGAGTGGCGGGGGAGGACCGCGGTGCCCGGCCGCACCCGCAGGTGGCCTCGGCACGGCCTGAGGCTACGCGTGGTGAGCTGCCACGTGTGTCCTTGTTTCTCGCGGCGACGGCTCCATGCAGGGGCTGCTCCGGCGACAGGGGAAGGTGGAGAAGCGGCGCGCCATGCTTGCGGAGCGGCGGCGACGGTGTTGGTGCGTGCGGTGAGGCGCGAGATGGCTCGGAGGTGGGAGGATGACGACGAAGGCGAGCTCGACAGCTTGGCCATGGCTGTACACGTGCGTGGCGACGAGTTCGGCCGAAGAATGGATGGCGATGGAAGAGCAGCATGGTCGCCTCAGGATTGGGAGAGGAAGTGGTCGGAGAAGCTAGAGGAGGCGCGCTGCGGAGAAGGAGCAGCGCAGCAGCGGCAGCTCGAGGCGGCCATGGCGGCTTCGTGGCATTGAGTGAGAGAGAGACGAGGGAGAGGCAGAGGGAGTGGGGAGGTGAGGGAGGGGCTCAGGCATCCACCCTTGAGGGTGCAGGGGCGCGGGGCACGCGTCCAGGGAGGTGGAGCGCGTGGCAGCTGCGCCCAGCAATGGTGGAGCGCGCTCTGCTGCATGAACGCCACGGCGGCATAAACTCGAACACGTGGTGGGCGATAAAGGAAGCAAGGTGGGAGCTGGTTCTGGGTCGGCTACGGGCCGATTTTGGACCTGGGCCAAGAAGCAAAGTCGGAGCCCACTCGATGCTCTACAAATTTCGTTAAGGTTCCATGGCCATTAGAGCTCTCCATTAGCAGAAAATTAAGCATCAAATTGGCACTGTCAACATGTTAAAGACGATCACCTTAGAGCTCGGTTTTCACTGGTTTTGAGATACCAAACTCGATCAAACGAATTCCCACTTTTGGTATGTCCTTCTCTAAAGAATAATCTCCAACCTTTATATTTGGCTCAACTTGAGTTGCTTAATAAATATTGGAGAACGCGACATGCCAATCTAATGACGTTGATTTTCGGACTTAGAATTATTTCGACGCCTAAAACAGCAGAAGATTCGAACTTCGAGCTCTAGTTAGACTCATTTCCAAGCCGAACTAGGGTACACTCCTTAAACAAAGTTTGTTGTACACAACCTAATCTTCAACTTTGCTTAACAAAGTTTGCCCAAATTCGAAATGGTTTGCAAACTAAAATTCGCCAAATGTGGGTACATTGAAACCGAAAACTGGAAGTTCAATCATCTACACTTAGCCAATTTTCGAAGCTTCAAAACAGCATGAACTTCCAGACCTTGTAGCTCATGAACTAGGCCGAATTAGCCAAAGTGCCAATTGACAAACTTGTAACTCAGGAAATTCTCTACAACTTTGCTTTAAGGAGTCAAGCTTGAATTAGCATAGTTTGCGAGATATAGATCAAGGAATAGAATCTGTTTTTGGGAACTAACAGAATTCCAGAACAGTAGTAAACTGCAGTTTTGACAGGCTTAAGAGCTGAATCATGAGATGGGTCAATTGACAAAGTTGAAGCTTATAAAATTTACTACAACTTTGATATAATTGACTTGGACTGATTCAAACTCTAAGATGGAGATTCTGAGAGGTCAGCTAGCACACTATACTACAAAGCATGGAAAACAACACTTTAGGAGCTAAGTTAGCATAAGCTATTAACATGAGAAATGCTCCAAATGCATAGTTAAGCAATCCTAACATGTTTACAAACTTTCAAAGCAATAACTTACATTTGCACACATGATCATAGCATTACAAGACAAAGAAACATAATGGCACAAGCATGTTTCACTTACTTAAACTTAGGCAACAAGATGAGATGCTTATGATAAGGCTATACTCATGTGAAGCAAGTGCATTAGGAGGCAAGATAACACCCGGGGTGTTACAAAACCTACGTGGGAAGGTTCTAGAGGACTCCATGAGACTCTACCGAAGAGGACCCCAAGACCATGACATGTGGGGCCAGGCGGCCCCACCTGCAAGCCAGCCGACCTCTGGCTGTGGCCCCTGCCTATCAACTTCTAGAATGTTCCTCCAACCGCCTCCTAGGATGCATCTATATCGTTCTTCAAGTCGGTGTGATCTGAGGGCTCACGTTGCACCCTCCGGCCTATATAACCAGGCCCTAGCCCCCCTCCCTGAGGCATAAGTCATTTGAGAAGATAGAAACCCTAATCATCCTCAGAGCTCCTCTAGTTTTTAGGGCATAGCTAGTTAGGCTAGGTCTAGAGGGAGGCAAGCAGGCTTCGCTTGGAATCCTGATCGTGTCAAGAGCTTGGTTCGGTATAATTCTTGTACCCCTCTTGCCTTTGTATCTCCATTATGTTTATATGCTTTGGTATAATTCTATGACATTAGTATTCATCTTATTCATGTTCTTGGTTGCAATGTTCATCATCTACTTTGATTATATACTTAGTATAGTTGGTTCATCATCATGTTTTTGCATAAGTTCGTATAGCATTCACCCCAAAGTACACCAGGTGGATGGTAGAGATCATGTAAGCGTGGCGCTTATATGTGATTTACCTGTGATTATACTCTATATTTCAGGCCATGTGGTAGATCACGGCCGTGACACTCCCGTTGAGTCCTTTGTAGTCCACTACCCGAGTATAGGCTATAGAAGTCTTAATTCAAGCTTCTAGGTGTTCCGACTAGTAGGGCTAGGTTACGAAGAAAGAGAGGTTTATGTACTCAAACTTCGCTAAGTAATGCCCCTTATATGTAGATACGTGATGATCTTAGCCATAATTACTAGGTGTAATTGCACTAATCAACGTATGCTTTGACTTGTAATTAAGGATGACTTATGAATTATTCCTCTAATATTCTAACTTGACCATGCTAATGCCATAGATTGGAGTGCTCTAAGTGATTTATCATTAACAAATACTTATCATACACATGTTTTATCTTATGACTTACCCCTGTTGTGAGTAGGATTGTGGTTATAGTTTACTTTTCCATCAATAGTATAAGTAATCAATATATGTCCTTGCCAGACCTTCCCAGTGGTAAAATTATAAATTCGACACCCTGGAATACTCTTGGGTAAAATTCTACAATGGTATAATTATCTGTGCGCTTGCGGATACCTTTTCATTCATATCTTCGTATATTCTTCCTAGTCACATAAAATGATAAATGTATGTTTAGTATTATTCTTGTAGTAGTGCTAGATAGTACCAATAAACATTTCTGGCACCACCATCACTGGGGATGACAACCTAGTTTAGAAATGCTAGAAGTGTAGGTAACTAATAGGTGACTACTAAAACAAGTGTCAAGTTAATAAATACCAACAGATGCGGATGGATCTGCCGACGTGCGGCCCGCTGCCCTGCCTCGCTATGCGAGAGATGCGCCATCGCATGGGCCTGTCCCACCATGCAGATGCTGCTCTGCTATGGGTGCACTGCTCTGTCGCGCAGGAGCTGCTCCACCGCGTGGGCCTGCCCCGCCATGCGTTGCGGACGCTACTTTGCCGATTTGAGCCGATTTGCTCTACACACGCAAACCTGCTGGAGATGAGGCTAAGAAAGATTTGAGTTATGGGGGCCTTCATTTGGGGGTGTTGTTGGGGTGGAAGCAAAATTTTTCTGCACCCAAAAGTAGGTGGGCACCCAAAAAAGTAAGGGCCGGCCCTGATTTGGGTGCCTTTGCTGGAGTTGCTCAGTGGCCATCCCATAGCCCAACTTAGTTTCTCGGCACAAGACTAGTGCACTTTATCTCACGCAAACTGCACCCTCATGACCTTACTTCAATTCCCCATCTACTGAGCCTCTAGCTGCCTTCTTTGTTCCTCCAAACCCTAACCCTATCCCAACGGCTCCATGCTTGGGCGCTTGATAGAGACGCATTAGTGGTGGCATGTCAACTATCAACAAGTGCATTAACAAGTTCATCGACGGCCAGGTGGTGCATTCAGTCGAGCCTCAAGCCTTCGCGGCAACTCAACGATGACACTTTTTGAGCATGGGAAGCAGGTGATAACTTGATGAGGTGGGCAAAAATGGTTTCCCGAGGCTGGCAACCCGCCCGCCTCGCCCAAAAGGTCAGGGTAAATCATACATTTACTGAGGTGGACCAGTTGCCCACCACCGTTAATAAAAATAAAAAATGATGAGCTCAAACACGAGCTCATCCAGGGCCCAACGTTGAGCCCATCCACCGCTACCCTCGCCGTGCCCGCGCCACCACCGGGGCACGGCCCCCGCCGCCACGCACATGGAGCCCCAATCCATTGCCGTGGACCTAGATCCGCTGCCGTCGACCCAGATCCGCCGCCAGAGAGGCTACCGCGCTCGGGGGTGGGGCAGGGGCACCGCCGCGCCGGATCCACCGCTCACGGTAAGGAAGGGTGCTAGATCCATGGGGGAAGGATCCGAGGAGCCTCACGGTGCTTGGTGGTGAGGAAGGGCGCCGCATCCGAGGAGTCTTACCACGTGCACTCAGGGGTGAGGAAGGGCACCACCGCCGTGGCTGCTTTGCCCGCGCATGTGCGCCGCCGTGGCCGCTCCACCCGCACTCGCCGCCTCCACCCACGCTGGTTGCTGCCTCTGCCCGCCTGCCGCCGTCACCACCATCCAAAGAGAGAGAGTCGAGAGTGAAGCCTCTAGATGCGCCGCATAGAGAGAGAGAGAGGTGTGAGTAGGTAAAGCCTCACAAACCCTAAGCTCTGCTTATATACATGCACATAAGTAACGGGCCTCCTAAGCTTCGGGCCTTTAAGAGGTCCGCCTCCAAAAATGGCTTGATTTTGAGGCCCGCCTTGGTTAATAGATTTTAGGAGGTGGTTATTTTTTAACAACCTCTGTAAATCAATTTTACGTGGTGGTTGATTGTGACCACCTCGGTTAATAAAATTCCTGCCTCGGTTAATCCCAGGCATTAACCGAGGCGGTTGAAATTCCTGCCTGCCTCCGAGGCCCATTCCCAAACACCTCACATAAGTTTTTCTGTAGTAGTGATATACCATGTGTTTGGTTTAAGGGTGGACTGGGATGTCCCGGATTCGACCTAGAGATTCAAGGGGACGAGCTCAACCCACATGGACATCGTTCTACTCCATCTCGTAGGGTCGACTCAAGATGGCAATGGGGCTATCCCCGTCGGGTTTTGCCTGAACGTTCTAATCCCCGACAATGAAAAAAAATGCCTCACTCCCCGTCCCCGTCACCGCTCTCAGGGACCAGATTTCCCCATCCTTGTCCCCGATAGGAGATTACACACCCGATGGGGTCCCCATCCTCGATAATCCCCCGTGGTGTTGCCCTTCACGTCTCCCTTAAACACCTCCTCCGTGGCTCCGCCGTAGTCGGGTCCACCCTAGAGCAGAGCGGCGCCCGCAGCCCGCGTGCGCCGCTGCCACCATGATGTCGTTGTGCCCAGCCGTCGGAGCACACCTAGACCATCGCTTGGGCTTGGTGGACTAGTGGAGGTGGAGGACAGTGGGGGATAAGAGGAGCTCGGACTTGGAGTTTTGGACTTCAGAGTTCGGAGCAGACTTCAGAGGGATACATGAGTTGGCTAGTTCCGTCCCCTAAGGGAGGGATACAGGAGGAGTGAAGGAGGACCGGTGGAGGTGGCGGCTCAGGTGCTCAGATGGAAGCCTAGGAGCAGCAGTGGATCCCTAGGGTTACAAGTGCTCTTGCTTTTATATGATTTATTTGGGCTCTAGAAACTGGGCCAGTTTCATTTGTTGGGCCAGGCTAAAGGATGTTTGCTTCCAATTGGGGCCCCGACGGGGAACGGGGACGGGGAAGCCTAGAACGTTTGGATCCCCGCTTCACCCAACGGGGGAGCCTTTTTGCCCGTGAAGCACCCCGTGGGGATCAAGACCTTCCCATTCTCGTCCCCTAATGGATGAAATCCCCATTGAGGATTCGGGATCTGGCCCCATTGCCATCTTGAGGGTCGACTAGCCGGCACGTGCACTCGGGGAGGTTGCGGCGGGCGCGGGTGAGCTCGGGACGGTGGCGGTTAGCCGTGCGCGAGCCTGCCTGGGGTGCAGAGGCTGGATGCGCGGGCTGGGCACTGTCCACCGAGCAGGGCAGCACAGGGTGGGGCGCTATTAGCTGGAGCAAGGAAGTGCAACGACCAGATGTGCGGTGCGAGCTCAGCTCTCCGACCATGGCGGCACAGGGTGAGCTCCAGCCCTAGCCATGGCGCGGGGCGAGCTCCGGCCCACGACCATGGTGGCGCAGGACGAGTTCCAAACCATGGCGGCGAGTGGCGGCGCATGCTCGGCTGGACTTGGGGAGCGGTGGCGCATGCTCGGTTTTGGTTGAGAAGGCTTGAGCAAGAAGATAACGTGGGAAAAAAATAAAATAAAGAGGATGACAGGCAGACCCTACTAATAGCTACTGTTAATGGTGTGAAAGTATCCATTCCATCCTTCTCCACTCTTCCAACCAAACAAAAATTTGGGTTTAATCCAAACCCATTAACCAAACACGAGAGCGGTTTAACCCAACCCAAGCCACATTGTCCCAAAACCAGACACATTGATAGCTAATAAAAGAAGTTCTTCATGGTGAACCATCAACAATGACACGAAGGTCTGATAGTGTGTGGGGAAGTGGTGGTGTCATGGAAATTATTGACGAGCGAAGGCGACAGTCGTGGGACGTGCTTCTCCTACCCTTGAGGACACCGGCTGAAACAAGCTTTGAGGCCATTTGACCGTTTGTGTTGTCTTCTCGCTACTACAGAATCCATTTTTAGAGGCATCTCTAGCAAAATATGCCTCTAACAAAGGTTTTTTTTAGCATTCCGGCATCTAGAATAGATTTTTTGAGGTAGTTAGCAAGCCAAGCATTTTTAGAGGTTGCTAGGCTTTCGAATTGCCTCTAAACTAGAGGCATTTCAAGAGGCGGTTGGCTATTTGGCAAACCTAATTAAAAATAGGTGCGGTATATTAGCTTTTCCAAATCAAGTTGTATGAAGACAAACTTTATATCAAAGTTGTAGTACTCAAAGAGATCTACAACATTATAGTTGACTACTTTTCCATTTGAATTTTTCATGATTTTGAATTCAATATTTTTAGTACTTGAAGGGATATGCAACTTTATAGTTGTCTATTTTTTTCATTTGAAGTCATTTAGTGCCTAAAAATTCTATTTTTAGTTTATAAATTTTGAAATTCATTTTTTCAAATTTTGGAAGTAGCTCAGATGGATTAATGATCTAAACCAAAGTTATAGTATTCCAAGGGATATGCAACTTTGTAGTTCAACTTTTTATTTAAAATCATTTAGAACACAAAGTTATTTTAAGATTAATGATTTTGAAATTCATGTTTTTTTTGAATTATTCAAATGACATCATATGGAAAAAAGACTCAAACCAAATTTGTAGTGGATCTAATCTTTCCAATTTAATTTTTTTCATTTTAATTTGTTTCAGATCTCAAATATGTTTTATAATATTCACTAAAATAAATACGAAAGAAAAAAAGAAATGTATCCGTCACTAAATTACAAGTAACTTCGACACGCACCGGTAAAGAAGCAATAGCGAGGGCTAGAGGTCTGTATTTCGCGTGAAATTAACTGAACAAGTCATAGGAAGTGTATGAAAAGAGAGTAGATTAATGCCAAACTGGGTGCGGCAGCAGAGCGTCCAGCTCGTTTGATTATACTAGAAGATACTCTGCACGTTGCTCAGAGATAGCAAAAATAAATAAAAATAAAATTAAGTAGAGATGATATGGATAGCTTGTATTAAGAGGTTAAAAGTTAGTGACATGACATGTTTATTAGTAAAATATGATGTGGATAGTTAGTGAAACATGATGTGGATGTTTTGCACGATGAGATAGAACTTGAGATGACGTGGGTAGCTTGCATTATGAGATTGAAAGTTAGTGGCATGACATGGCTATTAGTGGAAGGTGATACAGATGTCTTGCATGTTGAAATAGAACTTGAAATGACGTGGATAACTTGTATTAAGAGGTTGAAAATTACTTAAAAAAAATCCAGTGCATCCGGTATACACCGAGGCTGAATGGATAAAAACGCCAATCTGCTGCCACGTGCGGCGGCAGATAACATCAACGGCATGTGCTCATCTTGTTCGTGCGGCGGTTAACAAGGAAAAGAAAGAGCCGAGCTCCTGTGCGTCCGTAGCTGCCGCAAAACGTGGTTTGCTGACGTCAGATGCTGTGGGTGGACACGTGTTGCGCATCGAAGGTGTGTTTGCATTGCCGGCTGTGTGCATCCAGTATGCACTTTTTTTTTCCAAGCCACTGATATAGCATGGCTATTAGTGAAAGATGCTGTGGATGTCTTGTATGTTGATGTAGAACTTGAGATGTCGTAGATAGCTTGCATTAAGAGGTTAGAAGTTAGTGGCACGACATGACTATTAGTGAAAAATGATGTAGATGTCTTGTATGTTGAGATAAAATATGTAGTGGTGATTTATAAGAGTGAGGTGAACCTACAGCCACACCACTTAACCAATGCGTAGCTTAGCACACGAATCACGTGAAAACGACTGGCATACAAACCGAATCTTGGTCACTGTCTGAGCCAGGGGCGGATCCAGCACCAGGGCGGGGTGGGCTCGAGCCCCGCTACCGCCGCTCGGACCATGAAGCCCCTGCTATAAATTTGTACATATTCAAGGTTAGAAGGAAAGCCTAGGGATGAAAAATTATAAGATAAGCCTTTCCTAACTTATTTTGTAGATCCGTCACTGGTGTTAGCATATCTAGTACTCTATCGGAGCAAGCAAATATTTCATTACATCTGCGCCCTGCAACTGCAAGGTGCAAACCAAGGACCCCGCACGCCAGTGGCCGCCTCGGAGACCAATAAGCAACGGCGCCACTACTTCATGCTGGTGCACGGGATGTGCCACGGCGCGTGGTGCTCGTACAAGGCGGCCACGGCGCTGCGGCGCGCCGGCCACCGCGCCACGGCACTCGACATGGCCAGCTGCGGCGCGCACCCAGCACGTCTCGCCGATGTGCGCACCTTCGAGGAATACTCACGCCCGCTTCTCGACGCGATAGCTGCGCTGCCGGCCGGGGAGCAGGTCGTGCTCGTCGCACACAGTCACGGTGGGTTCCCGGACAAGGTCGCCGCTGTGGTGTTCGTGGCCGCGTCCATGCCGGCTGTCGGACGTCCTATGGCTGCCACCAGTGACGAGGTATGTGATCATTAATTGTTTCCTATTGCGCTTCAACGCGAATATTCAATGGTTTAGTATAGTTAGCATTCTGTATAGTGTAGTATAGGTATATATACCGTATAGCGATGGCCACTGCTATTTATTTGATTATTATATTATTCTTTCACACTTTCTCAGTTATTAGCATTTGTTGGGCCGGACTTTTTCCTGGACTCAAAGGAGCTCAAACAAGAGAATCCCGAGATCAAGGGCAAGCCATGTATCTTTGGGCCCAACTTTATGGCCCAAAGGCTTTACCAACTGAGCCCACCGGAGGTAACACCTTAATTAATGTTGCTGCTGTTTGGAACATATACTATACTAGCAAATATACCCGTGCGTTGCAACGGGACAAAAAAATCCAATACATACATTCATGGAAAATGATGATAGAGAGTGCAACTGCTACATGTATATTTATGTTTCCCCTTTCTATGTAATTTAAGACCTCTAATTTTTTTATAAATCTTAAATATCCTCAGAAAATATTACGAAAACTTACTTAAAAATTACTTAAAGATCACTAAAGAAAATAGATAATTAAACTTTATATCAAGTGTGAATCTATCATTATAAGGGCATTAAACGTATTTATATACTTAAAACAATAATTAAACTGGTAAAAATAAACTTAAAATAAAATACTAAATATAATAAGGGCACTAAGAGCTCAAAGCCTAGCTAAAACATTTAAATAATGCATTGAGATTAAATAACCAAAGGAACTTAAATTCAGGAAAAAAAACAAAGCTTAATTCTGGCCCAGAGCACAACGCAGGTTCCTGGCTAGTGCCGAGCACGCAGCCTGTGCGGGCCACTTTGCCCAGCCTACTTCCCTTGCTGAAAACCTGATGTAGGAGTGGTGTGAGCCGTCGGATCGAATTGGATGGCCAGGATTTGGCTACCCAAAAACAACTCGATATAAAAGCACTCGAGGCCGGCAACAACCCTAGTTTTCTCAGCACACAGCCGCATCTACCGCACACAACCACGGACACATCCTGTACACAGCCGCACTCTCTCTCCCTGCTTTTCCCACACACAGCCGCATCCACCCTCGGCGCTGCACTGGTGTCTCTCGCTGGCGTGCGTGCGGTCCTTATGTGTGGCGGCGGCGGCTCGAGGCCCGCAACTGAGGCGGCCGACGTGGACGGTGGCTCCCTCATGCCCGCGCGGCGGGGTCTCCCAAAGTGCGCGGTGGCGGCGGGCCTCTCCTGGCGCGAGCTGCGGCGAGGCCTGCGCGAGCGGCAGCGGCGGCAAACAGCCGAGCTCCGATCGCCAACCTCCATGCCTACCCCGAACCGCGCCACCGTTTCCGCAGGCGCCTACGACTTCCAGCAAAAAACGTGAATCCCTTTCTTGATTCGATTTGCTGCTATTCGATTTAGAGCTCCTTTAGAATTCGATTTGGATCTCTCTTTGTCTGAGGCTAGTATTATCTTGTATAAGTGGGAGAGATATTTGAGGAACGCTGGCTAGTATTATCTTGTATAAGTGGGAGAGAGATTTGAGGAACGCTATTTTCGTGATGCAATTTTATGGTAGGGCTTGTGTATATTTGTACAGTAATAATAAAGACAGTTTAGATCTGGTCCGTGATATGTTTGTGTTTGTGTGCTGAGGAAAATCTTTCTCCTTTTCGATTCGATTAGAGCTCCTTTTCGATTCGATTTGGATTTTGACAGATTTCTTCTTTCCTTCTATTTGTCCGAAGCTACTATTATCTTGTCCTGTACATATTCAAGCTCCACCATATATAAGAGGGAGGTGATTGGATTAAACTGGCTGACCAAATTGAATGAGTGGGCCATTGGACTGGCTAAATTGGGCCGCGAGAAAGCCCAAACCACCTGGCAGATAGAAATTTATGGTGGAAACTAAAAAGTATGTAAAAATTTTTACAATTTATTATTAGGTATAGAATAGATGAGCACCTTAATGTTTCTCAATTCCCTAAAAAACTTAATGTTTCTAAAAAAAGAGCACCTTAATTAAAAGATATAATAATGGACATAATATCCACCTGTAACCTTGCTGCTGCTGTTTTACCTTTTCTTGAACCATAAGTAAAAGGGGAAAAAACCCTCTCTTTTTGTAGGACTTCACTCTGGGTCTGATACTTATCAAGCCGGCGAACGCGTTCCCCACAGGTAACCCAGATGAGGTGGTGATGAGGGACAAGAAGCTGCTCACGGAGGACCGTCTTTTTTGTTTTTTGGCCCTTTTTTCGAAAGATTCTCTCAAATAGGTCCCTGGCGGAAAGATTTCAAAAAATAGACCCTCAACTTGGTGCCATTGTCGGTGGCGCCAAGATATAACGGCATGGCGCCATCTTCCCTGGCGCCAAGACTCCGCCGACGTGGCCTCCGTGGCAATCGACGTGGCATTGCTTGGCGCCATGGATCTTGGCGCCAAGCCTTGGCGCCAATTACGATGGCGCCATGACTTGGCGCCAAGATCTATGACGCCAAGAACCCACGTTTTAACCGGCCCCCTCTTCCTCCCTGAGTCATTCTCGTTTTCTTACTCCTTCTCTTCGGGTTTTTCATTTGGACACTTCGGCCGTTGCTCTTTAATCGACCTATTGGACCGTGAAAAGTTGGATTTTATCCGTGGATCTTCAAGAGCTAGGTATCCTGTCACCCTTCCTTAATTTTTTCGAATCGATTTGGTAAAATGAAGGCATATTCTTAACCTATGAACTTCACATTTTAAAATTCGTATGTATTGTACGACCGTAGGATGCCTAGGCGCGAAAAAGCTAGAAAACAAAGGTATGCGTAGATTCGTTTCATCATATAATAAACCCTTAGTTTTAAGATTTATTGTTATTTGTTTTGTTATATTAGAACCGAATTTGTTGTTTCATCATATAATAAACCCTTAGTTTTAAGATTTATTGTTATTTGTTTTGTTATATTAGAACCGAATTTGTTGAATTGTAGCTATGGACGGATGACCGAAAGTCCATACGTCCCAAAGCCGCTCCCTAGCGGTGTGCCAATTCCCATGTGCTTTTGTGGTGATCCTTGCAAGGTAGAAATTTCCGAAGATGAGGCAACATATAAGCAGAGATATTGGATGTGTTCTAATTTTGCATGGGAACCAACAGAGCGTCAGCGCCGCAGTACATTTATTGTGAGAAATTGCTTTTGTTTATTAATTAATTTGTGTCATATGAAGTTTTGCATAATAATTGGATTTGAAACAATTGAATTTGTTGCAGACCCCTCCACCGCTATGTGATTTTGAGCAGTGGATCGACACTGAGATCAAGGAGGTTGACATGCGGCTTCTACAAGGCTTAAAGGAGTGGGATGCGGAGCGCCTGGAGATATTAGAAAAGAGACGCAGAGAGGAGGCAGCAGCGAAGGAGCACAAGGAAGAGGAGGAAATGAGGCGTGTTGCTGCGTGTAGGGAGGAGAGGGAGAGGAAGCTTGAGCGCGTGCGCCGAGCGAAGGCAGCGATGGAGGAGAATCCCGATGCTCAGAACAAGGGAAAGTGGCCTTGTTGTACTCAGTAGTATGACCAGAACATGGTCGATGTACTTTAGGTAAATCATGTACCTAGGACATGTTCTGTGTTATTTAATTCGTCGTCATGTACTTCATATGCACTTTAAATTTTTGGACCTTGCTTAGTGTTGTCATATATCATGTTTAATGTTACTGAGTTACTGAAACTAGTTATCGAGGTACACATAAAACATAAGGAAGTACTGGATTTCACAATTCACCACGCATAACATAGGACATGGCATGTCAGAACTTGTACCAAACAAGGGCACATATGTCCTGGACTAAACCTAACATGCCTTAGGTAATTAGAGCGAACAACAAGTACATTACATGGCATGTGCACACGATAGATTTGTTCTATCTAGTAGTGCGGCCACATAGCAAACTGTGTAGCCCCTTCTCCACAGTACCCTCCCATTGTTGATGGTGGAGGTGGCGGGGGTGGTGGCGGAGGCCCGTTGTTCTTGTGGTTAGGGCAGCTGCAATATGGATCATGGCATGGTCCGTCCTGTGAAACGGCACCACTACTGGTATCGTTTGCTTCGTCGTCCTTGTAACTGTTGCTAACTTCCCTTTCTAGTTCGAAGATACGGTCTTGCAAGTAGTAGATGTACTGTGCGTGGGGATAGATTGGTCTAGGATCGACCCATCTAGTGAAGCCACAGTTTTCTTTGGACTCTGAACACTGCATTTCAAAGATTTCATTGAACATGCAGTTAGTATCGCCTATGAGATGCAAAATAATGGAGAAAAAAATTGAGTAATAAATTTTAAAACTAGTTACCTCTGCTCGCGGACATTTGAAGAATCGGCGACCTCCATCCAAACCCTCCACGAACATCTGCACTAAGCAGTCCTCACCATGCCTACATTTTGGCCAATCTTCTTTCCGGTTATCATATCCTCAGAGTGGACACTCTTTGGTGAAATCTCTCTTGGTCTCGACAGGAAAATGATACACTGGCTCATCAAAGTCTTCCGGACCCAGAGACCCCTCCCACACAATGGGAGTACCCTTAATCCCCTTGTTCCCTTCCCTCTAGATGACCCTCTAGACATTACTACTCGTAGATAACCAACTTCTGGTTTCAAGTGACTAGCATTGTATGGAGGAAGGTGTATGTATAGCCAGCAGTGGAGTGGAGAGCCGCTGTATTGTGGCTTTAATGCTCCTGAAAAGCCTAGATGCTATCCCTGAAAAGCCTATTTGAATTACTGAAAAGACTACTTAAAAACTCATCTGTAAAGGCTAGATTCCTTGATCAATCAATTCATCTGTAAAAGAGGATGTACGATAGGATAGTGACATGATAAATCACTGAAAAGGCTATATGCTATCGGTGTACTGCACGACTTGACATGTTGCAGAAAATTTTGACAGAGTTTTCCCTGTTTTTGATTCAATCCAAACACAGATATCACATAAACATGTCATCAACAATTATATATGACATTCACCTTAAACAAATATATGATCATCATCAAAGCGTTTAAAGTGCATATGTCATAAACTCTATAGTAGTTCATACAGTACATAATAATAGGATATAAAAGTCCATAATAATAGTCCATACAGTCCATAAGTCGGCTACAGTCCCTCACTGTCTCCTAGACTTACCCTTGCCCTTGTGTCCAAGAGCGTGGGTGCCTAGAGTGTAAGGGTCAGGTGGTCGACGTCGTCTGGTATCGACCGGCTGCGTAGGCTGAGTCCAGCGAGCATCGTCTAGCTGAGACGGTCCAATCTCCTCGTGCCCCTGGTCCTCGTCCTTGTGGTCGTCGTCGTCATCCTCGTCGTCGTCCTCCTCGGTGCCTTTGTCTCGCGACCCTGTAGGTGGGTGGCTAGACGAACCTACGCCACCTCTGGGTGCAGAAGGCACGTGCACGTCCTCCGTCATGCCTGTCCTGCAACCACAGCGCGCAGCGGTACGGCGTAGCCGACGTGCCAGTCTCTGGTGCACAAAATTATGTTTACTCAATGTATTGAACGTATTAGTACTCTAATATTTGCATATTTATAGGTACTTACGTCAAGGAAGCTACGTGTGTCGTCATCCCTCACCCTTGGATGAAAGCGTTCTATTTCTTGGACCGACATCCTGAGGGAGTTGCCCTACAACAAAGTTTTAGGTTGTAATTTATTGTTACACAAATCGATATATAAAAGTAGAGCAAATTACATACCACTCTGTCCAAGATCGGTCCTGCTCCCACCTGGCGACCTACACGAGTAGAGTTGTCGTACGCCATGTCCTCATCCTCTGACGACTCAATGTCAACGTAGTCATCCTGTGTCCACTGCAGCTTAAGCCTCAGACGAGTGGCTTGGTGGTACCAAGCTTGGTACCGCCTGTAGTCTATGTTCGTGTGCGCCTCATTGTTGTCGTCCACGTTCTCGTCGAACAACTCCCACATTTCGATGTAGTCTCGGTGGTGATGGGCCCAATCAAAGATTTTCCTGTTTTTCTTACGATCGAGCCTGCAAAACATGTACAGAAGTTAGTGAACATCGTGTGGCTATAGCATGCATGTATGACAAAGTTAAAAATTTCGGCAGAGTTTCCTTTATATGTCAACCAACGCAGTCAAGCCCGCCGAGTTGAACAAAGGCAGGCCACGTCGAACCTGGAAAGATACGACGTCTAGGCCAGCTCTCGATAGGTACGGGGTGTACCTGTCATCGTACTGCATTTCCAAGAACCCTCCATGTACTCTAGAACGAAGGAGGGGAAGGTTCTGCATTTAAACGAAATACAAATGTTACTTAACACACATATATGCACTTATAATTCGAAGTATGTGATATGAGAGTGTAAAATCTTACCTGCTCCGACACTACGAGACGTCCTCGGTGGGTCTCGTCGTACACCGGGTCCAGAAGGTGGAATTGCGCCATCCTAAAAAAATTATTGTCAGTAAGTTATTAAATAAATATGCAATTAAACATAAAGCAAGAATTGGACAATCAATATGATAGGTATTAAATAATAGAAACACCTACAAGTCGCACCTCACTAATTTGCCAATGGCAGGTGCGGGGATTGTGGCCAAGTCTACCACACTTGCCACACTCGTACTGCTCTGGGTCATTAAGAAATGGCATCGCTCTACCACGTCACGTTCTACCAGGTATCTGATCCATAACCATCCTGTGCCTCGTCCTCTTTCTAGAGCCCCGCTTGTCCCAACGGTAAGCTGGATCTGCAACGTACCTTGGACCGTCGTATGGAGGCCACTCTCTAGGGTCTCGGAAAGGCACAAAGCGGTGCCTCCATATTTCGACAAGCGTGTGGACACTGAACTAGTGAGGTATCCTAGCCTCAATATCATAGTTGCGATGCCTAGCAGCTGCTACAAGGTGAGAGCATACAAAGTGATACTGCCTTGGTTTCCCACAAGTGCATGAGAAATCTTGGAGGACTACCACATGAATCCTCGACTCTCGGACCTCGCCATCAAATGTAGTATCACCGGTATGCTTCACCTCATACCTTCTAGTGGCATGGTCAAAACATGTGACCTCATGTGTCCCAGCCCTTTCCTTCGCCTTCTCTAAATGTGCCTGTGGTGTTGGGGCCCAAATCTTACCTTCACTCTGCAACTGCAATGCATGGGCGTGCCGATCGTTGAACCATGCAACAAGCTTGTAGAATGTGAATTGAACGATAGCGTTCACGGGCATACCACGAATCCCCAGCAGCAGCTTATTAAATGACTCGGCCATGTTGCTGCACTGAAACTCGTACCTCCAACCACCTGCGTCGTGAGCTCTTGTCCATTTCTTGACATCTCTCATCAAACCTGTCAGCCATTGTCTACCTTCTGCATTAGATGCGGTTCTGACCTCCACTAACTTCCTCCGGAAATACCTATCCTCAAGCTATCGAGCAGCCTCCTGGAAAAGATCAAAATTATCCTTCACACCATCCTTCCGTAGTAGATTCTCAGCAAGGTTCCGAGTACACCAACGATGGTGCAAAGGTGCGTACCCCTCTATCTCCTCTCGCACAACATTAAGTATGCCCTGGTGCCTATCAGATATGACGCCCACCTCCATGCCAGGCCCAACCACATGTATCAGGACTAGCCTCAAGAACCATCCCCAGCTATCATTATTCTCCCTCTCAACCAAAGCAAATGCCAAAGGAACAAGCTTGTTGTTTGCGTCACACGATATGGCTATGAGTAGTGTGCCACGGTACTTGCCAATCAAGAATGTACCATCAATGGAGAAGACTGGACGGCAGTGCCTAAAGGCCTTGACACACTGAGGGAAGCACCAGAAAGCACGGAAGAATATCTGTCTCCCATCCTTCCATGCGTCTGGCCTAGGGATGTACTCGTAATGCATGCTGGGATTCACTGCTTGGATTGCATTGAAAAGTACTGGAAGCTGCTCGTAGCCATCCTCCCAGTCCCCATATATCATCTTCCACGTCCGCTGCTTAGCCCTCCAGGCTTTGCCATAACTTATGTCATATCCTCCATATACCTCATTAACTATTTTGATAATTGTCCTGACCTTCATATTCGGCTCTCCCTGTAATACTTTCATCAACCGCTTGGCAATGAGGGTAGATGTCAACTGCCGATGCTTTGTGCTGAGGTCATGTGAAGAACAAGTATGTGGCCCGACAACTCTTGTGATCTTCCACTTTCCGGAGACCTTTTCCTTCCTTGCACAAACTCTCCATGGACAGCGTTCCTTGTCACACACAACCGTGTAACGCCGCTCCACATAGGATGCAGGACCTTGTACGGTCTCTTGCGTAACACTGCAAACGCTTGCAACCACCTCTTCAATGCAGGGAGGTCATTGAAAACCCTCCCCTTTTCTATCTCCATACTAGGACCAGCCTCTGGAGCTTCCTGCAGCTCATCATCACGTCCTTCTGCAAACACCTGATCTGAATGAGTAAGATCACTGAACTCATGAACCATAGGATCACGACGGCCGGGAAAAATACGCCTAAGCATCTCAACGTCACTCTCCGTGAGCTCTCCAACGGGACGATCATCATTAGAATCAACAGCCCTTGCGATCTCATATGGCTCTGAATCATTCATAATTTCAACACTATTGGAGGCGCGGATTCCATCTCCAATTTGGACTTGAGCATCAACAGCAGAAACGCCCTCATTATCGGGAGCATCTCCTGCAACATAGCCACAAATAATAAGAGATGACAAGAAGAGTGGATGAAAAGAAAAGACTTAAGTTACAAAGAAAAAGGACACCTAATTGACACTTACTCGGATGATTCTGTGTCAAAGGGATCTCCAGAGGAGGATGTGCCACATCATTGGGGGCAGATTGTGCATCGGGAACGGTAGGCGGGACCTCCGCATCCACATCACGTTCCGAGACGGGAGGTTCAAAATATGCCTGCTCACCCATTGGCGGGGACAACCCAAGAGGGATGGGATCAACGAGCACCCGCTGCACAACCACATCCAAACTTTGGAACTGGCTTTTCATAGCCGATCTCACATAGTTGTCCCACTTATCTGCACAACCTATTGGGATCATCTTCCTTAGCATATTGGGAGGGTAACCTAGGTGAAGTATACCCTCAACTATGATGCCATCATCTCTACGGCAATGTACCTCCTCACGACCTCTTGCAGTCAACTCACTGAATGATGGCTTCTCATTGAATAGCACAGGCACACTTTGCATGTCAACAAGCTCAACATATCCATAGCGATCTCGTTCTACAGTTCCTCCATAATAAATGCTCACTAGGTTGTCCATCTAGTTCCAAAACATAAATATGCACAATTATTTTACTCCAATATATTTAAAACATACTAAGTAATAGGTCTCTAATAAATATAAAGTACATACTAAGTACTACTAACTACTAATTATTCATTACTAACTAACTAAATAACTAACTAAAAAATACATACTAACCGCTACTAACTACTAAGTATTCTTAATTAATCACTACTACTAACATAATACTAAGTAATAGGTCTCTAATAAATATAAAATACATACTAAGTAATACTAACTACTAATTATGCATAACTAACTAACTAATTAAGCACAATACTACTAACTAACTAAATAACTAACTAAAAAATACATACTAACTACTACTAACTACTAAGTATTCTTAAAAAATACATACTAACTACTACTAACTAAAAAATACATACTAAAAAATAAATAATCATATCTACTAACTAACTATTGTTAAGTACTACTAACTAACTATTGTTAAGTAAAAAAAATTTACCTTGCCGATCGGAGGCGGCGGTGCGGACGGGGCCGGCGGCCGTCGGCGGCACGGCCGGCGGCGGTGGCGCCGGCGTGGGCGGCGCGCTCGGCGCGCGGCACGCCGCGGGCGCGGGCGGCCCGCGTGCGGCGCGGGCGGGAGCGGCCGGCGCGCGGACGGGGGCGGCCGGTGGCGGCGTCTCCGGTGGCCGGCGGCGCAGGCGGCGGGCGGCGGCGTGGGCGTCGGCGTGGGCGGCGGCGGGCGCGGCCGGAGGAGAAGAGAAGAAGAGAAGAAGAAAGAAGGAAGAGAAGGAAGAAAAAAGAAGAGGTCGAACTTTTTGCAGCCCACTTGGCGCCAAGATCTGTGGCACCAAGGCATGGAGCCAAGATCCATGGCACCAAGCCTTGGCGTCAAGATCCATGGCGCCAAGCGATGCCACGTCGATTGCCACGGAGGCCACGTCGACGGAGTCTTGGCGCCAGGGAAGATGACGCCATGCCGTTATATCTTGGCGCCATCGACAATGGCGCCAAGCTGAGGGTCTATTTTTTGAAATCTTTCCGTCAGAGACCTATTTGAGAGAATCTTTCGAAAAAAGGCAAAAAAAAACAAAAAAGACGGCACGGAGGACGGGTACGGGTCGGCAAGGTGCGTGTTCGTCATGGTGGAGGACGACCACGGCATCCCGGCGGAGTTCCAGCGCCGCATGGTGGCGCAGAGCCCCGGCGTCGGGGCGAGGGAGATCACCGGAGCTGACCACATGGCTATGCTCTCGCGGCCAGCGGAGCTGGTTCAGCTCCTCATCAGAATTGCGGACCAATCGCAAGATTGACACATAAATCAGACATCGTGCTTTGCTGGCGTAGTGGCATGTGTTCACCAAAATGCCCATGGAGAAAACTTTATATGCAGTACAATTTCCGGATTTGTTTCTGTATGTATGTACATGAACAGACGTGATTTTGGCATCTGCAGCTGCACGTTCTTGTGGCTAAGTTACAAAAAAATTTTAACTATTGGTGTTGTTCTGGCATACATGGCCAATAATAATGCCCTCGTTCGTTTGAACATATCAGCAGCCATTCAGCAGTGTTTTTCTCTAACAATAAACCAATAAACGGTACTTCCAGTAACAACAAACCAGCAAAACGAACAGGCTGTGATCAACTGACAGGAAGGTCCCGAAGATTTACCATGGCTTTACTTATCAATATATTAATAATCCTGCATTAATTCCATATTGCAGGATATGCATCAATCGGTGAACATGAAGTAAACAATCACAGCACTCGTCATTGTTCATCTTCTCAAGCGGCTAATTAAGCAGCTTCCACCGGCTGCTCCGCATGCTTGTGGACGTCGCACCCACACACGCCGCTGCGTATGGTGTACTAGGCGGCAAGCACTGTGGCGGCCGCGCAGCCGAGTATGCCGCCGCCGCGGCAGCCAAGTACGCCATCGTCGGACTCGGCTCGCCTGCCTGCACCGGCGGGGGTCCCCCCTCGGTCCGGGCGGCAAGGTGGTCAGGGTGGACGACCCCGCCGAGCTTGTAAGAGAGGTTAAGCACGCCCTGGGGCTTGCTTGAGCCGATCCTGCGGACCGGGAAGCAGGCGACCGTGGCGTCCGTGGGCGTGTCCCCGGCCCCAGCAAGGACGTCGGGGAGCGGGAGGAGCACCTCGCCGACGTCGCGGTCGCCCCCGAGCGCGCGCTCCGTGCGCAGCAGGACGCGGACGGCGCCGCTCCCGGTGCCCGACGCCGGGACGGTGAGGAGGACGGTGGCGTTCCAGGTGGGGTCGCGGCCGCCGGCGCGGTCGGTGGGGATGCGATGCCGCGACCGCGGGTCGCCGGCTAGGTAGGCCACCGCGTAGACCTCCATCTTGGAGACGAGGTTGACGGCACGGAGGTCCCTCGCGGAGACCAGCGTCAGCTCCAGCGTTCTACACGCCATGGCCAGAGACTCAGAGTCGCCTACACGGCTACACACCTCCGCTCTCCACTGATCCCCTCGATGAACTCCTTGCCGTGCTGCCTTCGCACCTCGGTTTGCCCACATTTATACAGGTAGCCGTGAAGACTTCTGGACGAACTATATGAGGCTGTGGCAATGTCATGTCATCGATCCATGGTCGGTTTCACCTTCACAAACTCACTCGTGCATCGTAAAATGTTGTTAATATTTGCCAAAGGCGCGGCTGCAAATGGAAAGAACACGGGTATTTTACCTCAGTAAATTTTTTACTGCGGTTTCATGGCTTCATTTAGCCCCCTTTTAGTTGTTAAAATTTTTGGGAAAAATTCATGTAGTACTTTTCGTTGTTATTTGGCAAAATTTGTCTAACCATGGGTTAACTAGACTCAAAAGATTCGTCTCGACATTTACACTGTGCAATTAATTATTTTTTACCTACATTTAATGCTCTATGCATACGTTCAAAAATTCGATGTGACAGATACTGTGCAAAATTTTTTGGTCCTTTTTAGCCATCTAAACAAAGCCTTAGAGCTTTTGTCAACAGCATCATTTGACCGTTTGGTAGTGCGCGACCTCGTTGCAGCGTAGCCAGTGCTTTTGGCTCCGACAAGGCACAGCGGAATCCACATCTGCTTTGATAATCGATTTTCTTTCTCGTTGGTTTGGCCACGTCACTATGGAAGCCTGTAGTATAGTACACGATAGATTTTACAAAAATACAAGACGGCACAGAATGTGTTCTGCATGCTATGGATCAAGGTTCTGGGACTTTTTTTTGGGAAAAATTTGGGAGCCCACCCAAATAGACAAAATTTAGAAAATTCAAACCGGTGTCCACTATAATTTAAATGAAATTTGAGTAGACCTAAACAAAAAAAAACGCAAACAGTCAAACATGGCCGTGGGTAAGGCTAGACGAAAAAACTCAAAGCTCATTAGCTCGCTCGGCTCGTGGCTGGCTCGGCTCATTATGATAACGAGCCGCTCACGAGCTAAACGAGCCACGCTTTTAGAAAAAAAATAGCATAACTTATATTATTTTTATATTACTTCTTATCTTGCACTTTATAATTAGTTGATGAGGAGTCTAGACCATATAAACTTGAAACTATTATGACTTTATCATTTTGTTTTTAACAAATGCATGGATACTCATGGACGCATTGGGTGTGTGGTTCTTGTTCAATTCCTAGCCTAGCTAGATTTTTGAACCAGGCTATAGACTTAGTCAGGTCAACATAAACCAATAATCACTTGTTTGGTTGGAGTAATTGCTTAAGCCTGGCTAAGTTTTGATGTGTCCGGTTAGCTGGTTTTGCTTAAATTGAATCACCTCCATCGAACATGTGTGGTGCATGGCCCTCTGCAGCTCTGGTAGATCGAACAGCACTGCACGCCGGCGGTGGTGGCGCAGCCCAGTGGTGGCGTGTCGGCACAGCGCAACCCCGGCGTGGACGGCAACCTCGAACGACGACCCTGCGTAGACAGTGACTTCGGCGTGGACGGCGCGTGGCCAGTGCTGCGCCCCCGGCCGTCGCAAGCGCGGACGGCTCGATCTATGTCGTCGTTCTCGCGCGGCCTCGCCTTCCTCTTCCACTGCTGGCCCTGCAGCCTCACGCAGTTCTCGCACAGATTAGCACCCCCTCAAGCAGATCACGCAGCGTCCAGTTGCAGATTCAGGCACAGATTAGCACGACACAGATCAAGCAGTTCACGCAGCCTGTTACCACTCAGGCTATCCCAGTCCAGAAGCCCATTCCAGAAGAACAGGCCGAGGTTGATCCGGGTCCATCCCGTACCCACCGTGAACGGAGGCCCAACAAGCAGGTCATTGGCCCAATGTGGAGTGTGCGAGGCACAGTGGTATATAAGCTGTTGCCAGAGGGATGAGAGGTTATGAAGAAATTTGTAATCACATATTACATTCTGTTATTAATCATTCCTCCTCGCTAGGCTTCGTCTATCACCGATTCCCCTTGCTTTGCTCCTACCCCAACTCTATTCCTAGCAATTGGTATCGGACTTCGTTCGATTCTGGCCACCGTTCCCCCGCACGATCACTTCACGCGCTTCCAGAGAGCTCGGGGCGTTATGGATCCGCAGTGGAAGATCATCATCGACGAGATCCACAAATCCAAGGAGGAGCTCGGCCACCGTTTCGAGGATCAGGATGAGAAGTGGGCACGCTGCTTTTCTGACCTCGACCGCGACCTCGCTTCGCGGGACGTTGCCATCGACAAGTGCCTCGGCGCCTTGGAGTCCTCGGTCTTCGACCTGGAGGCCCTCCACATCGACCGTGACGATTCCGAGCGCGACAAGCGGGTGGCTGCGTTGGAGTGCGCCGCCACCGATCTGGGCACTTGGCGCTCGGCGGTCGAAGCGGTCGTCGACAATTTGAAGACGGAGGTCTCCAGGATGCGCCGCCACTGGGATCGAGCCGTCTCCGACAACTCGACTCACCAGCCGGGCATCTTCTCCGCCTCTTCGCCGTCGACCGAACACCCAGCGGCTGCGGCTACCGCTTATGAGCCCTACGGGCACCGTGATGCATCGACAACACGGGATTGTGGGTCTGGGGTCGTCACGACCTGGACTCATGTCCCAGCCAACGGTACGCGCACTGAATTCGCCCCTGTTCATCCCGTTCCGCTTTCTTCTTCTTCGAATTGCCGCCCCTGTTCATTCCTACCAAATCCGGTCATCCCACTGCTTCCATTCATCCCACCGATCCTCCACCCACCCAGCCAATTTTTCCTTCCAATCGGCCACCGGATCCTACCTTCCATCCGCTTCCTCTTCCACAAATCCGTCATCCAGATCCCCAATTCACCCTTCCTCCACGTCCTACAATTCGTCCTTCCGATACCCACTTCACCATGCCCACACCACAGCTGATTCGCCCTCCTGATTCTCAATTCTCGAACCCATTTTCCACCCCAATTCGCCCCCCGGCTCCTGTCCTTCCATCTTTTCGCCCTCCTGATCCATCCGCATACTACTACCCACCTCCAGCTTATTCCTTCTACCATACTGTTCCTGGCCAGTTTTCCAATCCGTACCAACCCTATATTCATCATCCAGACTTTCCATTGAATTCTCATACTACTGGCCGTCTGCCTAAACTTCCTTTTCCCAAGTTCGATGGCGAAAACCCCAGGAAATGGCGTTCGCATTGTGAGAAGTATTTCTCCATGTATGAGGTGCCTCCTCAGCTGTGGATCAGTGTCGTTGAGATGTACATGGAAGGACCAGCTTCCCGTTGGTACCAATCCCTGGCTCCACAGCTTCCCTATCTTACTTGGGACTCTTTCTGTCGCCTGCTTCATGATCGTTTCGATCGTGATCAGCACGAGGCCCTCTTGCGCCAATTATTCAACATCCGCCAACACACCACAGTTTCTGCTTATGTCAAAGCCTTCTCCGAACTCGTGGATCAATTGACTTCTTACTCCCCTGTTCATGACCCCCTCTACTTTACCATGCGTTTTATCGATGGCCTTTGGCCCGACATCAAATCAATTGTCATTGTTCAACGCCCTCGCGACTTCGATACTGGTTATCGTTTGGCTCTGTTATAGGAAGAGGTGGTGTTCACTCCGGCTTCGAAGCCCTCACGTGGTGGTGAATGGTATTCTGCGTCCAAGCCTCGTCCACCTTCGTCGACGCCATTACCACTTCCTCCACCGCCACATCGTGCTGACAAGTTGCCGGCGCACACTGCGGCCAAGCCTCCACCGCCGGAGTCTTCGTTAGCCGCACTGAAGGCGTACCGTCGTGCCATGGGGCTTTGTTTCAAGTGTGGCGTCAAGTGGACCAAAGACCACCAATGTGCTCCGGAAGTGTTGTTTGCTATTGAGGCCATCTGGTCTGCCCTGCCCGAGGATGATCTTGATGACACAGTTGCGCCATCAAGCCCGGAAGAACCTGTTGCTCATTTGATGCTCGCTCTGTCTAAGGCGGCAGCGTCTGGTGTGGCTTCTCACCGCACAATGCAGTTTCAGGGCTTTATTCGCCACATTCCAGTTAAGATATTATTAGACTCGGGCAGCTCATCTTCTTTTATCAGTGACTTCATAGCGAAGCAACTCTCTGATGTTCAGCTGGAGCCCCTTCCGTGTCAAGTTTAGGTCGCTGGAGGTGGCCTTCTCAATAGTTCTGTTGTCATTCGACAGTTGCAGTGGACTATTGACTCATGTGCATTCAAGTCTGACTTCAGGGTTCTCACACTGGCATCTTTTGATGTTGTCGTGGGCATGGATTGGCTAGAATTATTTAGCCCAATGCAGGTGCACTGGCAAGAGAAATGGATTTCTATTCCGTATCAGGGCTCTTCAACAGTACTGTATGCTGACCCTTCTGATACCATTCCTCAATTGTTGCTCCAAATTCAGTCTGAGCCGACTTCTAATGGTGCAGCACTTTCAGTGGAGTCTGTCCCTCTCCCAACTCAGCAATTGCTCTCAGAGTTCGACAACTTATTTTAGCCACCGGTCTCACTACCTCCATCCCATTCTTGCAACCATCAGATTCCTCTGATTCCAGGAGCGCAGCCGGTCTCCCTTCGTGCTTATCGTTACCCACCATCTCTCAAGGATGAGATAGAGCGGCAGGTGCAGGACATGCTCACACAAGGTCTGATCCAACCAAGCACGAGTCCATTCAATTCTCCTGTCTTGCTGGTCCGTAAGAAGGACGGGTCATTCCGTTTCTGTGTGGATTTTTGTCAACTCAATGCTATTACCCGCAAGTCCAAGTTTCCTGTGCCAGTGATTGATCAGCTAATGGATGAACTCTCTCATGCGAAGTGGTTTTCTAAGTTGGACTTATGGGCCGGCTTTCATCAGATCCTCTTGGAACCAGGCAAAGAATTTAAAACCGCTTTTCAGACTCATTTGGGGCAATATGAGTTTCGAGTCATGGCCTTCGGATTAACCGGCGCTCCTGGCACATTTCAGGGCGTGATGAACAACACGTTATCTCTGGGGCTCCGCAAGTTTGTCATCGTATTCTTTGATGACATTTTGGTGTACAGTGCGTCTCTCGAAGATCATTTGCAGCACCTTCGTCAGGTCTTTGAGTGGCTTCGAGCGGATCAGTGGTTCCTGAAACTAAACAAGTGCTCTTTCGCTCAGCGCTCTATTGCTTACTTGGGGCATGTGGTTAGTAATTCTAGAGTTGCAACGGACCCTTCTAAGATTCAGGCAGTCTTGGATTGGCCTCCACCGTCAAATTTGAAGGAACTCAGAGGGTTCTTAGGTTTGGCAGGCTATTATCACAAATTTATAAAGCATTTTGCCATTTTGTCCAAGCCATTATCTGATCTGCTACGCAAGGATGCAGTGTTCGTTTGGTCCTCTGTGCAATCTGAGGCATTCAGCATCCTTAAACAGGCCTTGTGCTCCGCCCCGGTTTTAGCGCTGCCAGATTTTTCACTTCCCTTCCACATTGAAACTGATGCATGTGGCACTGGCATTGGCGCAGTTTTACAGCAATAGGGTCACCCAATTGCCTTCATGAGTAAAGCTCTGGGTCCTCGCAACCAAGGTCTGTCCGCATATGAGAAAGAATACATGGCAATACTAATGGCAGTTGAGCAGTGGCGCCATTACTTGCTGCAAGGCGAATTCTTCATCCACACAGATCAACGCAGTCTGATCCACCTTAATGAGCAATGGTTGCATACTCCATGGCAACAGAAAGTGTTTGCCAAACTCTTGGGCCTTCAGTACAAAATTGTTTACCGCAAGGGTACTGATAACACCGCCGCTGATGCACTGTCCCGTCGTGGCCACAATCCTCAGTTATTGGCTATGTCAGTCGTTACTCCCAATTGGCTTAATGATGTAGTCGTTGGGTATCAGAAGGATCCCGAAGCTCTTGCCTTACTAGCTCAGCTCGCCGTGAGGCCTGACAGCCGTCCTCCTTACTCTTTGCTGAATGGGGTCATCAGATATAAATCTAGAGTGTGGCTGGGCTCCAATACTGCTCTTCAGCATCAAGTGATTTCAGCTTTGCATTCCAGTCCGCTGGGTGGTCATTCCGGTGCTCCGGTGACTCTGTCCAGAGTTAAGCAGTTATTCTTTTGGGTGGGCATGAAACGCGCTGTCTGGGATTATGTTCATAATTGCCAGATTTGTCTTCAGTCTAAACCAGACCGCGCCAAATACCCCGGTCTTTTGCAGCCATTACCGATGCCTTCTTCCTCTTGGGCCTTCATTTCCATGGACTTCGTCGAAGGTCTTCCTCGCTCTGGCTCGTCCAATGCTATTTTGGTGGTCGTGGACAGGTATTCGAAGTTTGCCCATTTCATCGCCCTCCATCACCCATTCACTGCCTTCTCGGTGGCTCGCTTATTCATGGATAATGTGTACAAACTTCATGGCATGCCTCAAGCTATTGTGTCAGACCGGGATCACGTGTTCATGAGCTCGCTGTGGAAGACCTTGTTTAAGCTATCAGGCACTGAACTACAACTCATTTCTTCTTATCACCCACAAACCGACGGCCAGACGGAAAGAGTTAATCAGTGCCTTGAAACTTATCTGAGATGCTTCGTGCACGCTTGTCCGTCGCGCTGGTCTCAATGGCTCTCTTTGGCTGAATATTGGTACAACACTTGTCCACATACAGCTTTGGGTCGCTCTCCCTTTGAAGTCCTGTATGGGTTTCCACCTAGACATTTTGGTTTGGACCCTACAGATGCAGTGGCAGTTCCAGATCTTCAGTCTTGGTTGGAAGAGAGCTCTTTGATGCATGATTTGATTCGTCAACACTTGCTTCGCGCTCAGAGCCGTATGAAGCGCCAGGCGGATAAGGGCCGTTCAGAACGGGAATTCGCTGAAGGTGATCTCGTGTTCCTTAAGTTGCAGCCGTATGTGCAGTCATCCATTTCTCGGCGCTCCAATCAGAAACTGTCATTCAAGTTCTTTGGGCCGTTTCGCGTGCTAGCTCGTGTGGGTGCTGCTGCTTATCGGTTGGAATTGCCTGCATATTCCCATGTCCACCCGGTTTTTCATGTATCACAGCTCAAGCGTTCTCCAGGCAATCTTCAGGTAACTCCATCTTTACCATCTGATCTGGTTGAGTTCTAGGTGCCCGAGCGCATTCTACAGAGACGTTGGTCTTCTGGTGATCGTCCAATGGAGCAGGGTTTGATCAAGTGGTCACAGATGCCAGTTTCTTTGGCCACCTGGGAAGATTTGGAGACTCAGCACCAATAGTTTCCACATGCCCCGGCATGGGGTCATGCCGGTTCTCAACAGGGGGAGAATGTTACCACTCAGGCTATCCCAGTCCAGAAGCCCATTCCAGAAGAACAGGCCGAGGCTGATCCGGGTCCTTCCCGTACCCGCCGTGAACGGAGGCCCAACAAGCAGGTCATTGGCCCAATGTGGAGTGTGTGAGGCACAGCGGTATATAAGCTGTTGCCAGAGGGATGAGAGGTTATGGAGAAATTTGTAATCACATATTACATTCTGTTATTAATCATTCCTCCTCGCTAGGCTTCGTCTATCACTGATTCCCCTTGCTTTGCTCCTACCCCAACTCTATTCCTAACACAGCCTCAAGCAGAAACGCCCACACATGCTAATCTTCACCTCCTCTCCCTACGCGCAACGTCCTTCAGCCATCGAATCATGCACGGCGCACGCACCAAAGCCGTGACCGGTCGATGGACCTCTGGCGGGGAGTTGGAGCACGGGACCTCCAGCGGGGAGGACGAGCACGGAACCTCTGGCGACGAGCAGCGCGGGGCATGCGGAGCCGCCGGGACGAGCAGCATCGGGGGCATGCGGGGCCGCCGGGATGAGGAGTGCGGGCAAGCAGCGGCAAGTACGGCGGTGGAAGAAGCCGAGCGGAGGAGAGAGCGACGGATCTGTGCGGTTACCAGACTTCGGACGGGGCTTAGGGCTTGTTCGGTTGCAAAATTTTTTTGCAAAATGACCCTGTAGCACGTTTCGTTGTTATTTGGCAATTAGTGTCTAATCATGGTCTAATTAGGCTTAAAAGATTCATCTCGTCCATTTCGTCTAAACTGTGTAATTAGTTTTATTTTTTATCTATATTTAATGCTTCATAAATGTGTCCAAAGATTCAATGTGACGGGAAATCTGAAAAATTTTGCAAAATTTTCTGGGAACTAAACAAGGCCTTAGCCAAAGCCTGGCCACCAAAAGGCTAGGGATTCAAAGTGGCTTAGCTGGACTGGCTTCCGACGGTTTACAGGCCACCAAAAAGTTAGAAGTTGACTTTTTACACCCAACCAAACAGACCCATTATGTATGAATGTATGATATGAAATATGGACTATGGAGGTGTGGTGCAATGCTATAGTATATTAATATATTATTATACATGTATATATATTAGCACAAGTTAATTTTTTGTTCGATTTAAGACCGTTGGATATGTTACTTTTATATTCTTACTATCTTTAAGCTTTATATTATGTTTTGTGTATTTTTTCATATCTGCTTCGCGAGCTTAACGAGCCAACTTGAGCTCGTAAACAAGCCAAGCTGGCTTTCCGGCTCGTTAAGATAACGAGCCGAGCTGAGCTAGCTCACTATCTTAACGAGCCAGAATGAGCCGAGAGCCTTAGCCATTTGCATGGAGGGGCTGCATGTGGTGCCAGCGTGGAACGCGCAGAAGGTGGGGTGGGAAGCGACGACTCAGTAGTCGCAGCAGGGGTTGCAGATGGCAGCGACGACATGGCAGGGTTGGTGAAGGACTGACAGCATATCAGTGGACGTCGACGTGCGGCCATGGCATGGGGCATGGCGTCGTGGAGCATCCATGGCGTGACCTCAGACGTCAGGAAGCAACCACGGCTCTCGCGGTGGTTGTAGGAGCTAGTGCAAGCGGCAAAGGAGCGGAGACGGCACCTCTGGCCGCGGGGAGAAGCGGAGCAAGTGCTAGCTAGGACAGTGATGAAGTTCTTCAGTGTTATATTGATGGAGGAAAGTTTGTCGGCTCTTTGTTGAACCATAAAATGGGCTAAAAATTTGAATTGGGCCGAAATATTTTAGCCAGTTTAGTTATTATCTCGGGCCGGACCGAAATATATGAATTTCAGTCTATTCGTGCCGAATCCTAAAACCCTGCTGTGAATTTCATTGTATCCAATAATATAAAAAAATATCTATGTGAAGATAATTAGATGAACAATGAAGTTCTGTGATATTCCGTTGATCACTTGATTGCTTATTTACCTCACTGATAGAGCCATCCAATTCTTCATTATACTAACTACGGTCACTGCTCACCTGAACAGTTGTTTAGCCCATTTAAACAGCGTGTAAACAGTACACGGTGGCACGCTGTTTTCATTAATTTAATCATCAGTTTAGCTCATTTAATTGGCTGTTTAGCTTGTTTAATTGACCGTTTAGCCCGTTTAATGGTCCGTTTAGCCCGAGTAATGGCTAAACAATAGGTGACCTACTCTTTAACGTTTAGCGTTTAGGAAAACATGTAGAAACATCATCATGTTCAGGTATGAACCCCCAATGCCGTTTTGGTCCTCGTTGACGATAACCATGGTTATCACCATTGGTTGAAATGGTGATAAGCGGTTTTAACCATCGGCTAGGCATTTGACCGGTGGTGATGACAACTAAATCACCACTGTTTGTGGCTTGATTCAATGGTATGGCCCTATGATCGTTGTCGGATCGAGGCTTGATCCAATGATGATGTCCCACTACTACAGATTGAGATACCACTATCGCCACTTTCACTGTCATAGCGATAGAAGCGACGGTGTGATACTTCCACCATCGGTTGGACCGATAGCGAGGCCTCTTAAGGAAGAAAACTGGTAGGTGAGACTTCTACCACCGACGGGTTAACAATAGATGCAACAGTGGTATTGAGATTGCATTTTCTCCATCACATGAAAAGCCAAGCCGACTAGGATAGGTGTTATGCCCGTCGGCCCTACACGACCATTTGGTGTACCGACAGTAGTAAATTCAGCGTGAGTTATTTTCCAACTACCCACAACACAGTTGTATCACCATTACTCTGTATATACTTCCACTTCTCCATTTTCAAGGTTGGCACATTGTTCCTCTCTCCCAATTTATGTGAACCATTGTATGCCTCACGCCGTGCCGCCGCCACCTCCGGCACAGTCGGTGCATTGTTTCTCTCGCAATTTGTGTGAACCATTGCACGCCTCGCATCGTGCCACCGCCAGATCCAAAGGCAAGGGTATGCTTTTGCACTTCACTGATGGATCTTTGTCGGATTTATTTCCTCTTTAGATCTCATTAGAAAGGAAGCTCTCATCCTACTGCACACTGACGATCGTAGGCTCTTCGAAATGGAGGAGGTCCCCAAGCAGAGGAACGCAGTGGCTAGCCTCACAGACGATCTCCTTCTGACATTCTCCGCTGCCTCCCGAGAACCTCCTTGTGCTGCTACAAATGTGTCAGTCGCTCCTGGCACTACTACAGATTGATATATCGTTGTCGCCACTTTCACTGCCATAGTGATAGAAGTGACGGTGTGATAGTTCCACCATCATTTGGAACAACAGCGAGGCCTCCTAGGAATCAAACCAACAGTTTAGACCTCTACCACCGATGGGTTAACGATACATGCGGCAGTGGTATTGGGGTTGCATTTGCTCCATCGCATGAAAAGTTGGGCCAACTGGGATACACATTTTGTCCGCCAGCCCTAAACTAGCATTTAGTCAACCGACAATAAATTCAGTGTGAGTGTTGAATTGCCTCAACTTCCAAGGCCATCAAATCACCATTACTTCCACTGTCTGAAGCCTAAGAGCTACGTACCCACTGCTCTACATATACTTCAAGCCCGGTGCTAAAACGACCCCTCTCCTTCATTCATCATCCCCTTCTCTTTCAATCTACAAAGAAAATATCGGACAACCCCATCAAGTTTCCAAGCAGCACATCATCCAGCTAGGACAAATTTCCTTCCCACCACTCCTCCAAGGAGGACGTCTCCTCCGACGACTGGATGTTGTCTGATTATAGTCCTCCGTGGAGCTCCGAGAAGAAGGACCTGGAGGAAAAGGAGGAGGAGGAGGAAGACGACGAGGACGACGCCGACGCTGACAATGACTCTAACGGCTCCGACTCTGACTTCGACTCGCCTCCTCCCAAGTGAGTGAGCATATTTAGATTAAGTAGTTTATAGTTAGTATAAGTAGTTTGAATAGTTTAGGTTAGTTATTATCCTTTCAGACGAGTACAATCATATACTCGCCCAAATTGTATCTATATGTTAGATATATATAATGAATCCATGAAAAAAATTCTATTCGCGCATATTGGATCTCTTTAAAGCCACCTTTTTTATATGAAATGCAAAGCAACTTCTTTTCAATACTACTTCCAAAATGCCAGTGCACGGATTTGATCTCTCGATGAATGTTTTTTGTTTTTCTGTATATATATGAATGAATGAAAAGGAAAAAAACTATCATGTATGGTTGCGGTTGTTTCTAGGAGAATCTAAAAGCAATTTAACCGCTGACAATCACCGTATTATAGCGTTGGATTAGCATGGCAATGGTCAGCTTAACATGGACACTGTTTAACTTATCCCGTGCCGTCCGTTCTCGCTGCTGATCAATCTAGACCGTCCATTTGGCAATAGACCTAGACGCGCCCGGCCCGTTCCCAACTCCCTTGGGCCCTGTCGGCGCCTTGGCGGCAGTTTGACCAACTAAAAAACCCCAATACAAATCCATTAGTTCTCTCCACCCGTCGTTGCTTCATCTTCATTTTCTCCACTCGTTGCTTCATCTTCATTTTGACTCATCCTATACATGCCCTGCCTTGAGCACCTTGCATTATCGTCATGGACAACACCCTGTGAGGGTTAGATGGATTCAATCACCCCCCTATTTGCGTTTGGTTCCAATTGGTTTTGGGTTCAATATCAGTTTCATTTATATTAGGAAATTCTTCATTACAACAGATGTCCTACTTTGGAAGAAGCCATTTCAATGAGAGCAAGTTTTGGCGGCTAGGGGTGGCACCAGGACCTTAGATGATGTTGTTTGCTACTTGGGGATAGAGCATTCACCCGGACCGACTATTGATTATTGAAGTCGCTGTTTGTCACTTTCTTGGACCACAAATTTGACAAGAATTGTTCAAGACCCTATTTATGGAGAGATTTTTGTGCTTTACAGGACTGGACAGGAAGTAGTCATACTTTATAGATACAATGTGTTCGTGGACGAAGATGTTGTCATCTTTGCTACGGTTCACTACCTCTGGCTTTTCGGGACTGCGTCAACCAATTGAGTACCTTAGCAACTGCCTACCCATCCGACATTAAGTCTTAGAATTTGTAAAACTTTTATGTTAATGAAGTTTATATGTACTGATAAAGTCTCTAGATTAGTATGTATGAGTACTGCATAATTGTTGAACTATTACTTCGATTGAAATGTTAATTGAACCAATTGGTCTAGATTGTGATCCAGGTGTAAACCTCTGAAAGCCCTAGTTTGGTTTTGGATAATTAATGAAACCCTAGGACAAACCTTTGATCTAAGTGTGTGAACTAGATAAGGTAGTCCAATCCAAGTGGTGGAGCTAGACGATGGTCATGGTGAAGGTGATGGCCACAAAAGAGATGATCAAGTGCTCCAACTTGGAAAAGAAGAAAGAGAAAAACAAAAACCAAGGAGATGAAGGTAAATGTATCAAATAGGTTTTTGTTTTGGTACTCAAGACACCATAGAGGGTGTGAGTGTGTTTAGGATTGATACTTGTACTTTAAAGAGGGGAAATCTTTGGCTAAGTAGTTATCCAGTGCCACTAGGTGACATGACTCTTGCATATGCATTAGAGACCTAGTGTGCTAACAATTGACCCTTATAAAATGCTTTGCAAAATGCTAATACATGCGTATATGATTTGTACACACTATGCTTAGCAACTTGGAAGCAAGGGTGAAGTGTTTGAAGTGTTGGAATAAGAAAAAGGAGATGAGGAAGAGAACCGGACCTAGGTGTCCTAGGGGGGTCTAGAGCCTAGCTAGGGCTGGTCCTGATGCAAACCCTAACACCGAGGGCCGCAGTGGGTGCTCCAGACCCTGCCTGGCATGGGTTCCAGACCATCTCCCATAGGTCTAGTTGTTTCGCGCAGAGGAAGCCCAGAGCAGCGACGCGAGGCGTGTGTTCCGGACCTAGGCGCGCGGTGAGTCTGGACTCAGGCGTGTGGGTCTGGCTATGGCGCGAGCAAGCGAGAAGGTGACATGGCGCGCGAAGGCGTTCCGGACCCACACTATGCGTGGTCCAAAAGCTAGGAACGGACGTGTCCGGAGGCAATTTGCCCTCTCTGGACCTCTCTGGACCCTTCTAGACCCAGAGTGCGTGTGGATCTGGTTGTGCTGTTGTGGGTCCAGTCCAAAGGTGACTCAAAGGAGTAGTTGGCGTTGATTAGTGACCATTGAGATCCGATGCATGAGATTCAGAGCACGGATAGGTGGCGCGAATCCAAGAACCAGACCCACTGTAGACGGTAGTTAACAACCATCATGAACCATCAATATAACTTGTATAAGGGCATAAAAATGATCACCAACATAGTTTTAGGGGTTTAAACTAACAAATTCCACAAGTTTTGGCAAATCTATGTTTTCAACAGGGTTTATCCAGAAAACCATCACGGTGGACCTATATGTCAGAATTAATTGTGCTTATCCGTAACGAGAGGGACACTAGAAGGATCTAGAAGACACCACACCATGGCAGAGGGTAAGCCACTGCCATATGGGGCCAGCCAGCCCCACCTATAGGCCTGCTGGCCCTTGGGGCCCACCAGTCAGCCCCACGTTGCAACATCGGTTCTCCACCGCCTTAGGGTTTGCATCTACGTCGTTCTTTCAAGTCAGTTTGATCCGAGGGCTCAGGATTGACGCTCTCCCCTATATATACCTGCCTCTACCACCCCCTGGTAGAATCAAGAGAAGAAACCCTGATCAAGTCATTTGAGAAATCAAAAACCATAATCATCCTTAGAGCTCCACCATATTCTAGGGCATAGCTAGCTAGGCTATATCTAGAGAAAGGCAAGCTTCGCTTGGATTCTTGATCTTATCAAGAGCGTGGCTTGGTAATAGCCCCATGTATCCTCATTTGTATCTTTCATTATTCATATATTTGCTACAATTGATTCGACATTGTTCTTAATCTTATTCATATTCCTAGTTATCATGTTCATTGTCTACTTTGATTATATGCTTAGTATACCTAGATTATCATCATGTTCAAGCATAAGTTCGTTTAGCGCTCGCTCTAATGTACACGGGGTGAGTGGTCGACATTGTCTAAGCGTGGTGCTTATACGTTGTTTATCTACGGATGCACCCTTCATTTCAGACCATGTAGTAGATCACGGATGTGACACTCCCGTTGAGTCCTTTATAGTCCACTCCCCGAATATAGGTTTGTAGGATCTAGTTACAAAGGAAGACATGCTCTGTTCTTAATCTTCCTTAGTAATATCCCTTATGTGTAGATACGAAGTTGATTTTAGCCATGACTACTAAGTGTAATTGCACTAATAAACATATGCTTTGACTTGTAATTAAGAATGACTTAGGAATTATTTCTCTAATATCTACTTAGTCATGCTAATGACATAGAAAAGAGTACTCTGAGTGATTAATTATCAGTTATCGCTTATCATTCATATACATTTATCTCTTGGCTTACCCTGGTTGTGAGTAGAACATTGATTATGGTTTATTTCTCCATCAAAAGTATAAGTTGTCAATATATTCTATCCACCAGTCCTTCCCTGTGGTAAAAATATAAATAACGATATCTAGAATACTCCTAGGTGAAATGCTACAATGGTAAATTATCTGTGCGCTTGCAGATCCCTTCATAGTTATATATATTTATATTCTTTCTAGTCACATAAAATACTTTAGTACTTCTTAGTCTGATTCTAGAAGTGGCACTAGGAAGTACCAACAAGCATTTATGGCACCATAGCTAGGGATGACAACTTAGCAAAAGTGATGTTAAGAAATATCAACAAACATTAGGTGGCTACTTAAACAAGTGACAAGTTAACAAATACCAACACCCACCCTGTAGATGGTCCGGACCTTGGGTCTAGTCCTAGGGTCTGGTCGGCACTGAGTGACTAACGGCTAGTGGAGGTCTTAGACCTCTATAAATAGAACTTGGGCACCTTGGGCTCACTCTCTTGGATAATTTCACCTATGATACATCCTTGTGAGCCTAAGCAAACATCACCCACTCATCTCCATCATTGATTCATCATCATAGTGAGATTGGGAGTGATTCCTAGTGCATTTGCTTGAGTGATTGCATCTAGTGGCACTTGGGGATCGTTGTGGCTGTGGATTTCTTGCTACTCTTGGTGGTTGCTGCCACGCTTGGAGCAACGGAGGATCATCGGCATGAGTTGGTGATTGTTCATGGCCGTCTCCTAGTGATTGTGAGCGATCTTGTGCCTTCCCAGCGGAGTGCCAAAAGGTAACTCTAGTGGATTGCTCATGTTATTGAGTTACCTCACTTGTGGGTAGGTTCTTGCAGCACCATTTGTTTGCTAGGTTTGTGACACCTATTAGCCACTGAACCACTAAGTATTGGTCGACACAACAGGGACTAGCGTGCCAACAAGCACGTGAACCTCAGGAGAAAAATCTTGGTGTCCATTGTGATTGGAATTCTCTCGGTGATTGTATTGGCATTCATATTGATTGGTTCATTCCTCGACACGGCGGTATAATCACCCTACTCTCTCCCTTACTTTCTTGCAAACTAGTTGTGTAGTAAGCTCTTTAGTGTAACTAGTTTTGAGAGCTTGCTTGCTAGTTTAGTTTCACCTAGTGGAGCTCTTTAGTGTAGTTTGTTTGAGAGCTCTTAGTGAGTAGCAACCTAGCCTTGTTGTGTGTCTAGTGACCATAGCAACTAGAATTGTTTGGATAGGTGGCTTGCAACCCTGGTAGAGATAGAGCAAAATTGCATTACACCATTTAGTGTACTAACCTCTTGCTCTAGTGATTTTGTAAAGAATTTTTATAGGCTATTCACCCTCTCTAGCCATTTAGGACCTTTCAACCTCTATGTAAACAGAGAAGATCCAAAACAGGCCTTCTTCTATAGACGGATAGTACCCTGAACCGTCGGTGACACAATATTTCATCTTGGTGGGAGTGTGAGGGTTTTCAAGGACGTTTTGGTGCCTTGGAGGGAGGAAAAAGCATAGGTAAAAGACCAGGCTCACCTCTTTACTTAGAGTGTGCAACACTTTGAACCCTGACTGGTCCATGGCTGCATCTAGCTCCAGCTCCTCCCAGTGGTCAGCACCATCCTAGGGCACCATCGTGAGAAGAACACTGGCTTCTAGTAGAGGAGGCTACAACTGGAGGGGGCCACCCATCCCGTGTCGTGTCGAGAACCACCTCTACGCATACCAGCCACAACTTTTGTGTCACTGCGGCTTGAAGACACCTCGGTGGATTTCGTGGAGTGATGGAAACCTAGGACATTGGTACCACATATGCTGCAAGGCAAATAATGTAACTCGATTTCTTTCTTGTTCATTCTGTTTTCGCAACGCAAATGCTAAAATCTCATTGTACTTATGGTAATTTGGTTTTTTCATAGTCCGACTTAGATTGCGGGTTTTATGAGTGGTATGAACCCCCATGTGGAAAATATCTGAAGACTTTGATTTTGGATTTACGTAACAATATTTGGGAGCTGAAGGCGGTGGCCAATGTTAGAACAATGAAGAACAGCTACAGGAGGTGAAAGAGATTATGTCACAGATTGAAGAATTGGCCAGGGTTCCAACGAAGGTGATGGAAGATTTCTTACCTTTGAGAAAGAAATGTACTTCATGTTCTTCTTTCACCTATTTTTTACTTACCTTAGTTCTTGGCATGTCCACTGGCAAGTTGCTTAGTTCATCACCGCAGTAGATTCAAGTATCAATTTATGTATCGGATTGAAATCTGTCACTTTTGTACAACTATTGTTGAGCTAAACGCAAGGTGATTAACCAGGTGTTCAATTTATTGAACTGTAAATGCTAGAACATCCAAGTATCAATTGATGCGTTGGAGACATCCTACTTCCCTAGACACTGGGCCTTGGTACGGGGGCAACCAATTTATTGAACTATATATACAGTCTCCTACGGTCCTACCACACCTTCCTCCCATCCATTCCTCACTCTGCTCCCATGCTCTGCTTCACCCTGCTAGTGTCAGATGAAAGGCAGCCTCTCTCATGCTCACTGCTCCTTCACCTCAAACCACGTCGGCACACAAATCTTTAGCGTGTCATCCCTTCTTCTCTGCTCCATTCGGATATAAGGTAACTGCACTGGGTCTGCTTCTTCACAGGATTCTATATTCCTTTGTATTGCTCTCTCGTGCTCTCTGCTCCTCCACATCCAACCTAGCTACAGTACTTTTCTTAGATCTACAAATGAAAATGCTGAAACGATCCTGCATTCCACGAAGGGAATGCCACAGATTCAACGTGTAATAGATGAACAAGTTCATGCCATTACCCAAATCTCAGTCGAATAACAGAGTCATACACGAATATCAGAGTACAAATAGAAGGTTTACATTAATTATTTTCATCACCACGCAGGGCGGAACACACTCACACACAGCAACTGGAACAACATCTCGAAGACAGCAGCAGAAACTAGGACTCCTTGCACCAAGCTTGAGCACAGGGCGAACCCCTACTCCTCCCAGTCATCCTCCTCGTCGAACTCGGGCTCCGAGCCTGCCAGAAATCTATCAGTACACTTGGTACTGGCCAAGCATCGCCCACCCTATGATGCATTTGCTTTGTGGAACTAGATGCAATTGGGGTTAAGAAGAGAAACCTATCTTTGGCTGTGGTTTCCTATGCGAGTAATCAATATTTTAATAATATAAGTTCATCAAATTTTAACCCATCTCATTCACACACGTATCCCATCCCATCACACATCTCATCTCACTCTCTCATCGGCATGGACAACTCCCTCTCGTCCATGTCTCAACGGCCTCAGCTGGAACTCTACTCTGCAACCCAGGGAAGGTAGAAGGACTCCTCTCATTAGTCAAGTGAAGCTGTACTTAGGAAAGGTCCATAGCCGAAAGGTTCCGCATATGTATCGATCGATCAAACAGAAACTCTGCAGAGGTTTACACATCCCACAAGATAGCTATCCTCGACGATGCCTCGTCTAAGCTGATTCCGGGCCGCCTTCCGACTAGAAACGGTACCACCCTATCACTCAGAACTAGGGTCGTGGCGGAGTACCACCGACACGCTGAGACTGTGAGACGTAGTACTTGGCCCCTGAGTACTATGTTGTCTTGGGAGGGTGTGGGTCCTCATGCCCGTACCTCCCTACACTATCCGCTAACCACTCAATAGTAGTGGCACCGTGCTAGCAAGTCGAACGTCCGTCTCCTCCCCACAGAAGCGAGTGGGTGTGCAAGGATTCCTAAGACCCGGTCCACAGACATATCAGTCCTTAGGGTGACTAAGCAGGATATCTTCACAAGGGGAAAACCATTTTTCGCTCAATGGAACACTCGGCACCCCGTGCCTTCACAGCACCTCCCATCCCGGGGCTTCATCCCACGAAGACACTCCACCCCAGGACCTCTCCCTGTCACATGTACCCGCCACAGGCACCTCACATGGCGAACGCCCAGGTAGCATCCTCCGGCAAGACTTGTCCTCATGACTCGTCGTAGATCCTGCTCGGTCGACTCGACCCTCACCACACACACCCAAGACTCACGCCAAGATCTCCACAGGTTCACTATCAGGTTATTAACAGGTTTACAGCACCTCGTGCCTTATCTCACGCCTCTCACTCACCAACATCACATCACAGATATAATGCGAGTAAGAGTAAAGTAATGAGTAACGAGTGATAAAGCAACATCTAGTCTAACAGTAGGGTGAGCAGGTGTAAGGTTGCAACAAGGTAAGTGGCTCAAAAAGCAGTAAACTACCATGCAACCTATGAGTAACATTATGACATAAAAGTAAAGCACTAGCAATTCTAAGTATTTGCAATGCGTAATAGGATCTACGAGTGGGTGGGGCGTGGCACCTGGTAGGTCGTCACCCAAGTCATCGGTGTAGTCAGGGTCGAACTCCTCAGTCGGTGGCTCCTCCGGGTCTGTAAATCGTGACATACGGCCGCGTTAGCGACTCCTAGAGAGGTGCAAAAAGAAGCAACTAAAAATCAAAAGATGCAGATACACTCAAGCATAGGCCTATGATGTAGAGCTCATTTTTAGAAAAATTTGGACTCTGGTTTTGTAACGGAACCGTCCAAATTATAAGAGCACAAGTACAAAAACAATCACCGAAGTGATCAAATTCTCGCACTTGAGCCCATATAACTCCGGTAGTCCAATGAAATCACGAGGGATTTCAAACCAACCAACATACCAGCCAAGATCGTAGTGATTCAACATAACAAGTCACATGTTACAACCATTTCATAAGTAATTAAATATACATCGGAGTTCAACATAGTTATTACAACTTAAGTTCAAAAGTAGCGGAAGCAACGTAATTTGAAACTAACAACACCTTTATTTCAAATATATGCCAGTACTAAGGTCGACTTCCAACAAAAGCATTAGAGAGAAGATAACTCAGAAGGATCATGCCCGTGATCACACTCCGCCACAAGGCAGGAGCCAACCAACTCTTGCAGTCGCCAAGATACACCACAACCTGCAACAAGTGGGGATAAAACCCTGAGTACGAGAAGGTACTCAGCTAGACTTACCCGTCATAAACCAGAAATAAAGTGACACCAAGGATCATGCAAGGCTGATATAAAGTGGGCTAGCTTGACAACATTTTGCATAAAAGCTTATTATGGATAAGTAATCATTAATGCTTAAGCATCAAGTTAATTATCATTAACCTGTCCTCTATATTAGAACATGTACTAGAGCACTCACTTTATTAGGAGCAAGCAATATTAACCATAGCAGGTATAAATTGAGGCAACCTTTCCATCGTTATCCAATTAACCATCCGTTCAATTTAATGGAATCTATGTTGCCGCTGCTCAAGTCAAGTGCTCACTAACCGGGAGCGACGGCGATTCGAATCGAATTCCTATCCAGCTGGAGGGGTATTTCTAACACTCACCGTGCAGACCCCTGCCAGGGTCGCACAGGCCACCTTTTCATATGATTCAGGAATCGCGGGTCCGAATGATGTCGCGACCCCAAGGGCGACACTCTGCCAGGTGATAGGGACTCTAACCCCCCCTTGGTCTCACGCCAATGTCCCCAAGCACATCCTTTCTCTCCTCCAAGAAGCAACCTACCATTCGATTCCCGGCCTGAACCATATTACTCGGCTTCGCGGTCGGAACGACTTATCCGGCCAACTAAGTGTTAGACTGCGTTCAACATGACTCAAGGACGTACAGCGAATCGGTCCTTAAACGACTCAGACGGGGATAGATCCACACCCAAGACCTCCATGTCTTGTTGCTTCACTATCGTCATCCCGCCCGGTCTCATTTCATTTTATTAACACATGGTTCCATTCCACGATAGCAATATAGCCAACCGTGCCATATATGAGTATCCCTATATCTCGCAGGTGACAGGAAATCACCTGACTTCTATCGCTTAAAGCAGGGCTAAGCATCTACTCGATCCTAGTCTATGTAGGATTCAGGGATTCATATATCTGGACAAGGAATGATATAATGCAGCAAGGTTTTCAACCAACTCCTACCACTTAATGCAACAATATTTATAACATATATATAATTAATTGCTTTTGAAGGTAGGAGGCTTATAATGCTCCGGGGCTTGCCTGGGATCCGACTCAAGTTAGAGTATGTCAGATGAATTCACTTGGCGAGCATCTCCCAATCTATCACTTGTCTGGTCCTTCTATCTTCGGGATAAAATCCACCAACTCCATTTTTGGGTTTGGCTCCACATCAGGTCCTTCACGTGCCTCAGCTAGCGTACCTAAATGAGGTGCAACAATGCATATGTATGAATACTCAGAAATGCAATAACACAACATTCATGCCAGCACACCAAATTCACATGGGCACTAGAGTTAATCAACTTAACTATCACTTAAGCATATCCTTAGAAGATGACCAGCATATCGATCATGACACAAGTCACACAAGATCTCAAGCACACTTAACACTAACAAGATGTATATCACTCTTAGAAATCAACATAGCAAAGCAAGTCAAGGTGAAGTAAAAACTATTAACTAGAATATGTCAATTTCTGGACTTACAAATAGTAGCTTCATAAATCAATCATATCTGGAGTTTCATAAATCCAAATGACTTGCAAGAAGACATTATGGAAAGCTTATTAAATTCTCTACAATTCATTTAATATCAACTAAACCTGATTCTAACATTTACCAGGTCGAAATACAGAAGGTACAGAATCTGTCCTGGAAGGACAGAGAGCAACCTAAATCTGAACCCAAATTAGAACAGCTGTAGTTTCTAAACCCTATGGCCAAATGCCACCAAAATTTAACAGCAACTAGATCATGAAATTCACAACAACTTTGTTATAGTACACAAGACATGAAAACATCATTTGCATAGAGTAATTAACAATATTCTCAAATCTGTTCAGAAACCTCATTTGCAAGACATAATTATTAACTTATGTTGCAAACATATAATTGAATAAAACCAACTTTACCAATATTTCATACATGACTAAGGAACACCAGAAAACATAGTGTCAATTACTAAATAAATTCTTTTAATACATTTTCATAATTTATTTAGATAATTAGGTGAAATTATGACCACATCATAAGGATGCTCCATAAATTCTACCAAAATTACAGGGGTCCACAAATGCTCTCAAAAGTCTACTGTACAAATTTCAAGCCATTTAGATAAGTATATCAACCTCTAAGAAAAAGACAAATAGCTATTGAAATAAATCATGTGAGAGCAAGTAAAACCTAAAACTCAATATTTTCTGGAAACACATGGCCATAGAATGAACCAAAATCATAGAGCAACATCATAATAAGGTGATGGGACAACATTTTCTATTTTATCATATATATATTATTTATAAGCTATTTATCAAGCCCTAAACAAGTTAAATCAATAACTAGATCATCCAATAAGTAGTGACCAAGAAATTTATACCACAGTACATACATATCATGACAAGACTACCATAAAAATTTCACATCATTTGGAGCATCCCAACTCAAGATATAAAATGACAAGTAATAAAATGTAATTTTCCTTATTTAACAAGGTCAAATCAAAACCCTAAGAAAACATTGAACAACTAGGGTGTTTAATATTTTTCCTAGCAAGTACATGTCATCACAAAATTAACAAAACAAGAATCACCATTTTTGGAGTTCTAAAACTCCAGATCTGGCTCTGGTCAAGTTTAAAGGTATTTATAGAGCATTTTTAAAACTTAAATAAAGACATCAGAAAGCATCTACAAACATATAACATTTTATGACTCCTCTGCAAAGACCTCTTCTCAAGGTTTCCAAAAAGTCCACATTTGCAAATTTTGGAATTACCTAGCGTGAGATATGATTTTTAGAAGATTTACAAATTTTCTGAAATTCAAATCCAGAAATTACTCAAACCCTAATTAATGCTAGGCGCACCCGGTTCAGTACCCACTCTCGGCCACCACTTAACCTGACATGAGGGACCCGCGCACCGAGGGACCCACCTGTCATGCATACACCGAGGAAATACAGAGAGAGAGAGAGACTGCCTTCTTCTTCACGGACGGCCGAGCAGGGGAGGAGACAGGGCCGGCCCGGCCTCGGGCCAGCGGCGGCCGGCGACGGCGGTGGACTGGTTGGCCGGCATCGCGGCTGCCCAGCGCGTCCGCCTGCACTGGCGGTGTGAGTTGAGGTGGCTCGTGGCCTCTTGGCCACGGAGGCAGGCGGCTGTGGCCGCGGCCATCGGCGGCAGGCGAGCGCCGGCAGCGGTGGACCGAGGGGAAGGCAGCGCGAGCACCGGTGAGCCCACGCGCGTCCACAGGACCGATTGGTTCAGCTCAAGGCGACCCAAGACGGCTTGGCCACATGAGGGCGGCCGTGCCGGTACGGCCGTGCCGGCGGCGGAGACCACCAGTGGAAATTGGCCGTGGCGAGCACCCGCGAGAGAGGAAGGGAGGCATGGCGGGCACGGTGGCGAGCTCTACTTGGCCTATGACTGAACCGCCAGCGAAAATGTTGGTGCGGGCACGAGCTTTGCTCGCTCGTCCATGGCGGACGTCCGTTCGCGCGCTGTGCATGCTCCGAGGGCGAGAGGCAGTGGGCGATAGGGAGTGGGGGAATGCTCTGGTGCTGCACGAACTTGCCAAACGCGAGAGGGAGCAGTAAGGCGGGGCAGAGGACATGGACGCGCGGCGGTTCGGTGGGGGACACAGCACGGGCATGGCCGCCACGTCCAGGGCAGGTGTTTCTCAATGAGGCATTGTGCCGAACACGTGGCGGGCAACGCGGTGGGTGAAGTGGACGCTGGTTTTGGGCATCTTACGGGCCGAATTGGATATTGGGCCCAACATGAAGTTCGAAGACCACATGATGCTCTATGATTTTTATTAAGACACTTTACTCATTAGGGTTCTGGTTTAGGAGATACATTGCTCCAAAGTTGCCAATGTCAGTGATTTGAAAGCAACTAGCAACCATCCAAAATGGGGGTCAAAATGAATTGCAATTGGTGCCACCTTCTTGTATGCTCTTCCCCACCATATAAGCTCCAACTTTCGTATTTGGACCCATTTAAGTTGCTTAGCAAAAACTCGAGAACGCGGGATGTCAATGTCGAAGACACTGAAATTAGGGCTTAAAATGGCTAAGTGCTGAAATCAGCCCTAAAACTGACTTGTGAGCCCTGTTTGAGCATGTTCCACACATTTTCATGGCTTGACTCTTAAATAAAGTTTGTTCCTTATAAAATTCCCTACAACTTTGTTAAAGGGTGCACAGTCATGCAAAGCTTCTAGGTCACACTTTTGAAATGGTCAAACAAAAGGGTTCTAGGGTCCATACATGGTCAACCATCACTTAGAAGCACATTTAGGCAAAATGATCAGCATGAACATTGTCCCATGGAGTGTCCTAAGTGTAGTTAAGGTGTTGTAGAGGCCAAACATACCCACCATGCATAGGTTACACAACAGTGCAGGCCTCACATGCCTTGAAACATAGAACTCAAGTGAAATGCTATGGTCATTTCATGTGGTTGTTTCAAGATACATGCTACACATGTTCCACTAGGGTGTTCCACATGTGTACAAGATGTGTTGCACATATTGCATTTGTATGTTGCACAACACTAGTTCCCATGGGATGCAAGGCAAGTTTTAGTTATAATCCAAACAAGCATATAACTTATCATTTCATGTGACTTTTTGATTCCAAACTTCATGAAACTTTTCCAGGGATCAATATAGATAGGTACCAAGGTGAGACACATGAAGATATGGCAATAACACCATCCGAACATATATCTTTGAACATGGCCTATATGTAAAGCAAAGGAGTAACATCCAAGTTTAAATTAGGCTCTTCTTCGTAGGTTGACCTTGACATTGTCATCTCCACTTAATCTATCATGTTTGAGCTCAAAACCCACTGCTTAATTGGTGATAAACACCTGGGGTGTTACAGCCCTCCCCCCTTAAAAGAATCGCGTCCCGAGATTCGGAATGGAAGACTTTTTAAGGAAGAGAGTCATGTTGTCTAGTTCCCAACATGTGCTATAGCATTCAACTACAAAGCTTCAACATTGGTGAACAATTTGGTCAAAGGCACTTTCTGATACTTACTCTTTATGGTAAAATTTGTCTGAAGAATTTCCTTCATTGACTTCCATGAAGCATTGTTACTTTGGGAGGAACCCAAGATAGCACGTACTGTGTTCTCAGTGTACGGAGATCATTCGGTCCGTGAGCTGACCACTCACAAGTATTGGATTCTTAAGTGAGCACGGCATAGTCCGTATGAACTTTACACTAGACCAAAATCTTCAGAAGTATACTCGTTAAAATGACTCTATGTTCATAAGTTTGAAAAGCAGTCCTCTACCAAAATGGCTTGAGCACAACCTTCCAAAAGGGTGAGATCATAGGCAACAAATATACTCTGAGGCTATCGGATACTGACTAACCAATAGACAGGTCTATGTCGGTTGTAAATGTTCATTCATTTAGACACCAACTAATGGAAAACTACTTGCGGTTCCATGTGTGCAGTTCTCTTTCTCTGACGACAACACTGTATTATCTGAGTCTATCGATGGTCAGTGAATGTGATAGCTGACTCTGTTGGCTTTCTATTTCTGCCAACAGCTATCTAAACGATTCTTTTATCCAAGACAACAGTTATCTGGGTTGAATCAGATGCAACCTCTTGGGTAAAAACACTTATAAGGTGCCAAAGTATGTCATCATTGGAAAATAAATCCCAAAGAAAGATGTAACGAGGCCTTAAGGATAACAAAAGTTGTAATTATTCACTCAACCGCGGGGAGTAGTCTACCACCAAGCGATTGAGTAAAAATTTTCTTTAGTGACTTAGTTGTACTGTAAGTTGAGTTGACTTGCAGCATAACAACTTTGTCAGGCCAACTTTCACCATGAGACTTTCTCTTTAGGGCCATATAGCAGCTCTAGGATGAGAAATCTGTTGTTTGACACTTCTCAGATTGCTTTCGAATATTCCTCAATACTACATCCAATAGAGTTACGAACAAACCGTTTATGGCACCTAAGGGCACAAGGATGTTGATCAAAACTTGGGCATGCATTTCTCTAATTCTTTACCGCAGCTGATTGAACACCTTGCACAATCTGTGTGATTGTCCAAGACGGAATTGACTTGATCACAATGGCTCTAGAAGATAGAATATCCCTCAAGTCGTTGGCTAGTTGATTAACTTCTTGTTGGTTATTGCTCTGTAAGACATAGCCTTCGTAGCTACCAAAGAGTCGTTACCTAGCTGGAGATTAACCTTCCTATTGGTAACTAATCAGTTGTCTCTCAATACTAAAAAGTTCCAAATATCCACTCTTGATCACAACAATTGTTGTTGATGTAGAGCAAATGATTGCCATCGAAGCCAGCAGATAAGGAGTCACACCAGAGATAGTGATTTCGATTGTATGGTCATTATGCACCCAAGATTGTGACTTGGATGGATCTGGTCATATGCACAATGCGACAATCGATTCTCATCCCATAGACAACTTGTCTAATATTAAGGGTTGTGTGTCCTTTTTATCCAATAGATATGAGATACTTGCTTACTAGATGACGTTCGTCAATACTGGGACAACTAAGTAGAGTCACTTGTCTACCACCTCTGGTAGTATGTTAATGTTTATGTCGGTGACCTGTTCTTCAATGATTATCCTTTTAGCAACTTCAGTAGGAAGGTCTACTACTTTTGGTCTAAGATATAGATCTTACGATACAATATAGAGAGATAACCAAGAAAAGGAACACAAGGAAATAACACATCGTCTGTCGTTTGATAATAGATCATGACTAGAAACCGTGATACCAGCGCGTGCCAAGCAGCCAGCCATGTGTCTGCAGCCACAGGAGGCCCTTGGTTTCGTCGCGGCACCATCAGTAGCTACTCATAACACCATTACTAAACACACAACGAAAGTGAAATTTCAAGTGGCACTAATGGGTTGTAAGAACAAGCGCTATACAAGGAGGGATAGCAAGCAAAGGTAGTTACAAGGTTTAGAATCAACGAGGAGGCGATCCAAAAATTCACACACACCACAAGGGAACATAGCTCAATTCCTAAAGACAACTGAACAATGGACTCTTGCTTAAATTCTATGCACGACTTGCGTCCACCGAGGTGAGTTCCAGATAAAAGATTAATAAGAGATTCATTCATGTTGAGCAACAACATGAGATCAAGACAGATAAACATCTCAAGACTGAGAAGGTTGGGGATGGATTAAACAATTTTCAAGGGCGAAAACCGATATGTAGTCATAGATTGAGTTGATAAGGTAGATGCATGAATTTGCAAGCACACGATTTAGAGATCAGACGACGAAAGATTATCATTGCACCAGATCACCTGTAGGAGCGGCAATCGGTAGGTCCAACATGGATTTGGGTCCGATCTCCACAACTGGCAACGTACGACCCATGGACAAAGGCTAGCATTGATAAAAGTTAACTTGGTTGGTCAGTCGATAAGGGTCTTCACAAAAATAGTTGCAAAACATCCACAACTTATGCAAACATATAGGAGAACTAAACTTTGGGCTTTCAGTCAAGCAAATGCATGGATACAAACATTCAAGGACTAACCACCAAGTCTACGGCTCAGGCTCCTAAGAGAGAAACCTAATTGAAGACAACAACCATATAATTACGTATATGAACTTTGTTCTAGAATAAAGCTATGTGACCCTCGTATGCTCACCGAGGACAAACGAGATGACAACTAGGGCACTACCTAGATAACAAGCATACATACAACCTCACAATCAAGCAGTCATTTGAGAAAATTCAAATGAATAGGCTTAAGCAACCAATACAAGGCACAAGGCTCCCCCAAAATAAGCATTTATCTCACGCATGAACTAACTACCAGTTTAGCTCAAAACAACGCTAGCTAAGGAAGCCAACTTAGCATGTGCCCAGAATCTGGATAGCAACGCAGTAGTTACTTGTTTCAACCATAACTGAGGTTATAGACATCACACAAAGGTAATCTTAGACTTTCTAGAAAGCTTAGGAAGATGACTAAACTTTAGTTATCCAAACCAAAAGCAAATTCATAGATTAACATGACCAAAATTGCTAATGTTACAGATCTGTACCAATATGGACAGAAAATTTGACACGAACTTCGAAAATGCGTAACTGGAGTTCTAGGGACCCAACAAGGCTGACCCTTAACTTATGTAAAGCTTATTAAGTTGTCTATAACTTTCTTAATATCATATTAAGATGATTCTATAGCTAACAAGGCCAAACAAGACAAGGAAAACATCTCTGCCCAGATTTGGACAGATTCTGTCATCCCACTTTACAAGCTCATAAGTAGAGATTTAGATCACCAAAATTAGTGTTATAGGACATTTTGGAAAGCTTAGAAAAAGTACTACACTTATTCTATTATCTCCACGACTTGATTCCATATGCATATAGGTCAAACAAACCAAACATTCAGATTTATTCAGAGCATAAGCAAAACCTGACAGTAAACTTCTAAAATTCAAAATTCTCAAACGTTAGGACCTAGGATCATGAAATTTTAGGACAAGCTTGGTAAGTAAGTTAGCTACAACTTTGGTATTCTCCATAACTATAGAACACACAATGATGTCCACGAAAGCATCACTACAACAGAAACCGCTCTAGCCGCCAACGTTTAATAAGCAAAACAAAGTTTGCCTTTGTTCTACTTAACAAGAGAGCACACAAACATGTTATTTTAGTAGCTCTAAATTTTGTTACCTTAGACCAACACGACTTTAATTTATTCATGAGAATCCACAATCACTTAAATGGGGTCTAAAGCATTTGCAAACTCTCGGGTGAACAACATATCCACCCCTTACCTAAACTAAAGGACATTTATAGGTTCAAGCAGGTAACCATACCTATTTCTAGCAAGGCTAAGTACACATTTTTCTCAAACATTTCCTATTCAAGCAATATGGAACAAAGCATTCATGTCTAACTCCACACAAGGAAGAGACTACATAACATCAATCACAAGTCACTTAATATCGAACAAGGGTGAGAGGAGCATAGCTATGCATAAGGCAACAATCATGAAGATGCATGCTTCATCCTATTCGTCCTCACAAGATTGCCAACCTAAGATGGCGATCACGTTCTATGTCGGTGGCATAACACGCACTCTCTCGATATATATCTAGTCGTCAGCTACATTTGACTTACGCATTCGTGGTTAGCGTACCTGCAGAAAAGTTTCATTGCAGCCCAACATTCCCAATATAGCACACAATGAAAGCAGAGAAGTAAAATTCTAAGTACTCCCATGTACATATACCCCTGTATATATACATGTAGCACCAAAACTACCCGAATCATTAATCACCCACAATTAAGTACCTTCATATATACATGTGTGTAACATGTAAATAATCCAGTAACCAAAACTAGCTCTCCCCTAGACCGCAGGTTGTACGGTCATGCTCTCACAACTCACACTTACCTGAGTGTAGGTGCGATGTTGCATAAAAGTAAACTAGCGACATATATAGCTATTTCATATATGAAGGCTACCACCAATCTAACACACCGGGTAGCATAGTGTGGGAGAGTCACCACCCATACATACCTTGGTCTGGGCGTAGATGCATAAACGAAAACCCCCAAGTTAGTACTTATATAAGCCACCTAATAATCCTTATATGGGCATAAGGAAATTGACCACTGGCATACTTAGATTTAGAATTCAGTTTTCACAAACCTATATATAGCTATAAGTTGATAAAACTGATTTTATAAAACAAACCCTTTGTTTTAAATACACATACGACAAGTTTAATGTAGAATCTTGCTCCGATACCAGCTGTAACGGAACCGTCCAAATTATAAGAGCACAAGTACAAAAACAATCACCGAAGTGATCAAATTCTCGCACTTGAGCCCATATAACTCCGGTAGTCCAATGAAATCACGAGGGATTTCAAACCAACCAACATACCAGCCAAGATCGTAGTGATTCAACATAACAAGTCACATGTTACAACCATTTCATAAGTAATTAAATATACATCGGAGTTCAACATAGTTATTACAACTTAAGTTCAAAAGTAGCGGAAGCAACGTAAACAACACCTTTATTTCAAATATATGCCAGTACTAAGGTCGACTTCCAACAAAAGCATTAGAGAGAAGATAACTCAGAAGGATCATGCCCGTGATCACACTCCGCCACAAGGTAGGAGCCAACCAACTCTTGCAGTCGCCAAGATACACCACAACCTGCAACAAGTGGGGATAAAACCCTGAGTACGAGAAGGTACTCAGCTAGACTTACCCGTCATAAACCAGAAATAAAGTGACACCAAGGATCATGCAAGGCTGATATAAAGTGGGCTAGCTTGACAACATTTTGCATAAAAGCTTATTATGGATAAGTAATCATTAATGCTTAAGCATCAAGTTAATTATCATTAACCTGTCCTCTATATTAGAACATGTACTAGAGCACTCACTTTATTAGGAGCAAACAATATTAACCATAGCAGGTATAAATTGAGGCAACCTTTCCATCGTTATCCAATTAACCATCCGTTCAATTTAATGGAATCTACGTTGCCGCTGCTCAAGTCAAGTGCTCACTAACCGGGAGCGACGGCGATTCGAATCGAATTCCTATCCAGCTGGAGGGGTATTTCTAACACTCACCGTGCAGACCCCTGCCAGGGTCGCACAGGCCACCTTTTCATATGATTCAGGAATCGCGGGTCCGAATGATGTCGCGACCCCAAGGGCGACACTCTGCCAGGTGATAGGGACTCTAACCCCCCTGGTCTCACGCCAATGTCCCCAAGCACATCCTTTCTCTCCTCCAAGAAGCAACCTACCATTCGATTCCCGGCCTGAACCATATTACTCGGCTTCGCGGTCGGAACGACTTATCCGGCCAACTAACTGTTAGACTGCGTTCAACATGACTCAAGGACGTACAGCGAATCGGTCCTTAAACGACTCAGACGGGGATAGATCCACACCCAAGACCTCCATGCCTTGTTGCTTCACTATCGTCATCCCGCCCGGTCTCATTTCATTTTATTAACACATGGTTCCATTCCACGATAGCAATATAGCCAACCGTGCCATATATGAGTATCCCTATATCTCGCAGGTGACAGGAAATCACCTGACTTCTACCGCTTAAAGCAGGGCTAAGCATCTACTCAATCCTAGTCTATGTAGGATTCAGGGATTCATATATCTGGACAAGGAATGATATAATGCAGCAAGGTTTTCAACCAACTCCTACCACTTAATGCAACAATATTTATAACATATATATAATTAATTGCTTTTGAAGGTAGGAGGCTTATAATGCTCCGGGGCTTGCCTGGGATCCGACTCAAGTTAGAGTATGTCAGATGAATTCACTTGGCGAGCATCTCCCAATCTATCACTTGTCTGGTCCTTCTATCTTCGGGATAAAATCCACCAACTCCATTTTTGGGTTTGGCTCCACATCAGGTCCTTCACGTGCCTCAGCTAGCGTACCTAAATGAGGTGCAACAATGCATATGTATGAATACTCAGAAATGCAATAACACAACATTCATGCCAGCACACCAAATTCACATGGGCACTAGAGTTAATCAACTTAACTATCACTTAAGCATATCCTTAGAAGATGACCAGCATATCGATCATGACACAAGTCACACAAGATCTCAAGCACACTTAACACTAACAAGATGTATATCACTCTTAGAAATCAACATAGCAAAGCAAGTCAAGGTGAAGTAAAAACTATTAACTAGAATATGTCAATTTCTGGACTTACAAATAGTAGCTTCATAAATCAATCATATCTGGAGTTTCATAAATCCAAATGACTTGCAAGAAGACATTATGGAAAGCTTATGAAATTCTCTACAATTCATTTAATATCAACTAAACCTGATTCTAACATTTACCAGGTCGAAATACAGAAGGTACAGAATCTGTCCTGGAAGGACAGAGAGCAACCTAAATCTGAACCCAAATTAGAACAGCTGTAGTTTCTAAACCCTATGGCCAAATGCCACCAAAATTTAACAGCAGCTAGATCATGAAATTCACAACAACTTTGTTATAGTACACAAGACATGAAAACATCATTTGCATAGAGTAATTAACAATATTCTCAAATCTGTTCAGAAACCTCATTTGCAAGACATAATTATTAACTTATGTTGCAAACATATAATTGAATAAAACCAACTTTACCAATATTTCATACATGACTAAGGAACACCAGAAAACATAGTGTCAATTACTAAATAAATTCTTTTAATACATTTTCTTAATTTATTTAGATAATTAGGTGAAATTATGACCACATCATAAGGATGCTCCATAAATTCTACCAAAATTACAGGGGTCCAAAAATGCTCTCAAAAGTCTACTGTACAAATTTCAAGCCATTTAGATAAGTATATCAACCTCTAAGAAAAAGACAAATAGCTATTGAAATAAATCATGTGAGAGCAAGTAAAACCTAAAACTCAATATTTTCTGTGAACACATGGCCATAGAATGAACCAAAATCATAGAGCAACATCATAATAAGGTGATGGGACAACATTTTCTATTTTATCATATATATATTATTTATAAGCTATTTATCAAGTCCTAAACAAGTTAAATCAATAACTAGATCATCCAATAAGTAGTGACCAAGAAATTTATATCACAGTACATACATATCATGACAAGACTACCATAAAAATTTCACATCATTTGGAGCATCCCAACTCAAGATATAAAATGACAAGTAATAAAATGTAATTTTCCTTATTTAACAAGGTCAAATCAAAACCCTAAGAAAACATTGAACAACTAGGGTGTTTAATATTTTTCCTAGCAAGTACATGTCATCACAAAATTAACAAAACAAGAATCACCATTTTTGGAGTTCTAAAACTCCAGATCTGGCTCTGGTCAAGTTTAAAGGTATTTATAGAGCATTTTTAAAACTTAAATAAAGACATCAGAAAACATCTACAAACATATAATATTTTATGACTCCTCTGCAAAGATCTCTTCTCAAGGTTTCCAAAAAGTCCACATTTGCAAATTTTGGAATTACCTAGCGTGAGATATGGTTTTTAGAAGATTTACAAATTTTCTGAAATTCAAATCCAGAAATTACTCAAACCCTAATTAATGCTAGGCGCACCCGGTTCAGTACCCACTCTCGGCCACCACTTAACCTGACATGAGGGACCCGCGCACCGAGGGACCCACCTGTCATGCATACACCGAGGAAATACAGAGAGAGAGAGAGACTGCCTTCTTCTTCACGGACGGCCGAGCAGGGGAGGAGACAGGGCCGGCCCGGCCTCGGGCCAGCAGCGGCCGGCGACGGCGGTGGACTGGTTGGCCGGCATCGCGGCTGCCCAGCGCGTCCGCCTGCACTGGCGGTGTGAGTTGAGGTGGCTCGTGGCCTCTTGGCCACGGAGGCAGGCGGCTGTGGCCGCGGCCATCGGCGGCAGGCGAGCGCCGGCAGCGGTGGACCGAGGGGAAGGCAGCGCGAGCACCGGTGAGCCCACGCGCGTCCACGGGACCGATTGGTTCAGCTCAAGGCGACCCAAGACGGCTTGGCCACATGAGGGCGGTCGTGCCGGCGGCGGCGACCACCAGTGGAAAATGCCTGTGGCGAGCACCCGCGAGAGAGGAAGGGAGGCATGGCGGGCACGGTGGCGAGCTCTACTTGGCCTACGACTGAACCGCCAGCGAAAATGTTGGTGCGGGCACGAGCTTTGCTCGCTCGTCCATGGCAGACGTCCGTTCGCGCGCTGTGCATGCTCCGAGGGCGAGAGGCAGTGGGCGATAGGGAGTGGGGGAATGCTCTGGTGCTGCACGAACTTGCCAAACGCGAGAGGGAGCAGTAAGGCGGGGCAGAGGACATGGACGCGCGGCGGTTCGGTGGGGGACACGGCACGGGCATGGCCGCCACGTCCAGGGCAGGTGTTTCTCAATGAGGCATTGTGCCGAACACGTGGCGGGCAACGCGGTGGGTGAAGTGGACGCTGGTTTTGGGCATCTTACGGGCCGAATTGGATATTGGGCCCAACATGAAGTTCGAAGACCACATGATGCTCTATGATTTTTATTAAGACACTTTACTCATTAGGGTTCTGGTTTAGGAGATACATGGCTCCAAAGTTGCCAATGTCAGTGATTTGAAAGCAACTAGCAACCATCCAAAATGGGGGTCAAAATGAATTGCAATTGGTGCCACCTTCTTGTATGCTCTTCCCCACCATATAAGCTCCAACTTTCGTATTTGGACCCATTTAAGTTGCTTAGCAAAAACTCGAGAACGCGGGATGTCAATGTCGAAGACACTGAAATTAGGGCTTAAAATGGCTAAGTGCTGAAATCAGCCCTAAAACTGACTTGTGAGCCCTGTTTAAGCATGTTCCACACATTTTCATGGCTTGACTCTTAAATAAAGTTTGTTCCTTATAAAATTCCCTACAACTTTGTTAAAGGGTGCACAGTCATGCAAAGCTTCTAGGTCACACTTTTGAAATGGTCAAACAAAAGGGTTCTAGGGTCCATACATGGTCAACCATCACTTAGAAGCACATTTAGGCAAAATGATCAGCATGAACATTGTCCCATGGAGTGTCCTAAGTGTAGTTAAGGTGTTGTAGAGGCCAAACATACCCACCATGCATAGGTTACACAACAGTGCAGGCCTCACATGCCTTGAAACATAGAACTCAAGTGAAATGCTATGGTCATTTCATGTGGTTGTTTCAAGATACATGCTACACATGTTCCACTAGGGTGTTCCACATGTGTACAAGATGTGTTGCACATATTGCATTTGTATGTTGCACAACACTAGTTCCCATGGGATGCAAGGCAAGTTTTAGTTATAATCCAAACAAGCATATAACTTATCATTTCATGTGACTTTTTGATTCCAAACTTCATGAAACTTTTCCAGGGATCAATATAGATAGGTACCAAGGTGAGACACATGAAGATATGGCAATAACACCATCCGAACATATATCTTTGAACATGGCCTATATGTAAAGCAAAGGAGTAACATCCAAGTTTAAATTAGGCTCTTCTTCGTAGGTTGACCTTGACATTGTCATCTCCACTTAATCTATCATGTTTGAGCTCAAAACCCACTGCTTAATTGGTGATAAACACCTGGGGTGTTACAGCCCTCCCCCCTTAAAAGAATCGCGTCCCGAGATTCGGAATGGAAGACTTTTTAAGGAAGAGAGTCATGTTGTCTAGTTCCCAACATGTGCTATAGCATTCAACTACAAAGCTTCAACATTGGTGAACAATTTGGTCAAAGGCACTTTCTGATACTTACTCTTTATGGTAAAATTTGTCTGAAGAATTTCCTTCATTGACTTCCATGAAGCATTGTTACTTTGGGAGGAACCCAAGATAGCACGTACTGTGTTCTCAGTGTACGGAGATCATTCGGTCCGTGAGCTGACCACTCACAAGTATTGGATTCTTAAGTGAGCACGGCATAGTCCGTATGAACTTTACACTAGACCAAAATCTTCAGAAGTATACTCGTTAAAATGACTCTATGTTCATAAGTTTGAAAAGCAGTCCTCTACCAAAATGGCTTGAGCACAACCTTCCAAAAGGGTGAGATCATAGGCAACAAATATACTCTGAGGCTATCGGATACTGACTAACCAATAGACAGGTCTATGTCGGTTGTAAATGTTCATTCATTTAGACACCAACTAATGGAAAACTACTTGCGGTTCCATGTGTGCAGTTCTCTTTCTCTGACGACAACACTGTATTATCTGAGTCTATCGATGGTCAGTGAATGTGATAGCTGACTCTGTTGGCTTTCTATTTCTGCCAACAGCTATCTAAACGATTCTTTTATCCAAGACAACAGTTATCTGGGTTGAATCAGATGCAACCTCTTGGGTAAAAACACTTATAAGGTGCCAAAGTATGTCATCATTGGAAAATAAATCCCAAAGAAAGATGTAACGAGGCCTTAAGGACAACAAAAGTTGTAATTATTCACTCAACCGCGGGGAGTAGTCTACCACCAAGCGATTGAGTAAAAATTTTCTTTAGTGACTTAGTTGTACTGTAAGTTGAGTTGACTTGCAGCATAACAACTTTGTCAGGCCAACTTTCACCATGAGACTTTCTCTTTAGGGCCATATAGCAGCTCTAGGATGAGAAATCTGTTGTTTGACACTTCTCAGATTGCTTTCGAATATTCCTCAATACTGCATCCAATGGAGTTACGAACAAACCGTTTATGGCACCTAAGGGCACAAGGATGTTGATCAAAACTAGGGCATGCATTTCTCTAATTCTTTACCGCAGCTGATTGAACACCTTGCACAATCTGTGTGATTGTCCAAGATAGAATTGACTTGATCACAATGGCTCTAGAAGATAGAATATCCCTCAAGTCGTTGGCTAGTTGATTAACTTCTTGTTGGTTATTGCTCTATAAGACATAGCCTTCGTAGCTACCAAAGAGTCGTTACCTAGCTGGAGATTAACCTTCCTATTGGTAACTAATCAGTTGTCCCTCAATACTAAAAAGTTCCAAATATCCACTCTTGATCACAACAATTGTTGTTGATGTAGAGCAAATGATTGCCATCGAAGCCAGTAGATAAGGAGTCACACCAGAGATAGTGATTTCGATTGTATGGTCATTATGCACCCAAGATTGTGACTTGGATGGCTCCGGTCATATGCACAATGCGACAATCGATTCTCATCCCATAGACAACTTGTCTAATATTAAGGGTTGTGTGTCCTTTTTATCCAATAGATATGAGATACTTGCTTACTAGATGACGTTCGTCAATACTGGGACAACTAAGTAGAGTCACTTGTCTACCACCTCTGGTAGTATGTTAATGTTTATGTCGGTGACCTGTTCTTCAATGATTATCCTTTTAGCAACTTCAGTAGGAAGGTCTACTACTTTTGGTCTAAGATATAGATCTTACGATACAATATAGAGAGATAACCAAGAAAAGGAACACAAGGAAATAACACATCGTCTGTCGTTTGATAATGGATCATGACTAGAAACCGTGATACCAGCGCGTGCCAAGCAGCCAGCCATGTGTCTGCAGCCACAGGAGGCCCTTGGTTTCGTCGCGGCACCATCAGCGGCTACTCATAACACCATTACTAAACGCACAACGAAAGTGAAATTTCAAGTGGCACTAATGGGTTGTAAGAACAAGCGCTATACAAGGAGGGATAGCAAGCAAAGGTAGTTACAAGGTTTAGAATCAACGAGGAGGCGATCCAAAAATTCACACACACCACAAGGGAACATAGCTCAATTCCTAAAGACAACTGAACAATGGACTCTTGCTTAAATTCTATGCATGACTTGCGTCCACCGAGGTGAGTTCCAGATAAAAGATTAATAAGAGATTCATTCATGTTGAGCAACAACATGAGATCAAGACAGATAAACATCTCAAGACTGAGAAGGTTGGGGATGGATTAAACAATTTTCAAGGGCGAAAACCGATATGTAGTCATAGATTGAGTTGATAAGGTAGATGCATGAATTTGCAAGCACACGATTTAGAGATCAGACGACGAAAGATTATCATTGCACCAGATCACCTGTAGGAGCGGCAATCGGTAGGTCCAACATGGATTTGGGTCCGATCTCCACAACTGGCAACGTACGACCCATGGACAAAGGCTAGCATTGATAAAAGTTAACTTGGTTGGTCAGTCGATAAGGGTCTTCACAAAAATAGTTGCAAAACATCCACAACTTATGCAAACATATAGGAGAACTAAACTTTGGGCTTTCAGTCAAGCAAATGCATGGATACAAACATTCAAGGACTAACCACCAAGTCTATGGCTTAGGCTCCTAAGAGAGAAACCTAATTGAAGACAACAACCATATAATTACATATATGAACTTTGTTCTAGAATAAAGCTATGTGACCCTCGTATGCTCACCGAGGACAAACGAGATGACAACTAGGGCACTACCTAGATAACAAGCATACATACAACCTCACAATCAAGCAGTCATTTGAGAAAATTCAAATGAATAGGCTTAAGCAACCAATACAAGGCACAAGGCTCCCCCAAAATAAGCATTTATCTCACGCATGAACTAACTACCAGTTTAGCTCAAAACAACGCTAGCTAAGGAAGCCAACTTAGCATGTGCCCAGAATCTGGATAGCAACGCAGTAGTTACTTGTTTCAACCATAACTGAGGTTATAGACATCACACAAAGGTAATCTTAGACTTTCTAGAAAGCTTAGGAAGATGACTAAACTTTAGTTATCCAAACCAAAAGCAAATTCATAGATTAACATGACCAAAATTGCTAATGTTACAGATCTGTACCAATATGGACAGAAAATTTGACACGAACTTCGAAAATGCGTAACTGGAGTTCTAGGGACCCAACAAGGCTGACCCTTAACTTATGTAAAGCTTATTAAGTTGTCTATAACTTTCTTAATATCATATTAAGATGATTCTATAGCTAACAAGGCCAAACAAGACAAGGAAAACATCTCTGCCCAGATTTGGACAGATTCTGTCATCCCACTTTACAAGCTCATAAGTAGAGATTTAGACCACCAAAATTAGTGTTATAGGACATTTTGGAAAGCTTAGAAAAAGTACTACGCTTATTATATTATCTCCACGACTTGATTCCATATGCATATAGGTCAAACAAACCAAACATTCAGATTTATTCAGAGCATAAGCAAAACCTGACAGTAAACTTCTAAAATTCAAAATTCTCAAACGTTAGGACCTAGGATCATGAAATTTTAGGACAAGCTAGGTAAGTAAGTTAGCTACAACTTTCGTATTCTCCATAACTATAGAACACACAATGATGGCCATGAAAGCATCACTACAACAGAAACCGCTCTAGCCGCCAACGTTTAATAAGCAAAACAAAGTTTGCCTTTGTTCTACTTAACAAGAGAGCACACAAACATGTTATTTTAGTAGCTCTAAATTTTGTTACCTTAGACCAACACGACTTTAATTTATTCATGAGAATCCACAATCACTTAAATGGGGTCTAAAGCATTTGCAAACTCTCGGGTGAACAACATATCCACCCCTTACCTAAACTAAAGGACATTTATAGGTTCAAGCAGGTAACCATACCTATTTCTAGCAAGGCTAAGTACACATTTTTCTCAAACATTTCCTATTCAAGCAATATGGAACAAAGCATTCATGTCTAACTCCACACAAGGAAGAGACTACATAACATCAATCACAAGTCACTTAATATCGAACAAGGGTGAGAGGAGCATAGCTATGCATAAGGCAACAATCATGAAGATGCATGCTTCGTCCTATTCGTCCTCACAAGATTGCCAACCTAAGATGGCGATCACGTTCTATGTCGGTGGCATAACACGCACTCTCTCGATATATATCTAGTCGTCAGCTACATTTGACTTACGCATTCGTGGTTAGCGTACCTGCAGAAAAGTTTCATTGCAGCCCAACATTTCCCAATATAGCACACAATGAAAGCAGAGAAGTAAAATTCTAAGTACTCCCATGTACATATACCCCTGTATATATACATGTAGCACCAAAACTACCCGAATCATTAATCACCCACAATTAAGTACCTTCATATATACATGTGTGTAACATGTAAATAATCCAGTAACCAAAACTAGCTCTCCCCTAGACCGCAGGTTGTACGGTCATGCTCTCACAACTCACACTTACCTGAGTGTAGGTGCGATGTTGCATAAAAGTAAACTAGCGACATATATAGCTATTTCATATATGAAGGCTACCACCAATCTAACACACCGGGTAGCATAGTGTGGGAGAGTCACCACCCATACATACCTTGGTCTGGGCGTAGATGTATAAACGAAAACCCCCAAGTTAGTACTTATATAAGCCACCTAATAATCCTTATATGGGCATAAGGAAATTGACCACTGGCATACTTAGATTTAGAATTCAGTTTTCACAAACCTATATATAGCTATAAGTTGATAAAACTAATTTTATAAAACAAACCCTTTGTTTTAAATACACATACGACAAGTTTAATGTAGAATCTTGCTCCGATACCAGCTGTAACGGAACCGTCCAAATTATAAGAGCACAAGTACAAAAACAATCACCGAAGTGATCAAATTCTCGCACTTGAGCCCATATAACTCCGGTAGTCCAATGAAATCACGAGGGATTTCAAACCAACCAACATACCAGCCAAGATTGTAGTGATTCAACATAACAAGTCACATGTTACAACCATTTCATAAGTAATTAAATATACATCGGAGTTCAACATAGTTATTACAACTTAAGTTCAAAAGTAGCGGAAGCAACGTAATTTGAAACTAACAACACCTTTATTTCAAATATATGCCAGTACTAAGGTCGACTTCCAACAAAAGCATTAGAAAGAAGATAACTCAGAAGGATCATGCCCGTGATCACACTCCGCCACAAGGCAGGAGCCAACCAACTCTTGCAGTCGCCAAGATACACCACAACCTGCAACAAGTGGGGATAAAACCCTGAGTACAAGAAGGTACTCAGCTAGACTTACCCGTCATAAACCAGAAATAAAGTGACACCAAGGATCATGCAAGGCTGATATAAAGTGGGCTAGCTTGACAATATTTTGCATAAAAGCTTATTATGGATAAGTAATCATTAATGCTTAAGCATCAAGTTAATTATCATTAACCTGTCCTCTATATTAGAACATGTAATAGAGCACTCACTTTATTAGGAGCAAACAATATTAACCATAGCAGGTATAAATTGAGGCAACCTTTCCATCGTTATCCAATTAACCATCCGTTCAATTTAATGGAATCTACGTTGCCGCTGCTCAAGTCAAGTGCTCACTAACCGGGAGCGACGGCGATTCGAATCGAATTCCTATCCAGCTGGAGGGGTATTTCTAACACTCACCGTGCAGACCCCTGCCAGGGTCGCACAGGCCACCTTTTCATATGATTCAGGAATCGCGGGTCCGAATGATGTCGCGACCCCAAGGGCGACACTCTGCCAGGTGATAGGGACTCTAACCCCCCCTTGGTCTCACGCCAATGTCCCCAAGCACATCCTTTCTCTCCTCCAAGAAGCAACCTACCATTCGATTCCCGGCCTGAACCATATTACTCGGCTTCGCGGTCGGAACGACTTATCCGGCCAACTAAGTGTTAGACTGCGTTCAACATGACTCAAGGACGTACAGCGAATCGGTCCTTAAACGATTCATACGGGGATAGATCCACACCCAAGACCTCCATGCCTTGTTGCTTCACTATCGTCATCCCGCCCGGTCTCATTTCATTTTATTAACACATGGTTCCATTCCACGATAGCAATATAGCCAACCGTGCCATATATGAGTATCCCTATATCTCGCAGGTGACAGGAAATCACCTGACTTCTACCGCTTAAAGCAGGGCTAAGCATCTACTCGATCCTAGTCTATGTAGGATTCAGGGATTCATATATCTGGATAAGGAATGATATAATGCAGCAAGGTTTTCAACCAACTCCTACCACTTAATGCAACAATATTTATAACATATATATAATTAATTGCTTTTGAAGGTAGGAGGCTTATAATGCTCCGGGGCTTGCCTGGGATCCGACTCAAGTTAGAGTATGTCAGATGAATTCACTTGGCGAGCATCTCCCAACCTATCACTTGTCTGGTCCTTCTATCTTCGGGATAAAATCCACCAACTCCATTTTCGGGTTTGGCTCCACATCAGGTCCTTCACGTGCCTCAGCTAGCGTACCTAAATGAGGTGCAACAATGCATATGTATGAATACTCAGAAATGCAATAACACAACATTCATGCCAGCACACCAAATTCACATGGGCACTAGAGTTAATCAACTTAACTATCACTTAAGCATATCCTTAGAAGATGACCAGCATATCGATCATGACACAAGTCACACAAGATCTCAAGCACACTTAACACTAACAAGATGTATATCACTCTTAGAAATCAACATAGCAAAGCAAGTCAAGGTGAAGTAAAAACTATTAACTAGAATATGTCAATTTCTGGACTTACAAATAGTAGCTTCATAAATCAATCATATCTGGAGTTTCATAAATCCAAATGACTTGCAAGAAGACATTATGGAAAGCTTATGAAATTCTCTACAATTCATTTAATATCAACTAAACCTGATTCTAACATTTACCAGGTCGAAATACAGAAGGTACAGAATCTGTCCTGGAAGGACAGAGAGCAACCTAAATCTGAACCCAAATTAGAACAGCTGTAGTTTCTAAACCCTATGGCCAAATGCCACCAAAATTTAACAGCAGCTAGATCATGAAATTCACAACAACTTTGTTATAGTACACAAGACATGAAAACATCATTTGCATAGAGTAATTAACAATATTCTCAAATCTGTTCAGAAACCTCATTTGCAAGACATAATTATTAACTTATGTTGCAAACATATAATTGAATAAAACCAACTTTACCAATATTTCATACATGACTAAGGAACACCAGAAAACATAGTGTCAATTACTAAATAAATTCTTTTAATACATTTTCTTAATTTATTTAGATAATTAGGTGAAATTATGACCACATCATAAGGATGCTCCATAAATTCTACCAAAATTACAGGGGTCCACAAATGCTCTCAAAAGTCTACTGTACAAATTTCAAGCCATTTAGATAAGTATATCAACCTCTAAGAAAAAGACAAATAGCTATTGAAATAAATCATGTGAGAGCAAGTAAAACCTAAAACTCAATATTTTCTGTGAACACATGGCCATAGAATGAACCAAAATCATAGAGCAACATTATAATAAGGTGATGGGACAACATTTTCTATTTTATCATATATATATTATTTATAAGCTATTTATCAAGCCCTAAACAAGTTAAATTAATAACTAGATCATCCAATAAGTAGTGACCAAGAAATTTATACCACAGTACATACATATCATGACAAGACTACCATAAAAATTTCACATCATTTGGAGCATCCCAACTCAAGATATAAAATGACAAGTAATAAAATGTAATTTTCCTTATTTAACAAGGTCAAATCAAAACCCTAAGAAAACATTGAACAACTAGGGTGTTTAATATTTTTCCTAGCAAGTACATGTCATCACAAAATTAACAAAACAAGAATCACCATTTTTGGAGTTCTAAAACTCTAGATCTGGCTCTGGTCAAATTTAAAGGTATTTATAGTGCATTTTTAAAACTTAAATAATGACATCAGAAAACATCTACAAACATATAACATTTTATGACTCCTCTGCAAAGATCTCTTCTCAAGGTTTCCAAAAAGTCCACATTTGCAAATTTTGGAATTACCTAGCGTGAGATATGATTTTTAGAAGATTTACAAATTTTCTGAAATTCAAATCCAGAAATTACTCAAACCCTAATTAATGCTAGGCGCACCCAGTTCAGTACCCACTCTCGGCCACCACTTAACCTGACATGAGGGACCCGCGCACCGAGGGACCCACCTGTCATGCATACACCGAGGAAATACAGAGAGAGAGAGAGACTGCCTTCTTCTTCACGGACGGCCGAGCAGGGGAGGAGACAGGGCCGGCCCGGCCTCGGGCCAGCGGCGGCCGGCAACGGCGGTGGACTGGTTGGCCGGCATCGCGGCTGCCCAGCGCGTCCGCCTGCACTGGCGGTGTGAGTTGAGGTGGCTCGTGGCCTCTTGGCCACGGAGGCAGGCGGCTGTGGCCGCGGCCATCGGCGGCAGGCGAGCGCCGGCAGCGGTGGACCGAGGGGAAGGCAGCGCGAGCACCGGTGAGCCCACACGCGTCCACGAGACCGATTGGTTCAGCTCAAGGCGACCCAAGACGGCTTGGCCACATGAGGGCGGCCGTGCCGGTACGGCCGTGCCGGCGGCGGCGACCACCAGTGGAAATTGGCCGTGGCGAGCACCCGCGAGAGAGGAAGGGAGGCATGGCGGGCACGGTGGCGAGCTCTACTTGGCCTACGATTGAACCGCCAGCAAAAATGTTGGTGCGGGCACGAGCTTTGCTCGCTCGTCCATGGCGGACGTCCGTTCGCGCGCTGTGCATGCTCCGAGGGCGAGAGGCAGTGGGCGATAGGGAGTGGGGGAATGCTCTGGTGCTGCACGAACTTGCCAAACGCGAGAGGGAGCAGTAAGGCGGGGCAGAGGACATGGACACGCGGCGGTTCGGTGGGGGACACGGCACGGGCATGGCCGCCACGTCCAGGGCAGGTGTTTCTCAATGAGGCATTGTGCCGAACACGTGGCGGGCAACGCGGTGGGTGAAGTGGACGCTGGTTTTGGGCATCTTACGGGCCGAATTGGATATTGGGCCCAACATGAAGTTCGAAGACCACATGATGCTCTATGATTTTTATTAAGACACTTTACTCATTAGGGTTCTGGTTTAGGAGATACATGGCTCCAAAGTTGCCAATGTCAGTGATTTGAAAGCAACTAGCAACCATCCAAAATGGGGGTCAAAATGAATTGCAATTGGTGCCACCTTCTTGTATGCTCTTCCCCACCATATAAGCTCCAACTTTCGTATTTGGACCCATTTAAGTTGCTTAGAAAAAACTCGAGAACGCGGGATGTCAATGTCGAAGACACTGAAATTAGGGCTTAAAATGGCTAAGTGCTGAAATCAGCCCTAAAACTGACTTGTGAGCCCTGTTTGAGCATGTTCCACACATTTTCATGGCTTGACTCTTAAATAAAGTTTGTTCCTTATAAAATTCCCTACAACTTTGTTAAAGGGTGCACAGTCATGCAAAGCTTCTAGGTCACACTTTTGAAATGGTCAAACAAAAGGGTTCTAGGGTCCATACATGGTCAACCATCACTTAGAAGCACATTTAGGCAAAATGATCAACATGAACATTGTCCCATGGAGTGTCCTAAGTGTAGTTAAGGTGTTGTAGAGGCCAAACATACCCACCATGCATAGGTTACACAACAGTGCAGGCCTCACATGCCTTGAAACATAGAACTCAAGTGAAATGCTATGGTCATTTCATGTGGTTGTTTCAAGATACATGCTACACATGTTCCACTAGGGTGTTCCACATGTGTACAAGATGTGTTGCACATATTGCATTTGTATGTTGCACAACACTAGTTCCCATGGGATGCAAGGCAAGTTTTAGTTATAATCCAAACAAGCATATAACTTATCATTTCATGTGACTTTTTGATTCCAAACTTCATGAAACTTTTCCAGGGATCAATATAGATAGGTACCAAGGTGAGACACATGAAGATATGGCAATAACACCATCCGAACATATATCTTTGAACATGGCCTATATGTAAAGCAAAGGAGTAACATCCAAGTTTAAATTAGGCTCTTCTTCGTAGGTTGACCTTGACATTGTCATCTCCACTTAATCTATCATGTTTGAGCTCAAAACCCACTGCTTAATTGGTTATAAACACCTGGGGTGTTACAGGTTTGGCATTTTTCTGAGCTACCGTTAATTAATTCTGAATTTCCGAAGATTTAAACTATTTCTAAAAAGAAAAGAAGAAGAAAAAAAAGAGTGAATTAATTACAGGCTACCACGAGACAGTTTCTGATTGGTCAGGGCAGTCTGTGAGACTGACAGGTGGGACCGGTCATCCGTTGACCAGTCAACGGTCAACGTTGACCATTGACCGGGCCTTGGACTGAGCCGAGCGGGTCGGGTCAGGGCTAGACCTGGGCCGGGTTGGGCCGGCCCAGCCGAGACACGTGTCGTGGTGTGAGCCTAGCCATGTGGCGGTCTGGGCCTCTACTGGGCTTGGGTCCACGGGCGGCCGGTGTATGGTGGACAAGGCAGAGGCAGCGTATGAGCCAATGACTCGGTTCATGGTGGAACAAGTCCACCTCCCCTCTCTTCTCCTCAACTCAGGGTGGACCAAGTCCACCGAGCACCCCCACTCTCCCTCTACCTCCTCTACTGCGGCAGATGACGCCCGCCGGTGGTGAACCTGCCCGGCGGCTTCTTGTAGTGGACTAGCGACACTACTGAAGGCTCCTACAGGCTCATAGGGTCGAGGTAAGGGCGTAGACGGGCCAAGGAGGATGGATTTGGCATCCAAGAGAGGACCTTCTATGGCGGCAGTGGCTCTGCCATGCCGTCGAGCGGCGGCGAGGGTGCCACGGCAAGAATCGAAGCCCAGATGCTACCTTTGGCACCGATGTGGGTCACTAGGGGGCTACGGTGTTGGCGGCGATGACTATGGAGCACGGTGGAGTCCGCACCTTGAGATGGTGATCGGTAGAGCTCCGGTGGCCGCACAACCGTGCGGGACTCGCGCACGAGTGGCCTCCTGTCACACCCGGTTTTCCAAAGAACAAAACCAGGCTCGCCATATGTGTGCCCAGGAAGTCCACACATATGTCAGAATGAAAAAGTATCAGAAACAATGTTATTATATAACGTATACATAGCTATATTAACACTTACATCAGAGTATCACGGAACGGTGACTAAACTTCAGGCTCCATTCTTCTCAGGGACGGCTGACTGGGGGTAACATATGCCTAGCACTTCTACTAGTCTTTTGGAAACTCCACTACACCTTTGTCCTTCGTCCGAGTAGCATCTTACTATACACTGAAGTGTGGGGGAAATAGCAAGAGTGAGTCCATGTCGAACTCAACAAGTATAACACAGGGTTCATGAGGCTCAAAAAGGCTAGACATTGTTTCACTGCGTTTAGCTTTTAATCATCATATAATTAGCAATTGAGTAGCATCAAGGTATTCCAATTCCCATTAATGAACCAATGATCAATTGCAATTACGATAATGAATAGCATTAACATGAGTATAATAATAACAACAGTAATTAAGCATGATATAACAACGTGATCATCTATCTGTAAATGTTCCAAGGCCGCTCGTATCCGTGAGCACGGCTAGTATACCAGTTTTTAACTCTGCGCAGAGGTGTACACTTTCACTGTGAGTCATAACTTCCAAATGCATGGGTTCGTGACTCCCCAAAACACCAGAAATCATATAAAGCCACTCAAAAGTTCGTCTAACAAGTTAGGGCCATTAGATTCACTCGGCAGGCAGATGTAGAACCCCCTTCCCTGTGGCACAACAACCGCAGCCTATACACACTAGGCCAGGGGCTCGCACTACACCCAACGTGTCAAGCCATTCTTACGCCATTTAAGGTAACCACTAACAAGCTAGAAAAGGTCTCTTGAACAACTAGAGCCAGAGCCATATAGCCCTCACAGCTGTACTGTATGTCCCGGATGATCACGTACAGATAAGTCCTTATGGAGAGAAACCAGAGCAACAATATAACCCCTTGCTCTAGCCCCCTTTTCAACAGTAATAAAATCATCATTAAAGGTTGATTGCTTAATCCATTAATCAAAATTACAAGATCATTGTTCATGATTAAGCACTAGCAATAGCTACCCAAATGCACAACCCATAGGTGACAAGGAAACAAGATATCAATAGCTAAGTTATAACCTCTATGGTTGTCAAGGAAGACACATGCATATGTATGATAATTTCAGTGAATAGGTAACAAGGATAGTCCTATGTTATACTTGCCTTGATCAAAGTTCTCCGATAGATACTGCTGGTCCGGCTCAAAATAATACTTCTAATCGTCGTAGTACTGCTCACCGTCTAAATTCGATCACCAAGCATCAACATACAAACATTCCGAGCAAACATACACGAAGCAAACAAAAGATACAATTAGAACAGTACACCAACAGTAGTAAAACAGTATAAAAAGTTTGTAAAACTCTTCTACACGTTACTACGATCACACAGACGTAAAGATCACGAAATTCGGATTTAAAACGTGAAAGTTATGAATTTTCTAAGATTTCCTATAGATAAATAATTACTTTAATATAAACTCGAAAATTAAATTTTCTAAACTTACTGTACAGCTACACTAACATGTAGAACTCGCAAATACGAACCTAACGCAACTTGAACGAAGTGAATCAAAATTAAAACGGTTAAACTACCGCTAATCTCATCTAGTGTGGCAGACCGTATTTATGTCGCTATTAATCAAATTACCAGCTATACATAGAGGATATGTTTCTTCTAATCAGAAAACTAGTTTCATATACAAATTAACCAAGTTAATATTTTAATTATAAATAGATAAACATGTAACGGAATAAACAATGTGATGAGGACATGACACCAACAGATACGACCATTTATTATAAGGTGCACTCGTTCCTACATTTGCATAGTAATTTTGGGTACAATTCACTTGGTTCCACATGTACATGTCGTTATTTGAATGTAGGTACAAATGTGTCTCAATATCACATTGGCAAGACCTCCAAATCATCAAGACATTCTGCCGCTATTTCTGTCGGGTGCTACAGCGTCGTCACGGGCTTATTATTCACACTTGGGACCCAGGACCAAGTTGGAGCACGCCCCAAGAAGATAGAGAACACCTAAGAGATGCCCAAAGACGTCCTCCTCCTTGGCCACCACCTTAGGAGGCCAGCAAGAACGTCCAAGCCAAGCCGGAGGCCCAGTCCAATTCGAGTTCGAGTCTGCTTCGGCCTTCTGGACCAGTCTGCAATAAAACAGACGCCCAGGACGCATCCGGACTCCGTTTTCGACGATCCATATATGGATGGAAAGCTTATTTGATAAGGAAGCCAACCCAAGTAGTCCCACGTCAAAAGCTATTCGGAATCAACGGGAATCGTCGAAACAAGTCACCGTCCAGAATCTGTCAGGGCGCTATGTCGCCATCTTTTGGGCCGTTTGGGCCTTGTAATGTGTCGAGACTCCTTAGCGATGTGAGTAGGGGTTCTTGGATGCCCCTTAGGCTTTATAATCAGTAGCCGCCGCCTATGTTAGGGTTTGGGTTTTGCTTAGATTATTCTGTTGATAACAGTTTCGCCGCCGTCGTCGGTTTGTGAGACCCCAACTTTGTGAGATTAATCATTCATCTGCAATTTGGTTGCATTCCTTTGTGTTCTTGCTTGTGTTCTCGATTCGCAGGCAAGGACTTAGCCTTCTTGGCGAGGTCGACCGTGCAACGCCGGTCGATAACCAGAGGAGTCGTGGTGCTGCGATTGCGGGGTTCAGAGCCGAGTTGTTCGGAAGCCGGATCGAATTGTGTCGTGACTCCACCAAATCGAGAGTTATCAGAACCTTTCGGAAGATCGGGACCAGATCTATTTGAAAGCTTATCAAATAAGCTTTCTATCAAGTGCTCATTGACCTCGATCGCACTCCGGATGGATGAGTTATGGCCTTCCCAATGAAGCACTATCGGGCTGCCGACGAACCGAAAGTTCAACTTTGATGGATTTGTACTTTGAGACACATTTGTACCTACATTCAAATAACGACATGTACATGTGGAACCAAGTGAATTGTACCCAAAATTACTATGCAAATGTAGGAACGAGTGCACCTTATAATAAATGGTCGTATCTGTTGGTGTCATGTCCTCATCACTAGTGGGCAGGGCAAGCGGCGGGGTTGCGTGCAGGCTAGGCCAGATTGGCTGTCTGGCTTGCTGCTGGGCCAAAATGGCCTTTCCTTTTATTCCCTAAATCCATTTCTAACTAAGCCTTGGGCACTATATGCACACACATGCGTGCCAAACATGTATGTACCCTTAGGTGGTAGACATCAGGGGTCTAGGGGTAGGAGTCCTTTCCAAGGGTAGGCACTTAGGTTAATTAATTAATTCACAATTAATTAATTAGCAAGATTAATTTAAAAGTAAATCAAGTTGTTGATATTATTAACAACACATAAAATCAAATAAGAAACAACTCATAAGTAATTAGTTAAATGCGAATGCTCTACTTTACTATGTAGGTGCTACTCGTGCAACTACATGGGTGTTTTTCCTATATGACACTCACCAATCATGGACTTGTTTGCGAAAAAATTTTCAGTTGTGATTTTTGGGTTTTTGGAAAAACTGGGATGTTACAAATGCATCTTCTCGTTCGGGAGTTTGTGGCCTTTTATCTCTGTGGAATGCAGCTTGTGAGCCTTATTGTCCTTAGTATTAGTTCACCAACTCTGTGCTTTGTGAACAAAGTCGATGAGCTAAATGAAAGTGTACCAATGGATGTGGACATGGTTGTAGTGGTCAAAGCTCGGGATGACATGAAGATTGACAACAATCTAATGGGGGTTGACAACGACCTATAGGATCTTATGGAGATTCACAATGATCCCATGGAGATCGACGAGGATCTTCATGGAGAATGATTAATTATGCAACCAATGATGTACATATGAAGGCCTTTTAACTTTTGCATAGTGTTGGCCTAATTAGTATCTGTATTTTAGCTTTCGGCATGCTTGTTTGCTTGGAAGTGTCGACCTACTTATTTGTTATGAATGTATAGAACTCAAGTTGGATTCCTTTCAATCCGATAGTACTGGCATTGTGCTTTCCTTATGTTTCTAAGAGCAACTCCAACAGACTGGATAAATGTATTCGTGAAGCCATTTATAGCTGTTGTGCTCCAAAGAAGCATTCTAATAGCTTGTCTATATTGTTTTCCATTTTTCCTAGCTGGATATCCCACCATTCTCGCTGGCCATATTTTCCTAGCGAGTCTTGCTTGCTATATGTGTTTTCTAGTTTAGCTAGGCTATTGTAAAACTCTATATTTTAGATGAACTTTCTATTTTACATAATGGCTAAATCTCATAATTTAGCATCTAATTTTACCAAGTCTATTAGAGTTGCTCTAAGTGCGCAGTTTGGCTTTCATTTAATGTAAATTTGTGTGCCTTATTATTCATCATCGAACTCAAGTTAGCTTCCTTTCAAACTGAGTATTGAAATTGTGCTTTTCTTAGTTTTATAAGTGCGCAGTTTCGCTTCGTTTCAATGCCATACGTTAAAATTGTGTGCCTTACTATTCATCACCGTATCATAAGGAGGTCTCTAGGTGGTACTAGGAACCAACCGCCGGTGATGGTACTGTGCATTCACTGCCGCTTAGCTATCAAATTTACAATCCTGCGTTTGAACCCTCCTGCGTGGAACTGATGAAAGTTTGATTCCCACGTGTTGTAAAAGTTACGCAGAGAGCAAGCAACCTATACCCCAACATCCCCCAGCCCTGTCACCCCCTCTCTCCCCCCACACACATAGCTTTTCTTGTCCTCATTGCTATCATTTGTCATCACCACTACTCAGCTCTTGCTCCGTACCGGTGCACATCATCGGCTTACCCGCACAGATCTACCGGTGAACAAGCTGCTACTGTCACCAGTGTTGCCACGCATCCTCACTGGTGCTAGATCTATAGGCAAGTGTAATAAGGCCTTACTTGCACCGCCGTCCCTTCTCGAAACTCATCTCCTTACTAATGTTTATTGATGCAATTCCATGGCAGGGAGGCCTCATCTCTTCGGCTGGTGGTGTCCTTCCAGATGAAGGAGGCCCCCAACATGAGGAAGGCAGTGTATAGCCTCTCAGACGATGTGCTTGCCGACATCTTCCACTACATCCCTGCCTAGTCCTTGTGCTACTACAAGTGTGTCTATCACTCCTAGAAGCGCTTCATCTCTGACTTCTATCACCATAAGCAGCTTTCACAAACTATCGTTGGCTTCTTCTATAACAGCTAGTGGAAGGGCAATCACTACTTCACCAGCATCACCGGTGAACAACCCTCCTTGTCCTTCTTGCCCTTCCTCCTTCAAAAAGTACTAGTCTCAGATTATTGCAGCGGCCATGTCCTTTGCTGGTGTGCTGTGCCTAATGGATTACATCGCTATGTTGTCTGCAATCCAGTGACCCACAAATGGCATGTACTGGTGCATAGCATCTGTTTTGTTGATCAGGCTCGCTTAGGTTTTGACCCAACATCCTTGCACTTTCATGTGATTGAATTTGTTGAGGTGGAGGGTGCGTGCGTAGGTGTGTAGATCTACTCATCTAAAACTGTAGCATGGATCTTTAAGGAATCTGAATGGGGCTGGGGTGTCGTACTATGTTCAAAATCGAGAAGTTTTTTCTTAATGATCTTATGCGATGCTTGGGTACTCTGTGATAGTTGCTGCGGATATGGAGGGAAAGACATGGAGAAAAATTTGTAAACCACTGGTGCTGAAATTTCCATCCATCAAGCTTAGGGTCACCTATGTTTGTGTTGTGCTGATTTTCATAATATGTCTTGGATTTTAGTGTGGATACTTGAAGACTATGGTACTGATAACTGGAGATTGAAGCATATTGTGGATACGGAGGAACTATTTGGACACATGACTATTAAAGTTGGTTCTGAGATTTGTGATGCAGAGTACAAAGTGATTACAGTTCACCTAGAATGGAATTTCATTTTCCTTGTTGGGAAATATAGAACACTTATTGCATATGACATGGACTGCAGAAAGGTTCATGCCATCCATGCCCGTGTCATCCGCTTTTGTAGATCTAGAGGGCGTTTCTATCTGAATAAGCCTTGCTATCTTCCATATGCTCCCTTATTCATGGAGTCATTAGCAGAGCAATAAAGGTGCATTTGCTATATTTCTTCGTCACAACAGTCTTTGTTCAGGTAGAGAGTTATTTTCATTCTATGTATGTATAGGTCAATTTTGGCATGTTAACTAAAGGAATGGTATGTTCAATATTATTAATTCTGCTGCTTTGTTCAGGTTGTGCATCAGAGATGAAGAAGAGAGGTTCCATGGTGCATTGGCTACCAATATAGAGGATGCACTAATTATATTGATTTTGCCTTGCAAGCAGGAGTGCCACATAGATGGAGCATAGCTTTCGTTATGTAAGTCTGTATAGATCAGTACCTTTAGTATGCTCTATGTACCACTTGTGTTAGGACATTAGTTGAGAAAGATGTTATGGTAGCATCCATTATTATTGTAAAAAGTACTCTTGTTTGTGAACACGATTTCTAGATGCAGTGATTATATATATGTCTGCTTTGTGTTCATGAAGCTATTAAGGGCCTAGCTAAATTAGTAACTATTGTAAAACTAGATGAAATTTTGTCATCATCAGATGTAAGCGTCGTTCATTGTTTTCTTATCACCACCACTGGTGGTGGTGCAAACGTCCAACACCATCGCTATACGTATGATGCAGCAGGGATCAAAAGTATACCACAACCGAATCATTTAGTAACTTGAAACCGACTAAACAATCATCAAAGGCTGATTGTGGTGCAAGGCGACGGTGATCATGACTTTTGTACTGCTGGTTCATATGCTAAAACGACATTGGTGTTAACCTCTACACAGACATCTCGACCGTCGAAGGGACAACGAACCCACGCCGCAGACAGTCGGGTCAAAGTACAAGGCAACGGTGTTGGTGACCACAACACAGACGGTTGATGTGCCCACACGATGATTTTGATAGCCTTGACACATGCGGATAATTTGCCAATGCGGCGGTGTTAGTATATACCCATAGCCGGGTCAAGCTCTAATGCGATGGAAGTAAGGACCTTATCACGGACAGATGATAAGCCAAAACGGCAGTGTAGTGTACACCACAGTCGGTCTCAAATGACGACGGTGATGGCTATGACTATCACTATCGACAGCTTACTTCCGTGGCCAAAATTGGACTGCAATGGGGGTTATGATGTGGTTGTGAAAGGTTTGAGTGTAGTAGTGTGGAAGCGCCTCATCTCTGACAATCGTAAGGTGCTACCCTAGACTGTGGTCAGCTTCTTCTATGACACCAAGAATGGCAAGCAAATCTTCACCAGCGTCACCAGTGAACGCCCTCACTTGTCCTTCTTGCCCTTCCTCATTGACAATGTAGCTGTCTCAGATTGCTGCAATGGCCTCATCCTATGCTGGTGCCTTGGGCTACTGCTCATACCACTATGTCATCTGCAATCCGACAACCCAGAAGTTTAAGGTACTGCCGCCTAGCATCCATAAAGTTTGTGAGGCTCGCTTAGGGTTTGATCCGACAGCCTCCTCGTACTTTCATGTGATTCAATATGTGGAAGACGAGGGTGAGTGCGTAGGTGCGGAGATCTACTCATCTCAAACTACAGCATGGATCTATAAGCAATCTGAATGGGGCCAGCGTACTGATGTGACATGTTTTAGATCAGCAAGTGTGTTTCTTAACGGTTTTCTACACATTATGGGGTATTCAAAGGGGTACTCTTAGATACTTGTTGTGGATATTCTGGGAAACACATGGAGGAGAATTCATAGGCCTAGTGGAGCTCAACCCTCCATCCATCAAGCTCAGTGTATGTACTGTTGGTGGTCGCAATAAGTCCTAGCTTTCAATCTAGATCCTTAAAGACTATGGTACTAATGAATGGACATTGAAGCATACTGTCAGCACGCTGAATGTGTTTGGAAAGAATGATATTCAATTTGGTTTCCTGGATTGTGAAAGCGATTGCAGTTCACCTAGAATGGGAAATGTGGTTTTCTTTGTTGGGAAAGAAAGAACCATCATCACATCTTTAAAGACTTAAACCGCGTCACGGTAACCAAAAAATATTGCACCACATCATCATGATGTCATCTAAGAAATCTAAACCATTGGATGTCTTCTGACAAATCTGAACTGTTAGATGATAATCGCATGAATGATACTAGTAGCAGCCAGTCTCTTTTGGGCTTCTAACAGTACAGGACTCTAGAAAGGTATAGATAAGTAAAAAATTACATATACTACTCTGTGACCAGCACTTCATCATCTTCTTAAAAATAATGTCACGAGGACTCTAGAAAACTATAGAGAAGTACATGGACAGCAGAAAAGTTCATGTCATCCCTGCCCTTGTCATTTGGTATGGTAGATGTAGCCTATAGGGTCATGATAGAGGACATGAGCAGATGTTGGTGGTCAACTCCTACATAAAATCCTCCCTTATAAACCCTAAACTTAGTATTAGGGTTATAACTAATAAATTCTATGAGTTTTGGTGATAGTTCATTTGCAGGAGGATATATCGGGAAAACAAAGAAAAAGTACTCAAAGTGCATTTCCAGACAAAGCGTAAAGCAGAATCAAACAAAGAACTAAGGGAAAGGCCCACCTACCCAGACCAAATCTAGGCCAAACCCACATAGATGCAGTCCAGGCCTAGCATGCAACCGCCATGTGGAAGGCGGTTGCAGGGAGGCAGCACCTGGGTGCGGCCGTACCCAGGGTGCGAGCGACCCTAGTGCATCACCTTCCCTCCCCCTTCCACGTGGCGTCTCCTGGTGGCTCCTCCAAGATGGCTGCATGCGAATATTCCTCCAAACTGACCATTCCACTCCTATAAATAGATGGGGATGCCTCCCTCATTCCACACACCTACACTTGAGCTCCATTCTTCATCTATATTTAGTAGTAGTGTCCCTTTAGGTGCATGACATCTAGTTGCAATAGAAAATAGGAAGAGAGGAGAGGAACAGGGCAGAGGATGAACCGGGTTTGTCGGAGCCTCCTCTACCTTGTACCTCTATGGAGTCAACTCATCTTGAGTAGCCTCTAGTTTAACTTTTGGTAATTCCAAGGTTTCTATTTGATAAAGTTCATTGCTTACCTTACTTACGGGATCTCTGCTCGACCGAGTGCTCTAGTCTTAAGATCTAGACTAGAGTAGTAATCGTTAGCGTAGACGTGGTGTCTAGGCTAGTGTTTACCTGAGTTTGTGCCCAAACCCATGGATAGTTGTGGTAGCCCTAGAGGTAACAGCTCTGACCAGGCCTTTGTAATCCACCACCTTCGGTTTGGTGATTTCGAAGAGCTTTTGGCGGCCTGACCTCGGTCACCTCGTCCCAGTCTTTTTGAGGATCAGAAAGGAATCACTGCTCCAAAGTAAGTGAGTTTAGTAAGCCTAAACCTTAGTTATCTAGTTTGTCTTGGAAGAACCTTAGAAAACTTCTCTCTACCCACAAAAACACTTTATCCTTGGACGACCTTAATCTTTTCTAGTACACTTCATGTTCCCCATGGAAATTGATACTTAGGAATACTCCCGGGTGAAAGGTACAACGTATCCGTGCACTTGCGGATTTATCTGTTTGCGTTAACTAATACCAACAGTAGACCATACTATCTTCTTTTATGTTCCCTTGTTCTTGGAGTCATTAGGAGACCAATAAATTAAGTTGCATTTGATATATCTCTCTGTGATGACATGTATAAATGCACCAATGTTGTTCGATTGTCTATGGACATGTTAATTTCCTCTAGGATGGATGTTGTCATTATTGTAGCTAAACTAGTATGTCATCTTTGTTGTCTTTGCAAATTGGATTATTTCTCTAGCACGAAGAGTACGGTGGTGTGATAGCTCCCATCGCTGTTTCATACGGTGATTCAATGTTAGTTTTACATAGCCTAGAGGCCTGCGTCCTCTCAGACAGAAGGAAGAAGTTAAGAAGGACCACGAGACAATGAAGAAGGAAGAAGCACTATAGTAGAATACTTATATTGAGTTTTAAAGTCCTTTTTTTATAAATGATTTCTAATGTTATGGCTGCATGGGGAATGCTGATGAGTACGGTGGTGTGACAGCTCTCGTCGCTGTTTCATACAGTGATTCAGCGTTAGTTTTACACAGCCTAGAGGCCCGAGTCCTTAAGTAGGAGGAAGAAGTTAAGAAGGATCGCGAGACAATAAAGAAGGAACAAGCACTGTACTTGAATACTTATATTGAATTAGTTTCCAATTCACTCTCGCAACAAAAAATCAAAAGCTAACTAATTCACTCTTGCATGTAAAGAGTGAATTAGTTTCTTATTCTAGTTGTCTTTTCAAACAAAATAATTTCATGGCGAAGCCTACAGTCCTCGCTGCAAAACAAAGTCCTTTCTTTCCATCCTTTTTGTACGCCACAGTCGCCGCCTACACACAGAAGATAGCCTCACACCTGTGCCGGCGGCGGCGGCCATTTGGTGCGCCACCACGTCGTTTCATGGATCACATTAGCAACCACCCGGTGGCACAGCCAACACCCCTTGTTGTTTAGTTGCCTACTCGTTGGTCCGCCGTCTACGCCCGTCGCTATCGCCCATGATTCTTCCTCGCCCTCGACCCGTCTTATGTACCACCTCACAGTGTCATCGTTGCCGGCATCGCCATTGTGCCTATAGAGGAATATGGCGACCAGATAGGCCATCATATTGTGCCCACCATCGGCGACGTGGGTGAGGTCGTCGAGGCATGGCCGGGGGCAGTGGTTTTCCACTAACACGGTTTGTATCCTGGTGAGGAAGCAAGTCTCTGGGTTGCCGACTTGTGTCAACCTAGCAAGGAGGGTGAAGTAGTTGATGCGGTTGTTCGACGACCTCTCCCCGTGTCTACACCAATCTAGTGTCATGCATCGACCGACGGTGGGGGTCACCGCAGATGCAGAGCATGGATGAGCATGTCGCCCGTAGGTTGTGGAGGTCATCCATGGGCTGCTCTGATGTCGCAGAGAGGTGGCCGACGATCTCACATTGCACCTCGGTAGGGAGTGCCATCAGTGATGTGGGGGTGCCGTCACGCCGCCATGATTGCCATCGTGGATAGAACTATGGCATGTGGACGGCGACGAGCTAGAGGGCTAGAGAGGCGTAGCGGTGTGACGTACATTTATTGAGGAGGGGTTTTTTTGAGAATTTGATTCAGGGAGAGTTGATGTGATGAACTTGTTTCCCAGTTATTTAAAGAGTATCATTCGGCCATGTAGTGCATTGTGTCACTTGACCTAGGATGTTGGACGCGATCTCAACGGCATAGCCCACAACATCGCTGTTGGGTACGGCATGTTCTTACCTGTGAATCACACTCCTAATTGATGACCATTGTGGTGGTGCTTTTCCAATATTTTTGAACGCTTTGGGTACGCTGGCAGGCCAAGTGACATGAAATACCTGCCTTAGGAGTTCAATGCTGCCATGCGAATGGTCGCCATTGAATGAACGTGTTGGGTACACTGCGAGGCGAGGTGATGGGAAATATGCACCTAGGGAAGTCGACGTTGCCATGCGAATGGTCGCCATTGCTTCATATAAGAAGACGGTGCGGTGTGTTGTTTTATCCACTCTGAACTTAGCAAAATTTTGCAGTTGAACTTTCTCTTTCTTTCTTCCACTTCCTCCGCAAGGATGGTAGGCCACAGTGACTCCGAGAGCGACAACTCATATTCAGATGACACTGAATTCAAAGAGAAGGAGAGCAAGATCCTACTCGGCCTCTCCAATGGAGGCGTGAGGTTGCGTGGTCGTGGCGAGCGCACCTTTGTGTGTCCTTTTTGCCACGGCAAGAAAGCGACATCATTGAGTCTTCGTGAGTTGTTGCAGCATGCAAATGGGAACTCTCGTAGAGGCAAGGGGATCTCTGGGCCAAAGCATAGTGCTTTGGCCAAGTATATCCTGAACAACGATGCCATGGCCTGCGATCGCGAGCTTGGTGGAGTTGGGGACTACGGCTGCAAGGAGGCAGTGAAGGCTCGCAGGGACCAACGCCACGTGACGACTAGGGCCAACAAGGAAGCACACAAGGAGAAGGTATTGGAGAAATAACTCTGTATGATGATGTTTTTTGTGATCAACCTTCTTTTAGTTTTTAAGTTACGTAGTTCCTGTCACCAATTAAAACTATTTTAATTAACACAGTGGATCGAGCGCCTCCTGGGAAAGGACCCCGACCACCTCAGATTTCACGACCGTATGACATGTTAGTCGTTAGGTGATATTCATAACATGAAATCACCACCGCTGGCAGCCTTCACCACCACTTCCACATGGTTAGGATGGCACTGCTATCATCAATTTCTAAGCCCACCCAAGTCTCTCACACGGATTTATAAAGTTTCACTCAAATTTGCATTCTCGCGGCTCCTACTTTAGCTTACAAAGACCACTCCCCCACCGTGTCTGCTCATCCTCAGTGCTACTATTCCCCATCACCGTCACTCACCATCGATAATCTAGTGCACCGCGCCACGGCACCGGTACGCCTCACCAGCCCGCACAATCCACCACTGACCAAGGAGGTACTCACCGTCGTGCCCACTCAGCTCACTGCTGCAAGATCCAAATGCAAGGGTAATGCTTTCGCACTTCCCTTATCCATGTTTCTTGGATTTTTATTCCCCTCTTCACTCATGTAAGTAGGAAGCAAGCTTCCATATGATTAGTGCGTCTGCCACTCTAGCAGATCCTTATCAAGATGGAGGAGGTCCCTAATAAGAGGAACGGAGTGGGCATCCACACAGACCATGTCTTGGTCCTCATCCTTTGCTGCCTCACTGTCCGCTCCTTGTGCAACTACAAGTATGTCTGCCGCTCCTAGAACCACCTCATCTCAGACGCCGAGTACCGTAAGGAGCTGCCCTAGATTGTTGTTGGATTCTTCTATCGCACCTAGAAAGGCAAACACCACTTTGCCATCATCACCGATGAACACCCCTCCTTATCCTTCTTGCCCTTTCCCATTTAGGGCCGTCGTCTCAGATTGCTGCAGCGGCCTCATCCTCTGCGGTGTTTTGGGTGTTGCTATGTTGTTTGCAATCCAGCGACTAACAAATGGTTGCCACTGCCGGATAACCTCCGTTCTTGTGGCGAGGCTCGCTTGGGGTTTGATTCAACAGTCTCCTCACACTTCCATGTGTTTGAATATGGAAAGATGAGGGAGGGTGAGTCCTTAGGTGTGAGCATCTACGCATCTAAGAGTGCAACTTGGATCTTTAAAGAATCTAAATGGGGTGACAGTATTATAATATCCACATATGTGAAAAGTGTGTTTTTTAATAGTTTTATGCACGAGCTCGAGTTCTCCCAGATCGTTGTTGTTGATATGGACGGAAAGACATGGGCAAAAATACAAAAGCCACGTGGTGATGCAATTTCCATCCATGAAGCCCAAGTCAGTTGTGTTTATGTACTGCTGATATTTACACTATGACTCAGCTTTTAATCCGAATCCTTGAAAACTATTGTAGTAATAAATGGACATTAAAGCATATGGTAACCACACTGGAGATATTTGATCATAATAATATTGAATTTGGTTATGAGGTTTGTGATGCGGAGTAGAGAGTGATTACAGTTCACCTTGAATGAAATTTGATTTTCCTTGTTAGGGAGGACATAACACTGCTTGCATATGACATGAACTATATAAAAGCTCATGTCATCCCTACATGAGTCATCCGCTGTCCTAGACCTACCTGGAGTCTATGTATCAATGGACCTCACTATGTATCCATGGAGTTATTAGCAGAGTAGTAAATGTGCATTTGTTGTATTTTGTTTGTTCAGGTAGGTAGTTGTTTTGATTCTATATATAGGCCAATTTGGGCTTGGTAACTAAAGAAATGGTGTGTTGAATATCATTAATTCTGCTATTTTGTGTAGGTGGAGTCTTAGTGATTTTGAAAATTTTTCTTACATCGGCTAAGGGATGAAGAAGAGGGGTTCCATGATGCATTGGCTACCAATTGGAAGGATGCACTAATTATATTCATTTTTGCCTAGCAAGCAGCCACATAGGAGGGGCACAGCTATACGATGAATGTTGGATTAGCGCCGGTTTGACGCCGACGTCATCTTTGTTTGCCGCAATAACTACCGTCTCTGTCCCAAAATCCGTCTTAAAAAAGACTTATCATTAAAATAATAAAGAACACTGGATAGATTAACGTGGAATTCAATGAAGATACAATACTCTTATTTATTAGACGATTTCTTACACACATAACGGACTCGTGAAGTTATATATAGTTAAGTACATATTTTGAAGCATGTCCACAGGACACAACGCGAAGTATTGTGGAATAAATTTTAAACATAGAATCATAAGGTTTTATACGAACATTTATTTACTCTAATACTTTGTTTTTTTTTTGCTATACGTCTCTCCCTATATGTTTGCATAATTCACCATTTTGATTTCGGTAATACTGGGAAGTGGACATCCGTTTGCCTAGACGCCGCTCGCTCCACTCCACTCCATGCACTTCAATGCTTCATAGCCTCTCAAAAAAAACAACGCCACTCGCCTTCTCCATCACATGGGGTGCCCGCCGCGGCCTTCTCTAGCGCGATGGCGCTGCACTTGGCCCCTTCACGCGCCGCTCTGCGCGCCCACGCCGGGACACCATCTAGTGTCGTGCCCCTATCCACCTCGCCCGTCACGGAAGACGAGTCAAGGGAGGCCTGCACTTGCACCTGAACCTACGCCCCAATCCACCTAGCTCGCGCCGTCGGCAGGAAGGGGAACCCTGCGTCACTGCAGTGTTCCCTACCAGGTAGGTCGTGGCCGCGCGGTGACGCTGTGTTTCAGGCGTTTTTAGACATATTGCAAGTCTATGTTTCAAGTGTTTCAGTTGTTTTAGACGTATGTTTCGAGTGTTTCGTACGAATATTGCGAAAGTACATCAGGATATTACATATGTTACAATGGTGGTACACGTATGTTGCAAGCGTCTGTCCCCAGTGTTTCATCTCTGTTTTTCAGACGTATATTGTAAGTGTGTTTATCTGGATGTTCTATATGTTTCACACATATGTTGCAAGTGTTTTATCTGGATGTTATGTTTGTTTACAATGGTTTTAAAGTATTTTCGAGTGTTTTTGCAAGCGCTTCAAATGCATGTTTGAAGTGTTTCATCTGTCTTCTTTTTGTATGTTACAAGCATTGCATCCGAATATTTTAAAAGTATATCGAGGTTATGTGCATGGGATGCGTGTAGAAAGCTAGAGGAGGCACACGCGGTCTCCGCGCATGGTCTGACGACGCGGGTAATGCTCGAGGCGGCGCGGACCTGCTGCCGGGACGCTCGCTCAGGTCCGACACTGCTAGACACTCGCATATGACATTTTCTGTGTGGGCACCATCTCCGACGCTGCCACTCGCATCGCTTGCTTGCTGCGTGAGCACCATCTAACGCTAGCGTCTCGGATCAGGCACTGGCAAGTCCGTTTTGGATTACTTCTTGAAGTGGTCGAAAAATTTACGTATAATCAGTCACGTGCTCAGAGCATAGTTTCTTTTTCATATTTATTTGTTGATAACCCCACCCATCTAAAAAGTAATACTCGTTCTAAATTTTAAGATAAAGTTTTTTAGATACATTTCTTTTACTATATCAAGATATAGAGTTTATCTAAATACATATCTAGAAAAATTAAAATATTTTATAATTTGGAATCATATCAAGAAAATTCAAAATGTTTTACGATTAGGAAGGAATGAAGGAGAGTATAGCATTAATAAAAATAGTTGCATTTATCATATCAACAAAATGTGATTAGATTATATTTTCATAATAAATCTAATAATTTTTATACTGTTCTATAAATTTAGTCATATTTAGGAGACTCAAAATCTAAAAGTGTGTTCTTTTTAGAATTTGTTTGAGGTATTATTGCTATTTTGCATTCGTAGTAACTGAGAGATTTAACTATATGTACACAAATAAAGCCACTCGCATGTACTGTATATACTTTTATGAAGAAAAACGATGTAGCAAGCACAACATAAACAGTACACGGACCAAGTTACACACGTACAAACTCACACCACACACTAAAAGTGGAAACTGTCCCTGTCACACGAGCGGTCGTGATTAAGGATATAGGGACACTTATTCATGGCCGGGTTCATCTTATTATCAACGGAACACCGTGACAGTAATTAAGTACGGCTTTCACACGCCGGACGATTAGTGCTGTCCGGGCAGCTTCTCCTTGATCTTGTCCATGATGCCTTTCTTCTCGCCGGTGCCCTCGGTACCGTAGGTTCCGCCGGTGTGTCCCTGCTGGCCGTAGGCGCCGCCGGTCGCCGTGGCGTGCTGGTTGTCCTTGTGGCCTCCGGGCAGCTTCTCCTTGATCTTCTCCTTGATTCCCTTCTTCCTCCTTCCGCCCATGCCGTCGTCCTCAGACTTTCACGAAACCATATTATAAGATTTAGCACCATGAAGCAGCGTATATAGAATAGAAAAAGAAAAATATCCAAGTAATTACCGAGCTGGAGCTGGAGCTGCCGGAGCGATGAAGGATGCCGCCGGTCTTGTGCTCCTCCCTCGCTGGCTGGAACTGCCCGCCACCCATGCCAGCGCCGCCGTGCTGGCCCATGCCGCCGGTTCCGGTGGTGCCGTGCTCGACGCCGCCAACTGGATTGCCGTACTGGTCAACACGGCCCGTGGTGCCGTAGCCGTGCTGCCCCTGCTGACCGTACTCCATGTCGTGCGGCTTGGTGGTTTCTCTCAGCAAGATTCTCCCTAAGCTAAGCTAGAGCTCTGCGTGGTCGTCGTGTTTTCGCTGTGGCTCACCGGTGGTGAAGCAGGTGAAGGCCGACGCCGCGATTTATAGGCGGCAGGCGGCAAAAGGATTAGGATCTGGGCGCCACGGTAGGGGGGTACGTGGGCATGCATGAGTGGATTGGGAAGCCTGGGAGGGAACAGCACGTACACGTCGTACGCGGGCGGGACGTGTGCAGGGCACAGTGGTCGGCTGGTGCGTCGGTGGCGCCATGCCGCCACGTCTCGGTTCTTCTGGAAAGATGGGTACGCGCGCAAGTGCAATTGGGCTGACCGGTGCTCATCCATCATTCATTGCAGGCCGTCGATCAGGATGAATCTAGGCCCAGTACACCCTACATCACGTAGGCTACATGTAGGTGCAGCAGAAAAGTACATAGGCTAGTTTTTTTGTAAAAAGAAAAAAAGAAAAAATACAGAGGCGCTCGTAGAACTGCAGCGATATGCACATTAAGCATCTCCAGCAAATGACCTCTTATCCTTAATTTAAATAGTGAAGGCTAAAACTCTAATTCCAACAGAGCACTTACTAGACCTCCTAAATTTATTGTCCTTCCATTTTCCTCCTTGCACCATCTATTTCTACCAGAAAGACACGCCGCGCCACCCTTTTGTTGGCTTGTGTAAACACTGAAACCTGTATATTATGTTCTATGCTCTTAGTTAATCTACTTTGAGTGTCTAACTTAGATTCTAATTGTAATTAAGTAGTATTGTTATATTGTCAATAGATCGATAAAGGAGAAATAGTCCTCTCTGGTTCTCGAGTACTTCTTTTGCTGCAGTTGCCTGCTTGTGAGTTTTCTGGAAGCTCAACATATATGATTTTGAAACCTGGGTTCTTCATCTTCGCATACTTTCTAATACATCTTGTATATCTGTTGACCCTGACATGTTCCAGTCTTCCAGATTACATGCATGCAAGTTCTGAGTTTCAGATTATGGCATGGCAAAGTTGAAACAGAACCTCAGAGTTTGACTGATACATCTGACATAAAAGAATGCCAATTGGCCTTGACACTGAACGAAAGCTATAGGTTATTGCAGCTTATGAATTTCCAAGCAATGCATTGCTCTTTGGAAAACAAAATGTGCATTACAGTCGGAACTGGCAACTTTTCAATGTATATAGAAAAACAACAATAGATAAAACAAATCAGAGGTTTAGATGAAACAAATGTTTCACAGCAGAAGTGCATACCAGATAACCGAGGTTCCCAACGAAGCTACATTACCAAAATCAAATTCAGTTGGAATCTAAGAAATGGGAAAGTAGCATTGCTACTTACTGGAGAATGGAGAGATAAATTAGAGTACCTTAAGGATCAATATCTTTGTATCCATCGGATCGAATGAATAAGACAGATATACTTTTGAATAAAATAGAGAAAGATCACTCACGATGACTCATTGAAATTGCAAGTGAACCAGAGATGGTATTGCTTATTTTTATGAGCCATTAGCTTGTCATAACAATCAAAGTTATAGTGATTGTAACACCCTAAAATTTACTTCTCTTGAAATAGAGCTAAAATGATTTAATTTTATATTTTTGTGCTCATGAAAACATAGGAAAAAAATAAGTTTTCATTAAATTAAAATTTACCTTAAGGTAGACACATGTTTGTTGCATTCATGCCGGTTGCACCCTTTGTTTATATGTGCAAAATATATTTTTTTTAAATACGTTTAGGAGACAAATATCTATCTCTTGGAATTTTCCAGCTTCTTTCTGGAATTTAATTCCTACCTCAACCTTAATCTTTATGTTCCAAGTTCCCAACAATCTTTTCTTGAGCTCCAAATATTTTGTCTGAGTTCCTCATCTTTCAATTTATCTCCAAGATTTTTCCAGAGATTTTTCTAAGCTTCGGAGCATTTTCATGATATAAATGGTAATTCTAGAATTTCTAGAATTATTTTTATTTCATGATATTAATTAATTTCGAAATTAGAAAAAAATATGTGCCCAATTTTCCACCGATGCTCAAAGGCCCATGCCTTTATTTAGTAATGAGCTTAATGATTATTTAGGCCTATTAGTGGAGGTAGATGGTGCAACATCAATTAGTATCATATTACTAGTTGATGTGAATATGGGGAGTTTTCCTTCTTATATATATATGTACCAATCCCCTTGAGTAAAGCACCTCAAAACTATCATAAAGGAAGCCCCTAGTTTAGATTTTCTCCTATCTCGGCTACTACGCCATCTCCAAAGGGCACCAACGCGCCGATCTCTACACCATGACAACTCACATAGTCACATCGCCGATTTGCTACTGGAGAAGCTGTTCACGAGAAACCTGATCTCGTCACCCTATACATCAACCACGGCCGGCCGGTCATCCTCACTGCTTCTCGGCCGTCGGTAAGCGCCCCACGCAACACTCTCGTTCCATCTATCTCCTACGTTTCTCCGGCAAGCGTCCCTGGCCGCCGCTTCTTTCTGTCCAATAGCCAAGTTACGCTATGTATTCGCATGCCCCTGTACATCAGTACATGCCAACCATATTCTATACCGCATACACAAGCAAGCACGCCACCATCTCACCTATTGCAAGTGCCGTTCTCCATGCAAGCATGTGTACCTTTATATTTTGGCTAAGCTCTTGATGCCGTGCACCGTGCGTGCGCTGTGCCCTGCTCCAATTAGCTGTTCCGATTAGCTTGATGACATCACATGACATCACGTATATGTTTTGTGGCCATTTTTCTTCACAAAAATAAATCCATAAATACAATAGAAATACACATATACAACCCATCACCGTGAGTGCATGATTTTCTTTCTGTGCACCTCTTCCTTTCAAATCAGTCACGGTTCCTTCTGTTAAAAAAATGTCAAGCACCTCTGTTAGGCCTACGTATGTGCAAGCACAATACAGGGTTCATTCCTTCTCTGTAAGCTCCATTAAGCATCATGCCTCTCTGTACATAATTCCAACACCTTCCTACGTACAACTTTAATGCTGCACCATATCGCTGTCTTATCTCTGTTTAAGCCGTTCAAGTTGTGTTAAATTCATAGTGACGTAATCTACGTGATAGAAACATTGTTTAACAAGTTCCGTGTTTTTGAATAAAATATTCATGTGATGATTTATACGTAATGAGTTTTCTAATTAAAGTTAACTTAGGATTTCCACTTTGATCTTTTCTAAATAAAATAAGATTAGTTTTACCTTGTTTTCTAATTTATAAATAAATGGTTTAACTCAATTTAGATAATTCTCTAAAACATTTTATACATAATTTAGTATAATTAAAATATAGTTTTCTTTTCTCCTATAAAACAAATTTTACGGCAGTTGCTCCTTTTTCACCATAGCTCCGATTAGTGTGCTTTTCGTGTCTGTGTGTTTGTATCAACGTGTAGAACGCCTTCAAAACCTTTTTACTTGTTGTTTCATATGTTTGGTGTACTGTTCTAATTTAGTTCTATTGCTTTGTATGATTGCATGGATACTTGTGTGGTGCTTTATAATCATGTCCAGTCAGTGAGATTTATGTGATGATCAAGAAGCAGTTCTTTGGAGGTTATAAATCTACAGAAAGAAGGATCTCAATTTAAGGCAAGTATAGCATGAGATCTCCTTGTTGTCCTATTCACTTTAATTACATGACATCATATTGCATGTGTCTATCCTTGAATGGCCAATAGGGACTTCCTAGTTTTGATCTATACCTCGTCACCTATGGGATTTTGCATTGGGTAGCTTTTGCTAGTGCTGAATATAAACTATGATCTTATAATGTGATTAATGGAATATGCAACAACCCTAAAAGATGATCTTTTATTCCTAATTAAAAGAGGTCTAGAGCATGGGGTTATATTTTGATGCTCTAGATTCTCTCCATAAGGACTTGTCTGTGGACGAACATCCAGGATTGACAGTACAGCTGTGAGGGCTATATGGCTCTGGCTCTAGTTGTTTGGAAGATATTTTCTAGCTTGTCAGAGGTTACCCGAAAGGGCGTAAAAGGGGTGTTTCTCGGGATGGATGTAGTGCGGCTTCTGTCCTTATGAGTATAGGCTGCGGTTATGTGTCATAGGGAAGGAGGGCTCTACATTTGTAGGTTACAGAAACCTAACGGTCCTAACTTGTTAGACGAACTTTTGAATGCCTTTATATAATTTCTGATGTTTTGGGGAGTCGCGAACCCATGCATTTGGAAGTCATGACTCACTGTGAAAGTGTACACCTCTGCGCAGAGTTTAATAAACTGGTATATTAGTCGTGCTCACGGATACGAGCGGTCTTGGACCTTCACATAATAGATGAACATTTATTGGTTTAATATGTGTTTTGCTATTCGTTATTCATCTTTACATCGATCATATGTTTATTGTGGGAATTATTGCAAACTTGATGCTACTCATATGATAAAATTGTGACAATTAAAAGCTACATGCAGTTAACCCGAGTCTTGCCTTTTTGAGCCTCATGAGCCCCATGTTATATTTGCTGAGTACGACATGTGCTCACCCTTGCAATTTCCCCCACACCTCAGGATGAGTACCAGATTGCTAGAGTTTGAAAGAGTTAGGCTAACCAGTCAGTTGTTCCTGTGGAATGGAGTTTTCACCCAAAGATCGGAGTTGACTTTCTGTTGTTTGTGCCTAAGATTATCTTCTTTGTACTAAGTATGTTATATATTAAGCATATTATTTTGATATTACCCTTATTTATAGCTATATGTGAGATTTGACTTTCTGGGCTCACATATGGTGCGTATCTAATTTTGTTCGTAAAATCGGGTGCTACAGTGATGTAATGAACAGCTTATATAGAAAATTTGGAATGAACTCGATCAATGTATTCTAGGATAAGTTCCTAAAAAAGAAAAAAAATCAAGAAATAGTCATTAAGCTCTATACTATTTTATGGTGGCAAGGACAAGCTGTAAAATCAGGTCGTCAAGAATATAAGCTGAAACTAACATAGTAACATTATGGACCCACTATTCAGTAAGATCAAAGCAGCCTATATATTTTAACAAAAAGTAATTACACGTAGTGCATTTCTGTCTGTAACAGTAAAACCTAAACATTTGTCTAATGGCACCGAAAAGGCATATATACAGCTCAATCAAGTAACCTTTAGAAGCTCGACTTACCCAGCTCTCTTGAGAATTCCAATCATTATTCTTTCCTATTCTCATACTCGAAAGGCAACATCGGTGTTTGGATCATTTTCTTTGCAGCGAAATCACTCCTGAAGAAGAGGATGAAGGCAGAATGCTACATTCATAAATATCCATATAATATACCACGATGACAGGATCCAATACAAGAAAAACATAGGGCGTAATAAGGCAAGCACAATGGCATGCAGTAGGAATCTCCAATTTCAGACTGCATCTAACCAATGTTCCACACCTATGTCTACTTCTACCAACTTCCGCACTTCAAAAACCCAACCACACAAGCGCCAAGGCCTCTGCCTCTGAAATGAAACAACTGGGACTATGACATCAACACAAGTATATGAGGTCGCAAATCTCAGAAATGCCGCGACCTCCTCAAGGTGCGGATACAGACCAGTGACAATGAGGAGTTTTTTCAGATAAAGAAAAATAATGCGGACTCTACATTCATGCATGGATGTATATAGCCCAAAGACTAGTGAGGATGTGTTGCAAGGTTAGGTTACCATATATACAATATTCTCTTCTTTCGGCACAAAGATCCAGGTGATGCTTTTTGGCTGGTATAAAATGAAAAGAGTCATTAAGCACAGGCGGCGAGCAGCACATTAGAATTTTTTAAAAAAGCAATCATCATCTATTTTTTAAGGAATTTGTGCATTGATAAGTATGAAACGGCTTCATCTGCACTCCTGCTCACCTGCTAAGGTATACAGTTGAAGTGTCCAACAAATGTGTAGCCTTAAAATTTTGAATTTGCTGAGACTTGAAATTTATATATTCCAGTAAGGCATTTCTTGAGCACTTGATGTGTATCCAGCATTCGCAAATATATTTGGTTGTCCGGAAGGAATCAGGGTATAATATTTATGTATTCTCAGATCTCAATCACACCAGTTATCATGGTATTAGCAAAACTAAGACATGGAGGTTTAGCAAATGGAAGTTTTATATTTTAGATGAGGTGTCATCTTCAGCCAAGTCACTACGGAAATTCAATTCATGATTGCTTTTATGACATGAATTTGTTCCATAGAAAAGGAAACTAGGCAATTACTATCTAGCTTCCTGGCTCCTAAGCTTGCCTTCTGTCAGTTCTCAACTCTCAAGAGTGCCATGAAGAAACAAGAGTCGTACCAGATAGTGGAGGTGAGCAGTGCTTTTGCAGGCTATCTGTGCAGCAATACAATGGCCAATGCCCAGTCAAATATAAAATCTTTGCTACCAAGGTTGGTAATCCCCACATTCGTGTCATGCCTTGGCCGGTGACGACATTAAGGCCACGTTTGGTGTGGCTCTTGGTGCTCCGGCTCCTGCTCCCAGCACACTATGCAACACTGTTTTTTACTGTAGCAGGCAAAAAATGGCTCCGGCTCCTCCAAAAATGAACTAGAAAGAAGAGGAGCAGCGCATTTGGAGCTTCTCCTAGCTCCGCCACATTAGTGCTACAGTGCCAGAGCCGGAGCGGGTGAAGCCCCTCCAAACGGGCTCTAAGAGCCTAATGAATGAAGCTGATTTGCACCAGGCTTGGCTGACATTAGATCGAACACCTAACTGGCATGACCCACGAGTGGACGAGGCATGCGATGCTATTGGCTTCACCTGGACCGTGCAGGCAGAGGTGGCGCTAGCGAAGGCGGCGAAGGACCGAGGCAGCGGATGGTAAGATACAGGCGGCATGCCGGCGCGAATGGGGAGGGAAGACAAAAAACATCATAGAGAATTAGAGATCAATTAACTTGAGGATGGAAATCACTCGCCTGTAGCGGAGCAAAGCAGGGGAATAATGGCGCGATGGAATCCACAGCCAGAGGCCCCGCTCCTACCTCAGGTTTGATTGACGTTGTAGCCACGACGGCGTTGGAGTCCATCCCACCCGAGCGCCATCGCACCGGGGGAGTAGCTGCTCGTGCTGGTGGAGCCGCCGTGTGCCGAGGGCACACCTTGCTCATGTTGGCAGAGTCGCGTGCGCCCGGGAGGCGGCCACGCATGCACCGTGGAGCCGGCCACATCCCGCGTTGAGGAGCCCGCCGCGCCCTTGCCAGAGAGCGCCTCGCCCTACCATGGCTGGGGGCAAGAGCCACCGCGCTTCCATTCTGGGGGGCGGGTCTGTCCCGCCATGGCCCGCGGCCAGTGCCACCTCGCTCCACTATGCCCTGCCATGGCTGCCTCGCCACCGTGAGAGGTTTCGAGAGAGAGAGGTGGGGAGGGAGAGAATGGATGTGTGGACGGCTCGATCGAGATCAGCACGTGAATCGAATGGCCAAGAAATTTTAGATAACGTGGACAAATTTGGTGCCGGACCCGCCATGGCCTGGGGCCAGTGCCACCTCGCTCCACTGTGCCCTGCCATGGCTGCCTCGCCGCCGTGCAGGGGCCTCTGCACCGCCGCTGTGAGAGTGGGAGGTTTTGAGAGAGAGGGGAGGGGACGGAGAGAGGACGGCTCGATTGAGATCCGCACGTGAATTGAACAGCCAAGAAATTTTAGATAACGTGTATAGATTATAGTAAAGATTGCCCTCCTACTTGGCTATCTAAATTTTCCCTTCGCATGTTTCCTTTTCACACAAGCTCACGACCTGTCCGCCCTGCTGGGGTCCTTGTCCATGCCCTACCAGACGCGGTGGCCCTGCCTCCCTGCGGACGCCTTGGCCTTCCGCCGCCCTCGACGCCGCCTCTCCTCCATCTGGCACAGCCGTTGTCCCGGTGCGGGACCCGGTGGCTCGTCCTAGCGCAGCAGCCCCAGCCTTCCCACCACTCCTGTCTCAGCTCTTCCCCGGTGCGGGGTGCAGGGTCCATGCCTGACCCTGCCTCCCCACGTGCCCTATCCGGTGCACTGCCTCCCGTTGACGCCTAGGCCTCCTCGTCGCTGGCTTATCTCCTTCGTCCGGCACGGGCAGACCTCTAGGCGGGACATGGCTTTGCCCCAACACGGCGCGGTCGCCCTGCCTAGGTGGACCTCTCGACGCCGTCGGTGCACCTCCCCATCGCGAGGTAGCTGGCCCAATTCGTCTATGGCGGAGAGAATTGAGAGAATGATATATGGGTCCCACATGTCATTCTCCTAGAATGAATTTACGTGGTCTAATGTAGGTAGTGTTGCAAGAGAAAACATAAAAAAATAGATATTATTTGAATGGGCGGTTACCTAAATAGATAAGCATGGGGTTTGTTTTAGATAGCATTGCTGGAGATGCTCTCATTCTTACGAGTTGCTTGCACATGTATTCGTCCTAGCTACTCCATGCGTTCCAAAATAAATACACATATCGCTTCTCGAGAAGTCAAACTTTTTAAATTTTGATTAGAAATATAGAAAATAATATCAACATTTGTATCTCCAAACAAATGTATTATAAAAGTATATTCCATGCTCAATTGAATGAAACTTACTGTACATCATAAATATTTGACTAGTTTTAATGAAAATTTCATGAGCTTTAAATAAGAGAACATATCATAGTATAAATAAAGAGAGAATAAAAGTTTTATATGGAATAAAAATAAGTTTTGTGAGGATGAAACTTCTTTACACTATTTCCAACGTATGAGAATATTGTAAACAGGGATATGACCTCCATTAAGACTGTCTTTAATTAAAAAAATATTTTATGTATTTAATCAAACTTTAAAAAGTTTGACTCCTCGAAAAACGATTTATTTTAAGACGGAGGAAGCATATATATATATATATATATATATATATATATATATATATATATATATATATATATATATATATATATATATATATATATATATATATATATATATACATACATACATACATATATATATAGTAATTATGTTATGTTGTCCTCAGCTCATATATATATAGTAATTATGTTATGTTGTCCTCAGCTACAATGATCAGAATAGCAACCTGCATTTTTTTATGAAACAACTACTGCAATCAACAAGCATATTGTGTCATTATGCTATCCTCTGCTCGTAGCAAACCTTTGGACTAGAAATAGCATTAGACATGATGATATTATAGCCATTGTTAGAAGTTTCCAACTGCATCTGTGATTTATCCTTTGAGGGTGTATTTGTACTAAATAAGTCATTAGAAATGAACCAATATGATGTACATGTAAAAACATCCACTTATGTGGTGGAAGGATGCTTAAAAAGAAATGATATTGATATTTTGGATCTTATGGACCACACATCCTGTGTCTGTTGTACAGCTGTATGAGAAATTGATTGAACTGTGATGGGAATTTACTGGAAAGGGTTATGTGTGGATGGATTATATGAACGAGTGTGCCGGCTTACATGTTGTTTATTCTCAGAGTTCTTTCTTTCTTTCTTATGCAGGAAACACGAAAATAGTAATGTCTCTTACTGAAAATAAGGTTGATTTGTTAGATGCGCTAGTGTGCCACTGATCTCGTCGAATCTGCCACTGTTCAGAACCAAGCCTTTGTGAAGGCTCCACTCATGGCGACTGCCGGAGAGCAGATCTGTTGCAGAGGTAGGAGTTCTACCTTACTTGTTTGATTCCATATGTATCTTTTAACTCTCCTTTCGTTTGTTAAAAAAATTCCTTTCCCTCGAATCTGGAGGCACTGGGCTTTTGTTGCGTGCTAGGATTTCTTGCTTCAGTTAGTTAGCCATCGAGGATGTCATGTTAAAAATAACATGGGTGTTGTTCTGTTCATCCCACCGGATTGGTGTCCTCTCGTTTCAGTAAATATGTATTTTTTAAAACAAAAAAAAGGCCTCAGTCCTAATGTTATATTGTACCCAGAGAAGCCTTCACAGTTCGTGATTTTTGGTGTACAGACATGCGATGGCATTAGGTTGCATTCACAGCTGATTTAGAGAACAATCATCCTGATTGCAGTATCTTCTCTACCTGTTACTACCCTTCCGCTGTGATGGATGGACAAGTCAATTTGTTGTGCAGCTCTTCATGATAAATAAGAATGAAGTTGTGAAAAAAAACAAAGTTTATTTTTTAACATTATGTTCCTACAAAAGTAGAATGAGACTGTCTTCCATTCAATCTCTTAGGCATGCCCAATTTAAAATTTTACAAGAACTACACTACTGAAAATTTATGCAGTAAAGTATATGTTCATTGCAGGGCATGCATGCAACCTACTCTGCTACTTGTTGTTTCTTGTGATTGTGTAGAAATTTTTTTACTTATATGAAAAATGGGAGTAATGTATGACATGATCACAAATTTAGTTTTTTTTATTTATTTGATTACAACTATGCGATTTTTTAACTAAGTAGCGAGTTATGCTTGTCTGCTTCTCAGATTGGAAATGCAATCGGATATAGTCATAGCGCCAACTCTGCTCTCTGAATGACATGAGGATTCTTTTACTGTTATAGTGCTTCTGTGTGCTCTGCTAGCAAATTAGGTGTAAATTGTTTACGCTGTTTTACAGTATTTACCAATGCAGGGATGGTTGTGATTGCAGTTATTTCTTCAACCCATACTCGAATAACCTCCAGCAAGTAAGAGGGAACACATTTTTTTTAGATAATGGAACACAATTCCATCCTCTACCATCCAAAGATGGTACACAACTGATAGTCATAGAAAAAACTAAAGCCATAAGGCTTACGTGTGCAAGGGAGAAAAAAAAGCAAAGTTCAGCCCAACTAGTGGCGTAAGGAGCAAAACAAAACACTAAGCTTCAATACGATTCATGAAGGTCCAGCTGACTCGCGAAGACAGCCATGATCAAAATCTCCCATCTTCTGCATCCCTCCAAGAACAGTGGTCGATCCTCTTCCTTATGCAGCATGGACCTGCAGCAAGTAGAGGGAACACATGTATAAAACCCATCTTGTTACGTATGGTCTAAAACTATCATGCACTTATCAAAGAAAAATAAGGTCCATACTAATTAGATGCAATATACACAACAGCATGCAAAGTACTCCTCAGTTCGAAAAAGAATGCAACCCTTGCTTTACCTTTAAGTCAAGTAGTCATCTTAAGTTCGACTATATTTATAAAAAAAAAAGTATGTGTATTAGTATCATTAGAAAATATGGTCTATACTAATTAGGTGCAATACACAACAGCATGCAAAGTACTCAGTTCGAAAAAGAATGCAACTCTTGCTTTACCTTTAAATCAAGTAGTCATCTTAAGTTTGACTATGTTTAAAAAAAAAGTATGTGTAGATGTACTTTCGTAGTATGCCCTTGTATAGTAAATGTTTTTAAAAGATATTTTGTATACTAAATGTTGGTACTCTTTCTATGAACTTGGTCAAAAACTCAAGGTTGTTTGATTTAAGGTAAAAATATAATTGCATTCGGAGGTAGTAGATTTTATTTATATTCGATTCTGTCTTAGTGCTGCATAGACACACCAGCATGTCACAATGACTTTCGTTCTAATCAAGCTAGCATATACTGTATATTTGATTTGCTGATGAGTGGCGACCCATGGCCAACACTCAAAAAAAAAGTCATGTCGTCATCACACTCCGTGGCTGGCGATCCTGAGGAGGAGGTCGACCAGCTCCTGAGGCCTGGACAGCATGGCCATGTGGTCGGCTCCGCCAGCGGTCATCGCCTCCACTTCGACGCCGGGGCTCTGCGCGATCATGCGGCGCTGGAACTCCGCCGGGATGCCGAGGTCGTCCTCCACCACGACGAACACGCGCCTCGCCGACCCGTACCCCGCCTCCGTCAGCAGCTTCTCGTCCTGCATCAGCGCGTCCTCGTTGAACCGGTTCGCCGGCCGGATCAGCGACAAGGCCAGCGTCAAGTCCTGAAACCAGCCAAGTCAACAATAGTAGCTGCATGATTAATTCATCATTACCACCATTATATTGTGGCTTTCTATCATTAAAGCTACACGTTTTCATTTGAAGTTGCAAAATCCTTTTCTCTACCATCGCTACGGAAAGCTTTCATTTTTCTTTCTTTTTTCTTCATGAAGCATGCCGTTTTCTTTGACATGATATATACTACGTACTACATGATAATAACGCATAGGCGGAAGAGCAAGATTAGGGTGCTATATATCACCTCTGGTGGACTTAGTTGATACAGCCTCTGGGCCGTGAACTTGGGCCCGAAGATGACAGGGCGTCCAGGAATGTTAGGGTTCTCTTGGTGCAGCTCCTTGGTGTCTAGTAAGAAGTCCGGCTCTGCTCCAACGAACTTGAGAAACTGGCAACAGCATAATAGGGGAAAGAAGAATTGTGGTACAGGATTGTTAACCCGTAAGTACCAATAGGCAGGCATTATAAAGAGAAAAAAAATGCAGAGGAAACAAAAATGTCAGAGGGAATGGTCGATCAGTATGTGAGCCGCACACACACTACTCCATTATCAAGGAATACGTAGCTACTATTCCATGAATTTGTGCTCGCGCTGTCCTAAATCCTACAGTAGTAATGATCAAGGAATATAGTAGGTATGGCCGTCCCGTCCAGCCCCTAGCTACTAGTGTCTACAGTCTTCCGTGTCGTGGCTGTGGAGGTCAGTAGCGTGCAGCAGCTTTCCGCTCGCAGCATGCGCGTGCTGGAATTGATCCCATGGGCCAACGGTCATTTGGGCCTTCTCGCGTTCTGATAGGGGGCATCCAGCCTAAGCATAACTGGTAGGCCCCCGTCGTCTGGTGTCATAAATAGAAGGTGAGAGCCAGTGGTTAGAGTGGAGAGGTTCGACACCACAGTACACCCCACCATCCAACCCTACCCATCAGGATGGCACTGCCAGCGACGGAAGCCCACCAGCCGTGCTTTGACTGGACGCCCCGATCAGAACGCGAGTCAAGACTCAAGTGGCCATTAGACCATCTTGGTGGGAAATCAATTCCAATAGAATCCATATCAATGCCACGTACAATACGTACTGTACTCTACGACGAGTCGTGACTCACGATCGATTGTGATCCTCTAGTGATCAGAATGGATCAAGTGTCCAAATCAACCATAGTATATACTCCTATGCATATACGCCGGCCGGCCAGCTGTACGTTGATGAACGCCATCGACCGGTAGTCAACTATACGATCGACCGGTAGTCAACTGTACGTTGATGAGCTACTACCTACTACCACTCATCGTTGTCCTCCGCCCGGGCCGGCTCATCGGGGCTACTACTACTTCCTACTGCAAATAAAGTCAACTTCAACAAAGAGCCTGTTTAGTTGGCTCACCAACCCAAAAAGTGAACTCAAAAAGTGCTACAGTACCTGTCACATTAAATCTTGTGGCACATGCATGGAGTACTAAATGTAGACGAAAGAAAAAACTAATTACACAGTTTAGTTGTAAATCACGAGACAAATCTTTTGAGCCTAATTAGTCCATGATTGGACACAAATTGCCAAATAAAAACGAAAAGTGTTACAGTAGCCAAACCCAAACTTTTTCACCAACTAAACAACCCCAAAGTCCAGGCACCCACCGTCACTATTTCGCTGCATGGCTAATGACTCCAGCTGCTGCGCAACAACACGTAAACAAACACGTAAAATACACACACACAAATTTTGGTACTACTCAAGACAGACAGAGAGAGAGAACCACATATATTTTTTATAGATAACTAAAAAGAAACATAGGAATTCCAAGAAACATATTAGATGCGATGCGAAGTGTGTGTGCTGCCTGGTTAATTAATCAAAAACAAAACAAACCAACCACTAAATCAAGGATGATTTTGAATAGTCAGCGTAAATAATTTTATTTCAGGCCACAGATATTCCTGAAAGGTCTGTTTTAGTCATTTACCAGATCAATCAGTTGCTTAATTAAAACCCTTATTCATTCATATATACAAATTAGGCATTGTCAACAACCTAGTTATGACAGTTCTATTTTAATATTTTTCTAGAATGCGCAAAAGACTTATGTATGATTGTATTAAGATTGAGAAATAGTTTGTTACATGACGCGCCACGCAATGGCGCGCTAGGAGGGCAGATGTTTTTGCAAAGAGCTTATCCCCGCTTAGCGAACTTTGAACAAGGTGATTACTCGTGCACTAGACAACCTAGTTTCACCGCCCCGACGCCTATCCACTGCTGGGATGGATTCGACTTATCGTGAATTTTGCTAATTTCACGTCCGTGTCATTAAAAATATGGTGCATGAAGCATGAAAAGAGAATAAATATATTGGTGAATCTGCTAATTCTTGCTAGCATCTTTGAGCTGCACTAGTGAAATCTCACCGAAACAATACAGATGCTAACCTATATTTCTTATAAAGCTAATTCTCACTGCATGTTCTCGTCCTGTTTTCTAGCACGACTTTTCAGCGAAGAAACAGTGTTTTCCTCTCACAGCAAATCAGCATCAGCATCAGCAGCAAGTCAAATTTCAGTGAAACAAACAGGGCCTAGACATGTCATGACACTAACTTTCAACCTTTCAATGTCACTAACTTTCAACCTTTCAATGCAAACTATTCACACCATTCTCCATTAATAGTCATGTCATGACATTAACTTCCAACCTTTTAATGCCACTGACTTCCAACCTTTCAATGCAAGCTATCCATGCCATCCTCTACTAATAGTCATGTTCTTTCAATGCAAGCTATCCACGTCATCCTCCACTAATAGTCATATCATGTCACTAACTTTCAACCTTTCAATGGAAGCTATCACATCATTTCAAGTTCTATCTCAATATGCAAGAGATGAACACCATCTTCCACTAATAGCCATGCCATGGCTCTAACTTCTAATCTCTTAATACAAGCTATCCACGTTATCTCAAGTTCTACCTTAATATGCAAGATATCCATATCATATTCTGCTAACTATCCACATCATCTTTCACTAATAGACATGTTATGCCACTAACTTTCAACCTCTTATTAATGCAAGCTACCGAGGTCATCTCTACTTAATTTCATTTTTTATTTTCGCAATCTCCGTAGGCATGTTATGCCACTGAGGGTGTGTTCAGTTGGTGAAAAGTGGGTGAAAAGTTATTGTAGCACCTTTCGTTGTTATTTGACAAAATTTATTCGACCATGGACTAACTAGGCTCAAAAGATTCATCTCAACATTTACAGATAAACTATGCAATTACTCCTTTCATCCGCAAATAATCGCACGTTTGGGATTTAAATTTTTTCTAGAAATAAGTGAACACTTTCACATACGCCAACAGACAGCAGCGGAGCGCAGTGTGTACTCCGTACTTGCCAGGCGTGTGAACCAGCTTTTGCACGAGGACCAAAAATATTAAAAAAAAAACAGAAACCGACGGAAGGCTGCTCTCGTCCACTCATTCTCCACCCACCCACCCCCCCCCCCCACCCCCACACACACCAAGCCTCTCGCCCACACACTTTTATCTCTGGATTGTATACTCGCCGCCGAAGATCAAGCCACGTTTAGATCGCAATTATTTTAAATATGATGAATAGTACCATTTTCGTCTTATTTGATAAATATTATCTAATCGTTGATCAACTAGGTTCAAAAGATTCATTTCATGATTTCCAACTAAATTATATAATTAGTTATTTTTTTATCTACATTTACTACTTCATACATGGATCCAAAGATTAATGTGATGGAGAGAGAGTGAAAAATTCTAATTTTTTAGGTGCATCTAATCAATGCCCCCACATCAAGGCCGCTGTAGCAGAGCTCCCCCCTGCTCGTTCATGGCTGGAGGCGGCAGGATGGCCCTGGAGACGTAGCTGGCATGAAGCCTTGCAGCCGACAGACCGTGGCCTCGTCAAGCCGGGCTCTACTGGCAGGCGGCGCGCGCGCACGGCGGGATCATTGGCCTTGGCCCTGGCCACTGCGGGCAACACGAGCTCTTCCCCGGTGCCGCGAGAAGTGGGCAGAGGCGCGGATGCGAACGCCGCATCGGGCTCGTCTCTGTCGGCCTGCGCTGACCGCCGGGAGAAAATTGCTATTACAGGACTCCGACTTTGCTAAAATAACTTTTGAAATATTTGTACTTTGTTATACATGATATTTGGCTCCTTTAATCACTTTTATGAACTCAAATACATATATTTTTGCCTCCATGTGACGGTATTGCCCTCAGGCTTCATCTGACGTGGGGCTGGGCTAGCCGGCTGCTATCTGGGCCGCTTGGCCATGGCTAGCGGCTGCTGCATGGCCATGGCTGGCTGGCCGCTATGTACTGATTGATACAGACAGAGGCATGAATCAACATAGAGTTGTACGGTACACACAATTTCATCTATGAGCATGAATCAACTACTGCATGCTCCTATCAAATCAAAGTGCATGCAGTTCGGTCCAGTACCTAGTTCATGCATGCTGTTGTATGCCATCGGCTGCCCCAGCGCGTGCTCGCAGACCTCGCAAAGCCAGACCCGCGCGTGGCGCGAGCGCGACCCGGCGCCGTGCGCCCGCACGTCGCACCCGGCGCACAGGAACGCCGCGTCCGCGCGGCAGTAGAGGCGCGCCGCCTTGGCGCCGCACGCGTCGCAGGGCCGCGCGCCCAGGCCCCAGTAGGCCGGGGCCCCACCCGCCGACTTCTCGTCACCCTCCATTATCGCGCAGACGCGCACGGCGCACCGGAGCAAGCTCGGTCGCTCGCTTCTTTCGGCAGTTCCTAGGAGATAGTGGCTGTCGGGACGAAGCGATTCTCAGCCAAGCTTTTCCCACCCCGCTCCGGATTTGAGTTGTGGCCGTTGGGGGCGGCACAGGCGGGTCGTCGACGCCAATGAGCGACGTGGACGACCGACTCACCACGGAAGTCGCTGTCCCGGCGGGTCCGGGGCCAATTTTGTTTGCTCGTGCCCGTCTTATCGGGTTGCGTTGCGTCCCTGGCCCGTGCCGTGCACAGTTAAAACGCTGCGGCCGGACCTGGACGTCCGTGCGCGCGCGGTGAATCACACCTCGCTCTCGCGCGACAGCGATAGGCTCGCCGATCCATGGAGATGGCGGCGTGCGGAGGGAAGGACGAGCGGCAGGTGGCTGGAGACTCGCGGCTGGCGGCGGAGTTAGGGCGCGCGTGCGTTCGTCGCGTGAGTACGGGAGAAGGAGAAACGACGGAATCGATGGATGAGATTAAGCAGAAGGGCAATACGGTCAATACGTGAAAATACATGTATTGGAGATGAGGAATATGATTAAAAGTATGAAAATGTCATGGAAAACAAAGTGTTAATGTTTCGGATGTCATTTTAGCGAAGCCAACATTAGAAATCCTATTTTAGCAAAGTCACATGTTTGGGAGTCCTATAATAGCAATTTTCTCCTCTGGTGCGGTGGGCAAGGGCTGCTGCGCTGGTGAGGTGGAGCCAAGGTGGCGGCAGCGAGCGGCCGAGGTCGCCCCCTGGCTGCAGTGTCGCGTGTTGGGCGAGCTCGACCGAGGCGGCGGCGGCTTGCGTTCGACTGACACTGTGTGTCGGATGTCTCATGAAGGTGAAGATGCAAGATATTTTACAGGGGTAGAACCGTCATTTTACCCTCATCTTGGTTTGTGTGCCAGCTTCTAGACGTGCGATTATTTGTGGACGGAGGGAGTAGTTATCTTTTTTACCTACATTTAATGTTCCATGCATGCGTCCAAAGATTTGATGTGATGGGTGAAAAAAGAAATATTTTGGATTTACATGGAAAGTGAACACACTCTAACTTTCACAGAGTATCTTCCGGTTAAAAAGAAAAGAGTTCCAGCAAGCCCCGGTCCATATATGCCAGTGAACCAACAAATATGCATGGTCGAAACTTCCCCTCCAGACTCAGGGCCTGTTTGAGGTGTTAAAGTTTAATAAATACGGTAGCACTTTCATCTTATTTGATAAAAAAATTTCAATTTTGGACTAATTAGGCTTAATATATTCGTCTCGTAAATTATTTCTAATCTATATCGACATACATGCAATTAGTTTATATTTAGTACTCCATCCATTTGCCGCAACATTGATATAATAGAAGTTAAACTTTAACGTTCGTGAACTTAACAGGGCCTCAGGATACCTAGCTACGACCGTCCAAGTTTTGTTTTGCTACTGCTGCAAAAGCTTCTATCGACCAGATTCGCGGCGTGCATGTGCATCCAGGCCAGGGCGATACAACAATTTACTGCTGCGCATATTATTTACCCTCGCAATCATCACGCGTGCAGCAGTGGCGCCGATGTATATATACGAACGTACCTCGTAAGTGGTCGCGGCGGCCATGGAGCGGCCGACGGCCGGCATGGACGCGGCCACGAACACGGTCGCGGCGACCTTGTCCGGGAACCTCTCGGCGGCGAGCGCGACGCTGCAGCCCCCGTGGCTGTGCCCCACGAGCACGGCGCGCTCGCCCGGCGGCAGCGCCGCCACCGCGTCCAGCAGCGGGCGCGAGTACTCTTGGAAGCTACGCACCTCGTCCACGCGCGCCGGGTGCGCGCCGCAGCCTGCCATGTCCGGCGCCGTCACGCGATGGCCCGCGCGGCGCAGCGCCGTGGCTGCCTTGTACCAGCACCACGCGCCGTGGCACAGCCCGTGCACCAGCACGAAGTGGTGCTGCGGATGGGGCTCCTCCTGGTTGCCACGCCCGTTGGTCTCCATCTCCATGGCCTTCGATCCGGTAGTTTGGTCGCGCCTTACTACTCTGTGCACTTGCACAATGTATACAAGTGCCCCGCCCACCCTATGGCTATGGCTATGGCTATATATCTATATCTATATCTATACTTAATAATAACTAGCAAATATGCCCGTGCGATGCAACGGAAGAAAAATGTTTTCAAAAGTTCGACTTGTTCGCTCTAGCTTGCGGCACAGTCACGGTGGCCGCAACATCTTAATTTGTATAAGTGATACATTTTATCAAAGTTCAATGACTTCTTTTGAGGATCCATGAAAATAAGTCAGAAAGGGGTTAATCGTCATCATGTCTCGATTTCAACGTATCAACACTTGTTGAGAGTTGGATTGGTATATGCGGACAACTTAAAGATTTGCACGGTATACAAATAGTTTGGAGAAACATTTATTTTGATTAGATTGCATGGATAACAATCTGCATAGGATTTAAGTTTCTGTTTTGATTAGTTAGGCTATTGGCCGATTCATGTTACAGTAGTAATTTATTTCTAATTATTAAAGCTTAGAAATATTTATTTTTTGAGGCTCAACGTTGCCTCAACGTTTCAAACATAACATTGTATTTATTCTTATCTTTACATATGAAAAGCATATTTCCTTTATTGGAAAAGAAAAACTAAATAAAATAAACATGGAAAGGGCAACAATTTTTGGAAAAGGAAGGTCACGGACATTGCCGTGCACGAGCAGGGCAGCACATCTATGAGACCCCGGCGGATGATCCAGAACACGTACGTGCAAGTAGGGGAGGGAAAAAGGCAGAGACTGAAACGGGAAAAAAGATATGGACAGAGAGCTTGTAACGTGAATACAACACGGCTAATTAGGCTGGACGAAAATTTTACAATGGCAGAGTGTTTTTTGAAATGTATGGATCTGTAGATAAAAAAGAATAGTGTGATACTTTCAATGAATGCAATAGAGAAATAATTTAAAACAATATTGAAGTAATATTACCATGCTGGTAGATAAAAAAGAAAAGTGTGATATTTTCAATGAATGCAATAGAGAAATAATTTAAAACAATATTGAAGTAATATTACTATGCTGCAATTCTTTTGCGGGGCAGGCTCGCCGGCCAGCGTTGGCCCCATCTCGAGTCACGGGGCGCTTACTCGCCTGCTGGCGATGGTTGTCGACATCCATGATGTTGGGTGCAGGTCTAGCCGGGGACGTGGCGGCGAGGCAGGCTCGTCGGACAGCGCTGGCAACATCTCGGGTCGCGGGGGGCGGACTCGCCCGCAGGCGATGGTTGTCGACATCCATGATGTTGGGTGCAGGTCTGGCCGGGGACGTGGCGGCGAGGCAGGCTCGTTGGACAGCGCTGGCAATCTGTTGCTTTCGCTCTCTGTAGGGAAGTTGCATGCAGGATGTTCTATATATAAAGTTGCATGTGTATCCTGGCAAGAAGAGCAGTCCTAATTGGACAAGAAGTGCTAGTGTTGCATACGTAGGTGTGCAATCCTAATTGGACAAGAAGTCTGCATGTGTATCCTGGCAAGAAGAGAGTCCTAATTGGACAAGAAGTGCAAGTGTTGCATACGTAGGTGTGAGTTGAGTCCGTGTAGGTCACTGTTGCTCGGCAGACAGAAAAATCATAAACGGCAGATTGAAAACAGAGCGGAAACAAAAAAAAGGCCAGAAATTTTCACTTTTAAATATTAGGTATAGATAAAAAAAATAAAATTTCAGGCTCTTTTTTTCGTCTATCCATTTGTTTAGTCCGTCTCCCTTTAACTACCGGGCGATGAAAAGTTTTTTTATCTAGACTCATATATATAACCCGTGCTCATACAAGAATCACAATCTAAATAGGAATCCTTCGTTCCCACACAGAATATGTTTTCCAATTCGGCGCTGTTAGCGCCCGGACGTTCGGATCCGGGCGCTAGCATCCGGACGCGCCGTAGGAGGCCCCACTTCCACCCCTGCAACACGCAATAGAAGATGATAATGAAAAAAAAACTGCAACCCCACACCGTCCCCACGCGCGCGGGGGAGCGGACTGAACCCATCCGCCCCTCCCCCCGGACACATGAGGATCCGCCCCCCTCCCCTCTCCAGAACTCGCCAGCCCCCAACCAACCTTCGCCCAAGCAGCTACTGCAACAGACAAGGACCTGTCTGCTACACCAAAGCATGACACCTACTAAAACAACTTTCAAACACCAATTGAAATATGCAGAAACTAAAGCTTGAAATAGACACACGAAGCCTGCTGCACCAAAAAACATAAAACTACTGCAACAACACCCCAAACACCAACTGCAACAGCAAGCGACAGCTACTTCACCATGCCGTTCAAACAAAAAAAATTGAAACAAAATCTCAAACACAGTCCAATATCTGCTGAAACACTACTGTAACAATGAAAACAACCATTACAACAAGGCGAAGAGGAGAGAGAGGAGGAGGGAGGAAAGCTTATACATGTCCCGATCTGCTTCTCCAACATCCAAATGGTTCTATTGAAACATACCTTTCGATCAACTGAAACAAGAGAAACATGCTACTGAAACAGGAGGGCACGGAAAAACGTCGCCGGATCTGCATCACCCCCCATGGATCCACCACGAGGGGCACCGCTGCTCCATGGATCCGCCACCGGGGGAGGCCCCTATGCCGTTGTCGAGGTGGGGGAGGCGCCAGGGTGGAGAACGCCACCGCGCAGCTGCCGTCGAGGTGGAGGAGGACGCTCCAGGGTGGAGGAGACCACCACGTCGCTGGATCTGCGCCTCCCCCATAGATCCACCATGGGGAGGGCAGAGCTCCATGGATCCACCACGCGCTGCCCTCCCTCGGTCGCATGGAAGACGCGGGAGCAAGGAGGAAAGGAAGGGGAGGGAGGGGAGGCAGGAGGCGTAGCTTGCGGGCGAGTGCTCCTCCCCGCCGACGTCGCGGCCGACTCCGGTGCCTAGAGCCTATTAAGTTGCATGCACCGATCAGTTCAACCCAAAAGCTTAAGCTAATGGGAAGAGGTGGTCAATTCACTAATATTCCAACACTCCCCTCACGTGGAGGCTCCCTCAGGCCTTAGACGTGGAATAGGAGCAAGCAGCAATTATTTAATTTAATTGTGCTAACCAAGATTCGAACTCGAGACCTCTAACTTTGATACCATATTAAGTTACATGCACCGATCAGTTCAACCCAAAAACTTCAGTTGATGGGAAGAGGTGGGCAATTCACTTATATTCCAACAGAGCCGAGCAGAAGAGCGGGCGCGCGATTGTGAGCAGGGCGGAGTGAGCAAAAGGAGAAGTCATGGCGCGCTCAGAATGAAGACAGGCGAGCGGATAAGGATGGGGAGGGAGGGCGGGCTCGGTCAAGTCGGCTCGCGCAGGTCGAGTCCGTCCGGATGCGTCCGGACGTATGATACATACCATTACCGTTTCTAATTTATCGCTTTTTCTATTCTTTTTCAATCTGCGGTTTGTCCTTTTTATTTTCCAGACTACTACTCATGTTCTTCCCTTTTTCTGTCTCGGTGTTGTTTAGTTTCGTGTTATTTTCCTACTCTAGACTACTACCTTCCTGTTCGTATTTTCTTTCTTTTTTGGTTTTTTAGCTTCTTTGTTTTTATTTGTTTGTATTTATTTACACATGTAAGTTTTCCCATGTCCGTCCGCCCGTTGTTCTCGGCCCTTTTTTTGGTTTTCTTTTCCCGAAGTATGCCCTTCTTTCTTTTATAAACGTCAAAAATAGAAAAAAAAACAAATATAATATTAACAAATATTTCCCTATTAAATTATTGATATAGTTTTAATTAGGAACAAAATTTATTTTTGTACTTTTATTGGAAAAAAAACGTGTTTTCTAGAAGCGTTATCACAAGGGATAATTGTTGCAAAAGGAACCGGCTCCGGATATCTCTTAGGCCTTAACAAATTTTAGGCATTTAATTTCTTTTATGTGCATCACGAAATTGTACTTTAGCTTATTGCATTTGGTCATGAATAAGAGAGTCAAAAACATGATTCTTTTAGAAGCAAACAAACATTAAAAAAAACTTAGACAGTGGGGGATAGCATATATGCGCCCCTCAGGCATTGCGCTTAAGGTAGAGGACTTCTCGCTTGTAATGGATTCATCCCGAATGAAAGCACGATAGTTTTTTTATCCCGTTACAATGCACGGACATATTTGCTAGTAGTACTAATATATCTCCTTCGATCACAAACAAATAAGAAATGTCATTTGTCGGTTTTTTTAGGTTTGGTTGTATGCATTAGTCTTTATGTTTTGTTGTTCATATAGGCTCCCATGCCGAGGTTTGGACATACAATCACAAACATTAGCTAGTACATATGCCAGATTTGGTCATATTAAGCAATGCAAATTTGCAGAAACTGATGAGGAACACAAAAATAAAATATTCTTATCTCCCACATCTCTACTATAAACATTATGTTTAATATATATAGTGACCACATTTAACACAATGTAAGTACCCAAATACAATCTTACTAACGTTTAATAACCTGCTTTGAGTTGTGTTGCATATGGTCTAATACAGTCTCCGGCTAATGCAAGTAACTAATTATTGCACCCTATGAAATTAAAACTATCACTCCCAACTTTAATATTAATGTCAATTACTTTATATGTTTGAATTTGGATATTTAAAATAATATGAGAACCCCCAACTGGGCCGTATTGACCATGTTTGATTGTAATCAAGATAAACTAACATTATTACTCCTTAGTGATGATCAAGTACCTACTACAGATCTGATATTCACTGTCGGCTTCATCACTATCGGTTTTTAAGAAACTGGCAGTGATAGTGCCCCCGGCACATCACTGCCAGTTTTCTGACATATCCGACAGTGATAAGATCAACCGATACTGATATTGGGTCATCACTGTCAGTTTATAGCAAAAACCGACACTGATACTATCACTGTCGGTTCTAACCAAGAACCGACACTAATATTGAGTCATCACACTCACATGATGTAGTACAAGAAAACTTTCATAACTTTCGCATATAATGTCCGATGAAGATGAACTTTATATCAAAATTGTAGTCCTCGACGAGATATACAACTTTGTAGTTCAAAATTTTTTGATTTGAGATCGTTTGAGTGTCCAAATATACACCACAAGAGTTTGTAGAGTTAATACCAAAGGAGTCCATATGCTCTATAGTCATAAGTGAGTGTGCAGTGGTAGTTAAGGATCTCGGATTGAGAAATGACCAAAATAAAAGTTATAGATATTGAAAAGTAATGCAATTTTGTAGTTTACAAGTATCTTATTTGAAGTCGTTGTCACTCTATTTGATTCGCAAGATTTTATATATTAATACCAACTAAAGGCATACGTTCCATGCATAGTCATAAGCGAGTGTATAGTAGTATTTGAGAATATCAGGTAGAGAAGCAACCAAAACAATATAGATCTCGAAAAGTTATGCAACTTTGTAGTTGATAACTTTTTCATTTGAAACCATCATCTATCGAAAATTACGTTTGATTTCTCAAATTTAAAATTCAAATTTTTTCAAATGACCTCGGATGGAGAAACACCTAAAACAAAAGTTGTAGATCTCAAAAAGTTGTGCAACTTTGTAGTTGACAACTTTTAAATTTGAAATCATTTATCCAATGAAAATTACGGTTGAATTTTCTCACATTTGAAATTCAAATTCTCCAAATGACCTCGGATGGAGAAATGGTCAAAACCAAAGTTGTAGATCTTGATAAGTTTTAAAACTTTGTAGTTGACAACTTTTTCATTTGAAATTGTTTAGGGTCCTAAATACTCATTTTAAAATCAGATGAACATAAAATGGTTAGGACGAATATCTCGTTCGGACACAAGCACCTCAATGGTGGAGTGGCTAGGGGCAAAAGACACGAAGCAGGAGGTCCGGGGTTTGAGCGCTAGTGGCCATGAAGAGTGTGTTTTATGTCCAGTGGGGTCTCTCCCGGTATAAAAAAATTCCCCTATTTTTTCAGCCCATTTTTATCATCAGGGTCAGTTTTTAGAAACCAGCGGGGATGTCAACCCCATCACTGCTTGTATGCCATTGTCGGTTCAAAATCCAGCAGTGAAGGAGGGTTTTGAACCGACAGTGATGTGAAGAACTGGGGTAGTGAGTGCATCTATCTGCTTGAAATTATCTTTTTTGGACATTCATTTTGTTTTTTGTATTATGTATTATCAATAAAGGTAGACCATTTATCTTATATATGGACAATTTGATCTACATTCATTACACTAATGCAAACCCCACTGCTACAATCAGGCCACATTTCTAATAATTCATTAGGGCACTCCCAATGCATACACCACCATAGTTTCTATGACCATTTGTTACCCCTCTGTTTATTGAATTTTGTTGATGTGGCACTGTTTTTATTAAAAAAAGAGTCAATTTGTTTGTAGGATAGACACGGCGTCTATGATTCGAGCGATGATGAAGAAACGACGCACATCCGCGTTCCATTGAGCCTCTCAGATCTCGTGCGCCTTCCTCCCCATCACCGCCGCCATCCACTCCTGTGCGCGCCCCCGACACTACTCCCACGGAACTCGCACGACCGCTGATGAGTGATGACTGCAAGAAGCTCGCACGCACAGCCGGTAGCAGGGAGCTTAGGCACCACCTCCTGCCACCGAGCTTGCGTGCCAATGTCTCCCTCCCCGCTCTTGGCTCTGGCATGTTCACCCGCGTCTCCCCTGCTCCGCGTCTGCCCAGCCAATCCACCGAGCCCACGTATCTCCCTCGCTGAGCCAGCACGTTTCCCCTATCCTCGCCTCGCTGCGCACGGGTTCATGGCACAGAGGATCCTGGTAAGGAAGAGAAGATAATTGGTTGATTTTCATCTGGACTTAGAAAAAACTACAATGAGAAAAGTGATTTCTATACAATGTCCTAGATTATAGAAACTACCTATAGTTTCTGCATTGTGAATGTCCTTACACCGTCTAATACAAAACCTACACTACAACCTATCATGATTTTATTGTTTGTCTTCCATTAATCCTCCTATATAATACGAAACCAAAAAAATGCAGAAAGGCACGAGTGTTGTTATAAAAACAAGGTACCTCCACTTAGGCTATGTTTACATCGCAAACAAATTTGGGTCTGCCCAAAAACCTGACATGTCACAATTTTTGCCAAAAACCTAATCCCGAAACTTTTTAGGTTTGTTGTTTAGTTGGCAAAAAAATTTGGGAGCAATAGCAGTAGATGGCAGATTTACCCCTATTTAATGCTCATTTGGGCAGCATTCATCGTGTCTCCTGCAACATGCAAACACATGCAAGCACCAGCTCTCTCATGCAAACACATGCATGATGTTGCTGCAAACATATGCATGTTGTTGTCTGTCATGCAACAGTATGGCATTTTGCATCCATATCACAATCACACAACAGTTTTAATCAAGAATTATTCATGTATAATTGACCCATAAAAAGTTCTCAAACATACACAACAACCACAAAACCATTACAGTACATATCAATGTCCTTAAACACATAAAACTTTCAAGAACGGTTTACCAGAGCAAGCACAATCGAATCACGAAATGTATTCATCAAATTAGATTCATCATCAACTTCATCGGGCTCAGACTGATTGGCATACGCTTGTGGCGGCATGTAGTTCTCATCACGGTCACACCTAGCAAAGTGTCTATCCCCTATGCCACTTATCCTAATGAAATTATGTAGAGCACAACATGCAACTATGATTTGGCTTTGTTTATGAGGTGTATAAGGAGGGATCCTCTGCAACATCCGCCACTTTATTTTCAAAACTTCAAATGACCTTTCAATGATATTCCTAAGAGATGAATGTGCATAATTGAATGTCTCCTCTTTACCTTATGGTTCTCGAACGTCTCAATACTCCTGCAGATGATACTTGGTTCCCTTGTAAGGAGCAAGGTAACCTAGCCGGTTAGGGTACCTGGAATCCACTAAGTAATATTTTTCCTACAGCAGCAAAGAATATTTCAGGAACAAGTAGTTCAACAACAAGGAAAAAATGTAGTGTCAGATAGCTGTGTACCTGCAGGTGGCTGTGGAAAGACATTGTTGTATGTTGTTGTTGCATCATTGAAGACTCTCATGTCATGTACAGAACCAGGTCAGCCAGCAAGAACAAATGTAAACCTCATGTCAAAGTCACAGACAGCCATGACATTTTGTGTAGTCATGCCCTTGCGGCACAAGTGCTGCACAAACTTATCATTTGGCACCACGCAAGGTACATGAGTCCCATCTATAGCCTCTATGCAATCCTTGAAGTAGGGATAAAACCTATGATTTCTCAGTCTAGGATGCATTGTTGTGAATTGTGGGTCCACAGGCTTAATGATGTCAGCAGCAAGCTTCACCACACACTTCAAAACTTTGTTAAACATGGTGGAGACAGTCCCAAGTGACCTCTTAAATCTATCATCAGCTTACCTAACAGATTGTGGGGCCCCAACCATCCAAAGAAACATCCCTAGAGCCTCAACCGAGGTAGACTTAGTACTACATTTCAGGCCATATGATTGTACCAAAAGATCATGGAACATACTTGGGTTCATTCTAAACATGGTATAACAGGCCTTTCTATCCCCAAGCTTCCTCTCTACCTATTCCAAACCAGTTATGGTAGGTTGCCTATACTCAGCCCTAGTTAAATGCTTGTCAATGTGAAGGGTATACTGGTACATACTGTAGATGAAAGCATCATCGTCCAGCAACTTAGCCATCATCTCTTCGAAACCATCATCCGAAGGGTCTTCCCAACGGCTTGCTGCTACTGATACAACATCATCCTGTCAAAACAAACAAGGGGTCAACTTAGTCATGAATCATAGTACAAATTAATGTCATGCATCACTACCTTCAGTGACATATGCCAGTCACTCTCACCCATGCATCACATAGTTCAAATCGCAACCATACTTGAAGTTCACCAAACTTTACTACATGTAAGTTGTTCAAATAACACCCATCACAAACATAGTTCAAACACACATTCAGACACCACAGACTAAGTTGAAATGACATAATTTCAAAAGACACCATTACTACATGAACTTCAATTGATAGACGAAATAAGATAATATGGTCTAGTTGTCGACCCGGGCAACTTCCTGGATAATGAGCATCCTTTCATCAGGGCCATTGGCAATGAAGAAGTCCATAGAACTTTCATTGTGGATGATCTTGTACAACACCTTGAACAATGCTGGGGTGGCCGCAGTTATACCCATCTCCTTTGCCATCTGGGTGACCAGTTCGACCTTCTTGCTAAGGGCCGAACGTGCATCCTGGATGTCTTGCTTCCTCTGCTGAAACATGCTCTCCATCAGGCAGATCTTTTGCTTGGCAATTTCGTTATGTTCCCTCGTGTTGTTGTCCATGGACCTCACTGGTGGGCTCTTCGACCTTTGTTGGGGCTAGAGGCAGTGGTGCTCGTGCTGCTGGCCCTCTTGGTGCCAATGCTAAGTGGGGTCAGCTGGTCCTCCTGCTCATCTGCTGCCTCTTCATCAGAGGTTTCACCGTCCAAGTCAATAGGACAGCTTTCACCAGCAACAAAGGAGGTGGACCCATCAACTGCAACTCCAGTAAACATTTGGTCCATTTGATCTAAGTAATCAGGCAATCCTTTCCTAAACTTCTTCCAATCATAGTGCCCCTGCAAAATGAAATCAGTTGTTATGCAGTGTTTTACTTACTAAGTGGTGAACACCAGAAAAGACAGATAGATCATTTACCTTGCTATTTGCATCCCACCATTCATCAGTGGCCACAACAGTTCCATCCTTCGTACGGCCTAAGCCAGAGCCGAAGCGGAGCTTGTTACAGAATCCCCATTGCAACTTCAGCTGCCTTAGCCTACCAGCAAACTGCTCCCTGTCATGAAGCAAACTAGAGGCAGCATGGTATCTATTTATGAGGTCCTTCCACCCAGTCTTGTTCATGACACCCCGTATACAGTTGCCAGTGGCAATTTGATGGCACCATAGTCACAGAACGTGTGAGTGTTCTCAGGTGACCAATTTGCCTTGTGTTTCCTAACCTAAACAATACATAACAACACCACGAATTATGAAAAAAATGCAATAAGTTTCTGGGCACTTTTATCTTTTTTTACCAATGGCATACATTTAGTTCATGGTTATGGCAACCTCTATATATAAAGATAACAACCGGCAGAAACATGTAATGAAGCACACAGATCTACTAAAAAAGCAAGCAACATAGCATATCCAGTAGGAAACAGCAGATAAAACCGGGACTCGCACGGCTTGGGTGTAGTCGTCTGGATCGAAGTTGTCAGCTGTAATGGCTAGCCCCGGACCACGTACACGCGAACTGCGGCCCTTGGGACGGCCAGAGGCGCCTGATGCACATGGTCGTGGACGAGACAGGGGAGGGCTGAAGGCTCCTCCACTGGCCGCAGACCTTACGCGACCGCCCGTGCCTACTCCTCCGTCGGCGCTACGAGCTGGTCGGAAGCCGAGGTTGCGACCAACGCTGCGGGAAGGCATGCGAACAGGAGTGGGAGCCATTGGGGTGACCTCATTGTCTCCCCGAAGGTAGCCCACGTAGGTCTGCATTTCCAGCCACTCCTCGCCGTCATTGAGGTCCAGCGACTCCAACCCCAGCTGGGGGGAGGGGGATTGAGGCTGCTCGAACCTGCCGCGTCGGGGAAGAGGCTGCTCCCACCGGCAGCGCACCAAGGATTTGGCTGTGCCAGGAAATCCCTGGTGTGCACATCGTTTCCGGACCCGGCGTGCTTGCTGCCATTCCCACCGTCGTTGCCATCGTAGCCGTCTTTATTGTAGTCGTCGCCGTCGTAGGTGTCCATGGCCAGAGGAGGCAGGAGGACCTGGATCCGGACCCCGATGGCACAGATCTAGCGGAGGAGGGGGTGGATCTGTGCGGTGCCGGAGGTGGGGAGGGCGTGCGGCGGCGGTGGGAGGGAGGGCACGAGAGCGAGACTGCGGGAATGGATACGGGTGGAGGCGCAGGGTGGGTGCGCTGAGGAGTATACGGCGTCCAGGACTCCATGGTGAACAGTAGCAGGCCAACCACCCAAAAAAATTTGCCTACATGGAGGCCTGTTTAGTTCCCAAAATCCAAAAAAGTTGCCTAACCCAAAAAGATTTTGGCCTAACCCCAAAAATTTTGGGAACTAAACCAGGCCTTATGTTGACTAATAAAGTGCTCGGCTTCTCTTTAAAAGCAACTGTGCTGCAGCAGCTGCTGCCAAATTTCTTTCACAATTTACTGTGCAAAAAAGCAGCAGCTGGCTGTAAAAGAGCTTAAGCGAACAGGTGTGAATCCTCTTCCTTTAAATCGATATTGTTCATCCTTGCCATGATATATTTATATAAATAAATTAATAAATAGTGTGAGAGTAAAAACTTTCAACAGTGTGAATCCGACTGATGAAAGCATAATACGATCAGAAAGAACGGTCTCGTTCCTTGTACACAGTTGTAACACAAGTTTTGGTAGAGAGCAACAGCAAGCCTGCTTGATGGTACTTTCGGGACGCCCTGTCATGTTTTCCTTTCGCTTTCACATGACACACCACTTGTCACTTTTTTTTTACAAGAAAACATTATATTATCAGCAGCAGGTAGCTGCAAGTATGGATACATCGTTGAAGCCTACAGAAGTGAGACTTTGAAGGACATTACAATGAGTTGTATGACTCTCAGAGTTACAGATGAAACTGCTATAATCCTGAGCTGAGAGTAGAATTCTAGCCTGTCTTGCTAAGGTGTCAGCAGTCATGTTTAGTCTTCTGTCGATTTTGAAGATCTGAGCCTGCATATCTGCTGTGGTGTTGATGTAGGTCTGGGTAAAGAATTTTATTCTCCAGTCTGGCGGGTGGGCAGTGTCTTGGCATCTGAAGTGGTGAACCAATTGTTCACAATCTGATAAGAAGCTGACTTCTGTGAAATGTAATGTGGAGCAGATGGTGCCTGCAAGTGCTAGAGCGTTATCCTCACTAAAGATAATCTGGTAAAACGTAAATGGAAAGGATCTACTACTTGTGCTTTTTGTAGTGAGAATGAAAATAGTCAGCACTTGTTTTTTTGATTGCCCAACAACTAAGTATATCTGGAGTCTGATTGCTTACTCTCTGGGCGCAGACTGTAGGCCTAACTGTTTGAGTCAATTCTGGGTTTGGATTCAGAGGTTTCTCCCTTAGGCACCCAATCTGCATGCTGTTGGATTGGCTGCGGTGTACTGGGCCATTTGGCGAACTAGAAATACGGTCTGCTTTGAGGGGAAAAGGGTGAAATCTCCTACCGAGATTATTTGTTTAATATGTTCCTTTCTGACATATTGGGCAGGTTTGCTTAAGGAAGATCTAAAGGAGCAGATGATCCAGGGAGCTGAGGTGATGAAGATGACGGCCCTCTTCTTTCATTCTCAAGATCCGGAGACGTGCTCACAGGAGGAGCGTCAGCTGGTGCCATTCGTTGGCTAAAAGATTAGCGTTCTGCTGTCTCTTTGTTTTGTGGTCTTGGTGCCTTGTAAAAAAGGAACGCTCTTGGTTGCGTCGGTCAGGCTAGGTAGCCGTTATGTTCAGTGTGTTTGAAGGGTTAGCGCATTCATGCATGTGGTCCCTGCGTGATCATGTGTGTGAATGTTTCCTGTTCTTGCTTGCGCTGGTACTTGGTTTCGAACTGCTGAACTTTGTAATTTCGTTGCCTTGGTAATGAAATTCGGTTTTCCTGTTGTGGAAAAGTGCTAGAGCTGCTGCCTCGGCCATGAGCACGGAGGAACAGTTCTGAAGCTTGGCTTTAATATATATGGATTGAGTAACCTGGTCCTGGAAGTGAAGGATGAAGCCTGGGTGGTTCCTGCATAAGTATTATCTGCTTCTGTGGAAGCATCAATGTAGCACCTGGTACCTTGGAGGCAGGCTAGTGTATCTATGGTATAGTTGTTCACCTGCTGGGGGTTGTAGGATATACCTATGTTTGTTGCGTGCTGGTGCTGTGGCTGTAGCTAGTGATTGGTAGTGCCCCTGATGCTGTAGGTAGTGCAGCCAGGTAATGGTTGTTGATATGTGATTGGGCCGCCTGGTGTACCTGTGAGGGTGTCCACTGCTTCCTATTGAAATGTAAGTTGTTTCTAGCCTTCCAGATATACCATAGAGTAAATAGAGTTCTTACTAAAGTATCTTCGGTAGCATGTTGGGGGATGAGGTGCAGCAAGCTTTGTTACTAAAGTATCTTCGGTAGCATGTTGGGGGATGAGGTGCAGCAAGCTTTGTTGTATCCCTTCATCCTCAGGTGGTATGTTTCGTGTTGAGATTGGAGGAGTGAAGGAGATCCATACCTGAGTTGGAAGGTTGCAATGGAGGAATAGGTGTGAATCGGTTTCTAACTCACCACAGGCGCTGCAATGTCTTGGTATTTGTGAGTATCTTCCTGCTCTCTCTGCTGTTGCCATTGCATTTCTAATGAGCCTCCATGTGAATGTTATGATGAGGGGAGAGTTTTTTGGTCCTCCAAGCTCCGCACAGGATATGAGCTCCGTTGGTGCTGATGCTTCTTGGTCCTTGTTATGGTAGCTGCACTGTGTTGGCTGAGGATAGCAGCTTGTAAATCTCTTTTGTGGAGCATCTGCCTGTTCTTGATGGCTTCCATCGCAGTATATCCTGCTGATCACTTGGGATGCTTTGAGTTGCTATGATTGTTTGGATAGCTGCATCATCAAAAATGTTAGATAATAGAGGAATATTCCAGTCATGTGTATTTGGTACCCAGAGATCAGAGGCCTTGGCTGGGAGAGGTGAGTCTTAGGTGGTCATGGGCGGAGTCCCAGATTGGGCACCAGGGTGTGGACCAAATGGAGGAATTCCCTGCATTAACACTTGTCACTTGATATACCTCAATCGTCCCAAACGCATATGAAATTGGGCCGTGTTTAGTTCGGCCTAATTGAGAGGTGCAGATTTTGCACAGTGTAAGATTCCTCACTGTAGCATTTCGTTTGTATTTATAAATTTTTGTCCAAACATTGATTAATTAGGCTCAAAATGTTATCTCGTAAAGTAGAACAAAACTGTGCAATTAGTTTTTTATTTCATCTATATTTAGTACTCCATGCATGTGCCGACATTTTGATATGACGGGGAATCTTCTTTTTTATAGTAGAATTTAGGATAAAATCTGGTATCTAAACCAGGCCTTGTTCGTGTGTCTTCACTCAATTGCACCAAAGCAGAATCAGGTGATACGTCATAATGATTAATGATGATAGGAAGATCGAGTCGCAAGGAGCTGATAAAACAGCGCGAATCACCGTTGCAATAATTGACATGCTATTGAGAACAATCGTCCTTTTCTTGTTTAGTTCAACTGAATATT